>CP139507.1:272128639-272852431 GCA_021014915.2 Artemisia tridentata subsp. tridentata | reverse complement strand
AGTTCATAGGATCGTAAGGTTTCATTCTTGTTCTCATTCCATGTTAGGTGACTTTATGTTATATCATTCCCGTATGCTAATTCAAAATATTATAGATGATCATATTCATAGTTCAAGATTCTTAATGTCTTTTACAAAGTTTTAGTGTTCATATAGTAGTTTTCATAATTTAGGGTTCATAAGGTAACTATCATAAGTTTAGGGTATAATATGAAAATATCACTAAGTTACAGATTTTACAAGTTATGACCTTTGGTTTTAGCAAAATATCCATTTACACCCTTTAGGTTACACAATAAACACATGACACCCTCTAGTTTACAATTTAACCCTTTTATAATTTCTCACAGTTTTATATACGAAATTGTTAGGTATTCTATAAATCATAAATCACATAAGCACTCAGTAATAAAATTCCCAAAAATTCCCAGAGATGCTCACATGTCTTAAGTATTTTACCAAAATTTTCCAGATTTTATTAAGTAGCATAACTAGGGATTAAAATTCACTTAAACCAACTCGTCCAGATTTCTGACTGATTTTACTATATGAAAAGTTATTAGCTAGAAACCTTTTAAGAAAAATTCAAAAAAGTCTACAAAATTTCCAGGAAGTCGTATACATCTTGAATAGTAACCAGTTCAAAGGACACCTCCTAATTTAGTATGGTTTGGAAATTAAAATTCAAAAACCCGGACGGATTTTCCAGACTTATAAATACGACCAGACACATAATTTTCTAAAAATCAAAAGGTACCCTTCCAGGCCTCTAAAAATTACAAACTAAATTTTCCCAGATAGCCCTTTCAATGAACTCAGTTTTAGGCTTTTAAAATACTCAAAAACTCGATTCCATCATTTAGTTACAGCCGTTTAAAATCGAATAAAATTTCAACTCAGAATCAGTCATCACAGCAACATATCTATTTTAGGGTTTTTGTCATTCAAATCATTAGTTCTTGGCATCGATCGATTATGGGTGAGTCCAAAACATATTTAGGTCGGTCTATAACATATTTAACATGATCAAAACGAATTATTCCAACACAAAACTTCAGCCGATTCATTCATACGAATTTTAGGGTTTTGTTAGTTTTATGATTTTATGTGATTTCATGTGTGGTTAATTCGACTAGAATCAAAAGAAAAACAAGAAACAATGATCGAATATAGTGGGTGATACAATACCCTCGTAGACCACGAAGAACACGAACACGAGGAGGATCAAAACACCACACAAAACTCCTTCTTCTTCCTTTCTTTTCTGGTTCGAAAAAAACAGCAGCAGAAAACAATAACAATGGGTCGGATTAGGGTTTCAAACCAATTCGAATTGGTTGTTTAAGAAGAGAGGAAGATTACCTAGTGATGGATGGAATCAAGAACACAACAAAGTCCTTCTTTTGGCTTGGTTTAGATCGAACAGCAGCAGGAAACAATGGAGGCCGCACCTTTTTTTTTTTTTTTTTTGTGAGAGGAAAGTTAGGGTTTTCTTGTTTTTTTGGAGGATCGGTATTATTGTGATAAGGAGGACCGAATTTTGGGTTTAGGGTATTTTAGGAATGATATCAATCAAATTAGAGACCTTCCATGTATTTAACAATCAAGAATGTGGACTTGTTTATGGTCTAGGGGGGGGGGGGGCGGCACCTTAGTCTTTTCTTTTTCTTTTTTTTTTGTTCCAACTTGCATAATGTAAAGTTTTATTTGTTTATAAACTTAGGTTAAGAGTCACTTAAATAATATTCGTAAGTTCTCAAATTTTTAAATTCGAGGGTATTTTTGTCATTCCGGATTATATAAGTTTCGGGGTTTTACAACAAGATTCAAATAGCATGACAATCACAACAAATATAACGTTATAGCCAAAAATAATATACAATGCCCTAATGTAGAATATGACCATCTTGATTGTGTGGATGATTCGGGTGGCCTTGGATTATGGAAGACTAGATCCATGCTTGAGTTAGAGAGATGAAGTTTTAGAGAGAGGTGGGAGAAACTCAAAAACAGAAAAATTAGATTAAATGTAATGAGAGTTCCAACCCTCTCCTTGTGTGGAGAGGGCTATATATAGTTCCTAATACTTGTGCCCCTAGTGGGCTGTGGAGTGAGCTGACAGTGGGAAAAGCCCCGACCCACTCCACAAATATATTTAACTACACTAATAATACTAATAATACTAATAGTACTAAACTAATATAAATAAGCCTACGAGCTATGTGAATGCTAAATAGATGCTCGGGGTGACCGAACCTTCATCTGAATATTTATATTTCTAACAATCTCCCCCTAAGGGAGGTCACCCCAGAAATAATAACTTGAATTCTAGCATTTTGTCTTCAGAACTTGTCTTCATAGCTCGTAGTCTTTGATTCTTCAAAGTCTTGTATCTTTGTGCCTTTAGCAGTGATCTTTTGATGACCGTTCTTCTATCTTGGATGATCTTTGAGTATTCTTCGAATTTATCATCCAACATTTGTCTTTAAGTCATCTTTCGGTAGTATGTCTCCATGTGACGTGATAATCTTCGAGCCGACATGCTCACACTATTGGGTGTCATGATCTTCAGCATCAGAGTTTGCAGAAGCTGTGTTGAAGGTCTTTTGGTTGATCATGACTTTGTAGAATTACAATGATGATGTAGTGTGAACATGTGGTGATGGATTGGCATCTTTTCTGCAACCAGCTACAACAGCATTCCACAGCTACAATCGCCAGAAGTTCCTGCATACGACAGTTAGCAACAAATCGACCGGTACTTACAGGTTTGGACTATGAGATTGTTAACAGCATAGTGTGAAAACTCTCTCTAATCCTTACCAAGACCGTTCCTAATCGAAAACCCACAGAGGGCTTTTTAAGATCGAACCGTAGCACATCAACGATTAGGTGAGTCGCTGGAGATCACTCCACGACTGTAGACCGTTTGAAACCGCCGTGACCACCAAGCGTAATCCATAAAGAATTACCGAAGTGACCTGCTTTCAGGGCTGTTTGATGTTGACCCTGGCAGGAATTTCCATTCAATCATTGAGAATTACATTAGTAAATTCTCTCATAAATGTTCTGGCAGATTGCTAAGATCTGCGTAGGACTCATGAGTTTACAACTGGTGTCCTTAATCTTGAACAACCAGTGTAGAAATAATTAGTGTCCCTATGAGATCTTATTATGAATCTCGTGGCTCTAGACTCTATAGTGAGTTTTGATTTAGTGAGCGGAGGCTGGAGAGAACTGCCACCTTTTCAATATCATCTAACTCGGAGTGAGAGAGACGATAGAAATGTATTGAACTCCGTGACAATTGAAACAAGAATCCTTTGAGGGACCTTGAGTGGCTAGGGAGGGTTGTGCAGCGTATCACTGGGTCCATGATACTTTGTCTTCAATGCCAGCAATCAACTATGTGATTCTGACAGCATATGTATTGACCCGGTTTCTGCCTAAGATGTAAGGAGGGCTATTTCTTTTCACCCTTTCTCACTTCGTTTCTTTTTAATTCTTCAACCCCTTCAGTGTATACCAAGACTTCATTACTAGAACCTTGTTGGGTTTGTTCCAGTCCTAGCTCTATCTCAGTCTGCACTCTTCCCTAATTCACTTTTCTCCTTTTTTAATCATACCTAAGGACTTCTACACTATCTAGTGGATTGTCCCTGGGTAGATCCCTCCGGCTCTGGCGGGATTGTGGGAACTTGAACCTAACCTTACCATCCTTATAACTCCATGCATTAAATTAAATGGTCGGTCTTTGGTGTTCTTCCACAATTGCCAAACCAAATCTTTGAAAAATCTCTCAAAGTGTCCATGATTATGAAAAACATTTTGCAAACACTTGAGAGTTTTATACTTTTCAAATGCTCCCCCTCAACATGTGCTCGAGTGATTGTTTTATAAATTTGCACATGTTTGGTAGAGCTCGCACTTTTTGAATTGATAAACTTTCAGTGAACATGACCGATTCGAGACACGCTTACATCACTGGTTAGACCAGCTTGAAATTATTACCCGGCCTGATCAAGTCCACATAAAGTTTCTCGAAATGGTACACTCTACTTAGACCCATCCTTTTCGAGACACGCTTACATCACTGGTTAGACCAGCTTGAAATTATTACCCGGCCAGGATATGTCCTTTCGATCAATGACAGTATATGTTTCGTCAATTCATTGGTGAAGTCTGAGCCTTGCTCACGTGAGATGCCAAAATCCTTTATGTTTTGTTAAAAACCATTTGCTCCCCCTCAATATGTGCCTCGATATACGAAAGAGTTTAGCACATATGGAAGAGCTTGCTTTTACATCCAAAACATTTTGCTCCCCCTCAATATGTGCATTGATATACAAAGCAGTTTAGCACATACCGGAGAGCTTACACTTAAATCCAAAACATCAGATTTTCATCAGGTTTCATATTTAAATCACATTCTCTCCCCCGATCAAAAATTTCAAACCTTTTGAGATTTGTAATCCCAATTGATTTAAATAATTTAGAAAACATGGGAGAAAATGTGGTCAGGTTTAACATGTTCTGATGATGAAACATACTTTGTTCCCCCTTAATCTAAGAGGGAGATTCACTGCTCATTTTGTACAAGATAACTTTTATGACATAAATGATATTGACCTTTTTGCGCAGATGATGTGATCATTCGCTTTTCTAAGTGAGTCAGTGGTCAACATCGCTTATCCATCCACCAACAAGTACTTTCAAGAATTATAGATCCCCACTTGGCGAGATCAGAACAAATATTGCTTTGTTTTACTGAAGGTGGTGGTGGTGATGACGGTGTTGTTGTTGTTGTTATTGCTGCTGATGTTGTTGTCGTGGTGAATTCTGAGCCAATCAATAGAGTTTGAACGTCTGATCACATGGTTAGAGCTGGAACTGGCACATTCATATTGGCTATGGAATCTGCATAAGAATATCAACACAGATATACATACATACAGATACACTGTTCCTTAATAGCTACCCTTCAGCAGCTTGCCACATTATAATACCAAGTTCATTTAATCAAACCACAGTCAGGAAATACGTCAAACTACTATCTAGCATGAAGAGCAATCAGCAATCATGAACATGGCAATTCACTCATATTTCATCATTCAATTCAGGATCTTAGGAACAAGATTCTAACACGATAGATAGCAATATACCTAAGCGAATCTTGAGAACATATGCACAATATCAACAACAATTAAGCATCAGAGACAAACAACATTTGAAACTCATTCACTTAGATCATACAAATGCCAGTGGAGTATTCAAGAACATCAAACACAACTGGTTTTCTAACATCTTTTAGGTTTTGAGTCTTAATGCCCAATATGGAGGAACAGAATACCAACCGCCTTCATCTCACCAAATGCCTTCCAGTAACCTTATATGTAACCCATCAGCCCACAGCATACACATGAGATGATAACACCCAACAGAGAATGTAGAATAGACTGACGACTCGACCTTCTTCAGTCTTTAGTATAACACCAAAGTAACAAGTTGAACCACTGATCATCTATAGTATGTATCCATCCTTGGATGTTAAGCCCTGATCATGTGAACCTGTTGTGCATCCTTGATGTACACATTCTCTCTCCCCTGATGGTTACGATTAATCAGCCCATGACGTAAAAGCGAAACGATAATACCAAGGTAACAAGTTGAACCACTGATCATCTCTGCGGTTATCAACACCGGAATAACTTCAACTCGGAAGCAGTATAAAGCCCGATCACATGAACCTGTTGTGCGTCCTTGGTGTACACATTTCTCTCCCCCATGATGGTTACGATTAATCGGAATCATCATCATGATGTGTACATGTAGCCTAATGACATATACATGAAGCATTGACTAGAAACCCTTTGCTACTGATTGTATCAGCCCGTGAGAAGATGTCGATTAGCATTCCATGACCATGTTCTTCAACACCTTGATAGACGGAAGAAGTAGTGTTGGAGAAACATGGTTTGCACGACTCCTGAACTGACGTATTCAGGAGTCGTATGACCATTTCTCAATCATCAATCAACATGTAGAATAATATTCACCTTTTCCCCCCCTCAAAAATTGCATATGCCTGCCAACTGCAATTTTTGATGATTGAACTAGTGAATATGAATACCATCAACAGTAAGTAGCTCCACTTGACGGTTCTTGAAGACTGACATGTTGTTTATTCCCCCTTTCCCCCCCTCAAAAATTGTATATGCCTGTCAACTGCAATTTTTGGTTGAACAAGTGAATAAGAATATACTCCAATGTGCGCCGATCCACTTGAAGACTGAATAAGCACGGAAAGAGCATGAAACTTGTTGATGAGAATGGCCATAAACAAGAAGATTCCTCTTCTTTTGAAGATAAAGTGCACTCAAGCGTAAACTTTTCTTTTCTTTGAAGAACGAGGCCTGAACTGATTTGAACAGACGTCATAATGTTGAAGAGCGAGGCCTGCACTGATGTGTACAGACGTCATTATCTCTCTCTTTACTACTTCTCTCATCTAACTCGTTACCAACCCCATTATCATTTGTCGGCTTGACGTCGTGACCACTGATGGAGAAATACCCAATATGATGAACTTGAGACTGAAGTAATATAACCCGAACTTGTGACTTAAACTTGTACTAATGCGTGACAAAGAGCGGTGTAGAGACTTCGTGCAACATCGAATCCCTAAGTACTCTATACTCTTCAACCAACCAACCATCAAGTATAAGACGTACATCACCTCTTGGATATCCACAACTTCGTGTGACACTGAGCACTACAACGTGACTCCTTAAAGTGATAGTTATTTTGCAATAGAGAGAAAGAAAAAAATAACTAGATATCCAAGTCCTCGTCATTGTAAATGTTGAAAGCTCGAACAAGGATCTCGAAGAATCTTCATCCAACCTCCCCGATATCTTCAGATACTAAGTACACGCACCCATGAAATTTCACTTCAGCCTCAAAAAAATAATACCGAACTAACCCCGTAGTCACATCTTGTCGATTAAATGCCTCGATCCAGCCATTTGTGATGTTATAGCTGAACTTTGATAATGGGTTTAACCCGATCATGGTCAAGAGCGCATAGCTCATCATCACGGGATTTTACAAATCTATGATTTAAACCGAGAAATAAGTTCTTTCGCGGGATTTTACAAAACCAAGAAGAAACCGTGAGACAGTAACAGATTGAATGTGGCATGACTGATTTGGTTTTGGTGAACATCAGTTTGGTTTAAGAAAATCTCGTGAGAATTAAAGATCACATCACAACTTTTAAAATCTTTGTCCAACTATCCAACCTCGAACACAAACCACTATTTGTGACCACTTGATGAAGGAAACCCAATATACCAATCTTGCAAATGAAGTAGAATTACTCAAATTTGTTACCTAAGCTTGCATTGTTGTTGGAAGAACGGTGTTAAGTCTTTAAGTGCTTAATGTTATCCTGAAAAAGTATGAGACTTTCATCACCTCTTGCGATTATCCACCACGTCTTCTTCGTGTGACACTGAGTACTACAATGTATCTCCTTTAAGTGATAGTTTACCAGGTCTTCAACCATCCACCCCGACTTCTGGAAAATAGATAACCCAAGTCTTCAACTTACATCATAAGCACGAGCAAGTTATCATTGAAATCATGCATCCAACCATCCCCGATTTCAAGATAAAATAGGTAGACTCTTTCGTGAAATCCAACTTCACCCTCAAGCAAGGAATATCAAATTAACTTCGTAATCAATTTGTGCGGTTGAATAGTCAAAGAGAGAATAAACAAGCGCTAATTATTAGCAGTGCCCAAGACTCATAGTCAGTCCTATCAAACATAGCTGTCTGACCCAGCTGCTTGGATGATATCAGATGCAGTGCATGGAATAGATGTCGTACTGTGTACAGGATTTTACAGTTCTTTGAAATTTATTCAAGAAATAAATTCAAGAACGAACTGCACAACAGTAAGTATCAGACAGCTGAAATCTTAAGCAAGTCGCTAAGCCCCAAACCGCTGAAAGCTAAACCACTGAAACTGGAACCGCTAATATTCAAACCTCTGGAGACTGAACCCCTGAATCCTGAATCGCTACGATCTGACCTGCTGAAACCGGAACTGCTAGTATATAAACCGCTGGAGACTGAACCAATACGATCTGACCCGCTGTAACCGGAACCACTAAAATTTACATCGCTGAAGACGGAACCGCTAGGAAAATCGGGCTAATTGTCCCCCTTAAAAAGGGCATGAAATGACCTTTTTGCCAAAAATTGAAAGTTCGTGATGGTTGTGAATTTGTCAGGCACAATACATGGAAAGAAACAAATAAGATTACTGCAACGACGATGGAGATTAAGACACTCTTGTAGTAACCCCTTGCTTGTCTCCTCATCAACGGCTTAGTAGATTAACAAAGTCACTGAAGCTCGTAATATGCCAAAGCCGCTTGATGAAATGTGTTTATCTTAAGAGTGAATAAAAGGTTAAGACACGTCTCTAAACAATCCACCTCGTCTTTAAGTCTGACACACCTTGAGAAGATCTTGAACTACAATCCCATTAGAAGCTTGAGAGAGAACAATCACTTGATGAAGCTTGATAAAGGACAAGTTCGCGACTTATACTTGCACTAAATTTGTGATTTAGGACCTATATTGAGCACAACAACGTAACTTCTTTAAATATAGGTAGAGATATATACCCAACCTTCCATCCTTTATTGTATATATCCACTTCTTGAACGTCCAAGTCTAATCACCTTAATCACCTTAACTTGCAAATTGTGATTTAGAACCTATATTGAGCACAACAACGTAACTCCTTTAAATATAGGTAGTGATATATACCCAACCTTCCATCCTTTATTGTATATATCCAATTCTTGAACATCCAAGTCTAATCACCTTAAATACGCTCGAGCAAGGGTCATCAAACATCTTGCATCCATCCACCCCGAGATGTTTGTGACACTAAGTACACCAACCCGTGAGTTAACAAACCAATCAAATCACCATGATTTCCCAATTCCTGCCGATCTTGAAGCACAAACTTATCCCAGAAAAATAGTCAAACCCCGTAAGTTTTATTTTGTCTAAATCCAAGTCCTGCCTACTTGTCCAAAATTAATTTCACGGGATTTTACAGCTCTTGAGATTTAAACCGAGAAATCGAATCTTTCGCGAGATTTTCTAAAACCTACAAGAGAAACCGTAAAATCAATCAAGAACAACTAGGATTGAATTGCAATACTAATCTTTAAAATTCAAGTCAAAGAAGTCAAATCAAAACTTGATCAGATCGCAACAAGTCAAGTCACAGGTTGTCAACTTGCAACAAGTCAGTTTGCAATCCACCAAATCACAATTAGTCAAATCGCAAGTGTCAACTCACAACGTCAAATCGCAACTGGTCAGATTGCTATCAGTCAAGTCGCAACAAGTCAAAACGCAACTTCACAAATCGCAATTTAAACAAATTGTTATTTGTCAGCTATAACTCAAATTGCAAAGATCAAATTGCAGGCTCACTCAAGTCGTAGGCACTAATAGGACAATGCTGACAAATCCACACCTCTGAAGCTACGTTGATTTTCATAAACCCAAATACGAGTGGTGACGTGTGTGACCATACGAACTTATGTAGATCCATATTCAATGTGCCAAAGACTATACCACGAATTAAGACAATGCATAATGGAACACAAATCCTTTAAGCCAACTTTGTGGTATACGTTCAACCCCACATTATACACATTCATAATTCCACTTAGTACTCAAACAAAGCAAACCAAATTGCTCTAGTGAATATATCAACAGGCCACAGTTAATCAACGATATAACATCTTCCTTGTGTATATCAGCCCAAACGATTAATCAGCCCAATCGAGTATCTCACATGTAAGTCCACTCAAATCCAAGTTCAGCTTATGATTAGTCTAACAACACCAAACCCAAACATATTGCAACTAATCACAGCCCTAATCACATTAATATTTCGGCCCATTAAAAGATATCTGGATCCAATGTATACTAAACACAAACCTAATCCTGATGTTTATAAGCACCACATCCTAAATTTTCTCACAATCACTAACCCTTCTCCAACGCAGCCACAATCCACCTTTTCATACTCGATTGGCAGTCACAATCACCATCACACGAGCATCAAACAGATCTCCTCTAAAATCATACCAACAGTCCACAATCCTTACCCACTTCTTTATGGCACGATTGCCGCTCATCACATCTTCATGGAGAACAACTTCAAGATCATTTAAAAAGATGGTCTCGGGTAAGATGGTAGGTTTAAGATGTCACGTTTTGTTTTGATTGTGGTCGTTGAACGAACGAGAGAAGAAGAAATAACAGTATTGTTATTTTCTTTATCGTGCATGATTCGTACATTTAAATGAAGCACAGTCTTCAAAATAATTTAGATCGGTGATGTGATTAGTTTTTCTTGTTAAAGATCTTGAAAGGTCTTTTTTTTTTTTTTTTTTTTTTTTTTTTTAATTTCATAAGATATTCATCACGAAAAACATAACTGAGATCATTTGTTATTTCACTTCTAAGTCTGAGTCCATATAATTGATTGTGAGAGTTGAGGAGTGACTGAGTGAGTATTAGTTGTGTTTAGATTAGGTTGTTGTTATTAACTGTTGTTGACTGGGATTTTGATTAGTTTGACTTTGTTGTGATTGAAGTGGTTTCTTGTAATCTCGTGGTTAACCTGAGTGGATATTGGTATGGCTTTACCGGTTTGGTATTACTTTTAATCATGACTGATGATGTAGAAAAAACTGAAGTCGTTTGTTGTTTTGTTGTTCTGTGGTCGTGGTCTTTTCTGCTTCATCTTCTTTCTTTTATCGTTTTGAGTACTTAGACTTTTCTTGACTAGTCAACTGTGGTAAACCGCCAGTCAATAAACCGCCAGCCAATAAACCGCCAGCCAATAAACCGCCAGTCAATAAACCGCCAGTCAATAAACCGCTAGGACGAGTCAAACTGCTGTTGACCGGTCAAACAGTCAAACCGCTGGAGCATCAAGCCAAACTAGTCACTTTCAGCACTTTTGTCTTCTTTCCGGTTTTGGTTAAGCTCCAAACTGTACTTCCGCTATCAAGAAAAACCTTTAAGCCTCTTGAGTCAAAACCGCTGCCAAGAACTCAAAAGCAGTGACAAGCCGCTACCAAGAAACACCACTAAACTCAACCTTGAATACAAATCTTTTCGAGACCAAACATCACTTCTCGACCCGTGACGTTTTCATCAAAAACATAAGGAAGCAGTTTTAATGAGCTTGTCATCCAAACAGATATTCGAACTGGGCACTCACACGCTATTAAAAACAATGTTCGAGCATTCAAAAATAAAGGTACAAGCAACAATTTTTGGCAGTCCAACCAGTTAATGATAATAGGTACGGTTAAAGCCCAAAAGCTATTAAAGCCCACTCAAATGAAGAATAAATAAAAAACTATAGCATATCTTGAAAGATATACGAACCAACAAAACAAAAAAAATAAAACCAAGAAAAATTGAGGAGTAAAAGGAGAAAACAGTATCAGATCTTGAAATGTCATTCGAACCAAAAAAGAATAAAACAAAAGAAAATAAACACCGCGAATCCAAGCACAATCAATCGAACCTAACCATGGCTCTTGATACCAATTGTAGAATATGACCATCTTGATTGTGTGGATGATTCGGGTGGCCTTGGATTATGGAAGACTAGATCCATGCTTGAGTTAGAGAGATGAAGTTTTAGAGAGAGGTGGGAGAAACTCAAAAACAGAAAAATTAGATTAAATGTAATGAGAGTTCCAACCCTCTCCTTGTGTGGAGAGGGCTATATATAGTTCCTAATACTTGTGCCCCTAGTGGGCTGTGGAGTGAGCTGACAGTGGGAAAAGCCCCGACCCACTCCACAAATATATTTAACTACACTAATAATACTAATAATACTAATAGTACTAAACTAATATAAATAAGCCTACGAGCTATGTGAATGCTAAATAGATGCTCGGGGTGACCGAACCTTCATCTGAATATTTATATTTCTAACACCTAAGCTCATGACCCCGAAGCTCAATGTAATGGTATGCTATCAAGCATAATAATAATCAATGCCCCATATAAGTGTTTGCCAGACACTCGGAAATAATCCGAATGATATGCGTCCATTTGACAGGAACTCGAACGGGGGTGTTAACCCAAATAGATCTATTCATAACATCCGCGCTTACAAGTAATTAACGGTTCATGATTCAAGGGGACTTTAATGGCAATGTGGTAACTTAGGCAAAGTAATGGTTTTTAATACCTGTTTCCGAAAAATAAGCAATGTATTCCCACCCCGAGGGTTTAGAAATCATGTATAAATAATGTAAAAATCGGGGCTATGAAACTCACCTCAGTTATCAAGTCTCGATTAGTAATACTGTAAACAGGGAATAAAGGTTCGTTAACTCTAACCGCAACCTAAATAAATACCATGTCTTAGGTTTGAAAACAAGGTCGTGCATGCATGTTCATACGCTATTATATCACTTGTACATGTTTGTTGCAATATTTATCGACAAAAATATAGTTGCGTCAATGTGTCCATTTATTAAACAAAGTAACCCTTTTTAGAAAACGTAACTAGTTAATCTCGTGATTAAACTATAGTCGTCTTGTTAATAAGTATTTTTGAAAACCTCTAACGCGCCTAACAAGTATACATAACGTTCTACCATTTTTGTTTACGTCATTTTAGCTAAAACCGACTGTAAAGTGTCCAAAATCCATATTAAATATTTCTATCAGCTTTCTAATAGCAAAATAAAAGCTGTCAAAAAGTTTATATTTCGTCGCAACTTCACTAGGCCATAACTCCATCGTCTTAGCTCCGATTCTTAAGTTTTATATATCCCCGGGTTCGTGTTTAAGTATACTAACATGTTTTTAGTGCCTCAGCTAGTCTAGTTAACTTTTAACATCAGTTTTTACCTCTTCTAAATTCCCAACAGCATCTATATTTTCAGAAAATTCATTTTCGTCGCACAACTTAAAACTAACGTATCTTCTTCGTTATAAGTCCGTTTTAACTCATTCAAGCGGCTACGTTTTCGTTATAGAGTCTATTTTCTATATTTCTAGCCTAATCTTGCCACCAAGCTACTGATTTTTCTGGGTGAGGTCGAATGGGACAGCCTCTCTTCTAAAAGTATCGAAACACGTTTCCTAGCCTTCTAGTTATCCAAAACCGCTTAACAACAACTCCCAAACTAATCCTAGCTCTTGCACCGATTTCTCAACATGTCAATAGTGATTTAACAATTCACCAAAACTAGTTTAGCTAACTTACTAGCTCATATGTCATGTTTTTAATTTTTACATCTTGTTAAGATTTATAACCAACTAGTTTATTCATGATAAAAATTTGTTTAAGACATAGTCATTAGTTAAAAGATCATTGTGGTTATAAGGTTTCACAAACATGTACAAAGTGATAAACAAGTATATGCAACTTGAGACTAATATCATAATATAAAGAGTGTGAAATTTATGGAAGTAAAGTGTTACTTACTTAAGATGATTAGTATGATGAGGAGATAATTTACTTGATTAACCCAATTTCAATGCTTCTAAACCCCTTACAAATGTGTCCTAATGATACTTGAATTAACTAAACAATTTTTATTCATTCCCTTGCTTCCTTGGTGGATCGAATTGTATGAGTGAGTGAGTAGTGATATATATATATATAATATATATATATATATATATATATATATATATATATATATATATATATATATATATATTTTTTTTTTTTTTTTTTTTTTTCTCTTCTAGTGCTAGCTACTAAATTTATATATGTATATATACTTGAGGACTTTCAAACTTATAATAGTAAGTCAAAAATATCAATGTGGCTAGTGTTGATAGTTGTGGTCGATTGGGGGCTAGGAGGGGGGAGACATAATTCCTAGTCAAGCCACCAAATGGTTCTTGACAACTCCATGTTTCTAGGGTGCTTTGTCTAACATTAATGTAGGTTGAATATTTGTCTAGGTATTATTATGGAACAAGGGGGGGGGGGGGCAATACTTGTAAAATTAGGAGTAGAAGACTTAAGTTTGTATAAAAGTGTATATATTGTATGTATTGGGTATTAAAAATAGGTATTGGTTATCTATGTATTGGGTATTAAAAATAGGTATTGGTTATCGGTTTTGGTGATTAACGTAAGTTACGCGTAATTAAACGTAAGGAATAAAGAAATTACATTAGGCGTAAGGAAATATTTTTGGAACTTTGGTAATAATTTAGGAAGTATAAAAATGCGTTAAATATAATTGTTAGGAGTTTTGGGTATATCGGGTGTTTATTTAAATCGCGAATAGCGTTTGTTAAATTAACAATCATAAGTAAATAAAGAAAAAGGAAATTGTCTCAGGGATTAAAATTTCGAACCGGAGTAGGAGCAAGGTATTGGAATGTTGTGGACTAAGTATAGCCTAAAGTCCTAGTGCACTTGAAAGATATTCTAAATTGCACGTTGCTTGAAGTAAAAAGTTATATGTAAATTGTTCTCAAGTAAATGTCAAGATACGTAATTTGAGTTTATTGAATAGTATTGACCTGTAAAATAGCGGGTTGTCATAGACTACCACCCATAAAATGAATCTCGTCCGCGAGATTCAGTCAGTGTTGGTCTTTGGATTGTTGTCGGTGAAGAGATGCAGATACTTTTGACGGATCTGGTCTTCTCGTTCCCAAGTGAACTTGGGACCTCGCTGAGAATTCCAGCAAACCTTGACGATAGGAATTCTACTATGTTTCAATTGCTTGACATCACGATCCATAATCTCTACCGGCTCTTTGAGGAAATTAAGCTTGTCATCGAGTTGAATCTCTTCTAACGGAATGATAAGGGATTCGTCGGATAAACACTTCTTAAGATTAGAAACATGAAAGGTATTGTGCACACTGCTGAGCTCTGGCGAAAGCTCAAGTCTGTATGCCACTGGACCAATTCTAGCTAGAATCTTAAATTGTCCAATATACCTAGGGTTTAATTTCCCGTGTTTCCCAAATCGTATCACACCTTTCCAAGGTGATACCTTCAACATTACCATGTCCCTAACTTTGAATTCCAGGGGCTTACGCCTTACATCGGCGTAACTCTTTTGACGGTCTCTGGCGGCTTTTAGTCTATTCTGAATCTGAACAATCTTCTTGGTTGTCTCATGAACAATTTCTGGACCGGTAAGTTGGGCATCTCCGACTTCGGCCCAACAGACAGGTGATCGGAACTTCCTCCCGTAGAGTGCTTCAAATGGTGCAGCTTTTATACTTGTGTGATAACTATTGTTGTAGAAAAACTCAATCAACGGAAAATGAGTATGTGGGAAACTAGAAGGGGGGTTGAATAGTTTACCGGTTTAAAAATCCTTTTAAAAATCTTGTTTTAAAAGTTGGTTATTGGAAACTTTGATTCGAACTCTATGTGTAATCAATCAACACCAATATGAACTACACACTAAACTAACTAATATAAAATAATGAAAGTAAAGAGTAGAGTTGGAAAGATCGAACCGAGATAGAGGATTTATAGTGGTTTGGCTACGAAGCTCTTCTTCGCCCTACTCCACTCCCCGAGTACCACACTAGAGAGTTTCAAACACTATATCAACAACCTCCCTTCAGGTGGAGAAAACCGTACACGTCGCTTATCCTATTACCGACACTAAGCTAAATGTCGAGTGCTAATCTTAGCTAGCACCAATCTACCAAGGTCCACGTGACCAAACACTCAAGCCCAGTGGCTTCAAGAGATCACCAAGATCTCAACACGATCACAAAGATCAACACTCACTTCACTCTACTCAACTAACACTAATCTATCGACCCTTGATCTTCTTGATCAATCACACAATCCCAATAGCTATAAGAGATGTTCACTATCTTTATAGATCACACTTGATCTTCACTCTTACTCACAAAAGATAAGAAAGCTTGATGTATGCAAAGATACAACAAGGTTGTAACAAGTGTTACAAAAACCTAACAACTATAACTCTTGTATCTTCTTGAATACTTGAGTTCTTTTCTTGCTAATGAAGAGGGATGACAACACCTTGTATCTACTTGGATACTTGTGTTCTTCTCTTGCACTTGGAAGAGGAATGATAACACCTTGTATCTTCTTGGATACTTGTGCTCTTCTCTTGCTAATCAAGAGGTATGAAGAGGATCACTTGAAGGATGATTGGATCACTCTTGAAACAAAGAAACCTAATCTAAAGAAGTGAAAGGTTTGAGAGGATTAAGCTAGGGGATTTTTCTGTGTGTGAAGGGTGCCTAAAACTGTGAAAGGGGTTGATATTTATAGGCAAGAAAAATCTGAACGTTACAGAAAAAATGATACGGACGGCTCCGTTAAATACCCCACGGCTCCATTAAATTTAACGGAACCGTGGAGCCGTCGTAGACTAGGACGCTCCAAATTTTGTCTTTTCTGGTGAAAACTTATTTGGGGAAGGTTGGAGCTGATTTTGGGGGGAAAAATAGCTGTTGTGATTTTCAAACTTATTTTTCCATTAAAACATTTCTTAATAATTCAAAAATAATTTGTCATGTGTATTTTTGAAAAAATGTTTTGTCCCATTTAAAATGTGAATTTTCAAAACATAAATTCACTTCTTTGATCACTAGTTCAAGTTGTAACTTTGTTCAAGAGTGATTTGCGTAGAAACGGGATCTTCCGATTAAAGACTTGTTTACGTTGATTTTAACGTATCGTGATTTCACATTTTGTCATCCTCAAAACGTGAAGTAATCGAAAGATATAAATAACGGTTTTAGAACATTATTTGCATCAACAATCTTCCCCTTTTTGATGATGACAAAATATAAACTCATGTTAGGTTAAAATTAGTGTTAACAAGTTTTTAATGAGTTTACTCCCATTTCTCCCCCTTTTTGTCTAATCAAAAAGGTGACAAAGACCCCCCCTTGATGTGTACTCCCCCTCATTTGGAGAACACAAAGGAATTGAGCAATGGTTCGTGCTACAAAACAAGGTTAGACGACAAATATACAATATCTAACAAGTAGCACATTTGACAAATATCCAACCACACAAGAAAATAGCTAAGTGGCCAAAATGTAAAGCCCATTTCATAGTCATAAGATAAATGTCATACATAAGTATGACTACATCAAGAAAGCAAATTTAAACTAACAAGAAGACACATAAACATCTAAAGTAACATGAGGCTTCTAGATTTGCTTCGAACTTCAAAAGGGTTCCTAAGCATTTATTGGAGGGACTAAACATAACCATGTTTAGTTTGGGCTATTGTGTGGTAGAGGTGGTGGAAGGATGATGGGTCCCATGGGTGGTGTGAGGAGGTGTTCTAGGTATGAAAACCTAAAGCTAAGCTCATCTCTAAGGTTCATGATGAGCTCAAAGTTGTGATGGAAACAAGCACAACTTAAGGTGTGTGTGTGCAGGGGATAAAGGATGGGATAACCCATTAAGTGTTGAGGTGATGGTGATATGGGAGGTGATGATATGTTGCTCCTAAATTCAAATGGTGTTATTGGTGATAAGGTGAGGGTGAGAGCTAGAGGTTGTGGTGACGGTGAAAGTGATGAGGGTGTTGTGTTAGTTCCCAATTCAAGGGAAGTTGATGGTGATGAGTTGAGTGTTAAGGCTAAATGGTGAATGGGACTAGGTTGAGATGAGTGTGTGTTGGTTCTTGTTGTAGAGGATGAGGATGTGGGTTTGTTAGAGGTTTCCTTGGATGGAGCTTGGGTTGTAGTGAAGGAAGATGATGATTTGGTAGAGTTTATGGGTGTGTGGGTTTCATCTTCATCATCCAAGGTGAGATCAATGAAGGCAATGTCATTGGTGATATGTTTAGTTGATGATTGAGGTGTGTGAACATTCTTGATCCATTGATCAACTAGAGTGGTTTGATTGGTTGGTTTGATGTTGAATCTAGGTTTCTTGTTCTTGTGTGAGGTGGAAGCAATGGTGGAAGACATGGTGTATGGATGGGTGTAAGGATGGCAATGCATGATGTTAGCTTAAATAGCCAAATCAAAAGAATGCAAGGTTGAAAAGGATGTTGGATTTGGGGATTTGGGTGCATGGGAATCAGGTTTTGTTTGCAGTTTTTAAGGAAATGAAAGTCAAAAAGTGAAAGAGAATTGTTAAATTCGTCTTCCAGAGGCACGGTACCATTAAAGGTACGACGGCACCACTAAATTTAGTGGAGCCGTGGCCTATTTAATGGAGCCGTGGGCTCTTTTGACCTTCTTTGCATGTCTGCAGGTTTTAGGCAGCCTAAATGGGGAAATTTTTTGGGGAATCCATTGGCTGCAAATCTCAAAGCCTCAAATCACTAAACACATAGAATTCCTAAAGCTAGTTTCAACTAGCAACTAACATGATCATGTGATCATCTATGTATTTAGGTAACTATTAAGCATGCATGAATTCAATCAAGTTTAACATCTAGTGCATGTAATAAAATAATAGAACATGCATGAACTAGACAAGATTGATTAACATAAAGGTTAATTAACTAAGCAAATTAACCATGTTCAAGTGTGAAATGTTAAAGGAGAACATTTCAAGCAAGTTAAAGTTTATGGACATTGCCATGACTTTATTTATAATAGCTTAATAATACTTAAGTTAATAGTACTACTTAAGCTAATCCTAACTAGTCTCGTTTCTTCCCCAACTTTTTAATCTTGTTCCCAAGTCCTTTGATCGCCTTGCCGATGGACTTGAATCCCCCGATAGTTTGCTCATGCATCTCCACTTGTCTATTGTACATTGTAGTTTGCCTTCTCATCACGTGGGATAGGTTGACCATCCCGTTTTCAAGGTCGATTGTATGTCGAAATGATGAGGTGTCAAGGTTGTCAAAGAAGGTGTCGGGAGAGGGAGTATTAGGGCGAGACGCTCCTTCTTCATTTACCTCATCATCATCCTCATCCATGGGTTGAGAGGATGAACTGTGACTGAATGAGGAGGAAGAATGGGGAATATCGAAAGTGGATTTACGACCATGTTTGGACCCTTTGTCCTTACGTTTCTTTGTACGACGGTGTGGTCCACCAAGTGGTTTCATAACCGGATTGACTAGGACATAGTCGACATCATTGAGAGATGGGTAGGTTTGTATAACCCACCTGAATAAACGAGTAAGCAACATGCCATATGGCATGAGCTCATCGGAACGAAGATGAATACTGGCCATCCGTTTGACCATGTAGTATGCGAGGTTGTAAGGTTCCTCGATACTAAGACAGTAGAGCATGTTGGCAAGACTTGCCGGAACGTGATCACGGTTGCCTGCAAGGCTTAACACGTTCTCACGCAGAAGAAGTTCCCAATTTCTAATATCGGGACGAAGCTCTTTGAGGTATATTTTGTTTAGGTCGAGGTAGACAATAGAACCATCACGTTTTTTATACGTGTTGGTGACTTGAGGGATTTGGATTACTTGTTTAATTACTTCAATGTCAGGAACTTCGGTACGATAAGCACCTTCGTTCTCAAGACTGTAGTAAAGAGACTCTAGAGAATGGTCTTTAGTGAATGCACACTGACCATATGAGGGAATACCGAGAATATGACCAATCTCGGTGACAGACAAGATGATATTTTGGTGTCGAATCCAAAAATCAAGAAAGACGTTTCTATCAAGATCAGTGTAGGTACGGACACGACTATAAAACTCGAGAATAAAACGAGGACAAACTTGATCGTTTATTTTGTATAAACAATCGAACTCGATAGAAGGGAAACAGACACGGATGTTGTCTGTCGTGACATAGAGTGCATCGACTACACGCCCTTCGTGTATGTATCGATTTTGGACTTTTGCGAAATAAGCTCTTTGCTCATCAGGAATGTTTAGATTTTCAAGAGTATTGAGGATGTATTGTCTTGTATCTTGATAATCATTTCGAGGCATTGTTATCTACAAAAAAAATATTTTTGTATATGTTAGTTCGTTGCATTTTAATGATTACACTTCTAGTGTGTGTGCCTAAATGCAAACAATGTGGAGGTGCGGCAATCTCGACTCTAAAACTTTCCTAATGAGATTACCCAAACGCTCCTAACTTCACTTTTGCTCAATCAAATATGTCGAACAATACATATCAATTATGTACTTCGACCCATATTTGAGAGTTCATGTATGCATGCAAAAACGTTTTTAATTTGCATCAACAATGCATGAAAAAGGTTTCATGATCCTAGACTTGTGAAGTTTTTTGAAAAATGATCGAATTGAGGTGTTTGGCAAACGCCTCAACATGGCGCCAACTAGCTTTAAGTTTGAAAAGCTTTAATGCAAAACGTTCCTAATTCAATTTTAATCATCCTAAACATGATTCCATTACAAATAATCAATCATAATCCGAATTTAGTGATTAATTTCGGATTAGGTTTTGCAACATAAATGGGTTTTTGGAAATCCTAGGTTTAGGGAATCATGTGAATGCTACATTGTCTAATCCTAGTCTTAATTTCACAAGGGTTTAACTAATTTTGAAAATCCCCAATTCGGATTTATACTCAAGAACAAACCCTGGACTCAAATTAAATGAAATTAAGAGTGATTTACTTACAATTGATGATGTTGTGATTAGGATTTGTTGATTCCAATGCCTCAATCTTGATTTGCAAGAGTTTAGTTGAATTAAGGTGTTATGGTTCGGTTTTGACAGCAAGTGAAAGTGTTTTTGGGTGTGTTTGTGTCACACCCTGAATTTACCTGTTAATGGCAGCGGAATTGAATACCTTGGTGTGACTTTCATGGCGTCTCATACAATGGATATATTGAACGACCTAAAGTGTCGTTTTGAAAATACACGTTTGATCATAAATAAAATCAGAGTTTACAAAACATAGGTCCCAAATGATGTTGCAAGTTTAAAAACAAAACCATAGTAGATCAAACGGTTACATAAGTGCATGAAAATAAGTGATGCAAGTCGACCCCGCGACTCCAAGATGGTCCAATGCATGCCCACATGATAGCTAATAACCTGAAAATACATTGCTAAAAACGGTCAACATAAAGTTGGTGAGAGTTCATAGGTTTAATAAAATGAAGTTATACGATAGCCACAAGTATAAAGTGTATGACATAAGTCACATAAAAATGATTGTACAATAGCCTTAAGCTCATGACCCCGACGCTGTGACTGAATTCTTTGGAGCCCCTGGGAGTGTTTTGCCAGACACTCAAATGAAAAGACATGAAATGCATCCGCTATCGGTTGTTGGTCAAAGCCAACACGGATGGAGGCGTCACCCTCGATAGATCTATCCACTCACTCTCGCTTACAGGTAAATTAACGGTTCATGATTATATGGGGACTTTCAATTGGCAACAAGGTAACTTAATCTATGTACAGGAAGTCTGATACTTTGGCTCGTATGGAAAACAGTTGCAATGTATTCTCCCCCGTGGGATTTGAAAACAATAATAAAATGTATACGGGGCTATGAAAACTCACCTGAAGTGATGATACAACAATGCTATGAAATCGGAATACTTGGAATAATTGAAATACTGGAACACTTGGAATACTTGGCAATAACAAGGCGCGAACACTAGCCGCTACCTAAAATGAATGCATGAATACTACTTGAGATCATGAAGCAATGTAGTGCATGTACATGTATATGTAACCTATACCACTCGTCATTTGAAAATACTAGTTATCGTTGATATGTAAAGTTTTCCAAAACTTGGTATAAATATGTTAACTTGTTAACGTAAAACTAGTCGTGTCATAATGTGTATAAAACGTTAGTGTTGGTCTTGGCGTTTTGAAAACATTGAAATGTGATATGGTAGTCGCGTTAATAAACCTTTGATTGTACGTGTTCCAATGGATAAGAATTACGGTTCACCATAGTCGTTTCGTGAAAAATATAGTTTCTAGTACGTAAACATTTTCTTATAAAAAGCTGTCAAAATAAAATGGGTATTGTCGATGTTTAAACGCGTGTATCTTGTTCGTTATTAGCTTGTTTTTGACGTTCTTTATATCCGTGGTTTCGTAAAAATAAATGCTAACACATTTTTAGTAGCTCGGTTCATCTAGGTTTCGTCAAACGCCGCAAATAAGCCGTCGAATGCTACCAAACAGCATGCAGTTTTTTTCGGAAAACAGTTTTCGTCGTTAAACTTGTAAAAATCGTATCTCCTTCGTTATTAACTCGTTTTTATCCCCGTTTTCGGCCACGGCTTCGTCTCGGAATGTATTTTCTAAATCTTTGGTCCAAAATTACTCCCAAGTCCCTGAGTTTCCCACGTTTTCATTTTAGGGACAGTAGGTATTTTATTGTTGCAAAAATGAGTTTTTCTAGTTCGTATCTAGTCCAAAACCATCCAAACTACAACCAATCAACTCTCAATCCTACCATACACCTTCTTAGGGTGTCATGGGTTCCTAAACATCATCATCCAAGTTCATCTACCAAGGATCTAAATATATAACACATCTAGGGCTTAAAAGTGGTGAAAAGTATAAATAGAGTGGTAAAGGCTAACATATGCATATAGATCTTGCATAAAAATGATATGAACATGATATTAACTTGGTAAAATTATGAAAATGAGTTTTGTACACTTACTTGAAAGATTAGTGAAGTTTTGATGGTGAAAACCTAAGAAATCCTTGAGTTTGTATTGCAAAACCCTTATAGGAAGACTAATAGGACTTGTTTATGTATTGATCTTGCAAGATTGATGATGTTTCCTTGTTTTTCTTGTGTAGGCCGAGCACCAAGGAGAAGAGGAAGAGAGGAAAGTCTTGAACTCTTGTGATATTATGAAAGAAGTATGTGAAGTGAAAAATGATATGTAAATGTGTGTGTTAGACAACAATTAGGTAGATAATAAATGAAAGATGGGAAGTTTGCAACTTTTGAGGTCTTGGGGGGCTATGGCCGGCGCATCAAGGGAGCAAAAAGGGGGGGGGGCCTCCTTGGTGTAGTTCTTGAAATGATTATGTGTGTTTATGTATTGATTTAATTAGTTTTAGGTGTAATCGGGTACCGTGTTTGCTAGAAATAAAATTTAACGGAGTTAACCGGGATATAATAAACTCATAAAAATTGTAAAAATATGTTGGGTACAAGTATTGAGTGTTCGGGTAATTATTGTTTAGTTTTTACAAAAACCGTCGTAATTATATTAAACGTACGATATAAATTAAATAAATTTGCAAAATACTGGGTAAATGAATTTTAAAATTTTCTTGATATTAAAATGAGTATAAAAATATGTCGGGACCATCGTGGGGTTTGTCGGACGTGTTAGTCATATTTATTGATCGCGCGTTGACGTTTTAATTAAAAGTAATTATACGTAATACGTCGAATGTAACAAAAATATTAATTTGATAAACCTACGAGTGGTATAGTATGAAAATGGAAATCTGATGATATGCAGACTATTCCTAGTCCGTATGCAGTGTTCCTACTGATGATGCATGAATTTCGCAGTCAAACCAAACCGGTTACGCGAATATGAATACCCGTAAACTACGTTTACGCTGAAATGAATAATGAACATGAATAGTGATTTCTTCCCGGGAATGAATAGTGTCACATGAATAGTAAAATTCCTGAACGCTTCTCAAAGTCTCAAACTGACTCCAAAAATGATGAATAGTGAAATGATGAATAGTGATTGGTGAATAGTAAATGATGAATAGTAACTGATGAATAGTGAATTGTCGTGGTTAGGAAAGTGACCTGAAATCTCGGGTTGTTACAGTCGCCCCTCCAAAAGGGAATTCAGTCCCTGAATTCAAATGTTGTTGGTTTCGGAAGCAGGCTCGGGAAAAAGATGTGGATACTTGCGTCGCATTTGGTCTTCTCGTTCCCAAGTAAACTCGGGTCCTCTTCGAGAATTCCAGCGAACTTTCACGATAGGAATTCGACTCTTCTTCAATTGTTTGACCTCACGGTCCATGATTTCAACGGGTTCTTTCACAAAATTAAGCTTGTCATCTAGTTGAATTTCTTCTAGTGGAATAACGGACGACTCGTCGGAGAGACACTTCTTGAGGTTTGAAACATGAAATGTGTTATGAACGTTGCTGAGTTCTGACGGAAACTTAGGTGTGTATGCCAACTGACCGGTTCTAACTAGAATCTGAAATGGTCCAATACCGAGAGCTCAGTCTATCGGGTTACCAAAAATTGTATCATGCCTTTCCAAGGCAAGGCTTTCAATCATAGTTCGTGCTTTTACTTGAATCTAGGAGGTTCGTTGTTCAAGGATATCAATTCCGTATGATGTGCATCATACATCGACCTAACTTCCATTTTTTTTTTCATTTCTTGTAACTGATTCTTGACTTGTGAAGTTTCCTTTGTTGTCTCCCGGTTTAGTTCTAGGTCCGTGAATTTAACTTTCCAAATTCGATATATAAATATGTATATGGTCACTTCGGCCATAGGGTGTCTTAAATGGTGCCTTTATATATTCCTGTGATGGTTATTTTTGCTGATGATGAAATTCGTCAATAATCGAAAGATTATCCTAATCCATACAAAGTTGGTTATGTGGTGTTGAATACATCCTATAGTGCTCAGGAAGTTCTCTTAAGGATTCGTCGGGCTAACGATGGTAGAGCGTGTATATCCGATTAGAAAAGGAATATCTTAAGGGAATTGCTAGAAATCTGAGGGGTATCGTCTATCCTTTCGCCGTTTCTATGTCATAAAATATCTTTCATAATGTAGAGTCTCTCCTAGAGAAGTCAATGGTGCAAATTCAACTTAATGGCTGAGTGAGTGATGAGTGATGTAAGTATCCGGTGAGAGTTTGTTAAAAGGGGTGTTCATGAAAGATTTCATTTGTTTACAAAGCTTTTGAATGAAGATTGTTATTAATAATTTCTGAAAATGTGACTATTTTCTTCACGGCATAATTCCTCCTGAATTATACATAGGTGATCAGGCTATGTATAATTGAGGACCAACGATGCGATGCTTGGTTAAATCGAAACGGTATTACTTTTTCCCAAAAGTTTTAGATGGTGTTCAGCGTGTTGTTTTGATAAATGGTTTTCTAGATATTTCCTTTGAAAGTAACATGAAAATTGTCTCGCGTAGCGGTAGTAAATACTTGATAAAATGACAGGAAATCCATTTATAGGGTGGTACCAAATGGTTTATTTTGAAAGTTCTAAAAAAATAGTTCTCCCGTAGGGTAGTAAAATAACTTGCATTAAATTTGTTGAAGGTTTCATTGGATACATGGATGAATCTTATGAAATGGTGTTAGTCTACTAATCCGTCAAGAATGAAATCGGCCTAATCCCTAGTAAGATAAAGGTATATTGTTGCGAAACTATAGAGAATTGAGCAATTGGAATAGGAATGGAATAAACGATGGTTATGATTATCGCGAAGATAACAAAAGATAGGTATTACATTGGATAGGAAAGTGCTTAATACAACTAGGTTACACCAACGTACCTATGGAAAGTACAAAAGAAAGATACAACCCTAGAGGGCTCAACTACGGTTTATTAAAACATGAACTCCTTCTGGTTAAGCATTGTTGTTGTCTTTGATGTTGCTAATGTCCTGACGGTCTCTCTCCCAAACACGCACGCTATTCCTCGAGTTAATTCCTCTTGGTCCCCATGTCCTGATTTCCTTTCGGGCAATTGTTCCTAAAGTGTCCAACTTCTCCACAACCATAACATGTTGGCGGTGGATTATGATTATTTCCCCCAGGAGCAGCCCTGCATCCCTTAGCCAGATGACCGATCTTCCCACAATTGAAACAAGGTTTAGGGCAATCCCCCGGGTTATGATGTGTTTGGCATTTGTTACACTTTGGTAGAGTACCGGCGTAACCTTTCTTTTCAGTCGGACCCGCAACATAGGCCGGTGCAGTTTCTTGTCTTTTGGGTGGTGGTTGGTTGGCGTTGTTACCTTGGGTGTCATCCCATTTCCTTTTGTTGTTGTTGTTCTGGTAATTGTTGGTGTTATTGTTGTAGTTACGGTTTCGGTTGAAGTTATTGTTGTTGTTGTTGGCGGGGGTCACTTTCTTCAGAACTTGAGCTATGAGTTTTTGAGACATCCTGATTGCCTCATCAAGAGTTTGCGGATCAAAAGAAATCACATCACCACGGATGCTTTCGGGCAATCCACCAATGAAATTCTCTACCAACTTTTCATCATCAGGCACCATAGATGGGCATAGAGCAGCTAACTCTTGGTACCTCCGAATGTAAGTCTCAATATCATTACCCACAGTTACCAGATCATAGAACTCCACCTCTAACTTCTTCACTTCGGTTCGTGGGCAAAACTTCTTAGTTACCAACTTTTTGAACTCGTCCCATGTGACCTTGTAAGCATTCTCCATCCCTATGGGCTTTGCATAGGAGTTCCACCACGATAAGGCTTGATCACGAAGCGTACTCACGGCAAACTTAACCTTGGAATCATCCGGACAGTTGCATAAGATAAACACGGATTCAGTATGTTCGAACCATCGAACCATGGCAGTAGCCCCTTCAGTACCCTTATACAAAGTAGGATCTCCACTCTTGAAATCCTTGTAAGTACATTTCTTCCCATTGGTTCCGTTGCTAGCTTCTCCCGATGTCCCTATCCGAGAAGCATCTTCGGCAGCTCTTGCGGCAACAGCGGCTCTTTCAATCTCTAGAGCTTCGGCTACACTATCCCTAACAAGCTTCCGGATAGCAGCCTGAGTCATTTCTGGGGAAGTCGTTGCAGCAGCCTTGGCTTTAGCTTTCCTAGGTGCCATAATTCTGGTAGATCACAAACAGAATACATCAACAACAATCATACTAGAAATGATTATCGTACAAAATATATACAACCACAACATGTATATATATATCCACCACAAGTGTAAATACAACCACGATATGTACAACCACAACATGTACAACCTCAGCGTGTATAAATACAACCATGAGTACTCGTAATAGCAACGATCATTGTTCACTAGGTATACCACCACAACCATGCGTATATCCTCATAACACATGAATACAACACTTAAAAATTTTGGTCTACATTGACCGGTGTCATAGATAGCACAACTATACCCATATAGTAAAGTCAATACTTGGGGATCTCGTTGTACAACAATCAAATACCACAAGTTTCTTTGAACCACGCCACACTTCCCGTGGCCAAGATGATAGTAAAAGCGAGTAAAGGTAAAAGCTAGGATGATGTCCTGAAGTGAGGTCCGGGGTTGTGCATCGATTCATGTCTGAGATAATGTAGATTCCAATCCATCCTTGAGGACTCTATAGATGTTCCTGTTGAGTCCGTGATCTTGGTGTCATCCACAAGATGTTATCTAATTCATGTCAAGTGAGAATGGGAAAAAGGAAATGACAATGGTCGTAATGAAAGGCAAGGTTAGACTCCCGAATCTCGAAGGTCTCGGTGTCATATCTGATTGGTGGGGTGTTGTTACGATGACCAATGATGAAATCCAACTCATCGGTTTAGAATGTGATGTAATCAAACTTGGTAATGAAGAGGGAGTTGTGAAGAGTTCTCTTGTGGTGGTGTAATATTGCTCAAAACATCTTGTTGGTTCATTATGTCATGGAAGTATGAGTCGATTATACCTGAGATAGTATAGAGTCCTTGCGAGGAATGCCACTCTTTGGCGATTTGTTGTTGCTCTTGTTTGGTCTGTGGGGCATCCAAACCTTCATGTGTAGTCTCAATTAGTTAGAGATCATCATCTAACGATGAAGAGTAGTAGGTTGTCTAACAGTAAGGGCTCTCGAACTCTCATCAACCTTAATCTATAAGGTGGTGTAGTGTCCTTAGTGGTAGATGGTAATGGTGTATCAAACCATGTACGCTTCTCAAGCGGTAAGTTAAGTATGTGAGTAGAGTCCCTGAAATGTGATGGTATAAATGAGGTTCCATATGATGATGATGAAGTCGATGGTGATAATACTGAAGGAATCACTACCTTCTTTTACACTATCTTGCGATGTCTAAGCGGTAAAACTGGAGTATGCACTATGGGACGACCAATAGTGGTATGAGTAGCTGATACTGGTGGTAATACATGAGTAGTGAGTGTTCTAATAGTGAGGGAATGAAGATATACTATCTTTCTTGCAATAAACATTCTAATAGGTCCATAAGGACTAAGCATGTACGTCTTATCAAATGGTATACTCTGTATGGGCTGAAGTAATAGGGACATCCCGATCGTCTTGCGACGTCGGAACATAAGAGTTGGATTCTGCGGAAACCGGAATAGTATGGGATGATGAATCTGTAGGTGCACGAGTAACCAAAGGTGGTGCAATAAGTGAAATCTGAGGAGTAGGTGCAACAATGGGAGTAGTAGAAGACATAGCGTCCTCGATGTAAACATCAGAAAATATAACAATAGTGCGGGAATTGGAAGACATATCTCTGTGGCAACAATACAAAATGAAATGAATAACCCATGTAATGAATCCTCGCAAATAATAATGTGCACTTATGATGTAATGATGAGACGCTACCGTTGGGGTAGTTATAGTCTAGGGTATGAGGACAACCTAGTTCGCTATAACCATTGCTCTGATACCAATCTGTCACACCCTGAATTTACCTGTTAATGGCAGCGGAATTGAATACCTTGGTGTGACTTTCATGGCGTCTCATACAATGGATATATTGAACGACCTAAAGTGTCGTTTTGAAAATACACGTTTGATCATAAATAAAATCAGAGTTTACAAAACATAGGTCCCAAATGATGTTGCAAGTTTAAAAACAAAAACCATAGTAGATCAAACGGTTACATAAGTGCATGAAAATAAGTGATGCAAGTCGACCCCGGACTCCAAGATGGTCCAATGCATGCCCACATGATAGCTAATAACCTGAAAATACATTGCTAAAAACGGTCAACATAAAGTTGGTGAGAGTTCATAGGTTTAATAAAATGAAGTTATACGATAGCCACAAGTATAAAGTGTATGACATAAGTCACATAAAAATGATTGTACAATAGCCTTAAGCTCATGACCCCGACGCTGTGACTGAATTCTTTGGAGCCCCTGGGAGTGTTTTGCCAGACACTCAAATGAAAAGACATGAAATGCATCCGCTATCGGTTGTTGGTCAAAGCCAACACGGATGGAGGCGTCACCCTCGATAGATCTATCCACTCACTCTCGCTTACAGGTAAATTAACGGTTCATGATTATATGGGGACTTTCAATTGGCAACAAGGTAACTTAATCTATGTACAGGAAGTCTGATACTTTGGCTCGTATGGAAAACAGTTGCAATGTATTCTCCCCCGTGGGATTTGAAAACAATAATAAAATGTATACGGGGCTATGAAAACTCACCTGAAGTGATGATACAACAATGCTATGAAATCGGAATACTTGGAATAATTGAAATACTGGAACACTTGGAATACTTGGCAATAACAAGGCTGCGAACACTAGCCGCTACCTAAAATGAATGCATGAATACTACTTGAGATCATGAAGCAATGTAGTGCATGTACATGTATATGTAACCTATACCACTCGTCATTTGAAAATACTAGTTATCGTTGATATGTAAAGTTTTTCCAAAACTTGGTATAAATATGTTAACTTGTTAACGTAAAACTAGTCGTGTCATAATGTGTATAAAACGTTAGTGTTGGTCTTGGCGTTTTGAAGACATTGAAATGTGATATGGTAGTCGCGTTAATAAACCTTTGATTGTACGTGTTCCAATGGATAAGAATTACGGTTCACCATAGTCGTTTCGTGAAAAATATAGTTTCTAGTACGTAAACATTTTCTTATAAAAAGCTGTCAAAATAAAATGGGTATTGTCGATGTTTAAACGCGTGTATCTTGTTCGTTATTAGCTTGTTTTTGACGTTCTTTATATCCGTGGTTCGTAAAAATAAATGCTAACACATTTTTAGTAGCTCGGTTCATCTAGGTTTCGTCAAACGCCGCAAATAAGCCGTCGAATGCTACCAAACAGCATGCAGTTTTTTTCGGAAAACAGTTTTCGTCGTTAAACTTGTAAAAATCGTATCTCCTTCGTTATTAACTCGTTTTTATCCCCGTTTTCGGCCACGGCTTCGTCTCGGAATGTATTTTCTAAATCTTTGGTCCAAAATTACTCCCAAGCCCCTGAGTTTCCCACGTTTTCATTTTAGGGACAGTAGGTATTTTATTGTTGCAAAAATGAGTTTTTCTAGTTCGTATCTAGTCCAAAACCATCCAAACTACAACCAATCAACTCTCAATCCTACCATACACCTTCTTAGGGTGTCATGGGTTCCTAAACATCATCATCCAAGTTTCATCTACCAAGGATCTAAATATATAACACATCTAGGGCTTAAAAGTGGTGAAAAGTATAAATAGAGTGGTAAAGGCTAACATATGCATATAGATCTTGCATAAAAATGATATGAACATGATATTAACTTGGTAAAATTATGAAAATGAGTTTTGTACACTTACTTGAAAGATTAGTGAAGTTTTGATGGTGAAAACCTAAGAAATCCTTGAGTTTGTATTGCAAAACCCTTATAGGAAGACTAATAGGACTTGTTTATGTATTGATCTTGCAAGATTGATGATGTTTCCTTGTTTTTCTTGTGTAGGCCGAGCACCAAGGAGAAGAGGAAGAGAGGAAAGTCTTGAATCTTTGTGATATTATGAAAGAAGTATGTGAAGTGAAAAATGATATGTAAATGTGTGTGTTAGACAACAATTAGGTAGATAATAAATGAAAGATGGGAAGTTTGCAACTTTTGAGGTCTTGGGGGGCTATGGCCGGCGCATCAAGGGAGCAAAAAGGGGGGGGGCCTCCTTGGTGTAGTTCTTGAAATGATTATGTGTGTTTATGTATTGATTTAATTAGTTTTAGGTGTAATCGGGTACCGTGTTTGCTAGAAATAAAATTTAACGGAGTTAACCGGGATATAATAAACTCATAAAAATTGTAAAAATATGTTGGGTACAAGTATTGAGTGTTCGGGTAATTATTGTTTAGTTTTTACAAAAACCGTCGTAATTATATTAAACGTACGATATAAATTAAATAAATTTGCAAAATACTGGGTAAATGAATTTTAAAATTTTCTTGATATTAAAATGAGTATAAAAATATGTCGGGACCATCGTGGGGTTTGTCGGACGTGTTAGTCATATTTATTGATCGCGCGTTGACGTTTTAATTAAAAGTAATTATACGTAATACGTCGAATGTAACAAAAATATTAATTTGATAAACCTACGAGTGGTATAGTATGAAAATGGAAATCTGATGATATGCAGACTATTCCTAGTCCGTATGCAGTGTTCCTACTGATGATGCATGAATTTCGCAGTCAAACCAAATCGGTTACGCGAATATGAATACCCGTAAACTACGTTTACGCTGAAATGAATAATGAACATGAATAGTGATTTCTTCCCGGGAATGAATAGTGTCACATGAATAGTAAAATTCCTGAACGCTTCTCGAAGTCTCAAACTGACTCCAAAAATGATGAATAGTGAAATGATGAATAGTGATTGGTGAATAGTAAATGATGAATAGTAACTGATGAATAGTGAATTGTCGTGGTTAGGAAAGTGACCTGAAATCTCGGGTTGTTACAGTTTGGAAAGTCTGTGCAGAAGAAAGGGAAATGGGCGCGTTTTTCAGATGCACGGCTCCACGGTTCCATTAAACATTAATGGAGCCGTTGTAACACCTCAACCCGACAAGGGTAAAGATATCACAACAATGGTGGTATATCAGAAGTCACAGACCATTCAATAAATAAAACCTCATAAGTCTTAACATTAAATCCAAAATAAGTCAATATGACTTAAATCAAAATGCAAGACAAAATAGCTTAAGTACAAAAATCCAATATTTAAATGCCTAAACAATGGCATAATAAAATAAATAGAAGTTCAAATGGTAAAGCTAAATAACTAAGGTCGACTCCGAAATAGATCGCTCTCATCCCAAAGCTAAACCCAGCTCCTAGCTTAAGTACCTGCCGCAGGAAAAGAAATGCGGCTGAGCTTCAAAAGCCCAGTGAACAGATATATAGATAACGGAAACAAATAACAGGTAGCAAATACAAAAGCAAATCAGGAATACGAAATCATACCGATACGAAATCAAAATGAAAAGAATGAGAAATGAGTCATGAATGAAAGAAAAGAACAAAGTGAAATAAGATTTAAGAAAACAAAACACATCAATTCATCACGAGCCCAGACTACTTACGATACCATAGCATACTAATATAATAAAACATACCTGTGTAGAGTGATCAGCTCTCAGACAAAAGTGAAAGACGTGTATCGCACATACAATCAGTCACCAGATATAATAACATATAACATATACAGATAACAGGTCAAATCTAGAGTGCACCCATACGCCCACAGACAAATCAATAATCATAATTATAATGGCCATAGCAAATAATAAATAAGGGACGGAACAGGTCATCACTCTCCTGCCCTAGAGTCATGTCAGAGGTGCGTCAATGACATGGACATGAAACCCTCATGTCTAGTGATTGGCTCGTAATATTAAACTGTAGAACAAAGGTCGGGCATACTATCAAATAATCAAAATTATATCTTAAGGGTACATGGCAAAAGATTCAAATCAAAGATCACATCGAAAGTTCACAAACAAACGGGAACATAGCAAAGGTATAGGGAATCCTAATAAGGAAATGAATTCTGAAAGAAAAGAACTGAAAAGCCCTTACTGAAAGGACGGAATATCTGAACCTTATTAGCTCAAACAAAAGACAAGGAACACGAAGCTGAGATTAGGGTTTCTCCTTCTTCATACCTAAAGAAGTAGAAGACAGAATTATGAACTATTCAAAACTCAGATTATTACTTTTAGTTTTCCCTTTCCATTTATAACTTTCCAGATTTAGTAATATGTTAATATTCCAGATTTGGTTAAATCCTTATTTCAAGATCATTATGGAATTAAAGTACCCTTTTATTAAGTTACAAAAGTTCAGGGTTAGTTATGACCATTTTCATAATTTAGGGTTTTAATTGCAATTTCATCAACTTCAAAGGTTTAAAATGAAAATAATTTAGTTTACAAATTTGCAGGACCTCACCTCAGAATTATAGGAAATACGAATTAGACCCTCAAAATTTAATAATTACACAATTAGTCCCTTAACTTTCCAAAACTTACAATTTAAATCATAATTTATTTATAATTACATATCAATCCCACAAATACTCAAATTTACCCATTACACCCTGAATGACATTATTTACTCAAAACAACTTCATGTTTCCAAATTTACACTTTTAGTCCTTCCATTTTAATTAATTGCAAATCGACACTTATAAATATAGTTAATTCATTTTCTTGCACATTTACATATTAACCCTAACCCTAATCCATTCTAGGGTTTTCTTCTTATTTCCTTTATTTTTCGTATAAACCGATTATAAACAATAATTCGCATCAATTATTTTGAGCTTCTATAAATCATGTGGTTATTTTTATAAGCTTATATTATCAGTATAGAACATATAAAAATTATAGTTGCACCTCAGAAAAATCGTATAACATTATTTGGAATTCATGTGTATTTTAACTCTTACAAATTCGTACGCCTTGTTTAACTTGCATGATCCATGTTCGACATTTTTACTGAGTTATATACAATATATAGATCATTAAAAAAATGCTAGATCAATTATAGAACATAAGATTTAGGCGTGGGATTTTTATACCTATCGAGCGAGTGAAATCGAACAAACAAAAGCACCACAATCAAACGAAAGCTTCCACGACCCAACTCTTATTTTTCCTAGCTTGCTTACACCTTGATCAACTCCATAAAATTGCTAGATCATATCCAGAATGTCGAATGGATTTTTGGTCGAATTATGTGTGTATCGATATTAGGGTTTTCGGTTTTAGGGTTTGTAAAATAGAATGGTTTTGTTTTGTGCTTTATTTAACCGACTAGGGGGGGGGGATATATTCCAGAAATTCAGCCCAAAGATTATCACAAGATCATAATTTGATTTTGTGTATAACTCCTTAATTTAGTTTTGTAATTATCTAATTAAAATGATTTTGCAAAATATATATAAAGTTTATTTAATTAAATTTCGGACCATGCATATGTATATATGTGATTTTGTAATTTTTTGTACATTCAATATAATGTAATGTTATCCCAGAATTTTAATTACTTGATATGTAGTTCGTTTTCAGAAGTTTGGAATTAATTCAGAATTGTTATAAATGATTTTATTTAGTTTTATGGCTTCAGGGGTAATTTGGTCATTTTATAGGTTATCTAAATTTAAGGTATTACAACTTCTTCCCCACTAACAAAAAAATTTCGTCCTCAAAATTTTCAGGAAGTAGAAAGAAAAAGAGAGTAGGGAAAAACAAAACAAAGGAGAACGGAAAACAAAACAAGGACATACCGAATTAAAACGAGAACTGCGGATAACTAGCTCGTATCGACTCTTCAGTTTCCCAGGTAGCTTCACGCTCTGGGTGATTCTTCCAAAGAATCTTTACGAACGGGATGACTTTGTTTCTCATGACTCATTCCTGACGGTCCAGAACCGCTTCCGGTTCTTCTGACAAAGACATATCAGGCCGGATCTGATCGAGTGGATAAGATACAACATGCAGTGGGTGATAATTGTATCCTCTCAGGAGAGATACATGGAATACATTATGCACATGAGATAGCTGAGGAGGTAAAGCCAAACGATAAGAGACCTCCCCAACACGCTCCAGGATTTCGAACGGTCCAATAAATCGAGGACTCAACTTGCCCTTGATTCCAAAACGCCTGACACCACGGAAAGGAGATACTTTCAGGAATACCCGATCACCTACATTAAATTCTAGATCCCGATGGTGCTTAACAGCATAGCTTTTCTGGCGAGCACGCGACTCTTTCAGTTTCTCTCTAGCAACAGCTACCTTTTCATTTGTGATCTCAATCATCTCAGGTCCTTCAATCGGACGTTCACCTACTTCATTCCAACAAACAGGAGCCCTACATTTCCTACCATACAACATCTCGAAGGGAGCCATTCGAATACTCGCATGCCAACTGTTATTATACGCAAACTCTACCAAACATAAGTACTCATCCCAACTACCTGCCCATTCCAACGCACAAGCTCTTAACATGTCTTCCAAAGTCTGAATGGTCCTCTCAGACTGACCATCAGTTTGGGGATGAAATGCAGTACTAAACTTAAGGCGAGCGCCCCAAGCTTTATGAAGTCCTTTCCAAAACCGCGAAGTGAAACGAGGGTCACGATCTGAAACAATAGACGAAGGCATACCGTGCAATCGAACAATCTCTTGCTGAAAAACTTCCGCCAACTTACTAACACTAAAGGTCATACGGATAGGTAAGAAATGAGCAGATTTAGTTAGCCGATCAACGACCACCCAAATCGCATCATGTCTTTTACGAGTAACAGGCAGACCACAAACGAAGTCCATGGAAATCTCATCCCATTTCCATGTAGGAATCTCCAAAGGTTGCAATAGACCACTAGCTCGCTGATGCTCAATCTTAACTTGCTGGCAGGTCATGCATCTAGCGACAAATAACGCCACATCTTGCTTCAAACCATTCCACCATAAATGTTGCTTAAGATCCCGATACATCTTGGTAGAACCAGGATGGATAGCGAAAGGAGAACTGTGAGCCTCAGTCAACACAGCCTCACGCAATTCGGAATCATTAGGCACGCATAAATGATCCTCATACCAGACAACTCCATCGTCATCAACTCTAAACTCAGTTTGCTTACCCTCTTCAATATTCTGAACTATAGCCCAGAGTTCACCATCATCTTTCTGAGCCTCTTTAATACGCAACATCAGATTTGACTCAATCTTTAAACTAGCCCAGTAACCAACATCACGCCGAAAACATAATTCAACATCCAAACGCTCCAATTCCTTGAGGACATGCGGATCAATCACCAAACTAGAAATCACTCCAGATTTCCGACTAAGTGCATCTGCAACCACATTAGCCTTACCTGGATGATACTGGATGTTTGTATCATAATCTTTCAGTAGCTCCAGCCATCGCCTCTGCCTCATGTTAAGCTCCTTCTGAGTAAAGATGTATTTGAGGCACTTGTGATCAGTGAAGATATCACATGATTCACCATACAAGTAATGCTTCCAGATCTTCAATGCAAAAACTATAGCTGCCAATTCTAGATCATGAGTTGGATAATTTTCCTCATAGGGTTTCAGTTGCCTCGAAGCATAGGCAATCACCTTGCGTGTTGCATAAGCACACAGCCCAAACCCTTCTTAGAAGCATCACTATAGATTTGGAAACCTCCAGAACCCGATGGTAAAGTTAGAATAGGTGCAGACACCAAACGCCGTTTCGACTCTTCGAAACTCTGCTCACGCTCATCAGTCCATACGAACTTTTCACCCTTCCGCATCAATTGAGTCAATGGCAAAGCCAACTTAGAAAATCCTTCCACAAAACGCCTATAGTAGCCAGCTAATCCTAGAAAACTCCTGACTTCAGTCACAGTGGTAGGTCTCGGCCACTTGGTGATAGCCTCAACTTTAGATTGATCCATGGTGATACCATCTGCAGACACAATGTGACCTAGGAAAGCTACTTTATTCAGCTAGAACTCACACTTAGAAAATTTCGCGAATAACTTCTGTTGCCTCAGGATACCTAATACAATACGCAAATGTTGCTCGTGCTCCTCGGACGATTTAGAATACACTAGAATATCGTCAATGAAAACGATGACGAATTTATCAAGAAATTCATGGAAAACCCGATTCATTAAATCCATAAACACAGCAGGAGCATTCGTTATATGGCTAGACATATGTGAGCCTATGGGGTCACACACTTATACACAGAGACACCATTTTATAGATTGTATTCATCGTATTTACAATATATAAATGACTACGTAACTCGAGATCAATAACGGGCCATTAAATACTAAGTTAGACTTAGTGTTTTTGGACTGGGCCAACAACGGGCAAGCCCATTGTGGGCCCTTAATGTGGCCGGCCATATGGGAGGTTCAAGAGGGAGTATGGAACTTGTTAAGGGGCCTTGATGTAAGATTGTAATTGATAAGATCAAAGGATTTGATCAAATCAATTACACATTGAATTATCATAATACCATAACAAACTCTCCTCTCTCTCCCCCCTCTCCATCCTCACGGCACAAACATAACACCCTTTAGGGTTTTGTGGTTTTGATCTCCTCTTGATATTATCTATTGTAGGTTATACCAAGATTCATTGTTGCGGGGTTTAGACTAGCATCGGGTGGTGATCAAGGACGTGTAGTGTGGATACACATAGAAGAGATCAACCTTATTGATCTCTTGGGGTTTCATATACAAGTCGACACATACATATTGTAGGTGACTCCCGGATCACGCTTCAAAGGTATATCTCACTTGTTTATGTGTTTATTATATTTGATTGATCATATGGCACTATGGATCCGTTGTGTGGTGATGTTTATCCGCTTGCGTTTATATGTTTAATATGATTATTTATTTCATACATCACCTATAGTGGTATCACGAGCCATCATATGTTGTCATATGATCATCTTGTATGCGTAAAAAATGGCTAAAAAACGTTGTTTTTTAATGGATTTAAAAGTGTGATTTTAAAACAGCCCCTAGGGCTTGAATATTCTGAATATGTCGACTTTATTAAGGTCTTAAGATCTGGACTTTTTGATCATATGGCCATTTGTTATGCATATGTTGTTTGTTTACTTGATCGGTACCCGTAAAATGGCCTAAAAACGTGTTTTTTGAGAGATTTTTAACCCAATTTTTAATCAGCCCGTGAGGCTTATTTTTCTGAGTTAAAATGGTCTTAAGGAGGTCCTAAAATCAGTGGGTTATGAGTCTATGGCCATTTGTCACGCGTACCATTCGGGGTTTTAATTCTTGTTAATTAATTTCTTCGATTGGTTGGCTAACAATTTAATTCTTGTTATTTATTTTGTTATCCATGGCAAATACATGCATGTTTGTCCATGGAGTTAGCCAACACCATGTAATAATCTTTATTTGAATGTATTATTATGTGTTCATATGCAAAGCCGATGAAAACCTAGACCACTTGTGCGTTGTGATTGTGATTGTTGGTTGGTTTTTCTTGTTTTGGGGTTTGCCATTGTTTCGGCACTTTTGTAATGTATTTCAATTTTGGTTTTGCCAATGTTTGGGCATTTTACAGTAGATACAAAGTAGATTAGTTGTATTTTACTTTATATGTATTGTAAACAAGAGCTTGGAAGCAAAAGGCGAAAGATTGAAGAGTTGTAGACTGAAAGTTGCTGCTGGACACCTGTTGAACGTGATTACCATTGGTAAGGTATTTTTTTCTAAAATTTTTGGTGCAGGTCCACAAGACATAGGGCTACAACTTTGTCAACTGGGCCGAATCATGAGGAGGTGATCTTCCTGGGCTTTTGGGCCTTGCAAAACAGAAAAACTGGGCTGACAGAAACTGAAGTTCAAGTGCATAATGGGCCTTTTACTTGCTCATGATTGTCTTGGAGCAAGTGGGAGCCCTCCATGTGGTTGTGATATAAGTCCCTAGTTGACTCTTGGTTCTTGTGATGGCTCACAAGACCAAGCATAGGATTTTCATCGGTTGAGGCTTTGCATATTGTGGTTGTATGTTTGGTTGGTTGTTTTTATGTATGTTGTGACTACATGTAAAACGGAAAAATGTTTTCTTAAAACTTGAAACTAAACATAAACCATTTTGAACTAAGTCTTATGATTTAGTTTAACTAAGTTTAAATATGATTTGAAACTTAAAAATCATTGTTTTCTAAATAACACTTAAACTAGTTAAGATTGTTTATTTATTGATTTATTGTATTGTCCATACTTAATAATCCACTTAGGATATCTATTAGTCTTGAAAATGGACAACTTGACACACATAAATTAAAACAATGATTAGACTTAAGTTAAGAAAAGTTTTTAACTTGTGCTACGAAGAATGAATGCATGCTTCTTTCGTACACGTTTTTGATTCACATCAAAACTATTTACCCGTCAAAATTTAAGTCACGCCGTCCAATTATGAGAACACTTGCAATTACCTTTTAGCATCTGGTCAGACCTAGGCTGAATTGTAACCCAAGGTGACTATTCTCCATGGTCAGACCTAGGATTATTCTCACAGTTTTCAAATTGGATGACTTAATCGAGTAGTGTGGTCAGACCCTTACCCGAGGCAAAGATGGGACTAAACATGCCTACATGACACTAGTTGTTTGATACTAGATGCCATGAGTCCCATAAGGATCTAAGAGTTGTACATGTAATACAATTGGTGATTGTTGCCTACCTATTGAATCCACCATTTCTAGTAGATCAACTGCATTAATGGTCGAACCTCAATGAGGATCTTAGCCTTTTCGTAAATTAAATGTTTTATATTATAAACATGGGGTAGTTAATTTATAAAAGGATAATTATCGAAAATACTAAAATTGAACTTTGTAAATTCAATTAATGCAACGCATACCGTAAACAAGAGTTTGTTCTTTTCTTGTTAAAAGGACGACCTAAGTCGATCTTTCCATGTAAGAAAGAGACTTATTCCTATCCTTTTTCTTTATGAGGAAAAGCCATAATAGGAATATTTGAATTTTCCTAATTCTAATCAAACTCAAGGAAAACCTACTCTAGAAATCGTGATGTCTTGTAAAAGTCAAAACGATTAAGTATGGTTACACATCGTATTCCTTCAACGTTGTTTTATAACCCTTGTTTCGGTTTTGAAACATTGAAGAAATATAAGATATTTGGACAACCAAGAACACGTGCACTTGACTTGACCTCTTTGGTCAGACCTTAGGGCATTTCAACCCATGGCGAATTTTGCTCATTGGTCAGACCTTTGGCGATATTTGCATGTTCTTGCTTGGTCAACCTATTTCGTACTAGCTACCAAACTAAAATGAGTTTAAATAATTAGAAGGCGGAAGTATCAATAAACCGCAATGTGGTAAAGGTAATTACTAGCATGATTACCTAGCAGTTTGCCTTAACCCAATATGCCTACTAAGGTCCTACATACCCTTGTGGTAAAGTAGACCAATTATGGAGGAAATGCATGCCTATTTTCAAGTTAAAATAGCAATGATGGTTAGCCCATCATCTATATGTTAGAACTTGATGCACTTTCTTGAATACCTAAGTACATGTTTACTAGTCAAAGTAACTCACATTAGCAATAATGTGTAGATATTCAAAGAAAGATGGAAAGTATCCAATCGCTACTCACTCTCCACTGGTGACGTAACACATTGTAATGTTGTCTAATCCAGTGGGAGCTACGTGATTATATTACTGGTGACGTAACACATGTAATGTTGTCTAATCCAGTGGGAGCTGTAAGCTTTATTACTTGCAAGTTGCCCATCTTATTTCCAGATTGTCTTGAAATAATACATTACTTTCCACGTGTTAAGCATCATAGTTTATATATAAGAACCATTGCATAAGTTTTATATGGTAAACTTGTCGCGTTCCTGATGTTGCTTCCTGAAATGTTATCTATAAAATTATTATGCATGATTCATTATTCAAACGATAAAGTTCTACATATTTATATTTTGATTTTTGACTAAAAATCATATGTTATCTTATACATTGTCATATTGCTCATACAAACAAACGAGCGTAGTGTTGTTTGCATGCTCTCACGATGTTGTGCCATGCACAAGTGGGAGAAATCTTAATTGTGTGCAAGGTACAACATATAACAATATGACTAATAGTTTTTCTTGACTGCAAGGTAAGAAACTAAAATTCTACTAGGACTTCTACACATAAAATGTATGTTGCCCTAACTAGAACAAATATCAAGATATCATGAAAAGCTACTTCAACATATTCACTGAATTGTTTAGTAAATATGATTATGTTTTCTTGTAAACTCATAATCATGAAGTACAAAATTAACTTGAATATACTATTGAGGCCAAGAGTCGGCGCTCGTAATTACTTTAGTTGAATATGTTTAGGTCTCTTGTAAAGACACAAACATTAATTCCGTTAATTGTTGAAAGACTTATAACGTAAAGTAAGACGTCAAATTTGTTATGTCTTCTTGTTAAAGACATGTACACTTACGACGTCTACGTTAATTTGTTATGTCTTCTTGTTAAAGACATGTACACTTACGACGTATAATATTAAATGTTTATGTTTTCTAGTCAAAACATGCACATGAAGTAAAGTATGCAGTAGGCTAAAATTACTATTGATGCCATCTGGTTTGACTTGGTTGGCAGATATGTAAGCCAAAAGGTATAAGTTCATCTAATAAGTTGTGTGATAGTCTCACAACATCAGTCCTCATGGAATACCACAACTTTATGGTATGTCCATCGTGGAAAATCAAACACTATTGATATTTTTTGATCTTTGATGACTTAAACTGTTTTACCTCCAAAGCTATCAAGGTTAGAAATTGGATGTGCCATGTGTACACTCAATATGGTTCCAACCCAGAAGGAATTTAAGACACCATTGTAGTATGGCATGAGATGAATCTCATTATGTCTTGATTAAAGTTCTGAATTTGTTAACTACTTAAGAGTAAGTAATTAACAAACTAGAGTCAAGAACTGACGATGTATTCTGGATGTCCCACTTGAAAACAATTTATTGTTTCTCATGATGCTGAGTATCTAGAGATTAGTCTCTACATACAAAAGCAAGTGGGAGCACCTTTAGATCTTGAAGTTATTCAAGAGCAACCTTCTGAGTACACTTGCTAATGTCATACTAAGGTTGAACATTCATATGTTAAACCATAGATTGATATCTCTCATTCATAAATTCGCAAGGATACCTCTTGCACCTGAATGATATAGTTTTTATATCAATGCTGAGGGACATAAGTTAGAGGATCATGGTGAACCTGCTAACTACTGAGATGCATTATCAGATATTGTATCTGATGAGTAGCTCAAAACTATGAATGTTAAGATGCAGCCCTTGAAAGACAATCACTCGTGGAGTTTGATTGATCTCTTACGAAATCAGTTAGACTGTGAGGTTAAGAATGAGTTTCTTGATAAGAAAACTCAAAAGGGAAAACTTGTACACACGTTTAATGCACGACTAGTAAAAGGAGTTTACTCATACTCAAGAAATTGACTATGACTAAATCCTTCTACCTAGAAACATTGGATGTATAAAGATGATTAATAGTCATACCTGTTTTCATGTAAATGAAATATGACAATAGGATATCAAAACACTTTTCTTGTTGATTACCTTTGCGAGGACGATGAGTAATCAAAAGGGTTTATGAATCCATATAATCTTTATTATGTATACAAGATAAAATAATCCATGTGTGGATTAGATCATGCATCTAGGAGCAAAGATCTTGAGTTAATTATAAAATCATTAATTTGATTTTGATTAATAAGATTACTCCTAAGTACACTAAGAGCAAGTTGGAGCACTGTATTTATTTTCTTAAATCTCATATGTCATTAACATATTAGAAACAATATTCCATCTAAGCTAGACTTTAATCCTTAGCTTGGAATGAAGTTTCTCTTGAGGGATTTATAAAATAAGACATACAACCTTGTTATGTATATGTTTATTAGAATAAACATAAGCGGTTATTAAGTCTAAACATAATATGACACGTTATTGAGGAGAATCTCAATGATCAATCTTACTTGATGAGATTGAACACATGATTGGAAATCTTAAGTTTGACTGAAGGATTCATCATGTAAGTCATATTAAGTATTGGACTATATTTTTTGCATGAATGCAAGATGAGTTGATAACAACCAATATCTAAGTGAAAGTCGTTAGATAATTGTTAAACGAACATTATATTGGACCTACATAGGACCAAAGATATGTTCAAACGTTTACGGATATATGAGGAACTCTGTTTTGTTTGCATACGCTGATGCTTATTTAACTGAGATGATACTCAACCCCAGTCATGGTAGGATGTCATCATGAATGATGAAATTGCTGACTAGATGTGCTCGACTGAGAGCATTAATGCGTTATACATTAAAAGAATAAAAATACTTTATAGTTTGAGAAACTATTCAGATGACTATCTAAAGTAGGTGTTTTGCTGGCTTCAAACACCCTATGGAATGTATTGTTGCGATTCTCGTCTTGTACTTGAATGTGCACATACGAAGGACAATCATCATTCAAACCTTTCATGAGTTTTGAAACAAGTATTCTCAAAGTTTACTCAGATGACTACTTGTTGTCTTGTACAACATGATTCGATCATGGTGGGAACATCGGATCCCGACCTATGAGTAGTCTTATGCATATCTGTTTTAGTATTTGGATAATGGAACTGTAAGCAGTCGTATTATACAATGAATTGATATACCGGGTATGATCGTCTTCATTTATACTACTGTGTTCTATATTTGCATGTTTAATCCATGAATAATTTATTTATTCTAAAATTATCCATTGTCGGTTGACGATACGGGAGTATCATCAAATTAAGACAAATGTGAGCGTGTTGGTGATTTATTTGCCACACTCACATGTTGTTCATTGGGATGAACATTGGATTGACCCAACCTATGAGAATTCACTGCATGGATCGTCGTCAATAGTGAATCTCGCAAGAGGTTTTGTCTCTTATCCTTAGACTTGAGATGCAAGCAGGTCTTGCATGTGTGGAATTTCATTCCTTGATATGGTTAAACGCTGTCCTGAATAAGGTAGTTATAAAGGCCATTATCAGGAGTGATATGAAGCATGTGAATGACACATGTAGTCAAAACAGGATTTGTTCCTCCACATGTTTTGGAGTTAGATACTATTGGGCCCCTCGATGAATTGAACAGATGTTTGTATGGCCGTACCCAACTGGGATTAAGATGAATCTTAAATCCACTTGGTAATCTAGTTCAATATCTATATCGAGAAACATAATAGTTGAACTACTAGAATGACTTTTGATCCATGTCTAATATTCAACACGGTATCTGTAACAAAAGGATAGATGACATATAAACCATCTGAAATGAGAAGTTTAAGAAACTACCCTCACATATTTCTAGGGGCTTTGGCGTGTTGCTAGACGCTAACCATTGCTAGTATAATTACTTGATTATTATGACGTCGCAAGTGGGAGCTGTTGGAGTATGCTCGTGTCATAATCACTAATTATATGGCTAGACATATGTGAGCCTATGGGGTCACACACTTATACACAGAGACACCATTTTATAGATTGTATTCATCGTATTTACAATATATAAATGACTACGTAACTCGAGATCAATAACGGGCCATTAAATACTAAGTTAGACTTAGTGTTTTTGGACTGGGCCAACAACGGGCAAGCCCATTGTGGGCCCTTAATGTGGCCGGCCATATGGGAGGTTCAAGAGGGAGTATGGAACTTGTTAAGGGGCCTTGATGTAAGATTGTAATTGATAAGATCAAAGGATTTGATCAAATCAATTACACATTGAATTATCATAATACCATAACAAACTCTCCTCTCTCTCCCCCCTCTCCATCCTCACGGCACAAACATAACACCCTTTAGGGTTTTGTGGTTTTGATCTCCTCTTGATATTATCTATTGTAGGTTATACCAAGATTCATTGTTGCGGGGTTTAGACTAGCATCGGGTGGTGATCAAGGACGTGTAGTGTGGATACACATAGAAGAGATCAACCTTATTGATCTCTTGGGGTTTCATATACAAGTCGACACATACATATTGTAGGTGACTCCCGGATCACGCTTCAAAGGTATATCTCACTTGTTTATGTGTTTATTATATTTGATTGATCATATGGCACTATGGATCCGTTGTGTGGTGATGTTTATCCGCTGCGTTTATATGTTTAATATGATTATTTATTTCATACATCACCTATAGTTTCGACTCTTCGAAACTCTGCTCACGCTCATCAGTCCATACGAACTTTTCACCCTTCCGCATCAATTGAGTCAATGGCAAAGCCAACTTAGAAAATCCTTCCACAAAACGCCTATAGTAGCCAGCTAATCCTAGAAAACTCCTGACTTCAGTCGCAGTGGTAGGTCTCGGCCACTTGGTGATAGCCTCAACTTTAGATGGATCCATGGTGATACCATCTGCAGACACAATGTGACCTAGGAAAGCTACTTTATTCAGCTAGAACTCACACTTAGAAAATTTCGCGAATAACTTCTGTTGCCTCAGGATACCTAATACAATACACAAATGTTGCTCGTGCTCCTCGGACGATTTAGAATACACTAGAATATCGTCAATGAAAACGATGACGAATTTATCAAGAAATTCATGGAAAACCCGATTCATTAAATCCATAAACACAGCAGGAGCATTCGTTAAGCCAAAAGGCATAACCAGGAATTCATAGTGTCCATAACGGGTGCGGAAAGCAGTCTTAGGTACATCCTGCTCCTTAATTCGCAATTGGTGATAACCAGATCGCAACTCGATTTTGGAGAAAACTTTAGCTCTTTGCAATTGATCAAACAAGTCGTCAATGCGAGGAAGCGGATAACGGTTTCGAATAGTAATGCGATTAAGCTCACGATAATCAATACACAAACACATAGACCCATCCTTCTTCTTCACGAAAAGCACAGGAGCACCCCATGGCGAAACACTAGGTCGAATAAACCCACAGTCCAGCAACTCTTCCAGTTGCTCCTTCAACTCTTTCAGTTCAACAAGTGTCATCCGGTACGGAGCCTTAGAGATAGGTTCGGCACCGGGAATTAGATCAATCGAAAACTCCACTTCTCTAGCCGGAGGAAGACCAGGAAGTACTTCAGGAAAACGTCAGCAAAATCTCGGACAATGGGAACACTAGAAATATCCGGACTCTCAACAGACAAATCCTTAACTGAGGCTAGATAACCTTGGCAACCATGAGACATCAAGGTTCGAGCTTTCAAGGCGGAAATGATTTTAACAGTTTTAAGAGGGCGAGATTCATGGTAAATGAATTCAGGATTATTCAGATCACCGAAAATCACATTTCTGGCGTGGCAGTCAATGGTTGCTCGATGGAAAGCCAGCCAATCCATACCCAGAATGACATCAAAGTCAATCATGTCTAGAGGAAGTAAATTTGCTGGACGAATCCGATCATCGAAGCGTAACGGACAGTTCAAATATTCATGGTTGATAAGAATGTGGTTTTTCATGGGGGTTGATATAGCAATTGGGTTATTTAGTGGTGTTGCAGGTATGTTCAGTTTCTTAGCCAATTTCATAGATATGATAGAATGCGTTGCTCCAGTGTCAAATAACGCGAAAACAGTAAAATCACCAAAATACAAAAAGCCGGTAATGGTACCTGTAGCCTTAGCTGCCTGATCCCGCGTAGTAGAAAACACACGCCCAGTATTCGGAGGTGGAGGAGGCGGAGGAAGAAGATAGTTCTTAGCAGATGCAGGATTCTGCTTCGGGCAGTCCTTCACCCGATGCTCAGCAGACCCACATCGGAAACACGCACCAGTTGCTCTACGACACTCTCCTGGATGACTTTTCCCACAAGTAGTACAGATAGGAGATGTAGGTAAGTTCCCAGATGAACCCTTCTGAGAACTCGATCCAGAACCACGAGACTGCTGCTGAAAACCCTTAGAAGTCTGATCCTTCCACTGCTTCTGACCATTATCTTGCCTAGAAATCGAACCAGCATCCTGACCTCTAGAATCTGGTTTTCGCTGATCATAGTTCCTGCCTGACTGGCCTGATAATCACGACTACGATCTGACTGACCCCGCTGTTCAAAGCCCTTACCAGAAAATCCCTTGTTGTCCCGATTCTGGCCTTGCGGCTGAATCCTATCGCCATCACGGTTTCTCTTGTAACCCACCTTCTCATGAAATATCTCAACGTTGCGAGCTGCGTCGCAACATGCTGACGGATCAAGGAACTCCTGATTAAAAAGAAGATCTAAAACCCAACTCTTCAGTGCCCACTTATAATGCTTAGCTTGATGCTCAGCCTCCCCAGCAACCGGGCCCACAAAGCTAACCAATCTCTGGAATCGCTCCAGAAATTCCCCTGCATTCTCAGACTCAAGCTGAGAGATAGTGTTGTACTCCCGAATAAATCTCTGTTGCTCGGACACCGGGAAGTACTGATTATAGAACGTAGCACGAAAATTAGCCCAAGTACAACCAAGAACATAAGCATCACCTCCCTTAGCTTCCTTGTGCGCCTTCCACCAGTTAAGCGCATCTCCCTCAAGCTTAAACGCAGCCAGACGAGTCTTAAACCCGTCTTCACAACCTAGTACCTCAAACAGCTTCTCCATGTGTGTTATCCAGTCCTCTGCAGCATGAGGAGTAGCAGCAGAACTGAACGACAACGGCTTAAGTTTATTGAAACTCTCAAGCCAACCATTAATGGTAGTGGGTCGGCCCCCACCACCAGTACCACCCGAACCACCAGCACCACTAGAGGGACCAGCACCACCAGAGGGACCAGCTCCATTACGAAACTCATTGATCATCCGAGTGATCACCTCATTAGCATTGAGTCCAGGTAGCAAATTGGCTATAGCATTAGCCACCAACTCCTCCAAATTAGGGATCTCCTCCACCCCTTCAGAATAGTCACCACCACGACGAGTAACAACCATCTATAGGATTTTCAAACGATTAGAAAGATCAAACAGGAAATGATAGAGCAAAAGGAAAGCATGGCAGAGCAGGACAGGAAAAAGAGTGCGCGAAAGGAAAACCTAATGTCTACCCAAATCCTCACAGGTCGATAGCCTAAGCACTAAGGTTTCATGAAAGCCTGCTCTCTGATACCATAAATTGTAACACCCCAACCCGACAAGGGTAAAGATATCACAACAATGGTGGCATATCAGAAGTCACAGAACATTCAATAAATAAAACCTCATAAGTCTTACAATTAAATCCAAAATAAGTCAACATGACTTAAATCAAAATGCAAGACAAAATAGCTTAAGTACAAAAATCCAATATTTAAATGCCTAAACAATGGCATAATTAAATAAATAGAAGTTCAAATGGTAAAGCTAAATAACTAAGGTCGACTCCGAAATAGATCGCTCTCATCCCAAAGCTAAACCCAGCTCCTAGCTTAAGTACCTGCCGCAGAAAAAGAAATGCGGCTGAGCTTCAAAAGGCCAGTGAACAGATATATAGATAACGGAAACAAATAACAGGTAGCAAATACAAAAGCAAATCAGGAATACGAAATCATACCGATACGAAATCAAAATGAAAAGAATGAGAAATGAGTCATGAATGAAAGAAAAGAACAAAGTGAAATAAGATTTAAGAAAACAAAACACATCAATTCATCACGAGCCCAGACTACTTACGATACTATAGCATACTAATATAATAAAACATACCTGTGTAGAGTGATCAGCTCTCAGACAAAAGTGAAAGACGTGTATCGCACACATAATCAGTCACCAGATATAATAACATATAACATATACAGATAACAGGTCAAATCTAGAGTGCACCCATACGCCCCACAGACAAATCAATAATCATAATTATAATGGCCATAGCAAATAATAAATAAAGGACGGAACAGGTCATCACTCTCCTGCCCTAGAGTCATGTCAGAGGTGCGTCAATGACATGGACATGAAACCCTCATGTCTAGTGATTGGCTCGTAATATTAAACTGTAGAACAAAGGTCGGGCATACTATCAAATAATCAAAATTATATCTTAAGGGTACATGGCAAAAGATTCAAATCAAAGATCACATCGAAAGTTCACAAACAAACGGGAACATAGCAAAGGTATAGGGAATCCTAATAAGGAAATGAATTCTGAAAGAAAAGAACTGAAAAGCCCTTACTGAAAGGACGGAATATCTGTACCTTTTTAGCTCAAACAAAAGACAAGGAACACGAAGCTGAGATTAGGGTTTCTCCTTCTTCACACCTAAAGAAGTAGAAGACAGAATTATGAACTATTCAAAACTCAGATTATTACTTTTAGTTTTCCCTTTCCATTTATAACTTTCCAGATTTAGTAATATGTTAATATTCCAGATTTGGTTAAATCCTTATTTCAAGATCATTATGGAATTAAAGTACCCTTTTATTAAGTTACAAAAGTTCAGGGTTAGTTATGACCATTTTCATAATTTAGGGTTTTAATTGCAATTTCATCAACTTCAAAGGTTTAAAATGAAAATACTTTAGTTTACAAATTTGCAGGACCTCACCTCTGAATTATAGGAAATACGAATTAGACCCTCAAAATTTAATAATTACACAATTAGTCCCTTAACTTTCCAAAACTTACAATTTAAATCATAATTTATTTATAATTACATATCAATCCCACAAATACTCAAATTTACCCATTACACCCTGAATGACATTATTTACTCAAAACAACTTCAAGTTTCCCAAATTTACACTTTTTGTCCTTCCATTTTAATTAATTGCAAATCGACACTTATAATTATAGTTAATTCATTTTCTTGCACATTTACACTTAGGACCCTCAAGTTATATTTTTCTCACATTCCTACTGACTTATATGACATTACAAAAATATCCCAGAAGTTTCAAAGTTGACAAAACAAGCCCTTACATTTTTTATTGCAAATCGTATAACCTTTTATTGCACCAAAACAAACCCTAGTTTTAACCAATCATTAAAACATCATGACATCATCATTAAAACATTAATTACATCAGATCTATACATATTAACCCTAACCCTAATCCATTCTAGGGTTTTCTTCTTATTTCCTTTATTTTTCGTATAAACCGATTATGAACAATAATTCGCATCAATTATTTTAAGCTTCTATAAATCATGTGGTTATTTTTATAAGCTTATATTATCAGTATAGGACATATAAAAATTATAGTCGCACCTCAGAAAATTCGTATAACATTATTTGGAATTCATGTGTATTTTAACTCTTACAAATTCGTACGCCTTGTTTAACTTGCATGATCCATGTTCGACATTTTTAATGAGTTATATACAATATATAGATCATTAGAAAAATGCTAGATCAATTATAGAACGTAAGATTTAGGCGTGGGATTTTTATACCTGTCGAGCGAGTGAAATCGAACAAACAAAAGCACCACAATCAAACGAAAGCTTCCACGACCCAACTCTTATTTTTCCTAGCTTGCTTACACCTTGATCAACTCCAAAAAATTGCTAGATCACGTCCAAAATGTCGAATGGATTTTTGGTCGAATTATGTGTGTATCGATATTAGGGTTTTCGGTTTTAGGGTTTGTAAAATAGAATGGTTTTGTTTTGTGCTTTATTTAACCGACTAGGGGGGGGGGGATATATTCCAGAAATTCGGCCCAAATATTATCACAAGATCATAATTTGATTTTGTGTATAACTCTTTAATTTAGTTTTGTAATTATCTAATTAAAATGATTTTGCAAAATATATATAAAGTTTATTTAATTAAATTTCGGACCATGCATATGTATATATGTGATTTTGTAATTTTTTGTACATTCAATATAATGTAATGTTATCCCAGAATTTTAATTACTTGATATGTAGTTCGTTTTCAGAAGTTTGGAATTAATTCAGAATTGTTATAAATGATTTTATTTAGTTTTATGGCTTCAGGGGTAATTTGGTCATTTTATAGGTTATCTGAATTTCAGGTATTACAGTCGTGGCTCTTTAATGGAGCCGTATATCTGATGGTCCAATTTTTCTTCCGTTTTGACTTTTGGCTGATTAATCTTACTTATTTAGTAAGACTTTTTGACACGAGGAAAAAGTTTATACCTAATAAACTTTTTGACGAAAGACGATTAAATGGGATGATCGGAAATGACCTTAGTGTTTCCAAGGAAATTGACTAAGTTGTCATTTGATGAGGATTTACTTCTAGTATTTCCCGTGAAATAAATAGAAGTTATGAGTTGTGTTTTGGAGGATGACTATAATATTTCCCATGAAATACTTAATTAGTCAGAATACGAGACGCGAGGAATGACTTAATATTTCCCGTGAAATATTCAAGAAGTCATGTGACGAGTTGTGAGGGAATGACTTAGAACTTCTAGAGGAATTTCTAAAAGTCATGAGATGAGTTAGATAGATGACTTAAGAAGTCATGGGTGATTCATGGAGAATGACTTCAATATTTCCCGTGAAATATTTGAGGAGTCATAGAAGGGATAAAACGTACATAAGATATGACGCGAGAGATGACTTTAATATTTCCATTGAAATATCGAAATAGTCATAAGCGGGATGAGAGGAATGACTTAAGAGTCATGAGGCGATGTGAGTGAAATGACAAATGACTTATGAAACAAGATGTGAGAAATGACGTTAATATTTCAAGTGAATTATTAAGAGGTCATGAGGAGAGAGGTGGACGATGACTTTAATAATTCGAAAGAATTATCTAAATAGTCATGAGTGGGGTGACGAGAACGTATTGGTTGGTGAATTGACAATGTTGTCATTCAAGAGACGGAGGAGATGACGTATTTCGACGAGCTTCGTTCATGAGTAAACTACAGGGTTCCCGGTCAAGTCTAATGGCATCTTGACTGCTACTCTTCATAGGGGGTTGTCTCATCTATAGTGTTTGTTGTCATGCCTTTCCGGCGCTTACGTACTCGGCTTCGGTCGTGGTGACAATAAGAGTAGTTTGTTTCTTGGGGAACCAAGATGTTTGTTAATCAACCTATGAAGGTACAAACATTGCTCTCTATGTTTCAATCCACGTTAACTCTCACATTATCAGAGTTGGTATAGAAACATTTTCTACATCAATCTCCTCGAGATATCGTAATCTCAAGTGTGTAGTATCTTTAATGTATGGTATGATACATTAAACACTTTGATGTAAGAGGTTTTGGGACACTTCTTACAAGTGGGCACAAAGCCAACACTGTTCATGATAATGGACCTACTTGCCGTTAGGTAAACTACTTTACCTATTATGCCCCTAACCTAGTTATATCCGCTCACTCACCTTCTTCGTCTCTTGTGAGTTTCGTTTTTACGGATATGGGCGTCAGTGTCAATTAAGACTATTACTTAAACTATGTATCTCATACATATAGTATACATAAGTTTAAAGAGATACTTAATTTAGGCAAGATTACTTATGTGCAATGAAGGAAACTTGATTCACTCATCAATGCTTAATTCAAACTTGTCACGCATGATCTTCAAGCGATCATCGAACATTTCTGGACAAGTTGAGTTTGACATGATGAGATGTGAATATAGTTTCTGTGCTATAGTGCCTACCATGTTAGATTCTAACTACACTATTTCATGCCAAACATTACTACTAACAAAGGGTGTTTTAAGAAAGCATACCTGTGCCTGAGGTGTTTCTCTTAAAACTAGAAGATAAGACTACCTTTGTTGAATGTTGAGCATATAAGACACGACTTGACTTTTGCGTCACCAGACTTGTTTGATAACACATCATACTCCTTTTGTTAGACTCCGAAATTTATTTACACTCATGTTTTCCTAGCAAAACAAAAGTTCAAACATCTGGTCCCCAATATCTCATGGGTCCAAAGTTGTTAGAGTCAAACATCCTACGCATTTGTTGCGTTAGTTTAGGATGTGAGAATGGAGGACACATTTCCCATGGTAAGTAACCTTTTGATGGACGATCATTCCAAGTTACGGGAAAGTTACTTGGATGATTTTGTCTTCTAAAGTTACCTCTCGGTAGAGGAGTTCTAGACCGAGGTTTGGGAGAGTTCACCTTTCTAGGCGGAGGAGTAGTCGACCTAGTGTCACGCTTTACAAATCCATGTTCGGGAGATGACAATGGTTTGTAAGAGCTTTTGACCTCCCCTTTACTTGGAGTAGACACACTAGAACTATTTTTAACAATGTGACTCGGTTTAGGACTTAGGCTAATTTTTAAAATTGACCCAGTTTCGTCTTCAGCACCAGACGGTACCACGGTACCACTAAATTTAGTGGTGCCGTCTGTACCTTTAGTGGTGCTGTCCCCTTCAGACTTAGACGTTTCAGGCATTACAAATTTAATTTGTTTGGTACCACTTGTAGAAGCCTGATTTGGGTCAAAACCTAAACCCGCACGGTCATGTTCACTATATCTAATATTTTCAAGTATATCATTAAGTGTTTTAGTTCCTTCATCAAACTTAATGATTCTTAAAGCATTTTCTTTAAGTTTTTCATTTTCTACTTGAAGACTTATACATGACCCGCATCCTAAGTCTACTTCCTTGTTTTTCTCAAGTCTTTTGACTTGATCTTTTAGTTCTAGGACTTGTAGTTCTAGTTCTTGTAGTTTTAACTTAAGTTTTGTGTTTCTACCTAAGATCTTAGTACTAACTACGCATAGGTTGTTGTATTCGTCATGCAATTCACTATCATCTATTGACGAATTATTATCACTATAATAAGAAGAGTCGGAATGTACCTCGTTAGAAGCTTGAGCCATTAGGCACTTTTCATCGTTAGGCTTCTTCTCTTCTTCTTCACCGCTATCACTCCAAGAACCTCCTACAAAGGCTCTTTGGTTGTTGGATTTTGGTGGCTTAGGACATTCACCTATGAAGTGATTAGGATCTCCGCATCTATAGCATTTCCTATCACTTGTCCCTTTTCTTTCATCATGATTTCTTTGGGATGACCTCTTCTCATCGCGAGGTTGTCTAGGAAATCTACCTTTCCTCCTAAAGAACTTTCTAAAGTTCCTAACGGCTAGTGCGTACTCTTCATCTTCACTACCGGAACTCGAACATTCCTTATCACTGGACTCCTTCTTGGCTTTTAATGCTAGAGATCTAACTCTCTCGCTTTTTCCTTTGACAATGTCGGAGTCCTTCTTGATGATCATCTCGTGAACTTTCAAATTTCCTATAAGTTCATCGAGTGATAATGCCGCCAAGTCCTTTGACTCTTCTATGGCGGTGACCTTTGCTCTCCATTTAGGATGTAGAGCTCTAAGAAACTTCCTAACATAGTTCTTACTAGAATAACCTTCATCAAGAGCTTTAAGACTAGTGATAATAGTATTAAATCTAGCAAAAGCATTATCTATTGACTCATCCTCCAAAATAGAGAATTGTTCATATTGTTGAACAAGAAGATCTATCTTGTTCTCTTTGACTTGGTTATTACCTTGGTGAGTGACTAACAAAGTTTTCCAAATATCTTTTGCCGTATTACACATGAAAATTCTTTCGAATTCTTTTTTAGGCAAAGCATTATAAATCATCATTTTAGCCTCATTATTTTTGGCTAATTTCCTTTTAAGTTCATCAATTTGTTTATCATAAGAAACTATTTCATCCTTTTTAGTTTCCGGATTCATTTGAATAGGTTGAAATTCACCCTCGGTAATAACATACCAAAGATCAATGTCTTTTGATTTCACATACGTTTCGAATCTTGTTTTCCAATATATAAAACAATCGGTTTCGAAAAGTGGTGGTCTTTGCATAGATTTCCCTTCTAGATATTTGTCGGAATCCATTGATCGATTCAAGCTTTAAAATACAATATACTTTAAAAACTTGACTGACGTGGCTTCTGATACCAATTGTGGGAAACTAGAAGGGGGGTTGAATAGTTTACCGGTTTAAAAATCCTTTTAAAAGTCTTGTTTTAAAAGTTGGTTATTGGAAACTTTGATTCGAACTCTATGTGTAATCAATCAACACCAATATGAACTACACACTAAACTAACTAATATAAAATAATGAAAGTAAAGATTAGAGTTGGAAAGATCGAACCGAGACAGAGGATTTATAGTGGTTCGGCTACGAAGCTCTTCTTCGCCCTACTCCACTCCCCGAGTACCACACTCGAGAGTTTCAAATACTATATCAACAACCTCCCTTCAGGCGGAGAAAACCGTACACGTCGCTTATCCTATTGCCGACACTAAGCTAAATGTCGAGTGCTAATCTTAGCTAGCACCAATCTACCAAGGTCCACGTGACCAAACACTCAAGCCCAGTGGCTTCAAGAGATCACCAAGATCTCAACACGATCACAAAGATCAACACTCACTTCACTCTACTCAACTAACACTAATCTATCGACCCTTGATCTTCTTGATCAATCACACAATCCCAATGGCTATAAGAGATGTTCACTATCTCTATAGATCACACTTGATCTTCACTCTTACTCACAAAAGATAAGAAAGCTTGATGTATGCAAAGATACAACAAGGTTGTAACAAGTGTTATAAAAACCTAACAACTATAACTCTTGTATCTTCTTGAATACTTGAGTTCTTCTCTTGCTAATGAAGAGGGATGACAACACCTTGTATCTACTTGGATACTTGTGTTCTTCTCTTGTACTTGGTAGAGGAATGATAACACCTTGTATCTTCTTGGATACTTGTGTTCTTCTCTTGCTAATCAAGAGGTATAAAGAGGATCACTTGAAGGATGATTGGATCACTCTTGAAACAAAGAAACCTAATATAAAGAAGTGAAAGGTTTGAGAGGATTAAGCTAGGGGATTTTTCTGTGTGTGAAGGGTGCCTAAAACTGCGAAAGGGGTTGATATTTATAGGCAAGAAAAATTTGAACGTTATAGAAAAAATGGTACGGACGGCTCCGTTAAATACCCCACGGCTCCATTAAATTTAACGGAACCGTGGAGCCGTCGTAGACTAGGATGCTCCAAATTTTGTCTTTTCTGGTGAAAACTTATTTGGGGAAGGTTGGAGCTGATTTTGGGGGGAAAAATAGCTGTTGTGATTTTCAAACTTATTTTTCCATTAAAACATTTCTTAATAATTCAAAAATAATTTGTCATGTGTATTTTTGAAAAAATGTTTTGTCCCATTTAAAATGTGAATTTTCAAAACATAAATTCACTTCTTTGATCACTAGTTCAAGTTGTAACTTTGTTCAAGAGTGATTTGCGTAGAAACGGGATCTTCCGATTAAAGACTTGTTTACGTTGATTTTAACGTATCGTGATTTCACATTTTGTCATCCTCAAAACGTGAAGTAATCGAAAGATATAAATAACGTTTTTAGAACATTATTTGCATCAACAGAGTATCCCAGCTATTACCAAAATCTATCACAGAGGCACGAAGCATTTCTTTTGTGTTTGGATGGTTCTCTCACTCTAACCATCGGTTTGTGGATGATAGGCTGTGCTCATATCAAGACGGGTTCCAAAGGCATCATTAAGTAATTCCCAAAATCTTGAAGTGAATCGACTGTCTCGATCCAAAATGATTGAAACTGGTACACCATGTTTCAAGACTATCTCCAGGATGTAGATTCTGGTTAACTTATCCATCTTGTAGGTTTCTTTAATGGGCAAGAAATGAGCTGATTTGGTGAGACGATCGATAATCACCCAAATCGCATCGTGACCACTCGGTGTTTTAGGGAGTTTAGTGATGAAGTCCATAGTGATACGCTTCCATTTCCATTGAGGAATCTCTGGTTGCTGTAGTAAACCAGACGGCTTTTGGTATTCAGCCTTAACTTTGGAGCAAGTAAGACATTTGCTGACATAAGTATCAATGTCGGCCTTCATATTCTTCCACCAATACAGCTTTTTGAGGTCTTGGTACATTTTATCAGAACCTGGGTGTATGGAATATTTGGACTTGTGTGATTCGTGCATGATTAACTCTCATAGGCCACCAAAATATGGTATCCAACTTCTATCTTTGAAGCATAACATTCCATCGTATCTTTTTGAAAAACCATTCTTACTTTCTGGCATACCATGAAGATTCTCCTTAGGTTGGTTTTCTGTCTTAAGTGCTTCGGCCTGAGCCTCAAGAATTTTGGATGGGAGAGGTGAACTAATTGTCATACCCAATGATCTTACTCTTAGAGGTTTAAGTCGCTCTTTCCTGCTAAGGGTATCTGCGACCACGTTTGCTTTGCCAGGATGATATCGAATCTCGCAATCATAATCACTGAGTAGTTCTAGCCAACGGTGTTGTCTCATATTAAGCTCTTTCTGATCTAAGATATGTTGAAGACTTTTGTGGTCCGTATACACTGTACACTTAGTACCGTAGAGATAATGTCTCCAAATCTTTATCGCAAAGACAACCGCTCCTAACTCCAAGTCATGAGTGGTGTAATTCTTCTCATGAACTTTAAGTTTTTGAGAAGCGTAAGCTATGACCTTTTCCTTCTGCATCAGCACAGCCCCAAGTCCTTTATGCGAAGTATCACAATAAACTACAAAATTTTCCATCCCTTCGGGCAATGCCAAAATTGGCGCACTGCATAGTTTTTGCTTCAACAACTGAAAGGCGGATTCTTGTTTCTCCCCCCATTCGTATTTCTGATTCTTCTGCATTAGCTTGGTCAAAGGCTTCGCTATCTTAGAGAAACTCTTGATGAATCTTCTGTAGTACCCGGCAAGACCTAGAAATTGACGAATCTCTGTGGGAGTCTTAGGTGTTTCCTAATCTTTGATAGCCTCGATCTTAGCTGGCTCAACATGCAATCCCTGGCTATCAATTACGTGCCCAAGAAATTTTACTTTTTGAATCCAGAAATCACACTTAGAAAACTTAGCGTACAACTTCTCGTTCTTTAGTAATTCTAAGATCGTCTTGAGATGTTCTTCTTGCTCTACTTTGCTTTTAGAGTAGATTAGAATATCATCAATGAACACATTTACAAATTTGTCCAGGTACGGCTTGCACACCCGATTCATGAGATCCATAAATACCGCCGGTGTGTTAGTTAATCCAAACAGCATCACTTGACACTCGTAATGACCATAACGAGTCCTAAAGGCCGTCTTCGGGATATCTTCTTCCCGGAATTTTTGTTGATGATAACCCGATCTCAAATCAGTCTTCGAGTAAAAACTGGAACCTTGCGACTGATCGAACAAATCATCGATTCTTGGGAGTGGGTAACGGTTCTTCACCGTTAACTTATTCAATTCGCGATAATCTATGCACATCCGGAATGATCCATCCTTTTTCTTTACGAATAAGACCGGAGCTCCCCAAGGCGAGGAACTTGGTCTAATGAATCCCTTGTCTAGTAGTTCTTGTAACTGATTAGACAATTCTTGCAACTCTGATGGTGCTAGTTGGTAGGGTGCTCTTGCAACTAGTGCCGCTCCTGGCACCAAATCTATCTAGAACTCTACTTGACGGGTAGGCGGTAATCCAGGCAAGTCTTCGGGAAAGACTTTTGGAAAATCTCGAAAAACTGGTACATCTTCCAATCGTTTCTCATCCGACTTCTTTTCAGTTATGTGTGCTAGAAAAGCATGACATCCTTTCTTTATGTACTTTTCGGTCTTGATACATGATATGATGTTTAATCGAGTCCCGCTTCATTCACCACAAATGATCAAGGTTTCACCATTAAAAGGGAGTTGAACAACCTTTTCGTCGCAAATGATCCTGGCATGGTGTTTAGATAACCAACTCATACCAATTATGACATCAAAACTACTGAGTTCGATAGGCATAAGGTCGATGTTAAATGGATGGTTTAGGAAGTTAAAGGTACAACCGCGGATTATGGTGTTGGAGCCAACTAACTTACCATTCGCTAATTCAATGTTGTAGGCGGTGTCTAATGTGGTCGGTGTGATGTTAAGTAAAGGAGCAAACGTAGTAGAAACAAAACTTTTATCGGCACCCGAATCAAATAAAACTGAAGCATAACGACCAATGAGAAGAAACGTACTGTGAGGATGTTGTTGATACACTTAGGATGTTAGTCCTGTATAACGTGTATGTGATACTTTGAATGAATATGATTAAGTATGCGGAATCTACTTAACCATATTTAAAAGAATATTAGTTTGTGGATAATGGAACAGTAATGACTTTGAAATTGAACAATGAACACAGAAAGTATATCACCAAATGATTCAATATTATTGAGAATAATATGAGTGATCTTAACTATCATTAGGGTTATAAAACCTTGAATCTTTATTGAAAGATAACTATTTCTGTTATCTTTAATACACTCTTAAACTCGCACACAGAATATCTAAGTTAAGATCTCCCTTTTATAGTCCAAAGGGAGATCTTTACAATATTGTCAAGTCTTGTCAACTACTTGCTTGTTGAGTGTGTCGGTAGAAAAGATACAACATGTTCTATGTTTACAACTTGTTGACTGATCACTTATCTAAGATATTATCTACCGTATATATTTGACTTATATACACAAAATATCTTTTTCATACTTATCCATTCAGCAGTATTATACGCGACTGTTATCCATTAAGCAGTACTATGAGTCACTCCAACAGCAGTATCTGATACACTAGCAGTAGTACTCTTGCGGCAGTAGAATCTCCAACAATAGCAGTAGTATGGAATACACTAGCAGTAGTATAAACACTTGGAGTATTTTCCTTTATGCACCAGCAGTACCTTCTTTGCACTAGCAGTACTAATCTTGTGAACATATAATTTCCAACACTAACCTTCAGAACATTTAATTCCCAACAATCCTCCCCTAAACTTGTGATTTATCCCAAATCATCAAGTTTCTTCTGAATTAAATGAGGATTGTGAGGATCTTCGAAACACTACATAGTCAGACTCTTGATCTGAGCTTTTCGTTCTGCAAGATTAAATATCTTTCTGACCATACTCATCTGCCATTTGTGAATCACTTTCAGCAATAGTATCATTTTGTTTTTCTAGAGAGTAATTTGCTCTTTCATTAGCTTGAAACTCTTCAGCCATTTTCTTTGTCTTTAACACTAGCAGTACCTTGCTTAGGCTCCAAGCATCCAAGATACACAGTCATCTCTCAGCAAGCCATGCAAGTGATGAACAAACGTAGTGAACTGAAATTGAAACTGAAAGAGTCAAAAGTAGCAGTATCATCATGAAACTGATCTTCTTACCTCACCTGAATAGAACTTTCTCCATTTGAATATCAACAATCGAAGAAGAGAGATGAAAGAGCTTATTCCCAGCATCCATCAACTAAAACTGGAGCTTGTTCTTATTATTGGCTGAATAATAAGACATGTTGGCTTCTCAAAAAGCTAACAGCAGATGATGATGCTTTTACTAGACTCATGCACTTCTTGAACCAAAGAAACTTCTGGGTCTTGATCAATTTGGGAAATCTTTCATCCTCCCCTGTTTGGTTAATCTTCCTCCTCTGTTTGAGCATTCACATCTACAATCTTTCATCCTCCCCTATTTGGTTAATCTATAACAATCCTCCCCTATACTTGTGATTTATCCCAAATCATCAAGTTTCTTCTGAATTAAATGAGGATTGTGAGGATCTTCCAAACACTACATAGTCACACTCTTGATCTAAACTTTTCCTTTGTTCTGCAAGATTAAATATCTTTCTGACCATATTTATCTGCGATTTGTGAATCACTTTCAGCAATAGCATCATTTTGTTTTTCCGAAGAATAATTTGCTCTTTCTTTAGCTTGAAACTCTTCAGCCATTTTATTTGTCTCTAACACTAGCAGTACCTTGCTCAGGCTCCAAGCATCCAAGATACACAGTCATCTCTCAGAAAACCATACAAGTGATGAACAAACGTAGTGAACTGAAATTAAAACTTAAAGAGTCAAAAGTGGCAGTATCATCATGAAACTGATCTTCTTGCCTCCCCTGAATAGAATTTTCTCCATTTGAATATCAAAAATCAAAGAAGAGAGATGAAAGAGCTTATTCCCAGCATCCATCAACTGAAACTGGAGCTTGTTCTTATTATTGGCTGAATAATAAGACATGTTGGCTTCTCAAAAAGCTAACAGCAGATGATGATGCTTTTACTAGACTCATGCACTTCTTGAACCAAAGAAACTTCTGGGTCTTGATCAATTTGGGAAATCTTTCATCCTCCCCTGTTTGGTTAATCTTCCTCCTCTGTTTGAGCATTCACATCTACAATCTTTCATCCTCCCCTATTTGGTTAATCTATAACAATCCTCCCCTATACTTGTGATTTATCCCAAATCATCAAGTTTCTTCTGAATTAAATGAGGATTGTGAGGATCTTCCAAACACTACATAGTCACACTCTTGATCTAAACTTTTCCTTTGTTCTGCAAGATTAAATATCTTTCTGACCATATTCATCTGCGATTTGTGAATCACTTTCAGCAATAGCATCATTTTGTTTTTCCGAAGAATAATTTGCTCTTTCTTTAGCTTGAAACTCTTCAGCCATTTTATTTGTCTCTAACACTAGCAGTACCTTGCTCAGGCTCCAAGCATCCAAGATACACAGTCATCTCTCAGAAAACCATACAAGTGATGAACAAACGTAGTGAACTGAAATTAAAACTTAAAGAGTCAAAAGTAGCAGTATCATCATGAAACTGATCTTCTTGCCTCCCCTGAATAGAATTTTCTCCATTTGAATATCAAAAATCAAAGAAGAGAGATGAAAGAGCTTATTCCCAGCATCCATCAACTGAAACTGGAGCTTGTTCTTATTATTGGCTGAATAATAAGACATGTTGGCTTCTCAAAAAGATAACAGCAGATGATGATGCTTTTACTAGACTCATGCACTTCTTGAACCAAAGAAACTTCTGGGTCTTGATCAATTTGGGCAATCTTTCATCTTCCCCTATTTGGTTAATCTTCCTCCCCTGTTTGAGCATTCACATCCACAATCTTTCATCCTCCCCTGTTTGGTTAATCTATACCAATCCTCCCCTAAACTTGTGATTTATCCCGAATCATCAAGTTTCTTCTGAATTAAATGAGGATTGTGAGGATCTTCCAAACACTACATAGTCACACTCTTGATCTGAGCTTTTCCTTTGTTCTGCAAGATTAAATATCTTTTTGACCATACTCATCTGCCATTTGTGAATCACTTTCAGCAATAGCATCACTTTGTTTTTCTTCAGAATAATTTGCTCTTTCTTTAGCTTGAAACTCTTCAGCCATTTTCTTTGTCTTTAACACTAGCAGTACTGATGCGTGGGTTTTGCAACCTTACAACAGGTTTTACCTCTCGAGGGATCTCAAGAGGCTTACAACCCCACCAGGCAGTGTACCTGACCGATGTAGTATAGTGTAGTGGTAAGTACGGGGGATTGATCGTTCTCCACAGGGAATAGTGTTCGTTAGGTGTGAAAGGCTACTCTAATTAGGTCTAAGGGTTGAGGAAGATTCTTTTTATGTTTTTATATTTTATAAAAGCAAGTAAAATCTCGGGTTTTGAAGGAGTGGGCGGAATTAGTTGCTAGTCAACTAACCCAAATTACTACAAATGCAAATAAAATAAAATAACAAAAATGAAAAGTGGTGAGAAACTTATGTGTAGAGAAATGTGTTTACTTAGATTTCCTTACTCCCTAACTATTTTTTACCGGTTAATTAGTGTGTATTAGTCGCGTGGATGACGGGTGTATTCCTTAATACCATTCGTGGGGTGGCGTACTTACTTCCCCAAACTCTACAAGCTCCTACTTCACTCCTATGTCGAGCCGGCTAGGAAGCTCCTAACATGGGATCACTAGAATTCGCTTGTGCATTAAATACAACCATAAAAACCTTTAGTACGCGTTTGGTTCATGTTTCTTAAGACGTTCAAGCAAGTTACCGAATAGGAAGTTAGCCAGTTTTCTTAAGCCTAACATAGATAAACAATCATCCAATACAACTAACAACACACTAACAACCAATAATCAATAGCTAGGTTTCATTAGATCTAAGCAAACACAAGATAAAATTAGCCTAACATGTTAAACAAAAGACAAGCATAAGATAGAATCAAACAACACATAGACATATTGAATGATTAATTGATAACTTATCTTTCAATGAAACATGGAAGATCTCAAGGCAAAAAGCCCTGAAAAAGTAGCTAAAATCGTCTTAGGGTTTTATCCCAAAATTCCACACACTAAGCTCTCCTTTAATGACAAAAAATTAGAAAACTATATATAGACTTTGACATCTGACGGCGTCACCTTATGCATTGTGACGCCGTCACCTCGCCGCTTTTAGGGTTCCCGGATGACCATCTTGACGCCGTCCCTCTTTAGCTCTTCAAAAATCCATTCTGGCTTATCAAGGCTTGACGTCGTCGGATCCTGAACGTGACGCCGTCCCCTTATGATTTAAGCCGTGACGCCCTTGATTTAGTTAAAGCGTGACGCCGTCAGAATTCTCATGCAAACTCACTGGCCCGTCATGAGTAAATTTCACATCCAACTTTTCTTGCCAAGGCATGACGCCGTCCCATGTTAATTGTGACGCCGTCAAGAGTAACTTTTAGCCGATTCTTGAGACTTTGCCGTTTTCTTCACTTTAATGCTCCAAAAACGTCCAAAATGCCTCCTTTTCCAGATTTCTCCTCAAAAGTACCTAAAATGACAAAAGGAACGATTTAGGGCAATATTTGATCAAATAAATACGATTTCGGGCTTAAATGACCCCTTAAAAGCGGTACACTTTTCGCCTCATCAAATACCCTTACACTTGAGATTTGCTTGTCCTCAAGCAAATGCGCTTTTATTCTAATCAAAATACAAGTTAGGGGTCATTTAATGCAAACATAAAAGTAATTACAACAAATATTCGTTCCACTTCAATCATAATAAGCACGGAGATTACATACTAGCACCTCACAAGTAGTGTTTAGATACTCACATCTCTCAAGTGTCATCAAAATAAATCTCATAAATGAAAACGGAAAATATCTCTCACTACCTGTCATAGCAAATAGATTACCATAGGCTTGGGAAAGGATCGAAAACCTCCTCCACTAGGCGTAAGCACCTAAGATAAACTATCAAAGAGGGCTTTTAAATGGGTTATAACGTTAGGTGTAGGGAAAAGGAAAACACGGTTTTGTTGGATAAAGGATATTTTACTGGTGGCTAGTTAAAGATCTTGATCAATTACATGTACTATACAATGTTGCTAAGCCAAGACTCGACTCGATCTTAAGCTAATGAAAGAAAATAACAAAACATAAACATAAAATAAACATAAAATGAAACGGGATGGTAGTCCGTATGTTTTTTTTTTTTTTTTTTTTTTTTTTTTTTTTTTTTTTTTTTTTTTTTTTTGCATACACTTTTACCCTACCATCCAAAATAATACATCATAGGGGCGTTGCATCCCCTTACACTTGAACTTTTACATAACTTTACAAATAACTATTCTAATGACTCGAATTAAGATAATTGAAAAACTTGGAGTACTTTTAAAACATTTAGCACATATGGGGGTAATAAATGATGTTCTTCCCCATTACTCCATTACACTAGTACTTTACCCATGAGTCCCAATCGTCCCAAAACAATATGTACAAGGATATGACTCGACTTAGCAACCATGTAATCAACTAGATAATTAACTTGGGTTTAAACAAATGTTGTAACAATAATGCACTAAAAATGAGTGCATACAAGGTAGGCTAAGGCGATTTGGGTGTACATTTAAGTGGGGTGTAACAAATTCTTCCCTTAAGTAAGATGCTTAAAGGTCGAAACGAAAAGATAGGCTCTGAGGGGTGTACTAGGGGTATCGTGTACTAAAAATGAGTACAACGCAAAGGGGTGTGGGAGAATTACTTGACCAATGTAGCCAATGTAATTATAACAAAAACACAGGTGTAAAACAATGGGTTAATCCTAATGCCTCTTATCATGTAGTAAATCTAACTACACGAATGTAGTCTCACTTGTGGCCTCGGAATGGTCCTAACGCAAGTTCTAGAATCTAAGTGCTACCGGTACACACATCATAGCATAAATGCTTTTCCTACCAATTCTAGGGGCGAACCTCACATATTTGGGGGTGGAAAATTTTTTAGTGGTACGGTTTTTGTGCTAGTCATATAACTCCTATCCGTGAGACGCTCATTAAGATCAAAGTTTCACTCCTAGATGTTGTAAAAAATTTTAAATTTGGCACTAAAATTACCTTAACAAGTATTTCTCTCAGTTTTATTACACACCTACTATTAAACAAACAAAAATCAAACGCAATTGTATTCTCAAAAATCGTACTTTTACCCTCCCCTTACACTTAAGATGAACATTGTCCCCAATGTTCAAATGACAAATGTAAAAGCATAAAGTAAAAGAATGAAATCAAATACTCCCCTGATTCGCTCGTTGGATAATGAAATTACACGGTTAAATCTTCCTCCAAAGAGAATGTTGAAGCTCCATGACTAATGCATCGCCATAAGCTTGATTCAAAACATTTCCTTGTCCAAAATAACCTGTTGAACCTGAGAAAACAAACACGAAAACCTGCATAACATCGGCGGGATAAAATCTATATATAAGGATATAATGCTTGTGGAATGATAACTTTGCAGATTCCTGGAGATTATAAGTTGGAGATTTTAATAAAAACTTTTTTATGAAAACAAAATTTTCAAAAATTTCTGGAAATTAAATCTGACGCCGTCAGGTTATAACCCCTGACGCCGTCAGAAATGACCTGACAAAAATTTTCATTTTAAGTTTCCGGAAAATTTCTGGAAAAAACCTTTACCTTACTTCCTGGAAATCCTGCAAAACATCATTATGACTCGATACAAGCATTTGACTCAAACAAATACGAATATGTATGCTAATTTATTATTATTATGATTCATGTTCATTTGTGTTCTAATAAACCGATTTAGATTTCCCTTACACTTATCTTTTGCAAAATACCTTTATATGTAGTTAAGACGAAGTTAAAAACAAAATAAAGCATTTTCACAAATTAGTTTTGAACATGAATCAATAAGAATAAAAATTAAACACACATACGGAAACAAATAAAATCAAACAAACACACAAAGCAAATAAAACAAATAAAGCTTGGGTTGCCTCCCAAGAAGCGCCTTTCTTTATTAACGAGTCTTGTAGCTAGACTCTAAGTCACGGGGTCTACGTTTTTCCGTTTTGCTTCTCAATTGCCCCTCTAATCATCCTAACAACCTCCATATCAATTTTGTATTTAGGTCCAAGGTTTAAGCAATCTTTATAATAAAGGCTTCTCTTATTCCAAACATGGTCCATGCCTTTTTCTTTATCCTCTTCATTGATGTCCTCAATCGCACCAATGTTGTCCATGTCAAATCGAGGCACAAAACGAAATTCTTTAACCCGATAAGGCATCCTATATGTGATCCTATCTATGTGATTAGAAAACTGAACCGTGCCTTTCGAACGGTCATACCTTAAATTGGATGCTTCGATAAATGGCTTACCTAACACAACGCGAGATAGGCGGCAGTCAACAACACTTGCCATATCTTCTAAAATCATGAAGTTGGTGATAAAGGTAAAGTTCCCAACAAGGATATGTATATCCTTAATCCTTCCAACGAAGTTGCAAACTCCGCCTGGACATTTGGGGTCCATCCTAGGCTCAAGTGGTGTATTTATGATTTGGCTATAAAGGCCTGAGGACATAACGTTGATTGGGGATTCACAGTCAATGTAAGCATGCTCAACGTATTGGTACCCAATCATACATGGTATCTTCACATTCCCGGGATCACCTCTCTTAATCTTTGGGTCAATTCTAACAAAAGGTGGTCGAGGGTTATCAACTAGGTTGTTATAGTAAGCAATCTCCTCCTTAGTGGGGTATTCGTTGAAACAATCATCCAACCTAGGATCTACCTTTACTTCCTCAATTTTCTCAACCAACTTATCAACCGTAAGATTATTACGTACTAAGTAATTATCTGAGTATATGGCGGTCCCTAAGTTGTTCAAGGCATAATCAAGCTCAATATCAATCACTCTACTGAGCTCCCTGAGCTCACTAATCTCGTTCTCAAGTTGGCTACGCAACAAAGCTACTTCGCCAGGTGTAAGGGTTGGATTCGCGTTTTCCATAATGGCAAACTGAATAGTCAATGAGAATTTGTTACGAACAAAAGCACAAAGAAAATAGATAGACTAAAGAAAACCTAGAAAAATAAAAATAAAAATCTCACTAGAAAGGAATCTAGTGAGTAGACCTAATAGAAATAAAAATTCAACCTAAACAATAACTATTCCCCGGCAGCGGCGCCAAAAACTTGATGCGTGGGTTTTGCAACCTTACAACAGGTTTTACCTCTCGAGGGATCTCAAGAGGCTTACAACCCCACCAGGCAGTGTACCTGACCGATGTAGTATAGTGTAGTGGTAAGTACGGGGGATTGATCGTTCTCCACAGGGAATAGTGTTCGTTAGGTGTGAAAGGCTACTCTAATTAGGTCTAAGGGTTGAGGAAGATTCTTTTTATGTTTTTATATTTTATAAAAGCAAGTAAAATCTCGGGTTTTGAAGGAGTGGGCGGAATTAGTTGCTAGTCAACTAACCCAAATTACTACAAATGCAAATAAAATAAAATAACAAAAATGAAAAGTGGTGAGAAACTTATGTGTAGAGAAATGTGTTTACTTAGATTTCCTTACTCCCTAACTATTTTTTACCGGTTAATTAGTGTGTATTAGTCGCGTGGATGACGGGTGTATTCCTTAATACCATTCGTGGGGTGGCGTACTTACTTCCCCAAACTCTACAAGCTCCTACTTCACTCCTATGTCGAGCCGGCTAGGAAGCTCCTAACATGGGATCACTAGAATTCGCTTGTGCATTAAATACAACCATAAAAACCTTTAGTACGCGTTTGGTTCATGTTTCTTAAGACGTTCAAGCAAGTTACCGAATAGGAAGTTAGCCAGTTTTCTTAAGCCTAACATAGATAAACAATCATCCAATACAACTAACAACACACTAACAACCAATAATCAATAGCTAGGTTTCATTAGATCTAAGCAAACACAAGATAAAATTAGCCTAACATGTTAAACAAAAGACAAGCATAAGATAGAATCAAACAACACATAGACATATTGAATGATTAATTGATAACTTATCTTTCAATGAAACATGGAAGATCTCAAGGCAAAAAGCCCTGAAAAAGTAGCTAAAATCGTCTTAGGGTTTTATCCCAAAATTCCACACACTAAGCTCTCCTTTAATGACAAAAAATTAGAAAACTATATATAGACTTTGACATCTGACGGCGTCACCTTATGCATTGTGACGCCGTCACCTCGCCGCTTTTAGGGTTCCCGGATGACCATCTTGACGCCGTCCCTCTTTAGCTCTTCAAAAATCCATTCTGGCTTATCAAGGCTTGACGTCGTCGGATCCTGAACGTGACGCCGTCCCCTTATGATTTAAGCCGTGACGCCCTTGATTTAGTTAAAGCGTGACGCCGTCAGAATTCTCATGCAAACTCACTGGCCCGTCATGAGTAAATTTCACATCCAACTTTTCTTGCCAAGGCATGACGCCGTCCCATGTTAATTGTGACGCCGTCAAGAGTAACTTTTAGCCGATTCTTGAGACTTTGCCGTTTTCTTCACTTTAATGCTCCAAAAACGTCCAAAATGCCTCCTTTTCCAGATTTCTCCTCAAAAGTACCTAAAATGACAAAAGGAACGATTTAGGGCAATATTTGATCAAATAAATACGATTTCGGGCTTAAATGACCCCTTAAAAGCGGTACACTTTTCACCTCATCAAGTACCTTGCTCATGCTTCAAGCATCCAAGATACACAGTCATCTCTCAGCAAGCCATGAAAGTGATGAACAAACGTAGTGAACTGAAATTGAAACTGAAAGAGTCAAAAGTAGCAGTATCATCATGAAACTGATCTTCTTGCCTCCCCTGAATAGAACTTTCTCCATTTGAATATCAAAAATCGAAGAAGAGAGATGAAAGAGCTTATTCCCAGCATCCATCAACTGAAACTGGAGTTTGTTCTTATTATTGGCTGAATAATAAGACATGTTGGCTTCTCAAAAAGCTAACAACAGATGATGATGCTTTTACTAGACTCATGCACTTCTTGAACCAAAGAAACTTCTGGGTCTTGATCAATTTGGGCAATCTTTCATCCTCCCCTGTTTGGTTAATCTTCCTCCCATGTTTAAGCATTCACATCGACAATCTTTCATCCTCCCCTGTTTGGTTAATCTTCCACCCCTATTCGGAAGATCTTTCACTATCATCTGATCAAATGACTCCTTAGATGAACTAGAAGAAGTTGTTGAATTCACCATCTTTGTGTATACAACTGCAAAATTCTTCTTGTTGCTTCTGAGTTCATCTTCTAATTTGGAAACCTTATCAGACAATTTTGTACATGTAGCCATCAATTCCTTAAGAGTTATTCTGCTGCCCTCATCACTTCCAGGTGTGTGAACTCCTGTGAGAGGTGAATCATGGGGCATTGACTCATAATCCATCCTAAGATGGATTTCTGAGCCATTTTGAATCCAAAAGGTTTTAAGAAACTTTTGACTTAGCAGTATGAACTTGATTTTAATGAAAAATCATACTGCCAACAACCATTTTGAAGGGATTAAGTGTAATAATAGACACTTAATCAAGATTTCGGTTTAAATTAACCTCTGGTTGTGTGAGAACTAATGAACTCAGTTATAAATAACTGCCTGTGTACAGATAAACCCATTCAAAGGGCTTTCTTGACAGGGTTTCCAGCTCGTGGCAGTTATTGCCTCTAACACAAGTGTTAGATTCAAATTTGCTCGCTGTTCTTCCTATCAGATGTCCTTAGACTAACTGATTATACTAATTAAAGTATAAAATGATAGAAAGTGAGTTGAGTCAGTTACTATCTGATCAACTAAGCCATTAATTGAATATGGAACATCACAATAAGTTTCAAGAGAGAAATTTTAAAGAGTTAATTAACTTAGGTTGAAACCTTTGTTAATGAATTACCAAACTCTGTCCATCATTAACCTATTATATCAGCAACTTGAATCACCAACTTTTGTTTGTTCACATATGGCATATGAAACTTTCTTTGTGCTCAAATTTTCATACCTGAAAATGTTAGTCCAAAACCAAGAAAACAAAATACAAAGCACTTGTCTCATAGCAGTATAATCATATGACTAACAGAACAATCAAAATTTGTACTAACAGTACAAACTTTTCAATACCAGTACTAATTGATAACCTAGCAGTACAAATCCAATTTATATACCAAACCACACATTTTGAAAACATTAAGGATTAAGCATTCCAATACTTGCTACCAAGTATTGAAATCTTCCTACATCAAAAGCTTTTGTGAGAAGATCTGCAAAGTTGTTATCAGAATCAATTTTAACTACTTGAATTAACTTTTTCTCATTGCAGTCTCTAATAAAATGATGTCTAATTTCTATGTGTTTTGTTTTAGAGTGTTGCACTAGATTTTTAATTATGCAAATTGTACTATTATTATCAATATATATGACAGTGTTCATGAAATTGTACCCATAGTGAAGAAGTTGATTTTGAATCCAAAGCACTTGACCACAGCAACTAGCAGCAGCTACATATTCAGCTTCAGTTGTTGAAGTTACTATAATTGTTTGCTTCTTACACTGCCATGAAATGAGTCTACATCCAAGGAATCGACATCCTCCAGTTGTTGACTTTCTATCCAAACTTGCACCAGCATAATCACTGTCTGAATTTGCTACCAGGTCAAAAGGTGATTCCCTAGAATATCATAGACCCAACCTAGGTTGACCCTTGAGATATCTAAAGATCCTCTTGATTGCTGTTAAATGAGAAACCTTTGGAGTCACTTGAAATCTTGCACAAGCACAAACAGAGAACATGATATCAGGTCTTGATGATGTAAGATACATCAAAGATCCTATCATAGATCTATATGTGTGAACATCAACATTTTCTCCATCTACATCTTTAAGAAGAGGCTTCTTAGGATCCATTGGTGTACTTGCCATCTTAGCATCAACAAACTAAAATTTCCTTAGAATCTCTGCCACATATTTATCTTGACTGATAAATATGCCTTCACTTGATTGCTTAACTTGCAGACCCAAAAAGAAAGTAAGTTCCCCCATGGAACTCATCTGAAACTTATCATGCATAAGTTTCTCAAACTCTACACACATCTCCTTCCGTGTAGATCCAAAGATGATATCATCCACATACACCTGAACAAGCAAAAGATCCTTCTTGTGCTTCTTGATGAATAGTGTCTGATCAATCTTGCCTCTTTGGAATCTATTCTCTATTAAATAGGAAGCCAATGTTTCATACCATGCGCTTGGTGCCTGATGAAGGCCATAAAGAGCCTTGACAACCTTGTACATCTTCTCTGGATGTTCTGGATCAATAAAACCTGGAGGTTGTGAGACATAAACCTCCTCTTCAATAGTACCATATAAGAAAGCACTCTTGACATCCATTTGATAAACTGTGAAGCCCATAAATGAAGCATAGGCCAAGAATAGTCTAATTGCTTCAATTCTTGCCACTGGAGCAAAAACCTCTTCATAGTCTATACCTTCCTCTTGTGTGTACCCTTGGGCTAGAAGTCTAGCCTTATTTCTTATTACAATGCCCCTTTCATACCTTTTGTTCCTAAAGACCCATTTAGTGCCAATTACCTTTACACCCTTGGGTAAATCCATTAGCACCCAAACCTTCTAAATTTTAAATTAGAGAAGCTCCTCTTGCATAGCTTCTACCCAACTTGAATCATCTAAGGCTTTGAGGACATTTTTGGGTTCTGCTTGTGAGAGGAAACATACAAATAAGAAAGAGTGTGCGTCTTCATGCTGCTTTGGTGCATAAAGAGCATCAAGTAACCCTTGTTGGTCTGGAGACATAAGTTGCTTCCTTGTCTTCACTCCAGATTGCATATCACCAATCACATTATCCAGGGAGTGAACTTTGTGAATCCTTGTGTGTGGTGTAGTAGGAACATGATAGTCAGGTGGGAGATTGTTGAAATCCACCTCATCTTCTAAGAAATCTGCTTCATTTGAGTCTGACGGGCCAGCAGTCGGATCAATTGGCTCAGCAGTAGAAACTTGGGGCTCAGCAGTATCAATATTTTGCCTAGCAGTATGATTAGTACTATTGACTTGATTCTCTTGTTCCTCAGTCTCATCTACATTGATTTCATCTTCAATCCCTCCTTTAGCTTCATCAGAAGAAGGTTCGCCATTCATTGAAGTTGAATCCACACTTGACCATATTGGCATTAACACATAATCTTGATCTTTCTCCTTTCCTAGTTCTGTCTCATTTGTTGCATCATTAGTTTCTGAACCTGAAAAATCATTAGTTCCTGCAACAACTGGAACATAGTTCATTGATTGGGTTAGTGACTCAAGATCAAACAACCATTTGGGACCTTCACCTGCAACATTAGATTTGTTCTCTAAGAATTCAACATGCAGATTTTTCTCAACCTTCCTAGTTCTTGAATTAAATACTCTAAATGCTTTGCTATTGAGAGAATATCCAACAAAGAATCCTTCATCTGCTTTACCATCAAATTTTCCTAGATGGTCTAAGGTATTTAGAATTGTCACATGACACCCAAAAGGTCTAAGAAATCCTATTGCAGGAGTTCTACCTCTAAAGAGCTCATAAGGTGTCTTATTGTGGGACTTAACCACTAAAGCCCTGTTCTGGACATAGCAAGCAGTATTAACTGCTTCAGCCCAAAAAGTGATAGGCAACTTGGAGTCAGCTAACATAGTTCTAGCAGCTTCTATCAGTGTCCTATTTTTCCTCTCAGCAACTCCATTCTACTGAGGAGTTTTGGCAACACTAAATTCCCTTCTAATACCTTTTTCTTTGCAGAAATCATCCATAACTCTATTATTAAACTCTGTCCCATTATCACATCTAATGAATTTTACTTTCTTATCTACTAGGTTTTCTATCTCTGTTGAATGTCTTAAGAATGCTAGGTGTCTCATCCTTAAAACCTAAAAAGAAAACCCATGTAAATCTGCTATAGTCATCAGTAACAACAAGACAATATCTCTTATGATTAATACTACTCACAGAAGTAGGTCCAAATAAGTCCATATGAAACATAAACAATGATTGATCAATAAAGTTAAAAATCTTGGGCTTACAAGAAGCTTTATGTTGTTTGCCTTTAAGACAAGCAACACAAGTTTGGTCATTTTCAAATCTTTTCTGAGGCAAGCCTCTTACCAAACCATCTTTTACAATTTTATTTATTGTTTTAAAATTAATGTGACCAAGCCTCCTATGCCATAACATAGATTCATCCAAAGTGGCCTTTGCAACAAGACAAGTAAGGGCCTCTTTGGGAACAATCTTCTTCATACCAACATTGTACATGTTGCCTTTTCTTGGAATTTTGAGAAATACCTGACTTTCATCAGGTAGCTCAAAATCAGAAGAAAGGACAAGACATTCAGTGTTAGTAAAAAAAACTTTATTCTTTTTGTCACAGAATTGTGAGACACTAAAAAGGTTATACTTAAGCTCTTGCACATAGTACACATCTTCAAAATCCAATTTACCGGTTTTAAGAGTACCTTTACCAGTAATTCTTCCTCCTATTCATCCACCAAAGGTAAGATATCCTCCATCCAATGATTGAAAGTCTGAAAGATAAGACATGTTGCCTGTCATGTGTCTGGAACACCCACTATCTGAATATCCTTGATCTTCATCATCTGCTTGTGAATGTCCCTGCACATAAATAAGGAAATTAGTTTCCTTGGGGAACCCAAGCCATTACTTGTTAGGAATATAAATATTCATGTGAAGACTCGGTCACCCCGAGTATCTGTTAGCATTAACTAGCTCATAGGATTATTATTATTATTAGTATTAGTTTAGTTATATTAGTATTTGTGGAGTTGGGTCGGGTCTTTACCCACTGTCAGCTCACTCCACAGCCCACTAGGGGCAACTTAGCTATTACTATATATACCCCTTCCCAAGTGTGGGAATGGTTGAAACTTCTCTTAATCTAATATTACACATTTCACTTTCTCTCTCTAAGTTCCCATTCTCCTCTCTCTCTCTCTAAAACTTTCGGCCATAATCACTTCTTTTATGTGTTTCATGTTATTGAATATGCTACAATTGGTATCAGAGCCATGGTAAGGTTCTAGTGAGTGCATATTCACGGATTTGTGGAGTTGTTTTGGTATTTTTTTCTTGTGTTTTGTTGGTCGAATTGAAAAAGGAAGAAAATCGTTGTTTAAGCTTTGTTTGTGGTTTAATTTGTTTAATACTTGTACTTTCATGTTCACAAAGTTGTTTTACATCTTCCTTGATAATATACAACAGTGTTTGTGTTAGTTTGTGGAAGATTTGAGGATTTTCTTGGCAGTGGTTTGACATTTGGATGAGTTTTCTTCGTTGCGGTTTGACTGTCGATAAAGGATTCACCACTGCGGTTTGAGCTTTTTGGGTAATTGTTAGTTACGGTTTGGTGTAAAACTTTGACTACGGTTTGGAGGTTATCCATAACGGGAAAAAGAAAAAAAAGTACTGAAAGTGACACTTCTGTCTCTTGCGGTTTGTCTGTTTGTGACTGCAGTTTGACCAAGTCCTGCGGTTTGACCAGTTCTGCGGTTTGACAAGTCTTGCGGTTTGACCAGTCTTGCGGTTTGACCAAGGTTTTGGTTGGACATTTTTGCTGTTTGTGTTTTCTGCGGTTTTGTACTCTGGTTACTGCGGTTTAACTTCTTGCGGTTTGAGGTGCTGCGGTTTGGAATTCTGCGGTTTGAGTTTTCTGCGGTTTGTGGTATTGCGGTTTGATTCTTCTGCGGTTTGAGCTTTCTGCATTTTGACCAAAGTTGATTTTTTACGTCAAAACTTCAAACGGTCATAACTTTTGAACCGTAACTCTATTTTCAGCAAATTACCTGTCAAAACGACCATGAGACCGAGGAGAAGGACACGTTGAAAAAATATACTCATTCAACCCTACTTTTGAAGCCTGAAAACGCTCCAAAATGAAGTTACTGATTTTTTAAGTTTTCAGACCATAATTTCACCATAACAACTTGCATCAACCATACCAAATCACAACTATACAACATATCACCAAGTCTACCAAACTTAAATCATAACACATTCAAGTAATCATTATCATTTCATAGTTTATTTCTTGATTTTTGTAAAATCCCACGAAAGAATCTATTTCTCGGTTTAAATCATAGAATTGTAAAATCCCGTGCACGTTTACTTCATGTCTACTACTTCAGATTCCTTCATATCTGAGGTACTCAAGTTGTACGAAAAGTATGATAAAAAAAAGACTTCTAATTTTGTACATTAAATAAACGTGTGTGATTCTGATAATGCTAATGTGGAATCTTCGTGCTCGAATTCACAAGAGAGAGAGTTGGTTCAGTCACTAATATTGCCTAATGCAAAGGAAAGTTGCGTTGAACGTTTTAAATTACTTCATTCATATCTCAAGGTTCTCTTTGAAAAACCTGGATACTTGGGAGGATACACACGGGCTTTCGCAACACTCTTTGGTCAAGATGTTCAGGACTTCACTGTCAAAATGATTATGTACTTAGATCAACTTGAACAACAACTTGACGAAGAAGAATTCTCTGAAGTTAGATCCATGGCTGCCTTTTGTATGATCAGCAACCAACTCCAAGTATTCTTTGACTCGCAATTCACTGAGGATTATGATTATGACAGTGAAATGACGAAAAAGTGTTTTGCTAACTACTCTGGAACCGAGGTTGACGTGTTCAGAGTTGCATTACTCCAACTTATGAGTAATGTTAAGGGGTTCATTAATGAAAGGGCACAACATATGGGAAACGGGACAGAGTCAGATAAACATGATGATTGCAACAGCTCATAGACTGATATCACACATGGTGTGGATGCAGATCTCAGTTCAGTAAATCACCAAGTACCATCTGCTGAGGTACATCTGTCTGATCAACATAATGTTCTCTCTAATGAACAACAACATACTGATCAAATTATACCAACTTATGACACTTATTTGCTGGAAAAGACTGATAGCAATATCACCTCGGATTCAACAAATATGAATCATAAGGGGGGAGAAATTGATCAGGATGCTGAACATGATGATGCGTCAAGTTCTTTACTTACGGCTGAGTTTTCCAAATCAAATGATATGGTTGAAAAGGATGTTTATAATGAACTTTCAAAAAGGTTTTTACAACTTGAGAAACATTGTATTTCTCTTGAAATCACAATGCAACAAAAGGAAGAAAGTTCTCAAACTAAACTACCATGTGAAAATCCGGAACTTCCTGAATTCCGTGAATTCTTTATAATAAATGATTTGAAAGCTCAGCTAGAAGCCAAAAACTTAACGATCAAAAACCTGAAAAATAGTTTGGCTGAGATGCGTGACATGTGCAATGAAATTAAGACTAAACATGACACTAAAGTGGCTGAATTACTTACTGAAAATGAGACTTTGAAAATGCAAAGGAAAAACCTGTGTGATTCAATCAAAGAAACGAAATCTAAGTTTATAGATCAGACAACCTCTTTGATTGCCAAAAATGATGAATTCAAAGCTCAAATTCAAGAGAAAGGTTTCACAATCACTGCCCTTAAGAACGAATTGAGGAAATTAACTGGAAATAGTGTGAATAGTAAGTTTGCAAAACCATCAATCTTGAGAACGCCAGTTTCACAACCTCTTAGAAAGCGAATAGTGGTTAGACAACCAAATGCGTTTAGATCTGAACGACCAAAATCTTCTAACCTGAGGTGTGAAACCCAAGTTGATGTGAAAAAAGTTTTGTCAAAACCAGTCACTTCACAATCTAGACCAAATGTTCAGACAGTTAGTGGTCATTCTAAGGGTGAACCTCATAAGTCTAAGACTATGGAAGTAAATGCACACTCTAAGGTTCGATCCCCTAAGACTAGAAGCCACAACAGGCCCGTAAGACCAAAGAGTCATGCTCAGAAACCTAATGGGCAGATTTCTGTAGGACTAAAAGATTCTCTCAACAAGCATTCTAAGGGGTATAAGAAATCTAACACTCCGAGATCTTGCCTTAGGTGGTTACCGAAGGGTAAAAATTTTAAGATGGTTGGTCTTAGATGGATACCTATTGATACTGATAGGACTTCCAAGAATGATTGTGAAAATCCAAATGATCGGGATATCAATGTCACTAACCCATATAAATGTGAGCAAAATCGTCGTGTTAGTGCAGGGAATCCTTACTTAAGTGCAGGTACATCTATCATTTCTGTCAAGGAAAAACTCATGGTGTGGCGGCCAAAAGGACTGAAATCTCCTAATTTGGGGGATCAGAAAACTCAAGAGTGATGTACGTGCATAATGACGTCTGTTCACATCAGTTCAGGCCTCGTTCTTCAACATCAATGACGTTTGAACACTGCAGTTCAAGCCTCGAGCCTCAATGTCAACATTATGGCGTCTGCTGACAACTCTTCAGGCCTCATTCATCAAAGAAAAGAGAAGTGTACGCTTAAGTACACTTTATCTTCGGAAGAAGAGAAATCTTCTTGTTTATGACCATTCTCATCAACAAACTTCATGCTCTTCTCATGCTCATGTCAGTCATCAAGTGGAGTCACTTACCGTTGATGGTATTCTTATTCACTCGTTCAATCAAAAATGGCAGTCATATGCAATTTTTGAAGGGGAGAAGAGTGAATAAACAACTTGCCAGTCATCAAGTGGATCAACGTACTTTAGAGTATACTCTCATTCACTCGTTCAATAAAAAATGGCAGTCATATGCAATTTTTGAGGGGGAGAAGGGTAAATAAACAAAATGTCAGTTATCAAGTGGATCTACTTACCGTTGATGGTATTCTTATTCACTCGTTCAATCAAAAATGGCAGTCATATGCAATTTTTGAGGGGGAGAAGGGTGAATAAACTACATGTTGGTGAATAAACTACATGTTGATTGATGTTTGAGAAATGGCCATACGACTAATCGATATCTTCTCACGGGCTGATATAACCAGTGATAAAGTGCTTCTAGTTAATGCTTCATGTACACATAATTATGCTTCATGTACACATTATTATGCTGATTCCGATTAATCGTAACCATCAGGGGAGAGAAATGTGTACACCAAGGACGCACAGCAAGTTCACGTGATCGGGTTTAATGTCTTATGAAATAAATTCAAGATGATCAGTGTTTCAACTTGTTACCTTAGTATTATCATTTCATGTGTACGTCACGGGCTAATTAATCGTAACCATCAGGGGAGAGAAATGTGTACATCAAGGACGCACAACAAGTTCACGTGATCGGGCTTAATATCTCATGATACAAATTAAAGATGATCAATGTTTCAACTTGTTACTTTGGGGCTATCATTTCATGTGTACGTTACGGGCAGATGGGTTATATGTAAGATTACTGGAATGCATTTGGTGAGATGAAGATGTTGATATTTTGTTCCCCAAATGGACAATCTTGAAGTAGGTCAAGTCTACAGTCTGTTCTACATTTTCCGCTATGTGTTAGAAGGCTAAAGACGGCATGCATTTGGTTATCAAAAGACTTCTTCATATTCTGGGCACTCATCAGAAAGGTTGTCAGTTTGGGGGAGAGCACTAATTAGGGGAGAGTGAAAAACCAGATTTAATCCCTAATTAGATCTGATCACATTGTTCTTCTGCAAGTAAAGAGATGGCAGCTGAGAAGATTTAGGAAGTTAAAAGAAGTAATGTAGTTTGAATACCACTCTCAGAGCTGCTGCATCAAGTTCATCAAGGTGTGGAAGAACAAATTCATGGAATTCTACCTCCCGTGATTGATAATGAACCCCTCCTCCATAATCTTACTCCAGACCCGAGTTCTGGAGAATCATCTTCATCACGGATTGGTGTTCCTTCCAATGTGCACTCTGTAAATCAACCACAAGAACATAAAGGACAATGTCGGCTAAAATGTCAAAACGGCTAAGTATTTGGACTTGGAATGACAAGTGATCACGGAGTTGATTTGGCATCCCTTATTTGAGATTGAAGTTAACTTTCACAAAGGCGTGATCTTATTTTATCTTGAATTCGGGGTTGGTTGGATGCATGACTTTCAATGATAACTTGCTCGTGCTTAAAATTTATGATTGGGACTTGGATTATCTAGTTATACCCGATGTAAGGAGGTACATTGTAGTTCTCACGGGTTATAGCTATCACTTCAAGGAGTTACATTGAAGTGCTCAGTGTCACACGCAGATGCAGATGTGGATAGTCTCAAGAGGTGTTGTACTTGCTTTGGCTCTTAGTTGAGTATATAAGGGTACTTAGGGGTTTTCTTCTGCATCGTTCTTCAATCAACAACAGTGCAAGCTTAAGTAACAAATTTGGGGAATTCTTCGTCAGTTTCAAGTTTGGTATATCGGGTTTACTTCACCAAGTGGTCACAGCAATAGCCGACAAAACATAAGGGTTGATAAAGATAGTCAGAGAGCGTTTCAGTAACTGTTGATTCTCACAGGATACATTTGAGCCAAGTTTGTTCTTCTCACAAGATTTCAAGTATATGTGCGTAATTTTTGTTGCTGATTATGAGGTATCAAAACCAGCAAGGGGGAAGGAGACATACATCGGAATGTACAATGAGTACACGTGATGAACTTTATACTTCTTCTTAGTTGAAGTTACTCCGAGAAGAAAAATGTCATGACCGTAGAGAAAATCAGCGTCTTAACTCGTGGCTTTTGGTGTATTTTTCCAACTACGTGGGGGAAGAGATGTAAGAAACAGTTTCCGATGATAAAAGAGGTTCACAATGGCAATTTCCTGAAGGGAGAAAAGGGGATTTTCGGGTCTTAATTGATCTTGATGTTACGTTTTCGACTTCATTAAGAGGATTGAGTGTGTACTTTGGGTGTTTGGGCTTCATACAATGAGATTGATTGCATCACTTCAACTACTTGGGGGAAGTGGTTTCTGGATACTTTTGGTATGCATTACTTCAGACTTCAGTGCGAAGAAATGTGAGAAGAATTATTCAAGTGTGAGATGATTCACTGCTAATCTATTTGATGATCCCCCGAATGGAGAATCACGATGATTATTCTAAAAAGGAGCAGTAATATTTGATGTGGTTTGCTACGGTTTCCGCTGTACACTTACCTTACGTAAGCTTGAAAGAGAGCTTTGAAACTGCTCAAAAGAAGATTGTAGGTTCGGGGGGAAGCTATCAAAGCTTCACAATTGAGAAGGATCAAGTTCAGACGATTATTCAGGAGCCTCGAAAGCTTCGGTGGTGGAAGTTTAAGAGATGTTGACTACATAATTCTACAACATACAGAACAATATCCTTATTTCCGTATTCATGTCAACATTTTCTTAAATTGAATAATATACTTTGTACATATCTTATACCAAAATGTAAATAGAAATATATAAAACCAAGAAAAACCATAAAAATCAGAAAAATAGAAAATACCAAAAATAGTTTTTCAAGGCATGTCTTCTGGTATCGATAACATTTACGGTCCTAGAAATGTCATTCAATAATGACACGGGTCTTTAAATGAAGTTCGAGTAGAAGTTCAAAAAGTTTTCAAAACATGCCTAAATGGCTTGCTATTACTTTAGATAGCAACCCGCGTTTCAAAATGGGGAAAGCAAGTCGCCAAAAAGACGGTTGTTCCTCCCACTGGGTGAAGTTCACCCGGGCATTGATTACTTTATATCCATGTTTTCCTGATTTGATGTACACCTCAGTGCATTATTTCTTGTAAAAGAAGAGAAATCTTTTTTGTATAAAAATAATTTTCATTCTATGATTCTTCTGAAAATTATTTGTGTGACACATGGTGGTAACGTGTTGTTTAAAATTCTTTCATACTTGGATTGTGCATAAAATTTGTCACTCAATCAATGACTACAACTCTTTAACTAGAATACGGGTCATTGATTGAGGGGGAGAGTGATTTCAAATTTTATATCATCAAACGGGTTTCTTGGTTATCTCATAATTGTTAGAAAAGGTTTTGTAGTTAATGGGGTATTAGTTGAAGAGGATCTAAATAAGCTTTATATCTAATGGCCAAATGTGTTAATTGTTAGAAAGATTAGGGCATTATGTGCAATTTGCGTATAGTTTCCTAGCTTTATGTAACTAGAAGGCCCATTTGTGTCACTTTGGAATCCTCGTTTAATCCCCAAAATAATTTAAAACTCAAAATCTAAAAGAAGTTAGAAAACCCATTGTGACTGATGCTCTTGAATACTCCATAGGCATTTGTATGATCTGATTGAATGAGTTTCAAATGTTGATTGAATTTTGTTAGTCGATAACTGTTTAATCGTTGTTGAGTTATTGCTTGTGCACTCAGAATATGCTTAGGTATGTAGTTATCGTGTTAGAATCATGTTCCTAAGCTCCTGAGTTGAATGTTGAAATATGAGTGAATTGCCATGTTCCTGATTGCTGATTCTGATAGCAAATGTTGATTGACTTTTGTTAGTCGATAGCTGTTTAATCGTTGTTGACTTATTGCTTGTGCACTCAGAATATGCTTAGGTATGTAGTTATCGTGTTAGAATCATGTTCCTAAGCTCCTGAGTTGAATGTTGAAATATGAGTGAATTGCCATGTTCTTGATTGCTGATTGCTCTTTATGCTAGATAGCGGTTTGATGTATTTCCTGACTGTGGTTTAATTATGAGATGAATTTGGCATTATGAGTTGGCAAGCTGCTACGTGGTAGCTATTAATGAAAAGTGAATCTGTACGTATGTATATCTATGTTGATATTCTTATGCAGATTCCATGGCCAATATGAATGTGCCAGTTCCCGCTCTAACCATTTGACCAGATGTTCAAACTCTATTGACTGGTTCTGAATTCACCACAACAACAACACCAGCAACAAAAACAACAACACTGTCATCACCACCACCACCTTCACTTCAACAAAATGAATGTGCCAGTTCCCGTACAAAGCATTACTTATTCTGGTCTCGCCGAGTGGGGATCTACAATACTTGGGAAGATTTGTTGGTAGATGGATAATTGATGCTGACTACTGACTCCCTTAGGGAAGCGAAAAGGTCAACATCATTTGTGTCATAATGATTATCTTTGTACATAATAAGCAGTGAATAAAATGTGGTTGTTATGTGTCATTGTATGATTGTTTTAATTCAAAATCTTTCAAACCTTTCATACCTGACACTAACTTTCTCCCTCATAGATTGAGGGGGAGCATCGTAATGTTCCATTATCAGAATGTATTAAACCTGACCACATTTTCTCCCATAATTTCTAAACTTATTTAAATCAATTGGGATCACAAATCTCAAAAGGTTTGAAATTTTTGATCGGGGGAGAGAATGTGATTTAAATATGAAAACTGATAAAACGTGATCTTTTGAACTCAAGTGTAAGCTCTCCCATATGTGCTAAACTCTTTCATATATCGATGCACATATTGAGGGGGAGCAAATGATTTGTGATGGCAATTGTGGAAGAATACCAAAGACCGAAGATTTTACTTAATGTACTGGAGTTATAAGGATGGTAAGTTTAGGTATCAGTTCCCATGATCCAGCCAGAACCGGAGGGATCTTCCCAGGGACAATCCTCTAGTTAGAATAGAAGTCCTTAGGAATGATTAAAAAGGAGAAAAGTGAATAAGGGAAGAGTGCCGACTGAGATGGAGCTAGTACTGGAACAAACCCAACAAGGTGCTAGTGATGAAGTCTCGGTAAGCGCTGAAGGGGTTGAAGAATGAAAAAGAAATGTAAAGATAAAGGGTGAAAAGAAAGAAGCCCTCCTTACACTTTAGGCAAAAACCGGGTCAATACATATGCTGTCAGAATCACTTAGTTGATTGCTGACATTGAAGACAAGTATCATGGACCCAGTGATACGCTGCACAACCCTCCCTAGCCACTCAAGGTCCCTCAAAGGACTCTTGTTTCATTTGTCACGGAGATCAATACAGTCTTCTCCATCCTCCGTTCACTAAATCAAAATTCACTATTGAGTCTAGAGCCAAGAGATCATCAATAAATCTCATTAGGACACATTTCCAATATGCTTGCTGTTTCATACACCGTGAAAAGCAAGAAAATATATATGAAGAGTCCTACGCATTATCCTTGTGGTATTGCCAGAACATCCGAGTGATACGTAAAGTATTCACAATGAAGATGGAAATCCTTCTAGAGCCAACATCAAACAAGCTCTTGGTGGGTGACATGTGAGATCCTTCATGGATCAAGCTTGTGACAACTGGAAAGAAACGATGGGGCGATTCAAATTTGAATCAAACTTGTTCCAGGAAATGGATTGACGGATACTTTTTGAAAACCTTTCAATGTGCTCACCAACAAAGTTTCGAGCACAATGATTGTGAAAATTTTCAAACAAAAGTATTTTTGACAGAAATGTGATTCAATTTATAAAACCCTCGTCGTGTTGCATAAAATGTTTATCCTGTGACATGCGAGCAATTTTGCAAATCAATTTCTCGTCAATCAGTGGGTATTTGATTCACTGATTCACTCTACCGTGTTGTCTGCTTTGAGATGTTCCGGTATGAGAGCATGCTTAGTATGATGACTCTGACAATAATTTGTTGGAAGACTCATTACTACAAGCTGGAAATTCCTGTCAAGGAGAATCTTCTTTAAAGGGGATTCTACCTGATCACAGGTCGGTCTTCACAGAACCGAAGGTTAATCCAACCACCTCGAATGAATGAAAAAGCCATATTCGTTCTCCAACTTTATTACTAACTGTTTCATTTCCGATTCATATAAAGATTGTGATGGTGGTTCCGGATTCTAGTATAGACGTGTCAATCCACACTCCATGCTCATACTTACAAAACATTATCAAAGACATCATGATAAGTTAAAAGACCTACAACACAGCTTTCGCAACTCTGATGATAGTTATCATGATCCAGAAAAGTGTGAGCATGCAGTCCAAAAGTCCCAACAAAAATCACATGGAGGCAATATCACAACGGATGAGCTTGGAGATTTACGGTGGCTGATGATCTCAAAGAATGCTCAAAGATCACAACTTCACATGGAGATGATGCTACAACAAGATGACTCGAAGACATATGTTGGATGATAACCTCAAAGAATCCTCAGAGATCATCCAAAGACAAAAGATCAGTCATCAAAGGTTCGCTACTGAACGCACAAAGATCAATGACTTTAAAGAATCAAGAACTACGAGCTAAGAAGTCAAACACATGATAGAATGCTAGAATTCATAATATTATTTCCGGGGTGACCTCCCTTAGGGGGAGATTGTTAGAAATATAAATATTCATGTGAAGACTCGGTCACCCCGAGTATCTGTTAGCATTAACTAGCTCATAGGATTATTATTATTATTATTATTAGTATTAGTTTAGTTATAATAGTATTTGTAGAGTTGGGTCGGGTCTTTACCCACTGTCAGCTGACTCCACAGCCCACTAGGGGCAACTTAGCTATTAGTATATATACCCCTTCCCAAGTGTGGGAAGGGTTGGAACTTCTCTTAATCTAATATTACATATTTCACTTTCTCTCTCTAAGTTCCCATTCTCCTCTCTCTCTCTCTAAAACTTTCGGCCATAATCACTTCTTTTATGCGTTTTATGTTATTGAATATGCTACATTACTGACTTAAGTTTGCCTCGTGCATCAATGTTGTTAAATCTTTTGAGAACAGTTGATGCACCATTGGATTTAAGAGGTCTCCAAATCCAACATGTTGAGGCCTTAACAACATTAGCCCTCTTTTTCCTAGCAGCAGTATGAACTGCTTGGCTAGCAATATGAACTGCTGGCTTTGCAATTGTACCCTTTGGTTTCTAAATGTGTTTTTGTACCACTGATTTTGGTTTAATAGGCCTTTAAGCAGTATTAGATGCATATTTGAAAGTTGTTTTTGCACTTTTAACTGCTGATTTTGGGTAAACAGGCTTAAATGGTCTAGCAGCTTAAATTAGAGTGAGATTTAGGCCTTTCTAAGTGCATCCTATGGTTTGAATACCCAGTTACCCATTTGTTGCAAATGGCTGCAAGATGGTCAAAGCTTCCACAAGTGTAACAAGCTTTGTTATAGAAGACAAAGTCATCACCTAGTTGGTGAGACTTGAGGTTGTTCCAATTCCTTTGGTTACCTCTGGGATTGTTTGTGGTTCTATATTGTTCACAATATCTTACTGGTTGCCTAGCTTGTTTAACATTTGCTTTAGGCCTAAAAGTGTTATTCTTGACCACTTTTGGAACACTTGTTACTTTTATCTTAACAACATCAGGTTTAACCACAACCTGATCTTCCTTATCATCATCAGGGAGTGAAGTGTCACATCTACTTTCAAGCTTATCAACAATACATTTTCTTTTGGCTTAACACCATATTCTAGCTTTGGTAGTTGAAATTCAGACAAGCCAGTATGCTCTAGGTCTATCCCTGGGGGTGCAGGAATTCCTCTATAAGGAGGTGGAACATTGTTATATCCTAACCCAGACTTAGCCTTGTTGATAATTTGACATTCAATTAAGTTGGTTACACCCTTAGATGCAAATTCTAATGTTTCTACACTTAATTGAATGTTTTCTTTAGCCTTGTTAATCCTATCCAACTCAGCTTTCAAATTACTAATTTCAGCATCTCTAGATATTATTTCCCTGTTAAGAAGAATTTTGGCATCAGTAAAAGTAGATTCATTGGTCTTATAGTGTATGATCTGCTCCTCTAGGATAGCTAAACCTCTCTTATGATTCCATAAGTTATTATGAGTTTTGTCTAGTTCTATCCTTTGTTCATCATAATGTTTTCTTAAAGTTTCTAGTTCTTTAAGAGCAGTGCAAGTATTAGAACAAACTTTATCAGATTGTACCTCAGTAGTAGAGAAGGCCATGAGAGCCATCTGAGTAGAAGCTTCTTCTTCATCTGCCATAAAACTCCAATCAAACCCTAAGCCATCAATAGCTACCATAGATTTTGAGTTTGGCTCAGTAGTTTCCACAACCTTGGACTTGCTTCCATAACCTTTGCTCTTGCCATCCTGCTGCCTAGGTCTTCTGCATTCCCTTGAGAAGTGCCCCATCATGTGGCAGTTGTAGCATTCTATCTTTGATTTGTCAAAACCAACAGTATCATTGCTGCTGATAGTGATCTTCTTCCTTGTTCTTTGATAGGATTTCTTAGCCCTCATGCTAAGAAGAGAAATTTTCCATTTGAGGTCCATCTCCTCCAAATCATCATCATTGATTTCCTGGAGGTCTTCATGAGTAAGCATAGACCCATCATTCTGACTTGTTAGAAAGGCACAACATGTTTCCTCATCCAGAATGCCAATAGTACTGCTTGATGAACTAGCAGTACTAACTCCCACATCAATCTTCACATCTTCAACTGGATTTGAGTTACTAGAAGATGACAGAAATGCCATGTTCCTAGTGCTTGAACTAGATCCTCCAGTCTTCTTCACATCTTGTTCCACAATCTTGAAGCTGCTGTACAAGTCCATTAGGTTCATGGTGTCAATGTCTGGCTTGTTCTTCTAGAAAACAACATGCATAGCCCACTCTTCAGGTAAGCTTCTCAGAAATTTGGAATTTAGATCTTCTTGAGGTATATCCACCCCAAGAATTGCAAGTTGGCTCACATTCTTCTGAAGCCTATTAAACATGTGATCTAATGATTCATTGCTTGTTGAAGAGAAGTTTTCAAAGTTCTGCTTGAGAAGAGTCTTTTGGGTCTTCTTGGTGGCTTCATTCCCACCATACCTAGCAATAATGGCCTCAAACAACGTCTTGGCATCCTTGAACTTGCTGAAATTCAAAAGTTGATCATTTGGAATGGTCATCATCAGCATACTTCTGGCCTTGAGGTCATTCTTCTTTTGACCTCTCTCTTCTTTAGTTGATGGGTTGGTCTGCACAGTTGTCACTACCTTACCCTCAATTATTGATGTAGTAGTTGTAGGCTTGAAAGAGTTTCCTTCTTCAATAATTTCCCAAAGTGTATAGTCTTGCACTTGGAAATACTGTTCTATCCTTAACCTCCATATATCAAACTCATTCTGCTTGAGCATTGGCAACTTAGGAGCCACATTAGTTTGAGATGTCTCCATGTCCATTTCATCTTCTAAATCAGAAGCATCAAACCTGGCTTTGATACCACTTGTGAGGATGTTGTTGATACACTTAGGATGTTAGTCATGTATAACGTGTATGTGATACTTTGAGTGAATATGATTAAGTATGCGGAATCTACTTAACCATACTTAGAAGAATATTAGTTTGTGGATAATGGAACAGTAATGAATTTGAAATTGAATAATGAACACAGAAAGTATATCACCAAATGATTCAATATTATTGAGAATAATACGAGTGATCTTCACTATCACTAGGGTTACAAAACGTTGAATCTTTATTGAAAGATAACTATTTCTGTTATGTTTAATACACTCTTAAACTCGCTCACATAATATCTAAGCTAAGATCTCCCTTTTATAGTCCAAAGGAGATCTTTACAATATTGTCAAGTCTTGTCAACTACTTGCTTGTTGAGTGTGTCAGTAGCAAAGATACAACATGTTCTATTTTTACAACTTGTTGACTGATCACTTATCTAAGATATTATCTACCGTATATATTTGACTTTTATACACAAAATATCTTTTTCATACTTATCCATTCAGCAGTAGTATACGCGACTGTTATCCATTAAGCAATAGTATGAGTCACTCCAACAGCAGTATCTGATACACTAGCAGTAGTACTCTTGCGGCAGTAGAATCTCCAACAATAGCAGTAATATGGAATACACTAGCAGTAGTATAAACACTTGGAGTATTTTCCTTTATGCACTAGCAGTACCTTCTTTGCACTAGCAGTACTAATCTTGTGAACATATAATTTCCAACACTAATCTTCAGAACATTTAATTCCCAACACATACCCGTGACAACATTCGGGTCCTCTGTAGCTTCTCTTTTTCTGAGATTGTAGATTCTTGTAATGTCCTGTTTCGCCACATCCGAAACATGTTCCGAGAACCCTTTGATTTGTTGCAGAAGTAGGAGACCTGCAGTCTTTGTTTAAGTGCCCAATCTTCTTACAATTTCCGCATGGAGTAGGGCAACGTCCAGGATTGTGGTGATGTTGGCACCTGTCACACTTTGGAAGGGTTCCTTCATAACCTTTCTTTTTCAGCCGGACACGCTACATAAGCCTTAACGACTTCTTATCTTTTGTTGGGTTGTTGTGCAACATTTCCTCCCTGAGTAGTATCCCATTTTCTCTTGTTGTTGTTACTGTTATTGTAGTGGTTGTTGTTGTTATTGTTGCGGTTACTAGTATTGCCATCTCGAGCAGCCCTTGCTCGAACAATTTGATCCATTAAATTGTGAGACATTCGGATTGTCTCATCCAGAGTACTTGGCTTGGAAGATGTGACATTTCCTTGAATACTAGATGGAAGTCCCCAGATGTACCTCTCAATCTTTTTCCGTGTAGTAGAAACCATCTTAGGACAGAGAGTAGCCAATTCATGGTATCGCTTAGTATAAGCTGCAATATCATATCCTTTCACTGTTAAGTTCCAAAATTCAACCTCCATCTTTTGAACCTCATCCCACTGATTGAGCATCAGCATTCCGCCATGATAAGGCACCATCCAACAAGGTACCCGTAGCATATTTCACCTTACAGTCCTCCGCGCAGTTGCACATGCGGAAAACCGATTCCAACTTCTCAAACCATTGTACCAAACTGACAGCTCCTTCCGTGCCACTGAAAGTCTGCGGCTGGCAATCCGAAAATTCCTTGTAAGTACACCCACGAGCCGTGGGTTCAACTCTAGCTGCCGTTCCACTGGCTTCTCCGCCGTTACCACTGTTGCGATGGGTCTCGTATTCAGCCATAGCAGCAGCAACTTGTGCCGTGACCCGTTGGGCAACGAGTCGATCGATATCAGCTGCACTCATGCTTTGTTTCTTTGGTGGCATTGTTTTTCTAATCACAAGAAACAACAATAATTAGGATCCATAAGTAACAAAGGTCATCACAAGCATATATATACAACCATGACATGTGTAAATCACAACAAGATCAACCACAACAATATAGGAATAAATCATGACAAAAATAAATCATGATAGAAATATGACGTGATAAGGATCATCCATAATAAATTACAATAACCATCATGATAAGAATATGGCGTGATAAGAATCAACCACAATAAGAATAAATCACGACAACCATAATATAGTCACAACATGAGTAGATACAATCACAACATACATGAATATAAAATGAAAAGTCTCGGTTCACATCGACCGATATCATATCATAGCGTAACCATACAATACATCCCAAAATAACTTGCTACATTGTTGTACAACTAACAAAAGATCACAAGCGTCATTACTAATGCCACACACCCCGTGGCTAGGATATAAATACAAAACTAATGTACGATACAAATCTAGTCTAGGCACTGCCTGATGCACCATCGAGACGGCGCTGGAGCTCCCTGACCTGCTCGGTGAGACTAGCAATCAATGCATCCTGGTCACGTCGTCGCGCCTGCTCATCCTCCACGAAATGCTCAAGTATGGCAATCCGGGAGTGTGCAATGATCTGATGCTCTAGCTGAGTCTCTATAGTCTCAATACGCTCCATGGGAAGCTCATCAAGATGGCCGACTGCTCAGTCAATGCGGTCCTCATGACGGACCATCCTAGCGATCAGAAGTGGAATAGTATGATGGATCGGCTCACCGGTGACCGGTAGGACTCGTGCGGCGGCCATGGCAGAACTCTCTCCTAACTCAAAGGTACTCGGGGTACCCTCATCGTATCTCCATGAACTGAGAGTAGGCAGAATGAATGACCACCTGCGGGCATCAACCCGCCTGTGAATCCTGGGTTGAGCAAAGGCCTCAGCAGCAGCCTCAGCGTAGGGATCAGAAGATGAAGGTGCTATGGTAAAAGCCCTCTTGCGAGGTGGTAGCAAAGTATCGGGAACATCTCTGGGTGATGGTGATAATGGGACTGTGGTAGTCTGGTGATAAGTAAACGATGGTGGGGGTGGTGGAGATGATGGTGGTGATGGGAGATGAGATGGAGTAGTAGGTGCTGGTACACGGCTGGGTCGAGATCGTACCCTTTTCCTAGCGGTACGGAGCATGATAGGGCCAGTCTCGTGTAGCCGATAGCGGCGACCAATAGGTATCTGGTCTGGCTGCACTACAGGGATATACCTAGCACGGCATACTAGAGGTGAAACTGGTGGTGATGGTACAGGAGGTGTAGATATGGTCTCATTGTCCTCAAATGGCTCAGTCTCCGCAGAGGCATCGCCAAAGGGTGCAGGAACTGGAATGGCTGGTAGGATCGGAACAGTGGTGGATGATGATGAATCCTCCATGTCTGAGTCTGAGTCAATGATAATGGAATGAGTATGTGAAGACATATCGCTGTAAACCAGGTCAATATAAATATATATAAGTATAAGTAATTCATATAAAATATGTAAATAAAAGCATGTATCGTAATCGTATACACATCATGATGTTGTGAAGTGTCGTGACCTAGTGGTTATAGTTTAGGGTCAATGATGCATCCTAGTTCTCTATAACCTTGGCTCTGGTACCAATCTGTCACACCCCCAAAATTTGGATTGCAGCGGAATGGAACTCCAGGGGCGTAACGTACATGGATAACAAAGTACAAGGCAATAAAGAATGACCTCTAAGTGAGTCATTTTAAAACTAGCATTTGATTTAAACTTAAACGTTTTACAAAACATTAATATCAGAGTTCACCATCAAGTGTAAGATTTTAATACATAACCAAACACTAAATAATGCAAGAAAATCTTCATCATGATGTGCGTTCCAAAATGTGACTCTAGAGTGCTCCATACTTAGGTGGTTATTATCACCTAATTACCTGAGAATACACGCTAAAAGGGTCAATATAATTGTTGGTGAGATCATAGGTTTAAGTAAACAAGTAAAGTGCGGACGACAAGATTTCAATAGCATGACAAGCACAACAAATATAACGTCATAGCAAAAAATAATATACAATGCCCTAAGCTCATGACCCCGAAGCTCAACGTAAAGGTATGCAATCAAGCATAATAATAATCAATGCCCCATATAAGTGTTTGCCAGACACTCGGAAATAATCCGAATGATATGCGTCTGTTTGACAGGTTGGCACGACCAACTCGGACAGGGGTGTTAACCCAAATAGATCTATTCATAACATCCGTACTTACAAGTAATTAACGGTTCATGATTCAAGGGGACTTTAATGGCAATGCGGTAACTTAGGCAAAGTAACGGTTTTTAATACTTGTGTCCGAAAAATAAGCAATGTATTCCCACCCCGAGGGTTTAGAAATCATGTATAAATAATGTAAAAATCGGGGCTATGAAACTCACCTCAGTTATCAAGTCTCGATTAGTAATACTGTAAACTGGGAATAAAGGTCCGATAACTCTAACCGCAACCTAAGTAAATAGCATGTCTTAGGTTTGAAAACAAGGTCGTGCATGCAAGTTCATACGCTATTATATCACTTGTACATGTTTTTTGCAATATTTATCAACAAAAATATAGTTGCGTCAATGTGTCCATTTATTAAACAAAGTAACCCTTTTTAGAAAATGTAACTAGTTAATCTCGTGATTAAACTATAGTCGTCTTGTTAATAAGTATTTTTGAAAACCTCTAACGCGCTTAACAAGTATACATAACGTTCTACCATTTTTGTTTACGTCATTTTAGCTAAAACCTACTCTAAAGTGTCCAAAATCCACATTAAATATTTTTATCAGCTTTCTAATAGCAAAATAAAAGCTGTCAAAAAGTTTATATTTCGTCGCAACTTCACTAGGCCATAACTCCCTCGTCTTAGCTCCGATTCTTAAGTTTTATATATCCCCGGGTTCGTGTTTAAATATACTAACATGTTTTTAGTGCCTAGGCTAGTCTAGTTAACTTTTAACATAAGTTTTTACCTCTTCTAATTTCCCAACAGCATCTATATTTTCAGAAAATTCATTTTCGTCGCACAACTTAAAACTAACGTATCTTCTTCGTTATAAGTCCGTTTTAACTCATTCAAGCGGCTACGTTTTCGTTATAGAGTCTATTTTTTATATTTCTAGCCTAATCTTGCCACCAAGCTACTAATTTTTCTTGGTGAGGTCGAATAGGATAGCCTCTCTTCTAAAAGTGTCAAAACACGTTTCCTAGCCTTCTAGTTATCCAAAACCGCTTAACAACAACTCTCAAACTAATCCTAGCTCTTCCACCGATTTCTCAACATGTAAATAGTGATTTAACAATAAACTTAGTAATATGAAAAGTTCAATTCATTGTAAATAAAGTATTCACCAAAACTAGTTTAGCTAACTTACTAGCTCATATGTCATGTTTTTAATTTTTACATCTTGTTATGATTTATAACGAACTAGTTTATTCATGATAAAAATTTGTTTAAGACATAGTCATTAGTTAAAAGATTATTGTGGTTATAAGGTTTCACAAACATGTACAAAGTGATAAACAAGTATATGCAACTTGAGACTAATATCATGATATAAAAAGTGTAAAATTTATGGAAGTAAAATGTTACTTACTTAAGATGATTAGTATGATGAGGAGATAATTTACTTGATTAACCCAATTTCAATGCTTTTAAACCCCTTACAAATGTGTCCTAATGATACTTGAATTAACCAAATAATTTTTCTTCATTCCCTTGCTTCCTTGGTGGATCAAATTATATGAGTGAGTGAGTAGTGATATATTTTTTTTCTCTTCTAGTGCTAGCTACTAAATATATGTATGTATATATACTTGAGGACTTTCAAACTTATAATAGTAAGTCAAAAATATCAATGTGGCTAGTGTTGATGGTTGTGGCCAATTGGGGGCTAGGAGGGGGGAGACATAATTCCTAGTCAAGCCACCAAATGGTTCTTGACAACTCCATGTTTCTAGGGTGCTTTGTCTAACATTAATGTAGGTTGAATATTTGTCTAGGTATTATTATGGAACAAGGGGGGGGGGGGGGCGGAAATACTTGTAAAATTAGGAGTAGAAGACTTAAGTTTGTATAAAAGTGTATATATTGTATGTATTGGGTATTAGAAATAGGTATTGGTTATCGGTTTGGTGATTAACGTAAGTTACGCGTAATTAAACGTAAGGAATAAAGAAATTACATTAGGCCTAAGGAAATATTTTTGGAACTTTGGTAATAATTTAGGAAGTATAAAAATGCGTTAAAAATAATTGTTAGGAGTTTTGGGTATATCGGGTGTATTTAAATCACGAATTGCGTTTGTTAAATTAACAACCATAAGTAAATAAAGAAAAAGGAAATTGTCTCAGGGATTAAAATTTCGAACCGGAGTAGGAGCAAGGTATTGGAATGTTGTGGACTAAGTATAGCCTAAAGTCCTAGTGCACTTGAAAGATATTCTAAATTTCACGTTGCTTCAAGTAAAAAGTTATATGTAAATTGTTCTCAAGTAAATGTCAAGATACGTAATTTGAGTTTATTGAATAGTATTGACCTGTAAAATAGCGGGTTGTCATACAATGCCTATTGTCTTTGTCACTTATTTCCTTTCTCATTAATTGTTTACTCTCAGCTAGCATTAGTGCTGCTTGTTGTCTTTCCCATTTATTGTTTGTTCTTTTTTCTTCTCATTTAGCATTCGAGATGCATATTGTCTTTCTCACTTCTAGATTTTCCCATTTATTTTCATCTAACATTCATGATATTATGGACTTCATCATTTATTGTTTGTTCTCCTTCATGACACTTATCATCCTTTTCATTTATTGTTTACCTTCACATTTATTGCCTACCTCATTTGTTCTCATTTAGCATATTGTAATGCTTATTGCTTTCCAAATTCTTGTCTATTTCACCTAACCTCTTTTAACAACCGTGAGGTTTATTATCATTCTCAGTCATGAATTTTCCTTATTCATTTTCATTTGACATTTGTAATGAATATTGTTTGTCTCGTTTATTATTAAATCTCATTTAAAATTCCGTCTTTCGATATTCGCCTTTCTTTTACACATATTTTCATTTGCTTCTTCGTTCGTATGAATATCAAATTTTCTTCCAAGAACTCTATGCTCATACTAGTACCAATGATATGGACATCTAAATCTATTCACTATTGTTTTGATTCATTGATCCTTTCATTTGCATCGATTGATAACAGTTTGCTTCTTTGTTCGTACAAATACCTAATCTTTCTTTCGAACACTTTACTAATTCTAGTACCAATATTCTTGACATCAAATTTTGATCCACTGATGCTATTCATTGATCCTTTGCTTGCATTATTCGATAATGACTTGCTCCTTTGTTCATACAGATATCTAATCTATCCCTTTTAAACAGTCTTTGCTCCTAAAACATTATACTCGACAGAATTTTATTACTATTTTTATGATTCATCAAGATCCTTCATTTGTATTATTCATTACTCCTTATAACTATCATTTCTTCCATGGCATTGGCATCTACTTCTTTCGACTGATAGTACGCTGCCTTAGTAATCTCATTCACATTATCATTAGGACGCATCAGGACTTAGGGACATCACTCCAGGAAAACAGGCTGCAGGCAGTATAAGATCGTCAGGAGAGTTACACGAAAGTTTCGCCAAGAAAGAACGTGCTACGCTTCAGAAAACGATGAAAACTTAACACGATGTACATTGAACCCTTCAAGAATTTGGAAAACGCTGGACCGGTAGCTTATTGACTCGAACTTCTCCAAGAACTCAGTAGTGTGCACAACACATTTCACGATTCGAACTCGAAGAAGTGTATATCGGATGAATCCCCCGTCATTCCACTAGAGGAGATTCAGCTTGACGACAAGCTTAACTTTAATGAGGAACCAGTCGAGATCATGAACAGGAAGTCAAGCGACACAAGCAGAGTTGCATTCATATTGTCAAGGTTTGTTGGAATACTCGACGTGGACCCGAGTACATATGAGAGCGAAAAGATCATATGCGACGAAAGTACCCTCACTTTTTTTCCCGACACACCATCAATTGATAAGACAAACTGAATCACGAGGACCTGATTCCTTTTAACGGATGGGTGATGTAACAACTGTGAAATTTCAAGTCATTATTTTTACTAAATTTATTTACTTATTATTCTATTTTTAAGTAAATTAACTTTTGCCGGGAAAGTTACTCGCGTACGTCGTAACGCGTACACTTAAAGTCGTAATTTGATTCAGACTATGCCCAGTCTACCCGTTAATATGATTTATTTTCTCCCACGTACTTTTTTTCATATGGAATATTTTATTTTTTCCATTTCTATGCGAAGTTTACACTTTTTACGTTTTACATGTTTTCGACTCGCGTTTTAAGTTTTAACGACATTATAACACTCCGGAAGGCTCGAGAAATACATAAAATACAAAATTTAGGTATCTTAAACTGAATATGATAATTTTGAAAAAATATTATTTTTGTGATATTTATTTTGACATTTACGCAATTTAAATCTACGTTTTAAGGTTTTAACAACGTTTAAGCCCCCCGTCAACCTCAACACTTATCTAAATTACTCAAATAAGTTATAATAACAGGTTTTAACATTTTTATAAGTTTTACATTTTTACGTTACCCGGTTTTAAGTTTCGTGACATAAGGACTTAACGTTAGTAATTATCGGGATCAAAACTACACATTGTAACCCAAGTTTTATACAAAATCAACCCACTAAACCCCTCCCCTTTTTTCAAAAACGGCTAGAACCACATGGACACTTGTCCATGTGGTGTACTAGTGGTTTATAGAGTGTCTTGTGCTTATGAGTTCATAAGGACATGTGTACTCCACTCAAGTTGCATGCTATCACTACAAGACATATCCTACATAGTTTATATCACCAAAACTTATCATCCTTATTTTCTCCTCACTTTGAACGACTCAAAACCACCTTAGATCAGTTATATTTTGATTTTTAGTTTAATTCTTGATCATAGATTGAAGGTTTGGAGTTGCTAGTTACACTCTTGTGTTTGTTTCTTCATAAACATCACTTAAACATCATCACAACACCAATCAATTTCATCTTTATCAAGGTTTTATTTGAAAGTTTTCAAGAGTTTATTGAAGTAAGTTATAGCCCTTTCATGTGTTCTTGGAAGATTTTGATCAAGTTTTCTTAGGAATATAAGTGTTAGATAGGTAGTTAGGTTTGATTGTGTTGTGAAATGCAAGAGTTGTTTACTATATTTTGATTTATTAACTATGTTTTCCTTTTGTTTTACTTTTGTGAACATGTGGAGTTTGTTAGACTCCTTGGATCGTTTTGAGCATCTAGGGTTAAACAATAACAATGATAATAACATGATACGCAGCGGAATTAAACAAACATCAAAGTTATTGACACAAAGTTTTCACCAAAACATCACTTCAATTATATTAATAACGTGTTATCTAATCAATAACAAGGATCAATGATTGATCTTGAAGTGAAACAAACTAGCTCTAGGCGTTTACATCTTACGCCCTAGAACACACACACACACACCTTTATTATCTACATCGTGGAAGACAATTGATAAAAACCTGTACCTCTAATTTCTTTATATAATAGAAATTAGGGTTTACAAAATACTACGAAGGACTAAAATATAAATCTTCTTTTGCAAGTAAGTCCTTCATATTTCATTCTTTCTTGTTTCATTCTTTATGTTTTGTATCATCAAATCCATAAACCCAACAATCTTCTCCTATTTGATGATGACAAAACAAACTCGTTCTTGTAAGAACTTCCCTAGACGAAGTAGCAGAAGTTGAGATAATTAAATCTCACCATGAATGAAACAATCTTGTCTTCATTGTCTTCCCCTTAAGCCATGCCATGCCACCACCACATCTCTTCCCCTTTTTGTTATCAACAAATAGGGTACGTATGAAAATATGATCTTGACCACCACTAACCAATATCACAAACTTCCAATCCAAGTCGTCCAATGTTTCAAATTGCCCTCCATGAAGCTCAAATACGAATAATGAATCCAAAACAATAGAAACTCCAACTAGCAGTAGTAATAATGATCAACAATAGTAAAAATCAAACACTTCCCCTCGAGTGGTGCATGAACATCAAATGATTATTCAAATCAGTAGGCTGTATATATTGTTGAAGAAAAATATCATTATCAATTTGATGTTGAAGTAGAAGAAACCAACCCTGTGTCTTATGCCTTGTACTAAATACGACATCGAACGTATACTTAACGTATAGGGAGACCGCAATCTCTTGACAACAACCACTGAGCACTACAATGTAACTCCTTCAAGTGTTTTGTCAATTCGAGTCACTTGAACGAACAAACAAGCATCTTAAAATGAATGGGAACGTTTAAGATATGATAAGATACAACCTTGATAAATTCAACCGCATCATCAAAGAAATAATAAATAATCCTCTCCTCCAATAAGAAAATTAATGCGAGCCTTTAAAACTTTAACTAACAAATAAACCAAAAACAATCTTCTTCGTGTGTGTGAACTTCCCTTGTGTGTGTGTAAACCAATAACCATACTTACTTCCCCTCACTGCTCGTAAATTATGCAAGTATCAATCGTGTAAACCCAGCAATAACGTAACAGCAGAGAGTAAGTCCAGCAGCAGAGAGTAAGTCCAGTAGCAGAGTCAATATGCAGAACAGCAGAGTGATATATGTCGAGCAGCAGAATGATCAAAGCTAGCAGCAGAGTATTATAACTAGCAGCAGAGTGTATCAGAGTGTATCACACATAGCAGCAGAGTAATATATATGCAGCAGCAGAATAATATTCATTCCACCAAACCAATTGCATCCCACTTATCTGATAATACAATTAATTTCACCTCGTAATCTCTACTGACCCACATTAATTCGACCAATGATCAATCAAATCTGACAATCTTCCATTAATTCACATTGACCTTAATAAAATAATCAGATATGCCACGAGTTGATTTATAACTCAATAAGAACAGCAGCACAATGTCATACTTGTAAAGTGATTAATATTGAAACAAATGTATCTGTTCATTCGTACCACTTCTCCATCACGTGACAACCCTTCAATTAACCCATACGTATGTCATACAACTTTGACCAATCAGTATCATATATTAAATGGGTATTAATTAAAGATCAGTACCGACCCACCAATAAAATCTTCGTCCAATATCAATGAGCAATTCAGTACGAGGTAACCAAAAATAATCGATTATAATATTATCGAAGTAAGATCAGTATGCCAATTTTCTTTATGAAACGACAAACCAAAAAAAACGAATCTTCAATATAAACCTTTGTCGCCAATTGATTTACAGCAGAAAAAAAATTACGATACCTTTTTCTCCAAATCTGCTTCTGTCGACACCAGAAAAACTTTGTGAATCCCTAGGTAACGAGCTCCCCAAGCTCTGATACCAATTGTGGAGTTTGTTAGACTCCTTGGATCGTTTTGAGCATCTAGGGTTAAACAATAACAATGATAATAACATGATACGCAGCAGAATTAAACAAACATCAAAGTTATTGACACAAAGTTTTCACCAAAACATCACTTCAATTATATTAATAACGTGTTATCTAATCAACAACAAGGATCAATGATTGATCTTGAAGTGAAATAAACTAGCTCTAGGCGTTTACATCTTACGCCCTAGAACACACACACACACACACCTTTATTATCTACATCGTGGAAGACAATTGATAAAAACCTGTACCTCTAATTTCTTTATATAATAGAAATTAGGGTTTACAAAATACTACGAAGGACTAAAATATAAATCTTCTTTTGCAAGTAAGTCCTTCATATTTCATTCTTTCTTGTTTCATTCTTTATGTTTTGTATCATCAAATCCATAAACCCAACAGAACACCTCTAGCTTACCCTAAAAACCATTTTTTTTCTTGGTCATACTAATATTTGATCCACATAAGAGTTTTTCATAATTGAATATGTCTAGATTTTTTATGTGGAAAAATGACCATGCCATTTTACTTCACTAACCAATTGAGCTAAAAGAAAAATATAGAGATGTAGCCCTACGTCTCAGGGTCATTTTTCCAAAACCCGCATGTCCTAATTCATCACAATGAATATTTGAGAAAATCCAAACTAAAAGTTGTCCAGAAATGTATATCAGTTTTGAAAGGCCAATTTCTCCAAAATTGTACCCAGAACCTTATGTTGGTCAAAACATGAAATTTTGAGTTAAGACATGTAGAAAACTTTTTCCATTGGTTTTATGTCCACTGGACCTGTAGATAAAAAGTTGTACTCATTTTGGTAAGCCTAACTGCAGGCTGGAATTTCCTGCATAGAGACACAGGGGTAAATTAGTAATTTCACCCTTGTTATGAAGTTCTCAGTTAAGTGAGGACATGATTTTTGAAATTTAAAGATTCATACCTTTACAAGCGTATAAAGTTCATAATTTTACCCTTTACAGTTTAGAAATTACGACCCGATTTGTGCGGAAATTTTATCAAATTTCTAACAGCTTTGTAATTTTAACCCATAAAAACATAAATAAATATCGTTTCGAACCCCAACTTGTTATAAAACTCCTAACTATATTACCATATGGTATTATAAGTTTAATTTCTGTATAAACATTTAAGTATAAGCGTCACATATTATTTCCCTGAGCCTAAGTCGTGTTATATTTATTATAGGTCATTTGTGATCTTTGCGGTTTTCCTCGTCTTGCATACTTCTCCGGTTTTTATTACCACTTTATCAATGGTCAGTTCATAGCCCCAATTTTTACTATAATTGTTTTACAAACTCCGTGGGGGAGATACATGCTATATTACTTATGATCACAATCTTTTGAAACTGTATGCTTTCCTGATACTATTATTGCCTAAGTGTTTCCCTATAGCCTGAAAGTCCCTTTAATCGTGAAACCGTTAATTACATACTGTATTTGTAAATTCTAGGTAGATTGGCTATTAGCTATTGCCAAAGGGCATATTTATATTCTTTTAGAATATCCATTGATGCGTTAAAGTTCGGTGTCATGAGCTTAGGGCAATAATAATTGTTATGACTTTGTATTCGTTGCAATGTCACTTTTTTTTTTTACAAACTGATATATATTGTGATCAACTACTTATATAAACTCTATGGATTTCACTCAACCTTTGTGTTGACGTTTTTAGCAAGTTTAATCTCATGTCAATAAGGCGATAGAAGGTTGGGAAGCATAATCGAGTCTTTTGCATAATTGAAGACTTGATTTTATTATAAACCATTCAATAACTTTTGAACACTTTATGTTTATGTAATGATGTTTGGGACCACATTATGCTATAAAACTCTGAATTTTCCTTAATATTATCGAATGGTGTTGTTTTTCGAAAATGTCTCATTTTAGAGTTCATTTTCTATGACTTGGACTGTGAAACTAATAAGTAACTCCCCAAATTTCTATTCCACTGCATATCTGTTAGGAATTAAATGTTGAAGATTTAGTTTCAACTTAGTACTGCTGAGGATGACACTAACAGTACAAACTATTGCTATAAGTTCAAGACTGTTGAAGACAACTAATAGTACAAACTGCTCAGTTAGTACTGCTAGTATTGATGAAGATACTGCTGCATGAAGACTGCTTCTAGAAGACATGTAGAAGGATAAGTATAGAAAAGATTGCATGTATATCTTATTTAGTTAGAATTATACGAATAGATACTTATCTTGTAAAGGACTCCTTGTGCTATAAAAGGAGGTCTTAGGTTAGATGTTGATATATGTTTTGGTGAAGATTCAAGGTTTTGTAACCCTAGTGATATCAGAGATCACTCGTATTATATCTTATAATATTGAATCGTTTGGAGTTATATTCTGTGTTCATTGTTCATACATTGTTCATTACTGTTACATCAAATCAATCTTCTAAGTATCATCAAGTAGATTCCGCATACTTGTTGATATAAACTCAAAGTATCCTCAACACATTCTTAAGGTGTTTAGATCCTCTCAATATCCAAATTTGGGGGTGTTACATTTATGCTTTAAGGTTCAGTTTCGAAGCAACCAACAATGAAGCAGAGTATGAAGCTTTAATAGCAGGACTCAGAATAGCAGAGTGAATGGATGTCAAAAACCTCCAAGAAAATGCAGATTTACGACTTGTGGCTAATCAAGTCAATGGATCATACTTAGCAAAGGAGGCAGCCATGGTCCAATACCTGTAAAAAGTAAGAACACTTGCTAGCGGCTTAAGAATGTTTTCAATCAAACAAGTTCCAAAGAGTGAAAATAAAAACGGCCGATGCGCTGAGCAAAATAGCATCCACTAGCTTTGAACATTTAAGCAAACAAGTGTTGGTTGAAGAACTCAAGAAAAATTCAATAGAAGAAGTACCGGTGTTGGAAGTAGTAGAAGAAGAAGGAAATACCTGGATGACCCCAATTTATGAGTACCTCATGGAAGAAACGCTGCCTGCGGAACCAAAGGAAGCAAGAGCGGTCAGGCGCAAGTCGCAGCGGTACGCCGTCATCAATGGGATTCTCTATAAGAAATATTTTCTTGGACCATGGTTACGGTGTATCGGACCACTTCAGGCAAACTATGTGCTAAGGGAAATCCAGGAGGGATCTTGCAGCATGCATGCAGGCACAAGATCCGTGGTAGCTAGAGCATTACGGACAGGATACTACTGGCCCACTATCCACAAGGACACAAGGAAGCTGATAATGGCATGCCAAGATTGTCAAGTGCACAAACCTATTCCAAAGAATCCACAAGAGAAACTAACTCCAATTACCTCCCCATGGCCATTCTACAAATGGGGTATTGACATAGTTGGACCTTTCCTGGAAGGTCCAGGCAAGATCAAATTCCTAATAGTAGCCATAGACTACTTTACCAAATGGATAGAAGCAAAGCCGGTCGCGACCATCATGGGCAACCAAATTAAATAATTTGTATGGGAAAACATAGTATGCAGGTTTGGACTCCCAGGAGAAATCATACTAATAACGAAAAGCAGTTCCGGGACAACCCATTCAAAGACTGATGCAAAAAGTTATGTATCCGACAACACTTTGCTTCCATTAAACATTCACAAACTAACAGTTTAGTGGAAAGAGAAAACCGAAGCTTAGTGGAAGGAATTAAAGCCCGACTGGAAGAAAGAAGTAAGAATTGGATGGAAGAAATATCGCATGTTCTATGGGCGCACCGCACAATGATCAAGTCTAGCAACGGGGATACCTCGTTCGTACTAACATACGGAACGGAAGCTGTTATCCCAGCTGAGATTGGTATGCCCACATGGAGGACAGCGGAAGTAGATATGGCACAAAATGATGAAGCTTTGGAGATTAACTTGGACCTCTTGGAAGAAAGAAGAAAACAAGCGGCAATCCGTGAACCAAAAAGCAAGGTAAAAATAGAAAAATATTACAACTCTAAAGTCCGTAACACAAGCCTCAAACCTGGGGACCTTGTATACCATAACAATGACGCAAGTCATGCTGAAGAAGGGGGAAAGTTGGGTCCCAAGTGGGAAGGACCGTATGAGGTCACGGAAGCATTAGGAAAAGGCGCGTACAAGTTAAGAGACAGAGAAGGAAATCAACTTCCGCGAACATGGAATGTTTGTAACCTCAAGAAGTGTTATATTCATAAAATGTAAGCAACCCACTCATGCGGACTCCGCAGTGGATATTGGCATTTCAAATTATCTTATCTATTGTATTGTTTTATTTTAAAGATTTTAATGAAAAAAGTGAAGATTAGCTACCTTCACCAGTTTACTTTAACAAGTTTTTTACTGTTTACTTTGCAAAGTCATTTATACATGTGAATAAGACGCTCACGCATCAGGACATGATGCAAGAACATTATTCCGTATAACAAAAGGGTGAATAACAAAAAAATTCATTCAAAGTACATAAGAGGTATTGCAAGCCCGGTACTGGGAGAATAACCCACAAATATTCAAACAAGACTATTATATAAGTGTACTAGTACGGCCTTAGAACAATAGCAAAATAGAAATCATAATAAATACACAAGTATAAAAAGCCATATCAAAAAGGTCATAAATGATCACGACACATAAAGGAAAGATGTTTATACAAAGCATAAGTATTGTTGTTAGTACAAGATATATAATTTGCAGATCATGTTCAGTTACAAACAGCCGCTACAAAAAGATCACATGCGGTCGCGGCACAAACAAATCTAACTAGCAGGCTCATGCTCCGGAGTGGTCTCAATTTCTTCCCTTTCAAACTCAACTGAAGAGAAAAAAGAAGCATCACCTCCGCCATTGCCTTGATCACCGGTATTCGGTATCTCATAGTCGTCTGTCGAGATGGGCGGCACAAGGGCAGTAGAAGCAAAAGTTTCGGAAAGAGCAGTGGTGGTCGCGGTAGCGGCTGGCAAGCTACCCGAAGTACCCGCCACACCTGTTAAGGCTTCGGCAGATAAAGCATAAGCAAATGGAGCCCAAACATCAACAAGGGCTGACCGTTCCGCAACAATGTTCTCCCTAATTGTCACACCCCCAAATGCATGATTTGCAGCGGAATGGAATACCAGGGGCGTGACGTTCATAGCACACAAAGATACAGTTATATTGAATGACCTAAAGTGTCGTTTTAAAAGTACATAGTTTTATTAATAAAACCTGTCAGAGTTTACAAAAGCTAGGTCCCAAATGTTTTTCAAAAGTAAAGGAAATAAGTTTGTTATAATCAAACGATAGATTTAAGTGCATAAAATCCAAGTGAGACGCGTCAGCTCAGCGACTCTATGACGTGACTCCATGCAAGCCATGCTAAACATACTTTAATTACCTGAGAAAATACATGCTAAAACGGTCAACAATAATGTTGGTGAGTTCATTGGTTTATGTAAATAATAATTCTGTACGGCTACCCAAAGTATAGTGAATGAATGACAAGTGTAACAAGTACAGTGCCACTTAAAAATAATACAATTGCTCTAAGCTCATGACCCCGAAGCTTAACTAATTCTGAATGCCCCAATTGAGTGGTTTGCCAGACACTCTGATTATAATTCAAATGATATGCATCCGTATGACCAGTTGGCGCTACCAACCCGGACAGAGGAGTCACCCTTAATAGATCTATTCACTACATTCGCGCTTACTAATAACTAACGGTTCATGATTAATAGGGGACTTAATATGGCAATGAGGTAACTTAAGAAATGTAATGAATTTGAATACTTGGGTCTGCAAAAAAATGATGTGCATGTATTCTCACCCCGTGAGTTTAGAAATAATATAATCAATTGAAAAGCGGAGCTATGAAACTCACCTGAAACAACTGATATGATAATAGCAAAAGGGTGCACTAAAATGAGGCTCGGTAATCTAACCGCAACCTAATATGAATGATATGATTTAGGTCGTGAAATGATGTCGTGTATGCACTTTTAAGAAAGTTATATCACTCGTACATGTTTGTTTGTGAGTTTAGTTATAAAATAACATCACTTTGGTATTTCTTAGCAATAGTCAAAATATAACATTTTTGGATTTTTAGCAAGTATGTATCGTAACTACGATATGAATGTTTCGGTAGTATATATTTTTAAAAGTTTCCGCCTCGACTAAAATATGTAACCAAAACACTAAAACTTTCGTTTATGACATTTTATCCAAAACCGCACCTAAAGTGTCCAAAGTTCATTTCTAAAAATAAAAACAATTTACTATTCACTAATAGAAAGCTGTCAAAATAATATTTTTCGTCGATATCTTTGTTAAGTCATAACTTCTTCGTTGTAGCTCAATTTTTAGAGTTCTACCTATCCCCGCAAAGGTATTTAAGTGTACTAACACATTTTAAGGTCTCGGGGATTCGGTTTATATTTTAAAGCTTAGTTTTACCATGATGAAAATCTGGACAGCAAACTATTTATTTTTCTGAAAAATAGTTATCGATAATATATTTAGAAAACTCGTATTTTATTCGTTATAAATCCGTTTTTATCTATTCAAACGACCATGTTTTCGTTAAAAAATCTATTTTCTAGTTCTTTAACTAAATCCTTGTAAAAATAATTTTATTTTCTAAAAATTAGAAAATTAGGCAGTGCTTCCGCGTATATTTTTCAATAATCCATTTTTTTATACTAAAAACCCTTCAATCAACTCCATAATCTATTCTAATCTCTTCCACCAATTTATTCCTAATTTTTATAGTGTCACAATGATCCATACAACATAATAAAAATGTAAAACTTGAATAAATGACTAATAATCAAGTAGAATAATTATGAATCTATATAAACACTTTTATAACCATAATTACGACAAACCAAACAAAATGATTCAAGACTTGTTAATACACATTTTTCTCATCCAATAATTTTGTAAAACTTATATTTACTTGATTTCATCATAAAGATTCACAAACATGTATATAGGTGATATATGTAATTTAATGAGTTTAAATAAATATTTAAACTTAGTAAATGCATAAACATGTATAATAAATACATAAAATACATAATGGAAGGTACAAAAATTATTTATACTTACTTGATAATGAAGAGTTTTTGGAAAGATTATGAACAATAGAACCCCAACGATCACTCCAAAACGATTTATAATTAAAAATGTAAACTTGTAAAAGACCGAATAACACTTGAAATGGATCAAACTAATTTTCTTCCTTCTTTTTGAACTTTGTCCGATCACTCACAAGAGCTAGAGAGAGTTTTTAGTGGAATTTTTACAAGTATAAATGAGATAGGGATTCTTTTCTATTTAGAGTGTCAAAAAGGGCATTTTGGTAATTTAATGAAAGGGTAGAATGGTAAATACAAGTTTTTGGTCAAAAGTCAAGATGGGTATGGTGGTGATGGGGTTGTTTCAGCCGAAAAAGGGGGAGGGGGAGGCGGGGTGGAGTATGGTGTGTCATAGATTTTGTAAGATTTTGTCTAAATGAAATCTATTTTATATATATATATATATATATATATATATATATATATATATATATATATATATATATATATATATATATATATATATATATATATATATATATATATAATAGTAATAATGTAGATATTATTATTTAGGTACCGAGTTAGATAGAAATAAATTTTAGTGGAATAAAATAAAGTGTAATGAAGTTATAAAAATTATAAAAATGTATTTTGTATAAGTATCGGATGTTTAAATAATTATTGTTTCGTAATCACTTAAATTATCGTAAATATATATATTTAAGAATATATATACTAAATGAATTCAAAATACCGGGTAAAATAATTTTAGAATCTTTGTAACATTGTAATGAGTATAAAAATATCTTAGAACCATTGTTGGGAGTATCGGGTATATTGTTCATGTACAAAAATCGTGTAAAAGCGTTTGTTTCTGTAAATAAATATAAATGAATAAATATGCAAACACAGACAAGACCTAAATTGATTATGATGATACTGGCAATATGTAGACTAACTCTAGTCTATATGTTATGCACCAAATGATGTTTCTGAAAGTTACGCGAAGATAATACTCAAAAAATTAAATTTTTCGGAAAATGATGAATAGTAAAACTACGATAATGAATAGTAATTTTTCCGGGAAATAAATAGTAAAATTTTTAGAGTTAATTAATGACCTGAAAATACGAATTGTTACACTAATCTTTTCAACTCTTTTATGAGCAACACTTAAGGAAAAAGATAGGAAGGATTCACCAAGGACTGTTTGATCTTCCGCACGGTGAATCGGAACAGTAAGCTGCTCAGGATCAGGCTGCAGATCAACCATTCCAAGAGCACTGGCAACGAAATCATAAAGGCGGAGCAAACCCATGACATCCTCAATGCTCGCATCCTTGTGGGCTTTTAGATCGGCAAATAAAAGGAAGTCCAGATTGCGGAGCTTTTGCAACGCAGAATTATAGTCCGCTTCCGCATCAGGGTTATAGGAAGCTACGTCCAAAAGACTCATGCCTTCCTTCCCATGATCAATATCAGCGGCAAGCCCGTATTGCAGACCCTTCTCAATAGAACGACTAATAGCTGCTCCCAAGGCCCCAAGATAGTCCGACGAGCTCAGACACTTAGAAATAACAAGTTGTATACCCTGGGTCAGAAGCCATCTTCGGCCAGAAATGACAGTAAGCAGATGAGGATAAAAGGCTTCCTCAAGATGCAAAGCCATCTGTGTCAATTTCGTTTCCAGCTTGGCCACTTTGCCGTTAACATCGCTTATCTGGGCATCATGGATTCTCTCAAATTGATCTCTTAAATTTTCAAAACCTGAGAGTTGGTTGAGGAAATCAGAACATGTAGCCTCCAATGTGCGCACCTACGGCAAAGAAAGACATACAACAGATAAGTGTATATATATATAATATATATATATATATATATATATATATATATATATATATATATATATATATATATATATATATATATATATATATATATATAATGAGAGAAAGAATGTACAAATCATCCAAATTCCAAGGTACGTACCTGATCCGCAAGGCTGTCATTCTGAGACTTAACAGTAGTGACCGCGACATTCAAATCCGCAAGCTCATGCTCCTTACCCTCAGTGGAAGATTGAAATTTCGCCGCCCTTGCATTGAGAGAGTCCTGCTCTTTCTCAAGCATGGAGTTCTGCTCCTTCAAAGAACTCACTTCAGCGGCACGGGAACTCTCAGAGGCTTGCAAAGCGAAAACTTGGCAGGCGAATTGCCTCCGTGGCTTCAGCCTCCACCAATGCCAGCTTCGCTTTCAGCTCTGTGATCTCCCCATCCTTAGCTTTCAGTAAGTCAGCTTGCTGGTCACACTGAGCAGATAACCTCCATTTCTATTTGATGTTGTACTCAGCTCGCATCCTTACGTTTGCACTTAAAACTGTTTGGCGGGCCGCACCAACACTAAACTCATAAAATAGTTAATCATGCTCCATGCCACGGACTGAAGCAAAAAAATGAGGAGGAGCAAACTCATCAATCATCTCGCGACACTCTAGAGGATCATCAAGACAGGAACCACTAGTCACACCCTATCTCGGAACATAAGTCTTTTTCAAAAGGCTGGAATCCACATCAACCGCGGCACGGATACCCCCAATCAAAAACTCACTACTGGAAAGGTCTGAAAAACCACTGGCATCCAGCTTGGTACCACTAGTGGATAGGGAACCATCTAGGAACGGAGAAGGCTCAACAATTTTTTCTTTTTCCTTTTCCTTTGAAGCTGAGGCAAAGGCAACGGAAGCAGGGGTGGTGGTGGCCACTGTCATCACCGAAATAAGAGTCCTGGTAAAAGAATCAACTTCAGCATCATGAGTACTAGAATGATGCGAAGAATCTGAGGAGATAACAAACCTTCCAAAAGGATCAACGGAGCGGAGTTGAGGCCCAACAACAGAGTCAGATTGAGCATCCGTTTCACGCTCCGGTGTGATTGATACGGAGGAAGTAATAAAAGGCAGAGTAGGCAAAGCCTTAACCCCAACTTCGGCATTCAACACACTCCCTCTCAGCAATCTCTGGATAACAGACTTAGATTTTCCGCCAATGGCAGGCCTGCTAGAATCTCTATGATCATCCCTTAACTTCTTCGGGGGATGGTTAGGCCCACCAGCACCATCTCCTTTCCTCTTCCTCTGTTTAGGCTTCACAACAGTGGCATCTTCAGCTGCCATGGCCAAAGTCTCAAGAACTGGCTGGATCTCAAGATCATTACCACCACCAGCAGTGAAACCACCCGGTTCTGTACCACCACCACCAGTAGCGGTATCATCCTGGTCCACACCACCACCTTCATCAAAAAGCTTCTCAACACTTGCTTCCAACTCACCCTCAGAGTGGGCAAGGGCAACGGGAAGGAGCGGAACCGTTCGCCTAACAGTAGTATCCAAGAATTTCGGTTCCCCTTCCACACGCTCCCTCTCAATGATTTTCACCCTAGTGGGATCCGCAACATGAATAAAAGCGGATAAGTCCATCTCTGCACAACCAAACGAAATAGTTAGAAGCAAAATCAACAACTACAAAACAAATAACATATATATAGCAACAAGTACCCACCCTCTCCGTTGTTGTCAAGAAATACGGGATAAGTTTCCTCATCCAAATTATAGTTGCGGCTTAATCCAACCCAGCAAAGCACAGGTTCCGAAAACTTTCGGAACGAAGCAGGATGGGCAGCAAGGTTGGAAAAATCATCGGAGTTAAATTCGCCAGACTTAGGAAGGGGTACTTTAACAACGCTTTTGGCAATATGCCACGGAAAGGAAACAGGGCAATCAAAAGCATCAACCCCGAAAAAATGGTCATTCCAACTCTTAAGGGAATCTAAGGGTTTCGTATAACAAACACCCGAAGTTTCAAAACTTTTACTAAAAGATAACCATCCCTTGTTCTTGGACTTACACTCTGTTCTCAAGTATGATTTTAGAGGGAAATGGAAGTAAATGAAATGGAAGTAAAGAAATGGAAGTAAATGAAATGGAAGTTATGAAAATAATTGTGTTCTTAAGTTTGGAGTGAAAGAAAGGTAAAGTAAAGAAATGAAAGTAGGTGGTTCCATTTTATACTTTTTATATTTGTGGAATTACTATTATAACCTTGCTCCATAATAAATACACACTAAAGACAAAGGGTATTTTTGACATTAAAGTATTTTCGTTTTTGTCTTATTCTATTTACTTCCTTTCCATCCCAAATATGGGAGGAAAGTGTGGACCCAAAAAAACAAAGAGCCAAACCTCATTTACTTCCATTTTCCTTACTTCCATTTACTTTCAAAAACTTGAGAACATGATTTTTTGTTGTGATAGTTCATTTACTTCCATTTACCTCCTTTTATAAACTTGAGAACATAGTGTTAGTATAAAAGCAGCAGAACAAACCAACCGTTGGTACGACGTTATGAACGCGACACAAAATTTCAAAATGAGAGATCTTGGCCCCTCCTATAACAGAAATTTGGAATATATTAATGTGGTAGTATGTGAGAATATCGACAAGAAAGACAGACAGAGGCAACCAGAAATTGGCATACTCAAAAAACCGAGTATAAACACTAATCTTCCCATTAGGATGCTCATTTATGGTTTGGTTAGGATCAGGTAATTCCGGATGAACTTCTTGGGGAATGTAAAACTTACCACAGAAGGTGGTAAGCGCTTTCTGAGAAAGAATGGACTTAACATGCATAATAGTACCCATAGCGGAAAGAAAGGTATCGAAATCTAATCTAAATAATTCAAAAATCTTTTGAAGAAAAGTGCGACACAAGAAGAACAGTTAAAAGCTTGAAGAAATTTCAACAATGATGAAAACAGTGAAAGAGAAGAAGTAGAATAGTAAAAACCAAATCGGGTACTTATACCCACGGTATATTTAATTCAAGTTAATCTCAGATGATGGCACGTGTCAATGAAGTTTTAGTTGACGGTTGGGATTAAAAGTAAAATATAAGGATGACAGTAAGATAAAGGGGCCACTAGGTCAAATCAATCAGAGGACAAAAGGCCAAGAAACATCCACGTCTCACAAACCTCACCTACCAAGTACAACGAAACATCGCGGAAAAGCAACCAACCGCGGAGAAAGCAGAACCGCCAGGAACTTTAGTCTAGCAACATTTACCGCACACAACCAACAAGGCCGCACACAATAAATGAACTAGACTGGGGGGGACTTGATGACGTATAATACGGATAGCAGGCCTAATGGGACTGGACCGTACTATACACATTTGGGCCCCGACCCAACAATATGGAGAAGTAAATATACCGGGCCGCCACTAAGCGCAATAACAAATGAGTTGCGGCCCGGACATACAAAGACGCACATAGATCATCTAAAGAGTACTTCCGCAGTCCTCCAACGGATCAGCCAATGGTTGCGGAAGATGATATGTGTCCGCAATCACGATTACTGCGGATCTTTGCCCGACAAGGGTCCTAATCTGGCCACTAACAATAATAAGCGAAATACTAGGAAACCCAAGTATGGGACTCGCCTATAAATGGGATCCTCACACATTTTACGAGGTATGACTTTCTCACACATATCAACACACACACCTTGAACATTCTCTGACAAACATGATTTTTTTACTCTCACGCCGGAGCTTAATCGTGGGGTCTGTCCTCATGGTAAGGCTAACGGTTTACTTTCATTTGTGCAGGGAATCATCTCATTAATTGATTTAGTGCAATCATAACCCCATCAGCGGCCCGTTGGAACAGCCCAATACGCCATTCCAACCCAATCCAATACCCATCACATATTTTGCACTAACAACGGTGCCATGTAATAATGACTTTGTTCACTGGATGTAATCTGTGGGAATTCAGTTTTATTTCGCTGGTTAAGTGGGTAATTAAACATCGTACGGAATTTAATCTGAATTCTACTTCCATCCTTTTTTCCAATCAAACCAAAGATGTAACATAATTCATAAAGAGAATTGCGACATTAGAACAGTCGCTCAACTTTTATACCTTTTGTAGACCAAAAGAAGTGCTATTCCCCAACTAGTCCGAGCAACTTGCGACTTTTTTACTTTTAATAAGAAGTCGCCAAGTGGCATGTACCTTTTCTGCATGTGTAAGCTATAAAGGCATGTACTTTTCCAGCGACCTACTTTAAGCGACTTGTTTGTACTTTGAGCGACTTTTTTTTGTCAATTTCTAGTAAAAAAGTCAAACATCAAATATTAATATTTTATTCTTTATGTCCCCAATAACAATCAAGCGACCTAAGCGACTTACGGCTATGTACTTTAATAGACTTTTGTTTTGCCTTTCCAATGTTAACTTTTGCACTTCTTTTTGAAAAAAGTATAAGGTTTTTAATTCACCTTTAACACATATTTTAATAGAAATAACTTGATTTTTTTTAACACACACAAAACCAGTTTCCCATATTTTTTTGTTTGAAGATCAAGATCGTGTGTGTGATTATCCAACGACACACACAAACATTACACACATCTTCTCGGATTGTTCTATACTCGAGCTCCTAACTTTAATAATGTTTCATATTTAGGGTATGTATACTGTTATTTTAACTCTTATACTTTTAATTTTATTCCAATAATCATACCTTTTGCAATCGAGTTACTTGATGTATGTGTTTTTCTTGTTCTTTATTACTGTATTTTACAGCAACTATATTTGGTTATTTTTTCAAATATGATGCCTCTTTGTCTGCCCCCAAAAATATGATCATTTATGTCTATTGGAGTACTTTGCAATATAGTACTTTGCATATTAGGGTATGTATACTGTAATTTTAACTCTTATACTTTTATTTTTATTCCAATAATCATTCCTTTTGCAATCGAGTTACTTGATGTATGTGTTTTTCTTGTTCTTTATTACTGTATTTTACAGCAACTATATTTGGTTATTTTTTTCAAATATGATGTCTCTTTGTCTGCCCCCAAAAATATGATCATTTATGTCTATTGGAGTACTTTGCAATATAGCACTGTTTAATGATATCAATGTTACCTTAAACTATCAAAAAATAAAAAAATATTAGCATTTACGTCTATTGGAGTACTTTGTCATAAAAATATGTGCATTTATAACACAATCTGTTTCAGTAGATGGTTGTTATTCATTTATAGCACAACCTGTTTCAATATAGCACTGTTTAAACTGTAAAAAAAAAAAGCTAAAAAAATAAGCATTTATGTCTATTGGAGTACTTTGTCATTAAAATATGAACATTTATAGCACAACCTGTTTCATTATATTAGTTTTTAGACTAGCTTTTGTTTTTGTTCTTGTAGGAATATGAAGCCAAAACCATCATCAGAAGTAAACCAAATTACTTTTCTTTAATAAAATCCAAATTGGATAAAAAAACGAAGGAAGTTGTTTCGGGCTACTCGTTTTGGTAAATGGTTGGACCTCTCTTATTTTGACCACGAACCACATATGATAGATTATATCTTACAAAAACAGTGTTCTCCGAGTGATGCTAATTATGATATGCCCATTGTTTATTATGTGGAAGAACGTCCTCTACATTTCGGTCGTCCAGAATTTTCTCTTATCACTGGTTTTCATTTTGGTCTAATTGAGGATGAAGAGGCATTTGGTCTTATATGCGACGAAGATGCAGTACGTCTTTGTCTATTGTTAGCATTGGAGGTTATCTTTATGGGCAGATTATTGGTTCAAGAAGTTGATGATACACTCTTCCGATTGATTGAAATCCTTGATGACTGGGATGCTTTTCCATGGGGGGAGCATATTTGGAGACATTTGTATGATCAAATTTTGGACGTGGCGGATAAACACAAGTGGGATTTCCTTCAAGGTATTAACAAAGACCGCAAGTTTGTTCCAACATATTCGCTTTCAGGCTTTGTTTGGGCTTTCAAGGTTAGTATTTTTTGTATCAATATAGACAGTGTATGTTACTTATGTTATGTTTTTATCACTGAAGTTGAAGCATTTGTTAATATTTTATAGATATGGATACTCGATTCATTTGAAAGAAGCATTCTTGGAAAGCAGATTCTTTTTTTCAGGTTTTTCATAGCTTCCCAAGCGCCCGGCTTTCTTTTTGTTGCCAGAAATGATACCAAGAGGAGTATCATGGTCAAAGAAACCAACATTTAAAAGATCAGATTAAAAGTTTCTTTTTGGAAAGGTAAAACTCTTCATCAAATTTGTCGTGTTGCAATCTGTTATTATAATTTTTTTTATTATTATATATATATTTTTTTGGAAGGAATCGAACGTTGTTCAAGATCTTAGACCGACATTAGCTAAGAGAAAATATGATTGGTATATGCAGTTTATGGATTTTTTCCATCATTACATACCTAGAACTCCCCTAGTCAAAACCACACATCTAGGTTATTTGTATTTCAAGAAGTTGGCAGCAGCACGTAAAATTTGCAAGATAGAACGGAAACATTTACCTATTATATGCAAAAGTGAGTCTAGTATAATAGAGATCAGCATAATTCAGGATAGTGTTATTACAGAGTTGAATGCCCGTGTGTTCAAACTCGAGTCAATTATTCAGGTTCTTGCTCGAGAAAGAAATGGGGTAATATATCCTATTGACTTGTTTACTTACATTAACATCCTTTTTTCTTATTTATTTTGTTTTATAACCACTATTGTTCATTTGCAGGAGAAATTGGAGTTTGATGATGATCTTCGAAATCTTAGTGCAGAGTTTTGTGACGAGCTTAATCATGATTTTCTTGAGTTGTTCCATTCAAGTATGGATACCAGTGGATCAGCGCGTGCAGATGAGACGATGACGATGTTGCAAAGGTAAATTACAGATTCAACGTATATGTAAACTCTTTTCGTACCATAAGATATATAGTGGTTACTGCTGTAGTGAAACCATTGACTAGAGCAAAACCACGAACCGAATTAAGGGGTTGTTTGTTTTGGCTTATATAGGGTTGACTCTTACACACCCATTGACTGTAACGTTTATTCAATTAAAACGAGAGCTAATAAAAAGTTGCAATTTGTGCCTCACCTCTCACCTCCGTTTTTAATGATAAGGGTTGAGTAAAGCTAGAACTGATAAGACTCGGAACCATCATACACATTGAGGATTTGAGGTGGTGAAATCTGTGATTAACATCCGTAAATTTAAGTTAAACTACAACTAACCTCGTACACTTATATACTGGCTATAACCACAAATATGCCAACAGTTCTTAAATATGAAAGAGATACGCAGGTGCGTCTTCTAATAAATTGAGTGTCCAAGTCTTATTAGCCTTAAAAGCACCAATTTTTACATTCTAGCTCTTTATAGTAGGCAGAATGCAATATATAGCAGACTTATAGCTTATGTGGTTATCAACTTATGTTTCATAAGCTCACTTTTGTGACTTATTTTGCAACTTGTCGGCTAATATCTGCTTATTAGCTTACCATAAGATATTATAATAATTGTAAACTACTTTAACTTTCATAGAAATTTATTCTTCAAGAAGAATTAAGATTGCAACGTGAAGAATTAGAAAATGTGCGGTTAAAAGAGCAGAAGTTGAGTCAAGAGGAAAAGAGGTTGATGATGGAAGAGGATAAGAGGATAAGGATGGAAGAGGATAAGAGGTTGCTGGATGAAAAGGATCGAAAGAAAAGGGAAGAAGCTCTTAAGAATTCTAATCACTGGAAAATGTCTGGAGCGCGCATAACACCAACAAAGAGAAGTGAATGTTCTGGTGAAGCTAATGCATATTATTGGACTAAAGCATATGCGGAAAAGAAAGCACAATGCTTCGGCTTACTGAATCCAGATATGACGGAAGAGCTTAAGAATGTTAAGCCTTGGGTTGAGGTATGAAAACTACTTTTTTGATTGTTTAAAAGATATCTTATTGTTTCTTTATGATCATAAGCGTAATTGTGTCATGTACTAGGATCTGGAACGCTGGAACCATGCTGCAAACAAGGTTCATTTGACAGATGAATATGACCGATATCTTGGTCAAATTGGTCCGCTTAATTGTAAGTTCCCATGGTGTGAAGATGTGACTGTGGATAGAAGGTTCTGGTAAAGTTTAGTTTGCTTAGACCCGACTAGGCGAGGTTGGCTAATGGATGAGGCAAGTACTTATACAACTGTAATTCACCCTATATTATGAAATTAATTTCTTTTAAGGTTGTTTACACTCGTTTATGTTTCGCAATTTACAGCACATAGAGTTGTGGGTTAATTACATGTGGCATGTGAGACCCGATACGGCTGATTGGGCGATGGTTTTTGGCTACTTTGTTCAGCTTCTACTTCAAAACTCGCTGCCTTTGTGGTATGCTAATGGGGAAAGGTACTCTATTCCATGGTCCGATGTTAAGCAGGTAAGTCGTTTGTTGTTTTTATTTTTATTTAATTATTTATTTTATATTTTTCGTAATTTGTTTTTACCAAATGTTGTAGGTTTTTATGCCTATTAATGAAACAGAAGCCCATTGGTGTCTTGCACATTTTGAGATAGAGACAGGAGTAGTTACATTCTATGATAGCGGTGAAACTTATGTGGAAGAATGGAGAGATTTTATATCGCCGTGACGGAGTGTTTACAGGTTTGACTTTATAACCATATCTTTGTCAAGCTATTTTGTTGATTGGTTTTACTCACTAGAATTACTGCAAAACCATTTTACTTTGTTTTAACACTTTAACATTTGTCAACAGGTTCAACTACTTGAGGTCCTGGATCAAGCGCGAGTATTTGAGAAGAAAGGCATAAATCCTGCAACTTATAACATTACCTTTTGCAACGCGGAGAATGTACCGAAGCAGAGCGGGATATTTGGTGATTGTGGTACTTGTGTATGTATTTTTTTTATACTGCTTGGCATATGGCTTGTCGTTGGAGGTGAAGGATCCTATTCAGGTTGTAAATGCATATCGTGAACAAATGGCTAGGTTTTTTTTAAACACCGTGTTTGTGTCTAATTGATGTATCCAACATGTTGTAAGTCTATATTGTTTCTCACCATATGATCCCTTTAGTGGGTTCAAAATTTGGTTTTGTAGTTTTATTCTATGTATCAAGTATGTTGTAGACTATTTGATGTGTTGAAGTTTAATCGTACAATGTTTCTGTTTATGCTAACACTAGCATTCATGTTATTTGACGATGTTGCATTTTATACTCGCCTATAGTTTATAATTTAGGTTTTTTTTGTTAATTGAAAATCATTAGGAGTAAATGAATTTGGTAGACATATATGAAATCAGACACAATAAATACAAGAGAAGTGCTATTCCTCAACTAGACCTATTTTCCTTCATGTATAAAACTAGATCTACTGTCCTTTATGTATAAAACTAGATCTAGTTTGGTAGATCTATTGTCCTTCATGTATAAAACTAGATATATTGTCCTTCATGTATAAAAATTTGGTAGATCTATTGTCCTTCATGTATAAAACTAGATCTATTGTCCAACATGTATAAAACTAGATCTATTGTCCTTCATGTATAAAAAAAATGCATAAACGGGCGGGATTTATTCAAAATTCAATTTCAAATTTCAAAAAGTGCCTATAAATACACATTCACATTCACAGACTTCTCACACACACACACATTCAAAATCAAAATTCAAGATCAAAATTCAAATTCAATGTCCCGCAAAGACTTCTCCCAACAATTCCCAACTCACCGTGACTTCTCCCAACAATTCACAAGTCACCATGACTTCTCCCAACAATTCCTAGATGAACACGACTTCTCCCAGCAACTCCCAAGCTCCAACCTAGTTCCAAATGAACCGGTGAACACTCCACCGGAAGATATCTTTCCGGTGTTCACACTTGAAAATGAACCAGTAAACACTCCACCAGTTGTGGAACAACAACCCAATCCACCGGTTGTGGAACACCATCAAAATCCGTTTGGACTCACTGAGGATGAACTCATTCTTCTTGAGCAGGATGAGGAAGTCAGGAGACAAACAGAACAAAGAGAACTACAAGAGGAAGCTGCTCGTTTGGAGCAGGAAGCCAGGGATAACATCTTAGGAACAACTGGTTTGACATCATGGAAGGAAAGTATTATGCTGGCGAGTTTAGGTCCTCTTCGAGTGAAGACGGTTGGAACTCAGATGATTCCTTTTCTTAATTTGTAGTTTCATTTTCATTACCATATCGTAGTTTCTATTAATCGTACTTTGTTTTTTCAATTCTATGTTTAATGTAATTTCAATTCGATGTTTAATGTATTTTCATTTCCTAGTTTAAAAAGCGTTACAACTTTTATAAAAACATTACAAGTTTTATAAAAACATTACGTATTTACAAAAGATGAAAAAAAAAAAAGGAACAACAAAAATATAAAGAGAGTTATTGCGTGAAGAAGATATATTTACATGCATTCATATTCTATTTTGACTATATCTTTATTAACAAAAAAACATAAATAAATAAATAAATAAAGCAATTTAATAACCTTGAAGAACAAAAAAAATTTGATATGATTGATAACTTAAAAAGTATAGAGAGTTATTGCGTGAAAAAGTCGCTTAGAAGATACAGCCGTAATTCGCTTAAGTCTCGTAACTATTGTGGGGGACAAAAATTACAGAAAATTTAATACTAGTATTTCAAGTTTGACTTTATTTTCTAAGATATTGACAAAACAATTGGAGGGAAAATCTTAAGCGACTATTAAAACGAGCGACTATTAAAACGAACGAATCCTAATTAGATTTCTTATTTACTTTTGGTAGTTGTGTACAATCCCACAACTTTGTCATCTCTCCACAAGCAAAAAAAAAATGAGTTCAACTAGTTCCTCAAAATTCAAAGTTTATTTGGATCTTAAAAAATCAATTCGTGGTGTTAAACTTCGAGTCAACATTTTACTTACCTCAATTTGGTATGGTATATCAAGAAAAAATACGACATTAAAGATAAGAGCATCATCTTGCACTACATATCCGGATCCAACACCGTTGATGTATGTGACGATGATGACGTTGACTTCTTTGTTACTGAAATATGTTGTAAGAAAAATGTGGTTCAGACACTATTCGTCAAGCTTATCGAGCAAACTTTGGAGGTAAATCCGTCTTCTTCTTCTAAGCCTCTTGATATTGATCTTAATGTTCCTTTGCGCAATGAAGAATTTTTTTATGAAACACCAAAAGTTAACAATAATCATTGTGAGCCAAAAAACGAGAACACGGATGAGGATGGTCTGCCTCAGTGGTAGAGATTCACATTTAAAAATATGTCTAGCACAGTCCAGGCACCGGATCCTATAATTAAAAACATAGATGTTAAGAAAGACGATGCCTTAGGTAAAATGAAAAAAAATCAAAAATTTAATGATAAGGATACTTGCATTTATGCAATAGGAATGAAGTCTTTAACCGAACGTTTCGAGTATCAAGTCGTTAAATCTTGTAAGAAGAGGTACAGTGTAAAATGTTTGAGGAAAGAATGCAACTGGTACATTAACACTCGAAAAAGTATTTTTAGTCGTAAATTCTTTGTGTCAAGCATTAACGACTTTCATACATGTTCCATAACTCAATTATGTCCTAATCATCGAAACGCTACCCAAAAATTATTGGGTAAAATACTTGCTGAAAAAGTTAAGGATAGTAGAAGGGTATATACGGCTAGGGACATACAAAAAGATTTTAATCACGCGAGTGGAAAGTTGACATTTCTTATAAACGAGCTTGGGGTGGGAGAAACATCGCATTACAGTTTGTCAACGGTTGCCCTAAGGATTCTTTTGCCCAGTTGCCGTATTATTGGTATAACTTAAAGTTGGCAAATGAGGGTGTGACACACATTGAGACAGATGATGAAGATCGATTTAAGATGGTATTCATAGGCTTTGGTGTTGCGGTAAGCTTCAATATTATAATTTGTTTTAAATTAATACCTTTAATATTAAGTACATAGTATTCAATAACCAATACATGCTTTAATCAAATAGATTCGGAGCTTCTTAGGTTGTATGCGCCCTTTGATAATAATTGATGCCACACATCTTAAAGGGAAATACCTTGGAACAAATTTGCTTGCTGTTGGAATGGACGGAAACAACCAGATTATACCTAATGCAACTGGTGTGTCTCAAGGTGAGACGAACGAATCATGGTCTTGGTTTTTGTCGAAACTTAAAGAATGCATTGGCGATGTTCCAAATTTGGCCATCATCTCTGACAGACATCAGGTAATTGCCCATGCATGTAATACTGTTTTCCCCAATGCCTTTCATGGGTATGGTTGTCGTCATTTGATGATGAATTACAATTTGAAGCCTAGAAAGTTAAAGGCTATATATTGGAGGACATGCAAAACTTACACACAGCAAGAGTTTGATGCACCAGTTTCTGAGCTTCGAGGCTTACAACCTGAAGCTTATAGAAAACTTCAAGAAGCTAGATTTGGTAAATGGTCAAGGGCTTATTGCCCTGCAAACAGTTACAATTATATGACCTCAAATAGTGCAGAATCAATAAACAGTTTAACCAGGGATGTTCGGAGAGTTCCAATAACCATGCTACTAGAGTACTACCGAAGACTTCTACAATGTTGGTATCGTCATCGTCGAGAGAAATACCAAGGTAATGCTTGAAAAAGTCTAATTTAATTTGTTCAACATTTCATATATGTAAACGTATAATTGTTTTTAATTTTAGATGCACAAGAGGATGAACTTACCCCCTGGGCCGCTGCGAAAGTAAACAATAGAATGATAAAGAGCGCTACTTGGGTTGTTACAGGGATTGAGAAGTACAAAATGTACAAAGTTAAGGATTCATGACAAGTTCATGTTGTTGACTTTAACAAAAAGGAATGCACTTGTCTTAAATGGCAACTCTCGGGGTTACCGTGTGGACATGTTTGTGCGGTGTCTAGAGCTGAAGGTTTGACTAAAAATAGCAGTTGGGCATTAGAGTACTTTACGAAAACAAAACTCAAAATGACATACGAAGAGAAGGTGTATCCTTTAACTGATTTATCCATGTGGTGTACTCCTGATGACGTGCAAGAGGTAAAACCACCGGTTATGGATACGAGGCAAAGTGGAAGTCCAAAAAATAAGGATCGTATCCCATCACAGGGGGAGGAACCAAAAAGCAAAAATTTTGGGAGGTGTGGCAACAAGGGACACACAAGAAAGTCATGTACTAAACCAGTGGTACAAAAAAGGTAATTGTTTATCGTCACTACAATGTATAATTTTTATTTACTTTATAGTATAATTGTTGTTTGAACAAATGTTACATATCAGAAACGTAAAACAAAGAAAGAATCGTGCACCCCTACTAACGAGGAGTCATTGGAACAAGAAGGACAGGAAGGACAATTTGAAGATGTAGAACAGAGGAATGCAAAAACGGATGCAAACAACAAAAATTAATTGAATTGTGAATCATCTACTCCTCAAAGCTACATTCCTAACAACAACTATCAGTCACAACCGGGGTCGTCAAGTAATTTGAACTTTCTTAACTTTCAGTCACAGCCGGGATCATCAAGTAATTTGAGCTTTCCTAACAACAACATTCAGTCACAACCAGAGTCATCTGGTCTTTTAAACCTTTTTCATTTGGACGATTTCTAGGGATAATTGTTTTTTTTAGTCTGTATTACAACTAATTCCATTTGAACTTTAATAGCATGGAAGTTGGTATGTTTTCAGTTTAAGTAGATCTTAGTAGTTGTATGTTGACTCGTGTCAAAGTATAGTATATATATAATAAGACCAAAAACCGACCAATTAGTCAATTCGCTCTCTAACCAAGAGTGAAAATGAAAAATCGGTTTCGGTTCATGATTGGGTGATTTGAATAAGCAAGATATTTTGGAATTATGCTACATAAAATAGAATATGTAAACAAAGAAGTAAATAATAAGCACATAAAACAAGAAAACAGAGCAAAAATAAGGTTCTAACGCAAAGTAATCTAAAAACGGGCACTTAACGGTAATTCAACGGGCCTAAAAACCTAAATATCAAAATTTAACCCAAGAAGTGCAAATTTAATTTCTAAAAGTCCTAAATGATTAAAAATAATTTTAGAAAAAATAATTATATTTTTTTTATTTTATTAATTATGAATTAAAAACACTTTTAAACTAAAAATATTATTAAAACACAACAATTTCATTCAAATAAAAGTTACACGTTTAAACATATAGTAACAATTTCATAAACGAATGAGTCGAAATGATATCGTTATACATGAGATGTTAAACAAACGAGTCGAGATGATATCGTTATACATGAGATGTTAAACGAATGACTCGAGATGATATCGTTATACGTGAGATCTTAGTTTGGAGTAATTCGTACGCTTTAGTGTTTGAACTTTTATTGATCTGTAATGTAATTCGTACGTTTAATTTTTGAACTTTTATCGATCTGTAATGTAATTCGTACGCTTTAATGTTGGAGTAATACGTATGTTTTACTTATTCGTATGTATCTTTCGAGTATTTGTTTTAAAGAATATGAAAATAGTATTAGTGTTTTTGTATAAAATGAAAAAGATATATTAGTTTCATTGAGATTAGATGCATTGAGATTTGTTCAAATTTTGTGACTATATACAGTGTTTGATGGGATAGCAGCCGGCGGTGCATGTACTCAAGTATATGTACTATTAGTTTCCCACTATCCTCTACATATACTCTCTCCTCCTAAGACACACACACACACACAAATACATCTAATTTTCCATCTCATTTACAATCTAATCATTAGCAAAACATCAATGCCTCGTCTTTAACGTTTTGATGAACTTGCTAAAGCTTGCGGTTTCACCTTGTTGGAACATCAGTTAGATTTATATTTTGAGTGGTCTGTTGCTGAAGACAAGGCTCTAGAGAGTGATATTAGGAAGGTGTGCTTGAAGTTATCTGATTCCATCAATGAAACTCGTGGTTTTCTTAAGGAAGTTTGTGTTATGAAGGGTAGGGTAGAGGCGGTTGAGACGGCAAAGTTTCTTAGGCACCGTCTGCATAAGGATTGCCTTAGGTTGATGGCTTTGATGATTTCAATGAAGGAGACTGAATTAAGTAAGCGTGAGAAGGAGATATTTGTTGAGAAGCTGAAGGGGTGGTTGCCATTCTAGGGTCTGGGACATATGTTGTTGGTATTTGGGGTTTTTGGTATAGGCTTTTGGTAACTTGGTTGTTGGTTAATATCAATTAGTATGGTTTATGCTTTTAAGGCTGTCTCCTTGGCTGGGTTAATATGAATTAGTATGGTTTATGTATTTCAATTATCATGGGTATCATGATTTATGTATGATAATGGGTATTGATGTTATTATGAATGAATGGTTAATTATATATTTTATGATGTTCATTAAATTTGAAAATGCTTATTCATAACTGGTTATTGTACTGCTTATTTTTAAGGTTTTGTTAGGTGTAGTTTGTTAGTTTAGTGTAGTTATCTAAAGTCAACATTAAAGAATAGCAAAATGAAGTATGGTTATTTTAAAGTCCTTATATTGATAAGCTGATGTTGTCTTTTGGGAAATGTCATTTGCACATTATGGTGTTTGTTCCTCTGTTGTTGATGCTCTGCTCATGAAGGTAGAGTTGAAAGCAAATTTGACTTTGCTATGTATACCATTACAACTGATTTTTTCTTTTTTTTTTTTTTGTTTGATTTCCTTGCAAGGAGTATGAAGTATGGTTATTTTAATGTCCTTTAATTTTTTATTTTTTAATAAAATGAAAGCTAGATGCAAAATGACGGAACTTGTTTAGGCGTACTTGTTTCGGAAGATGGTTGGATCTTTTGTTCATTGACCATGAAACACATGTCATAGATTATATGCTACGAAAACAGCATCAGGTTGATTTTTTAAGATCCAAATAAAATTTGAATTTTAAGGAACTAGTTGAACTCATTTTTTTTTTGCTTGTGGAGAGATGACAAAGTTGTGGGATTGTACACAACTACCAAAAGTAAATAAGTAACCTAATTAAGATTCGCTTAATTTAATAGTCGCTCGTTTTAATAGTCGCTTAAGATTTTCCCTCCAATTGTTTTGTCAATATCTTAGAAAATAAAGTCATACTTGAAATATTAAATTTTTGGTACTTTTTGTCCCCCACAATAGTTACGAGACTTAAGCGACTTACGTTTGTATCTTCTAAGCGACTTTTTTTAGCATGCAACTTGATTTAAACCGACGGGTATATTTTCACGCAAAAACTCTCGTTATATTTTCATTTGTCAATCATATCAAGTTTTTGTTGTTCTTCAAGGTTAGTAAATTTCCTCACCGGATAGGGTTAAGCGTTACCAACTTAGATCTTTTCAGTTTTAGTAGATATTAGTAGTTGTATGTTGACTCGTGTCAAAGTATAGTATATACGAGTACATAGTAAGACCAAAAACCGACCAATTAGTCAATTCCATGGTCGTTTGAATAATAAGCACATAAAACAAGAAACAAAGCACAAATAAGGTTCTAACGCAAAGTAATCTAAAAATGGGCATTTAACGGGAATATAACGGACCTAAAAACCTAAATATAAAAATTTAACCCTAGAAGTGCAAATTTAATTTCTAAAAGTCCTAAATGAATAAAAATAATTTCAAAAAAAGAATTATATTTTTTTGATTTTTATTTTATTAATTATGAGTTAAAAACACTTTTAAACTAAAAATATTATTAAAAATACAAAACTAATTGAGAAAAATCTAAAAATTTTAATTAAAGTACTTTAAGTTGACTAGAATCTAGGAAAAATAAAAAGGAATCACCAGCTAATCTAAATAAGCTGGAAATAAGCTAAATTGGCTGAACGCTTAAAATGGAAAAAACTAGTTAAGTAAATATGGGATGCAAACCTAAACGAAAAAGACCCAAGGGCGCGGATGGTTGTGAGTGTAGTGTGTGAAGCGTGGTTGAGGCTGGGTAGAGGTCTCGGGTTTGAGCCTGACTCACCCTTGGCTTCCCCAACTTCCCATGTTTTTTATTTTGCAAAATTTCTTTTTGAAACTTTTTAATAAGTTAAAAAAAAGCAACTTTTGTGAAAGCAATTTTTCTAAACCTTTTTAAATAAGCTGGAAATAAGGAAAAGAAACTGAGCAGTACTAACTTAAGGTTAATACTGCTAGTATTACAATTAAAACTGCTTAAGCTATTTCTAACTGAACAAGCTAACCAATAAGCTCTAGAGCTGAACAAAACCTAATCTCTATATCTAATAAGCACTAAGGAACCTGAATAAGCAAAGATCAATACGCAAAAAGCTCTGAAAACGCATAATGTTAGCTTTTACAACTTAACCTATTACAATAATTAATCCTAAATTACGATAATGTGTTCCCAGCATAACTAGTACAACAACTACGTAGACACATTGTTAGCATAAGAAAGTTAAAGAAACGAAGTTCAAATACACTTGCAAAAGTTACTGAATATTAGATCTTCAAGATTGGGAACCATTATTCTTAGAGACATTGTTGACAGTTGTATCACCGACAACCGGGTTTCCATCACCCATTACACCATCCTTAGGCAAACTCTCAGCCTCACATGCAACTGCATCCTTAAAAGCACCCACATACTCAACATCATCACCAACGGATTCAAAGTCATTAAAAAGTTTCCTACCTTTTAAACTGGTAGCTTGAAAACAACTTTCCTTTGACACTTATTGGATAACAGTAGATCGTCCAATTGTAGGAACATCATCAAGGTCGTTAAAAAGCCTCTTACCCTTTAAAGGACTAGATTCAAAACCTTTCTTCTCAGTTGACACAAAATGGATGGCATTAGAACCTCCCACAGCCACAATACCCTGAAAGTCATCATCCATAGCAGCTTCAAAGTCAGGCAAAAGATTCTTACCTTTGAAAGGACTAGCTTTGAAAACAATTTCCTTTGACACATTTTGGATAACAGTAGACCCTCCAACTGTAGGATCATCATCAAAATCATTAACAAGAGACCTTAAAAAAGTCGGAGACCTACAGCCACACTCACAGTCCTTTGGCACGTACGGGCTATTAACAGACCTTAAAAAAGCCGGACAACTTAAGAAGTCATCATTATATTTCATCTCTCCCCTCCCTCTAAAAAGACTTGCTTCAACAAAAGCCTTAACATAAGGTGTCCTAAGGATACCTGGTGAATTTTGTTCTACTTGTTGCCAAGCAATTATTTCTTCCAACGACATGTTTTCAATATCTTTTTTTTCATGCATTCTAACTTTAGATGTCACCTCATCGTCAGAGTCATCAAAAGGCAAGTTCTTATGATAGTGCTTAACTAATTTTGCTTGCGGAATTTGACTGAAAAAGACTTCAATGACCCCATGAATCTCAGCAAATTCATACATTTTGTTCACATCATTATCAGTTTCGACAATGGTTAAACCTTCTTCTAAGCTACACCTTGGTTTACAATAAAACCACGCCCATATATCCTCTTTTATGTTTTTCAACAAAAGGTCACACATTTCTGAATAAGATAACCTACTTGACCTAGATAACTTCAAGTCTATAATTTCTCCAGCAGCGTACCTTAATGGAAGATACATAAAAACACTACCATGATGTACCTCAAACACGACCTCATCAGCATTATGAGAGTTCCTGTGTAAAATTGAAATAATTAAAACAGACATATATTATTACACAAACAATAAATATTTAAAAAGAATAGAAAAAATAATAGACAAACTTACACCCATTGGTGAAACACAATATCATCACAGGTTGTTGATTCTGAATCAGTAGATCCCATCCCTTTGGTAAAAAATGAAAATACAAAGAAAACTATATGGTTATAAGTTGATAGTTCCCAAGATAAAATGAATGACTTTCTAGGTTATGTGCATATACTTACATGTTGGATAATAGATCTAGTACTTTTATCTCTCTTACATATAGGACAATAGATCTAGTGCTATTACGTGGAGGACAATACATAGAAACATGCATGGGTGGTTTTTTAGTGAAAAGTCGCTTAAAAATGAATTTTTTATTCGCTTAATTGACTAGTCGCTTAATATTTTCCCTCCAATTATTGATATTGAAAGCTCGTTTTAGTATGTGTGGGATTTCATATGTAATCTTGTGGTTTTTACCTGAAGGGCAATAGATGTAATCTAGTATTCTTTGTAATTTGGATTTTCCCTCCCATTTCATAGTTATGTGTGATTTCCCGTTCATTTACAATCTGTATGTACTTGTAATAAACATTCCAGCCTATGGTATGATTAGATTTTGGTTGTCTAAAATATGGTATGGTTATGGTTTATGCAACTATGGTAATGTTTACAATCAGGTATCTTAAGCTATTTTGTTGTATCTTGTATTGTATGGTTAATGAAATGTTAATGGTTTAACAGAGGTTTAATGTCATATTCAATGTAATGGAATGATAGCATGTAGCAAGTAAAGTATCAAATGGTCATAAATTGGAACCATGTAATTGAATGATACCATCTAGCAAGAACCATACATTGGACGGTCACGCCTGTAACACCCCAACCCGATAAGGGTAAAGATGTCATAATAATGGTTTCATATCAGATCAAAACAAAGCGTACATCAACAGTAATACAAGGGTTCTCAAAGGTTACAAATGAAATACTGAATATACAAGGCTACAAAGGACACAAAAGCTAAATACTAAGTCTGCAAATGCAAATCCTTCTAATAGTCTCTACTTCAGAATAACTATCAAGGTCTTCTAAGTCCAAAAGTCTCTTCACTCATACCCAGCTTCCAACTAAAAACCTGCCGCAGGGAAAGAAATGCGGCTGAGCTTAAAAAGCCCAGTGAACATATATATATAAATGAAAACGAAAGCAAAAGAAAACGAACATGTATAGTTTGGTGCATTGGGTTTACAAAGGTATAGTCAAAGAGTACAAAGTAAGAAAGAAAGAGCGTAGGTTAGTAATCCACCACGAGCCCGAACACGAATCAAATATAGTAACCATGTCTTCATAATCATATAGAGTGGAGACCTCTCAGATAATCAGATAATATGAGGGGTGTCCTCATTCTTCAAATGGAGTAGCTAACTCCCGAACTTGTGAAAGACGTGGATTGCACCCATGCATCAGTCGCCGAACAATAATATAATATCAAATCATGTTAAATCCACTAATACGAACACGAACCTAGGATGCATCCATACGCCCCCCGAACAATAATATAGGCCATAATAAATAATAAAGCGCTCATGTAGTAGCAAATGGGGACCGTGTGGAACATCACTCAACCACACTAAAGTCATGCCATTGGTGCATCAATGACACGGCCATGTTACCTTCATGGCTAGGAAACGAACTTGGATCGGGTATCAAACTGAAGGGTCAAAGGTCCAAATCAAAGCAAAGGTTCAAATAGTCTAAGTCATCGAATCATGGTCAAATTCCCAATATCAAAGCAAAGGTTCAAATAGTCTAAGTCATCATCGGAGGTTCAAAATCAAATGGTTCATTTAAAGTAATCTTTATCAAATGATTTTCATAAAAATGATCTTTAATAACGGTTTTCACAAAAGTAGTCTTTAAAAGTAGTTTTCATAAAAGCTTAGCCCAATTCCAATTAAAAGTGGTAGCGCATATTTCATAAACATCATTTTAAAAATAGTTTTTCCTCAAAACATTTCCATGATATAATTAAAAAGGTTTTCACATCTAGTTACCAAAATCAAATGAACCCTCGAAGTATCAAGTGAGCCGAATACTAATATCACAAGGTAACGAACAAATATCAAATGGATCATTATAGAGGCTCAAAGCAAAAGGGTCATATCGAACATCAAAGTCAAAATGAATCAAACAAACGAACCAAAGTGTCAGGGAACGTAGCAATGGCTTAGGGAATCTTAAACGAATCAAGATCAATGAGTCATGAGAGGGAAAACACCCTTACTGAAAAAGGGTAGAATATTTGTACCTTATACCGCAAGTGCAAACATATCTAGAAATATAAAGATCGGAAACAACTCCATCTTCAGCGAATCTACACGAATACATGGTCGTCTTATTATTAATATCTTCTTCAAATCAGATTTCTCATTTTAGTCGGCTTTCCATTTTTAGTAACTTTCCATTTATAGCAGGTTTCCAAAATTAGCAAGTTTCCATTTTTAGAAAGTTTCCTTATTTAGCAAGTTTCCAAAAATAGCAAATTTCCATAATTAGATAAATTCCACAAAGTAACTTGGTTAAGTCATTTATTAAATATTATTATAGAGATAGGGTTCATTTTAGCAAGTCATGATAGTTTAGGGTTCACTATGACAACTTTTATATTTTAGGGTTTCAAATGTAAATATGCCCAAAGTTAAGGTCCAAAATGCAAATATTACAAATTATCCATTTTAATCCATAAGTTCCCAATATATACGATTCCAATACTTCCACTTTAACAATTTTACAAATTTATACCCTTTAGTTAAATAAATTACAAATTAAACCTTATAATTAATTAAGTTACAAATTAATCCTCATAATATTCATAATTACACATTAAGCCTTCAATTATTCAAAATTACACATCACACCCCTTATTTCAATAATTATACGAAATACCCTTCATTTACAATATTTACAAAACAAGTCCCTCTATTTTAAATATTTTCAATTCGGTTTTAATAATTAAACAAGTTACCATTTAAACCTTTTAATTACAAAAATTTACACATAACACCCCCATATAATAATTTTTACGAATTTCCCCTTGTCCAAATCACCTTACAAAAATAACCCCCATGTTTATAAAATTACAAAACACACCCTTTACTTTTAAAAATCCAATCGGTATACCTTTTTCATGCATAAACTCTAACCCTAAATTTCCCAATCATTTCCAATCATTAACACAACCTTAAAAACACATTAATTTATCAGATCTATAATTAAAAATTCAAACCCTAACCTGTTTGATTTTATTTTCATTTTTCAACCCTTTTTTCTTTATGATCCAGTTTCAACAAAAACTCACCAAGGATGATTTAAGCTTCGAAAATACCAAGTATCATTTTTATAGTGTTATTTAGCACGAATAGGACCTGAGAAAAATAGTCTTGGTGGACACAAAATTAATAATAGCCGATTTACAATTTACTTTGTTTTTAGGGTTTCGCTTCATATTTTAATTCAAACGACTTGAGTAGCATGCATGGATTGTTATAGTCATTTTATTTAGATCATATATGATGTAAAAAGAGTCACAAAAATACCAGATAGCTTATAGAAGGATCGAATGGGTTGTGGAAAAATCGTACCTCTCGGCAAGAATGGAATCGAAAAAAAACTAAAACCGAGTGAATCAAGCCTTCAAAAATCGAACTCATATTTTTCTACACTTCTTCTAGCACCAAGGATCTCAGTAAAAATGATAAGAGGTCATGGAAAATTATGGTGGCCGATTGGGAATTTTTTTCTTGTGTTTTAGGGTTTTTAGAATGTGTAAAAAGGAAGCAAATGAGAAAAACCGTGTATTATGGGAGGAGAGGCATGGATTTCGGTCCAAAGTGATCAAGGAGGATCAATTTACTGATTGTGATTGATTTCCTTTAATTGCAATACTTATCTTAGTTTTTATTTGATTTTATTTTATTTAATAACATAAATAAATATATAGGTAATAGAATTTCGACATGTAAATGTTTAAGTGATGTGAAAAATATTTTTAGGACCTTTAGGATGTTAAAATGTTCATGCAAAAATTTTCATACTTCATATGTTGTTAATTTCCAAGAGTTTGGGATTTATTTGATGTTTTATTTAATCATTAATTGAATTTTTTAAGTTGCAAGGGTAATTTGGTAATTTTGCATGTTTTGAAATTTTGGATATTACAACTTCTTCCCCTCTAAAATAAAAATTTTGTCCTCGAAATTTGAAGTCGCAAAGTTAGACGAAGTCGTAGCAAGTCGCAAAAGATCGTCACAAACGTTCTTACGCCCGGGAAGGTTCTTCCCAAAAGTATCTTCAGACTAAATAGTTTCTCATGACTCAAATCAAAACAAGGTGGGTTCAAATTTCTCAGAAGGAGAAAAAATAGGTTGATTCCGATCAAAAGGTTCTTGCAACATAAATGGATAATAGGTGAATCTTCTGGAAAGCTCATATGGAAAACGAACCAGATTTCAAATCAATTTAACTGTATCAACAGTAGATAGTTCTACAAGATTTCAAGATTTATAACTGAGGTCAACAGAATGTAAAACGAGAGTCCAAACTCATCCAGATATCTAATGAACGAAGACAGAGTATACGCAGAGGTAGAATGAACCTAAAGTCTCACTAATCACGGGTAATCCAACGGAGATCAAATTCTAAACTTCTTAGGTACTCCCCAAGATATCCTATGTCCACAATGAGTGCACGTTATATGGTGTAAGTATTATCACGTTGATCAGGCGTCATAATACTAGCACCACATAATTATGCCTTCATGATGATCATACTTTATCTCGAGTCGTGAGCAAAACCACATATCTTAATCCACCTAGTACTTCTATAGTCTCAAAGGTCAACAAGATCAAATGTCATAGTCAAGCGGGAAAACAAAACTATTCGCAAGAGTATCAAAATCCCAGATTGCATAGCAGAAGTGAGGTACGCCGTCACAAGCATCATATCTTCCACAACTCGCCAAAATCTCTCAAACAAAGCCATCACCGAACATACGAAAAATGAACACGAACTGAAATGCTTCTAGGAAACTTAAATCATCAGAGGATCTTATTACTTTATAACGAAATTTAAGAGGGTCAACGGAAATGAAAGTTAGTCGCCAAAATCTTCGGCCTTCATAGAATCAATTCTTCCAAACATAAAGGGTCTGTTTCAAAAATCCGTTCATTCAACACATCCAATCTCCTCAAGTCCGGTTAATCTGTCTTCGACTGTCCATCAATCGGGAAGTGAAACCAAAATTGGGAACTTGTGTTTGGTTCGTCGAGCCTCCTGCATTTCTTCTTGGAATGTGATGGAGTAATGTGAATTTCTGGCATGCTCTTAAAATTATTTCATCGTCCAGTCTACTTCCGCTCTCAATTCATCTTAGTACAACCAAGATGAATAGGGAAGTGAGACTGTACGTCTTCATCAGTTCCATGTTTGCCATCTAGACTAGATCTTCTGCGTCGTCAACACTTCTACCTTGTAAGGAATGTCTTCACTCTTCAGGGTAGCCGCCGTTGTTGTCAACTCCAGGTCAGGCAGTGAAATAATTCTTCTGATATGTTTCTAGTTGTCTTGATGCATACGAAAAACTTTCTGTGCAGCAAGGGAGTATCACCGAGTCTCTTTCTGAAATATCCCAAAATTGTTCCGCCCGAGGGTAAGGAAGCTAATTTCTATTTCAGCTTTTCCAAAACTCCATTCTCAATCAAACTAAGCTGTTTCTCTCTGTTTACGAAATTTCTCAATGGTATCGCAACTTGTAAACATCATCCAGAATTCTTCTGCAAAGTTCAAAAAGGTTTCAGTTCTTCATTCTGTCATCGGTCTTGACCACTTGGTGATAGTTTTCAAAACTTGCGGAATTTAAAGAGATATCCTCAATTAAGAACATCGTTGTCTCTACAAATATCAATCTCTCAGAATGTACAAATGATCGACGAATTTTCTAACAAAGTGCAAAGATGATTTTCATGCCCTTCCTCGTCTCCGAACGTACTATTAAGTCATACAATGACCATTTGGCCAAGTACTCACGAGAAAACATTATTTATCAAATTCACGAAACAGTCAGAGCTTCAGCTAATACTATTAGTGTCACTAACCGTCATAGCAGTCGTTACAAATACGGAAGGCGATTTCAAGAATAACTTCAATTTATACTTCCATCTGAAAGAAACTTCGCGCTCTGAAATTGAACAGATACATAGATGTTTCAGGGTAGAGAAATAATGGTTCCTAACAACAATACGGTTCAGCTTCCAGTAATCACTACATATCTCCTGTCACCATCCTTCTTAATCGCGAACGAAACTGCAATACGCCTAGAAGATACACTTAAGCAAACTTGCTTCCTGGTCTTCGGTTGCTGCTCTTCCCGGTTTGCTCAAATCAACTGGTATGATCCCGGACACATCTGAAAGATACCTTCGCTTAGTGACTAGACAATCTCTTGGTATCATGTCAAATCCTACTTCACGCTCTGGTGGAAAAATTTTGGTGGTTCGACCAGGAATCATATTCAGAAAACGCAGGGTGTCAAATAACTCTCAAGATACGATTCATTCATTGGTGTACGAAATGGGTCCTAGGAAAACTTCATAACCGCGAAAGTAACACACGAGTCTCTAGAGTAATAGTGATAGCAAAGGGTTTAACAATCGATAATCACAGTAGGGAGTTCAAAATTGTTTCAAACGCTAAAGATGAGACATAGAAGGGTAGTTGTCAATATTTGAGTGATCAATCAACCAATTCCTTGTAGGAATAAAATCGAAGTTAACTATCCGAGGAAAGACAGATCAGCATAGCAAAACTTATCGTTCAAAAGTGAGAGGAAACATTCTTATACTCGTGGTTAAACACCACAAGACTTCTCGTAGGGACAGAGATGGGTGAAACGAAATCAAATAGTGTCGGAAGATTCATAGATACTTATCAAAAGCAAAAGACAATTAACAAAACATATCCAGTACGCCATTGCCATGGAGGTTCTCAGAGTGCCCGAAGAGGCGTCAAAATGATTAACGAAAGGATCAGAGATCAGAGTCAAAATCTGAAGATGAGGATCAAATAGTGTCAGGCAATTATTATGAAATTCTCAATGCCTTCAAGATTTAATCAGGTTCAAATCTTAGGTGGTGCAAAGCATAGGCTTTCACTTTCCAAAAGTGGTATCAACAGGATCTAACCAAAAGCAAGGCACGAATCAGAGTGATGCGGAAGCAATGATACTTAAACAAATGCCTTATAGTCTACCCATTCCTCACTGGTCAAAACTTACGTTCCTATAGGGAAATCTTAAAGCAAATTTTTCAAAGGTTGTCTTACGAGCGCCTACAGGGAAAAACTTAGTGGTCCTAACTTACATAGGCCAAGGGTAAATGTATTACGAATCGCAAACCTTCTCTGATACCATAATTGTAACACCCCAACCCGATAAGGGTAAAGATGTCATAATAATGGTTTCATATCAGATCAAAACAAAGCGTACATCAACAGTAATACAAGGGTTCTCAAAGGTTACAAATGAAATACTGAATATACAAGGCTACAAAGGACACAAAAGCTAAATACTAAGTCTGCAAATGCAAATCCTTCTAATAGTCTCTACTTCAGAATAACTATCAAGGTCTTCTAAGTCCAAAAGTCTCTTCACTCATACCCAGCTTCCAACTAAAAACCTGCCGAAGGGAAAGAAATGCGGCTGAGCTTAAAAAGCCCAGTGAACAGATATATATAAACGAAAACGAAAGCAAAAGAAAACGAACATGTATAGTTTGGTGCATTGGGTTTACAAATGTATAGTCAAAGAGTACAAAGTAAGAAAGAAAGAGGGTAGGTTAGTAATCCACCTCGAGCCCGAACACGAATCAAATATAGTAACCATGTCTTCATAATCATATAGAGGGGAGACCTCTCAGATAATCAGATAATATGAGGGGTGTCCTCATTCTTCAAATGGAGTAGCTAACTCCCGAACTTGTGAAAGACGTGGATTGCACCAATGCATCAGTCACCGAACAATAATATAATATCAAATCATGTTAAATCCACTAATACGAACACGAACCTAGGATGCATCCATACGCCCCCCGAACAATAATATAGGCCATAATAAATAATAAAGCGCGCATGTAGTAGCAAATGGGGACGGTGTGGAACATCACTCAACCACACTAAAGTCATGCCATTGGTGCATCAATGACACGGCCATGTTACCTTCATGGCTAGGAAACGAACTTGGCTCGGGTATCAAACTGAAGGGTCAAAGGTCCAAATCAAAGAAAAGGTTCAAATAGTCTAAGTCATCGAATCATGGTCAAAGTCCCAATATCAAAGCAAAGGTTCAAATAGTCTAAGTCATCATCGGAGGTTCAAAATAAAATGGTTCATTTAAAGTAATCTTTATCAAATGATTTTCATAAAAATGATCTTTAATAACGGTTTTCACAAAAGTAGTCTTTAAAAGTAGTTTTCATAAAAGCTTAGCCCAATTCCAATTAAAAGTGGTAGCGCATATTTCATAAACATCATTTTAAAAATAGTTTTTCCTCAAAACATTTCCATGATATAATTAAAAAGGTTTTCACATCTAGTTACCAAAATCAAATGAACCCTCGAAGTATCAAGTGAGTCGAATACTAATATCACAAGGTAACGAACGAATATCAAATGGATCATTATAGAGGCTTAAAGCAAAAGGGTCATATCGAACATCAAAGTCAAAATGAATCAAACAAACGAACCAAAGTGTCAGGGAACGTAGCAATGGCTTAGGGAATCTTAAATGAATCAAGATCAATGAGTCATGAGAGGGAAAACACCCTTACTGAAAAAGGGTAGAATATCTGTACCTTATACCGCAAGTGCAAACATATCTAGAAATATAAAGATCGGAAACAACTCCATCTTCAGCGAATCTACACGAATACATGGTCGTCTTATTATTAATATCTTCTTCAAATTAGATTTCTCATTTTAGTTGGCTTTCCATTTTTAGTAACTTTCCATTTATAGCAGGTTTCCAAAATTAGCAAGTTTCCATTTTTAGAAAGTTTCCTTATTTAACAAGTTCCAAAAATAGCAAATTTCCATAATTAGATAAATTCCACAAAGTAACTTGGTTAAGTCATTTATTAAATATTATTATGGAGATAGGGTTCATTTTAGCAAGTCATGATAGTTTAGGGTTCACTATGACAACTTTTATATTTTAGGGTTTCAAATGTAAATATGCCCAAAGTTAAGGTCCAAAATGCAAATATTACAAATTATCCATTTTAATCCATAAGTTCCCAATATATACGATTCCAATACTTCCACTTTAACAATTTTACAAATTTATACCCTTTAGTTAAATAAATTACAAATTAAACCTTATAATTAATTAAGTTACAAATTAATCCTCATAATATTCATAATTACACATTAAGCCTTCAATTATTCAAAATTACACATCACACCCCTTATTTCAATAATTATACGAAATACCCTTCATTTACAATATTTACAAAACAAGTCCCTCTATTTTAAATATTTTCAATTCGGTTTTAATAATTAAACAAGTTACCATTTAAACCTTTTAATTACAAAAATTTACACATAACACCCCCATATAATAATTTTTACGAATTTCCCCTTGTCCAAATCACCTTACAAAAATAACCCCCATGTTTATAAAATTACAAAACACACCCTTTACTTTTAAAAATCCAATCGGTATACCTTTTTCATGCATAAACTCTAACCCTAAATTTCCCAATCATTTCCAATCATTAACACAACCTTAAAAACACATTAATTTATCAGATCTATAATTAAAAATTCAAACCCTAACCTGTTTGATTTTATTTTCATTTTTCACCCTTTTTTCTTTATGATCCAGTTTCAACAAAAACTCACCAAGGATGATTTAAGCTTCGAAAATACCAAGTATCATTTTTATAGTGTTATTTAGCACGAATAGGACCTGAGAAAAATAGTCTTGGTGGACACAAAATTAATAATAGCCGATTTACAATTTACTTTGTTTTTAGGGTTTCGCTTCATATTTTAATTCAAACGACTTGAGTAGCATGCATGTATTGTTATAGTCATTTTATTTAGATCATATATGATGTAAAAAGAGTCAAAAAAATACCAGATAGCTTATAGAAGGATCGAATGGGTTGTGGAAAAATCATACCTCTCGGCAAGAATGGAATCGAACAAAAACTAAAACCGAGTGAATCAAACCTTCAAAAATCGAACTCATATTTTTCTACACTTCTTCTAGCACCAAGGATCTCAAGAAAGATGATAAGAGGTCGTGGAAAATTATGGTGGCCGATTGGGAGTTTTTGCTTGTGTTTTCGGGTTTTTAGAATGTGTAAAAAGGAAACAAATGAGAAAAACCATGTATTATGGGAGGAGAGGCATGGATTTCGGCCCAAAGTGATCAAGGGGGATCAATTTACTGATTGTGATTGATTTCCTTTAATTGCAATACTTATCTTAGTTTTTATTTGATTTTATTTTATTTAATAACATAAATAAATATATAGGTAATAGAATTTCGACATGTAAATGTTTAAGTGATGTGACAAATATTTTTATGACCTTTAGGATGTTAAAATGTTCATGCAAAAATTGTCATACTTCATATGTTGTTAATTTCCAAGAGTTTGGGATTTATTTGATGTTTTATTTAATCATTAATTGAATTTTTTAAGTTGCAAGGGTAATTTGGTAATTTTGCGTGTTTTGAAATTTTGGGTATTACAACGCCATCTAGCAAGAACCATACATTGATGTCTTCCATTTTTTTGACACATGACATATAATACAGGTTACATTCATCTTCATCCACAAAAATTGTAACCGACATACCAATCACCTACATGAAATATAATCCTTCCCAGTTTTTTTACATATGGAAGCCAACTTATAGAAAACATAATCCAGTGCTTTTTGTTTTTATCATAAGTCATCTTATACTTCCAAAAGTATGCAGTCATGTGCTTGCGATATGCCAAAGCTACCGCAAGAGGGTTAACAACATGTATACTTAAGTTGTTACCCAACCTGTGCAATAGAATGCAGACCCATACTCCACAGTCACCATATCGATCAGCTTGTTTGGGGACATTTTTAGCAACTCGAAACTTGATCTTGTAATTTGAAACAGATATGGATTTGGCTTACAAAACATTACATGAATTTAGATACTTTGGGAGCATTACCCCGAAAGTTGCCCTCATTTTTTTACATTCCGGTCTATTCTCTTCTTTCGGCGTACCAAGTGTATCATAAATTGTTACAACTCCGGTACTAATTTGTAGCTTTGCGAGAAACCAGTGGTCCTTGGGTACATTAACTGGAAAGTAGACCTACATTTATACCAAAAATGGAAAATAAACAAAAACACTGATTTCAAAAGAGATACATGTATCTACAAGAACAAATGGTGTTTATATACCCACCTTTTCAACACTGGACCAGGGCAAAGGATACCGTTGACCATTGGCGTAGTAGTCACGCATAGATCCTTCAAGGAGACTAGACGAGAAAAATGGGCTGGCCATAGCCCAATCAGCATTGGAGGGTCTGAATTGCCACATTAGATCCACCCAAATATCCAAATGCTGTCATTTTTATATACAAATATGCAAATGGGTAAATTGAAATTATTAATTTATGTAAATTAAATTAGCATCTAATTATTAAGTACCTCATCACTAAGCCATCCTTTTTTGTGACCTTTGCCGTAAGCCAGTAAAGCTAACCAGAATGGACGTTCAACAACGATGTTGAATTTACCCCAAGGAAAGTTATGACATGATTTAAGGCCTTTTTTAGAAAAATATCCATATATTCTGGAGTAGTTACCTTATTTTTGAAGGAACCAGGTGGCCGTGACAGATCCTGAAAAATATTTAAAAAAAAAAAGAAAAAGAAAAAAAAACAGATGAATGCATCGTATACTAGAAACGAGACTAGGATTTATTTATGCAGTTTGTTTATAAACAAAAAAATTGATACTTGTCAAATATCCTGTTCGTATATCAACAATTGAGTTAAGGTATGGTGTACCTCTACCCAAGGTTCCAACAAAATTTCTATGCCATCCTTTCCGAAAACACGGGGGAGAATAGTTCTTCTGTTTAGTCTCTGTGACCGTCTTGTGGGCAATGGTGGACTTTTAGGTGGTTGATTCAAAGCCTTACCTATCTGCTTCGCACACTTTAGCTGAACATCTTCCCCAGACCCATATAAGGGCAAAATTTATTTTGTCGAGTCTTTGGGATTACAAGTTTTCTTTTTCCCTAAATCCATAAAAGGTGTCCTTAGAGCCTTACCTGGGTTCCTCTTTCTTTTAAGACGCATAAATACATTCTTTGCGCACGGTTCAGAATTGACTTTAACATCGTTATTCAGCTTTGGGTTGTTTATTTCAACGTTAAGAATATCCATGATTTGATTCTGTAAGAAAACAAATAAAAGTACTCATATATTAAAAAACTTCAGAAACATATATTGGTGTATTGATATACAAAGTACCTCAGAAACTTCAGTCAATGGCGTATTTAATTCTCCTTCTTTGGCAACCTCCTGATGCGGGTTGTTTTCAATTTTATGTAACATCGCCTTTCTTGCTTTCTCAGCATCTTGAACAATATTCTCAAACACTGCCTTTATTACTTTCTCATTTAACTGCTTTTGAACATTATCAGATACCGTCGCTACAACCTTTTTGACATTATAATCATTTGTCTCATCAGCTTTATTCTTATCAGTTTCTAACATCTCCATGACCACTTTTCTGACCATCATGAATATCTTTCTCGGCAATACCACCATGCTTATCCAGCAACCCCTCTACTAGTTTTTCACCATCATGATCTTCTTTTTCATCAACATGATTATCCAGTGTTACAACCAAATCTATTGAATGACCGCCTTCTTGTACCGTATGACCATCTTGATCTTCCTCTCTTGACTGTAAGTGTACATGAAAACATAAATATGATATTAAAGTCAATGTAAAAAACAACTGTAAAAATGGTATTTGAAATTATATACATACATCAACATCGATGTTCTCCTTCATATCTAACAACGACTTGATCAGTTTCTGACCATCATGTTCATCTTCATGAGCAACACCACAATCCTTATTCGATAACGCCTCTCCTAGTTTATCACCATTGTAATCATCTTTTGAATCAACTTTATCACTTTCTTTCCCACCTTCTGGCACACCCTTTCCTAATTTTTCACCATTATTTTCAACTTTATCGGCAACATCAACATCCAGTGTTACATCACCAGCATTGTTCTCTTCTGGGTAATCATCATCAAATAAATTAGACTGTAAGAAAACATGAAAATATATATAAGTTAAGAATCTTAATTGAACAAAAAAGTATAAAAAGTGTATTTCGAATTATATACGTACATCAACATCATCGTTCTGTTCCATATCAGCATCCTGGTCATCCTCTTTTGAACGTCCAATCAAATCAGTGCAATCATCATGAAATTGCTTGATCTGTAAGTATACATAAAAAAATAAATAAGATAAAAAACCGAATTTAATAAACAAATATACAAAGTGTTTTACGAATTGTATACGTACATCAACGGAATTGTTCTCTTCCATATCAACATCTTGATCATCCTCTTTTGAACATTCAATCGAATCCATATCAACATCTTGATGATCATTTTCAAAATGCTTGCACTGTAAGTATACATGAAAACATAAATTAGATAAGAATCAGAATGTAGCAAACAACTAAAAAAAGTGTATTTCAAATTATATATGTACATCAACCGCCGATTGAGAAAATGGTTCATTCAAATTAGGTAAATGAATATCATTAGGATTATCAACTTGCATGTGATCACATAATGTCTCAACTACCGGGAAATGTCCTGTTGGAACACATAATGTCTCAAGTTGTGACACGGATGATGGATACGCTGCAGGGTCAAGATAAGTAAGATTGCCATGTCCGACATCAATAACATCAGGTTTTGCTGTCTCGCATGATACATCAGTCTATGTGATTAAGCTCTGTAATTAACAACATATTAATATTACAGAGAATAAACTAAAGATAGACTAAACATACCACTAAGCAGCTCTGTAATTAAGCTTTACATTTTTATCATTACTGTCAGACAACATCACATCTAGGTGATTAACTTCTCCATCTCGAGCATCAACATCATTATGAATCAGGCTTGATGTCTGAAATTCAAAATATACCAAAATTTAACAAATTTGGTAATAATAATAATAATAATAATAATAATAATAATAATAATAATAATAATAATAATAATAATAATAATAATAATAATAATAATAATAATAATAATAATAATGCCATTACAGCTTTGGAAACAAAATCTTCATCAACTAATTGTTGTTGATCAGATTTGTCATGAATAGGACCAGAAGACTGAAATTAAAAATACAACCTAAATTTTATGACCAAAAAAAGCATATACATAAATATAACCAAAAGCAACTTACATTTGCAACTTTGGAACCGAAATGTTCACTAACAGAATGCGTTGGCCTTACTTTAGAAGTTTTATTAATAGCATTTGAAGTCTGAAATTAAATATGTAATCATTAGTTGCTGAAAAACAACGGCTGTTAGCAATTGGTTAATATCATTCGAATTCTGAAATTAAATCTGACCTCCGGATGTTGTATGTTCAAAGCTTCCTCAACAATCGAAAGTCTTTTTTTAACATCATTAAGCACATCGACATTTGCGCCTGGTTTATCAATCAACCAAAAAATTGCCTTCAAGGCCTCAACCTCAGCAAATATGTTCGGTTGACCGGTGGCGTTTGCTGAGGTTGAGGTTACATGAAGCTCTGGAGCTGGTGCATTTACAACAAGTTCTTGCTCTTGTATATGTACCTACAAAAAAAGGTATTTAAATTACTTTCAATGTTGTGGTGAAAAGAGGTACAGTGTAAGTGTTTGATGAAATTTACATATTACCTCAGCATCATCGTCATGTTCATCAACAATGGCATCTTGCGCAACAACATGTGTTTTATTTTGATCCAACTCTCTAAAATAAGAATTACTGGCTATAAACCATGGTTGCAATTTCTCTGCATTAGTTGGAAGAAGCTCCAATAGTGGATGTGAACCCTTGTAACAGATTAATATATTGTCAATAAAAAATGTAAAGCAATGGTAACTTATTTGGCAAATGAAAGAAAGAACATGCTTACCGGCCCAAACATTATATCATAATCACGTTTTGCGAAAGTTGTACCCTTTGTCCAAGTAAGAGCACGTGGAATCTTACTTGGGTCTTTATTCCACCAGAGTTGACTGTTAGGGTAACTCTCGAGAATCCATATCTAACATAGAAGAAAAACATGGAATGCGTAAAAATATAACCTATAGTCATTTAAATTTGGAGTAAAGTGCAAATGCTGTTTAAAATTTTGATCAAGTTTAACATTTGGTTATCCTATTAGTGATGTACCAGGTTTTGCACATGCTAATCAATTTGGAAGGAAAACAAAAGTGTGCACTATAGTCGTAACTTAGCTATGTTGCATTTTTAAAAATCTAACCTTAAAAGCCCACATAAAACCAGAAAAGATTGTATGTTGCACTTTTACTTGGGTCTACTTCCTTCTTCTTCTTGTAAAAGGATTCATAATGCCTAGGCACCACGTTCACTAAATTCTTGTAGAAACGTCTCCATAAGAACTCGCCCTAGGGATAAGCATTCCATGCCCCAAAATCCTCCACCAATTGAAAAAAATGGTTGGGAACATTATACCAAATCCCACAACCAATAAATATCACCTCAGCCACCAACAAAAGGCTAACTCTTACCGCATCCTCATGTGTTAATGCAGCAAACCGTGTATCGTTTTCAAACAAATTTAAAAGCTCACTCCCTTTTACCGTAACCTTTTTATCGAGCTTTTTTTCAGGAAAGACACGCAAACCAAATGGGCTTTGATCATTTTCAATAGCAGAAGGCAATTCACTAAAAAGAAAACCCGTCATTAACAAAAACTGAGCACTACCAAATTGCAAAACATTACTACCAATTCTGTAATTAATTGGGGGGCAATCATTACGCAATTTTGGGATTTCTACTTGATGTTGTAAAATGAAATTTAACAAATGATTATCATTCGCATGACCTGGAATATCTAACCATGGACCAAAAATAGTATCTCTAAACAATCTAATACAATTTGAATTCCGTAACAACTTACCTTTAATTTTTTCAAGCAAAAAAACCTTGGACCATACGGTTATCTTAGCATTAAAGAATCCTTCCATTTAGGGTTTGAATGGGTTTGATTATGGTTAGGGTTTGTGTGGTTTTGATTATGGTTAGGGTTTGAGTGGTTTTGATTTGCAGTTTGGTGGGTTAGAACTTGTGTGTTTTTTTTGGGTTTTGAATTAGTGAGTGTGTTTTGAAATGTGTTTTTTAAAAAAGTTAAAAAGTAATGAGAATAAAAAAATACGAATTAAACAGACGTATTACATAGGTGATCGTGAACATGGAAAACATAAAAAGTCGCTTAAAGTACATAGCCTTAAGTCGCTTAGGTCGCTATATTGTTATTGGGGACATAAAGGATAAAATATTAATATTTGATGTTTGACTTTTGTACTAGAAAATGACAAAAAAAAAAAAAAAAAAAAAAAAAAAAAAAAAAAGGCTCAAAGTAGAAGCAAGTCGCTTAAAGTAAGTCGCTTGAAAAGTACATACCTTTATAGCTTACACATGCAGGAAAAAAAAAAGGACATGGTGCGAACTTTTTTGTGCCACTTGGCGACTTCTTATTAAAAGTAAAAAAGTCGCAAGTAGCTCGGTCTAGTTGAGGAATAGCACTTCTTTTGTCTACAAAAGGTATAAAAGTTGAGCGACTGGTCTAATATCGGAATTCTTTCTAATTCATATTACAGTTACGTTATATTCTTTTGAATTCAGTAGACTTAAAAGCATAACTGTATGATATTAAATTATTAATGCCCATTAATTAGTGTGTACCAGGGCAACTAATTTACGTAAACACAACATACACTACAAGAAAATACACATTTATTGATAGATGATGTTCTAGTGACACAAAAAAATGTCATAAACTAACCTATTAGTGACACTTTTTAAACTAAAAGTGTGAGAAAAGCTTAAAATTTCGAGAGTTTTTATAAACAAAATGTGTCACAAAAAGCAAAAAAAAATGTTCTCACACTTTTTTTTAAGTCAATATGTAATAGATTTTTGTCTACTGGACTTGTATCTATACTTTTTTATGTGTGGGAGAAGCAAATAAATTTTTTTAGTTACAATTTTTATTTTTTGCATCACTTTTTATCTTTAGTGACACTTTTTTTTTTTTTTTTTTTTTATGTTTCATTATATGACACTTTTTTTTAGTGATAAGCATTAGTCAATTATCCACAAAATAGACTATTAAGCATTAGTCTTTCTGTAGATAAGCATTAGTCTATTAATGTAATTTTCTTTTTTCTAATTTTACTTCTTTCTTAATATAGTGACACACTTTTCACAGGTTTGCTAGCATAATTGCGATTGGGATGCGGTGATTTTTTTTTTTTTTTTTTTTTATTATTATTATTTTTTTTTTGATTTTTATCTATGTATATGAGTCAACATATCCTATTAAGGGGATTGCTTGGTTGGGGGATAGGGGGGTGGGGAATGGGAAGGGATGATGATGATGCATTGGTAGTGGCAGGAATATAATGATTACCCAGTACTGGGTAATCAACTATTATAGAGTAAATTGAGGGGTAAGGTAATGATTACCCACCACCACTCATTTTTTTCATTCCTTTTCTCTTTCCCTTTCCATTTGCATTCCCAACCAAGCGGGCCCTAAGTTTCTTTTAACAACAAGTTGTTAATTCAATTAGAAAAAGGGCCAAATATACAAGTAGCCCGGTCTATTAAGGTGTTGCGTTTTTTTAGCTTCAAAAAAGCCGCTTTCTCAAAATAGCCCAAGAAATAAGCGACTTTCAAAAAGTCGCTTAAAGCGACTTTTTTGTCAATTAAGCGACTTATTATTTGTTTCTTTTTGCAGCCAAAAAGTTACTTTTTTAAGCGACTTTTGCTAGATTTTAAGCGACTTTTTGACTTTTTAAGCGACTTTTCGCTAGAGGCCAAAAAGTACACGCCACATGTCGCTCCCACATTTGGTCGCTTATTTCTTGGGCTATTTTGAGAAAGCGACTTTTTTTGGGCTAAAAAAGCCCAACACCTTAATCGACCGGACTATTTGTAAAATTGGCCATTAGAAAAATGCAGCAGATACAAGTAAAAAACAATGTGTTGAAAACCGAACCAGAGAGCAAACCGGATTTCACCAGTTCACTCACGCTTGGTTCTGCCGGATTTCACTGGTTTTAAATAGTTATATATAGAACTGAGATCCTATGTTATACAACCTTCAATTATGAATTTTCAGATTAACATAACAATGAAGTAAACCATCGAAGGTAGATTTGTAATTTGTCTTTACATATTCATAGATATGATAAATGTGAGCTACCATGGAACTTCATTGTTAGATGAGGGAGTGAGTGTAAATGGTAATAATCAAACACCCTTGAGTCGTGTAATAATTATTTTTTATTGTAGTATTTCAACTTTATGTCTCAAATATAATAAAATTAACGATTGGATAATTCAAAGAAAACACGTTATTATACTATATACTAAAGAGCAGGAAGGGTGCTCTCCTCCAAAATGAATAATTCCAGAAAATAAATTATATGTATTGATACACTTAGTTGTGTGCTTCCTATTGGTTGTTTCCTTTAAGTGGGACACATGGCAATCAAAGATTTGATATGTAAATAATCCTTTGTTTACAATCACTGTTTTGTGAACTGTAGCACGTATAATACATGATTTACAAACATTGTGGCGTCAACTGTAGCATCTACAATCCTTTTTTTTTGTCCAGTTTTGCTCTGCATCGTACAGGTAGAGTCTGCTTCCATTAATGGTTTTGTTTCCTTACGAGTTTATCTAACTGCACCCATAATTTCTGCTATTGAAAGGTTCAACCAGAAAGTTCTACTCCTCATCTTTGTCCTCTTGAATCTGCCATCATCCTGCACACACAAGAAAAAAATTAAAAAGATAGGCCATATACTCAGGTCTGATCATATTTCCATGTTAATTGTTCTGCATCTCCCTCCCCCTTCCCCCAGAGTCCTTTTATCTTACTTTTGGTTTTATAGCTGACATGGTAATATGTTTCTGTACAGAAAACCAACTTTCAAGCAATTACAAGGTTATATTGGCTGTTATTTAAAAGGTATCTCATGCACCCGCCAAAGTTGGTTCCATCCATGCCAACATATAAACTTTTACATTTTATTACTTACCTATGGTATTTCTATTTACAGATGTGGTCTTTTCATTTAATTAAATTGATGCTCTATAATATTCTATACATAGCTACTATTTGGTTAATTTGTTTTCTGCATCCTGAACAATTATCCACTTTCTCTTTATTCCCAGTATTTGTAAATATATATAGAATGCCTCTAAGATCTAGAATAATGAAAGCATCACAACCTTTTAAACATTACCTGGATGACCTAAATACTAATGGCCCAGTTGATGTTAACCCAATGAAGTATGTCATTGACAACCAACAACATCCATTTGTTGGACAAAGTGTCCATGATGCAAAGGGAACAAAAAATGCGAAAAACATACCTCTTTTTGTATCGCAAAGATTTGCTCCAGGAGATGGTTCACCATTAAATGTGGACCTACAACAACAACCGGATAGGGCAGTACAAGATTCGTAAACAAACAAAAGATCAAAAAGAATGGCTGCCCCATCAGATATACTTACGCAGCCAGAGAGGAAAAAAATACAGGTAATTTTAGTTAGTTACTTCATTTATAGTAAGTCATTTATAGAACATTAATTTAAGTTAGCTACTTCATTATTTATGCTACCTGAATTATGGTGCAACTAAAATTAGTTACATTAATTAATGCAGGTTCTTTAAAAAATGACATTGTATGCAAAGAATATAATTATATGTACAATATAAGAGGCAATGATGCTGTGTCACAATCTTTTGCTGCCAATTTACAAAGTTCCTGTGTTCCTAATGGTTTTCCAAATTATTACATCGGAAATGATGAAAGTCAACAAAACCAAAATACCAAATTAGAATTTCCTCAGTGTGTAACAAAAAATTGCGTTCAAGGATATTTTGATATTAAAGGCAAAGGTCTACTTATAGAAAGGCCCACCAAGGGTCAAACATGTTGCCAATCATCAGCTTCTATTATTAACTACGGTAAGCTACTTTTTGCTATTACTTTTGTTGATCAATTTTATCTAGAATTTCATTTTAAGAATGAATATTCAACAAATTAATTTGTTATATTATTACCCATTGATACTTAGAATGTGTGAAATACAACTATTGCAGGCACGGGCAAATCACATGCTCAAAAGAAGAGGAAACAAATAGTACCTAGCTCAATATTTTTAGCAAATGGTGCAACATCGTCACAATACCTGGATAACCTAACTTCTAATGGGCTAGTTAATGTTAACCCAATGACCTATGTGATTGACAAGCAACAACATCCATTTGTAGGACAACATATCCATGATGCAAAGACTGTAAAAACTGAAAAAAAAACATACCTTTTGTTGTACCGCAGATATTTGTTCCAGGAAATGGTTCACTATTAAACAATGTTGTAAAAGTCGTGAATCGGTAGCGTGGCGGTTGACCACCCTGCAGCGATTAATCGGCCAAGGAGGGATTTATCGGTGATTAATCGGATTGGCATTTTTCCGCATGTTTTGGTATTTCTGGAGACCAAACTAAAGATCGTAATGATTCCAATCCTACTATGTTTCCAAACCTCAATAAAAGGCTCCAATTCTGATTATGAGCTCATTGTGTTTATAAGTGAACATAAACGATCCCAAATTAAGTAGAATGCCAAATTTTTAATTTTTTTAAACTGACCGATACGCCGATTAATCGCCGATACGGCGATTTCTGGCCGATATGAGGATTTTTGGCCTTTTTTTTGCCAGACTGATTTTTATGACGATATGCAAAATTCTACAAGTCGAAGGCGATAAGCGATATTTTCGGCGATTAATCGGCCGATACGGCGATTTTTGCAACATTGCTATTAATGTGACCTCAAACGACAAACGAGATATGGAAGCAAATATTGTCACAAACAAAAGACCAAAAAGAATGGATGCCCCATTGCATACACTTACGCAGACAAAGAAGAACAAAAATAGAGGTAATTTTAGTTAGTTATTTCATTTATAGTAAGTCATTTATACAAGAGTTAAAATACCTTCCATTGATGGAGGTTCATTAATTTCAGTTAGTTACTTCATTATTTATGCTACCTCAATTATGGTACACCTAAAATTAGTTAATTAATGCAGGTTCTATCAAAACTAATATTCTATGCAAAAAATCTAATTCTATTTACATTATAAGAGACCATGATCCTGTGTCACAATCTTTTGCTACCAATTTACAAAGACGCTGTGTTCCTAATGGCTTTCCAAATTATGACATCGGAAATGATGAAAGTCAACAAAACAAAAATACCAAAGTAGAATTTCCTCAGTGTGTAACAAAAAATTGCGTTCAAAGATATTTTGATATTAAAGGGAAAGGTGTACTTATAGAAAGCCCCACCAAGGATGAACATGTTGCCAATCGTCAATTTCTGATACTAATACAGTAACTACTTTGTTCATTACTTTTCTTGATCAATTTTATCTATTATCTCATTAAGAATGAATATTCAACAATTAATTGTTATATTATTACCATTGATACTCAAATGTTGAATACAATTAATGCAGGCACAGGCAAATCACATGATCAAAAGAAGAGGAAACAAATAGTAACTAGCTCAAGCTTTTCAGCAAATGACGCAACATCCACACAATATGAAAACCACTCTACAGGAAAACAAACATACAATCAGGCAAAAACAAGTACAAGTAAAGTTTCATATATACTATTTTCTTAATAACAAAGTCAGTTCCATACATTATTTAACAGGAACTATGATTCTCTATCAACACAGCCAAATCACATACTCAAAAGAAGAGGAAACAAACACTAGCTGACACAAACTTTTCACCAAATGGCGCAGCATCCTCACAATATGAAAATCATTCTACAGAAACACAAAGCTGCAATCATGCAACAAGTGGAGGTAAATTATTCATATATACTCTTTTCAACTAATAAAGCCATATTACGTGCATTATTTTAACAAGAATGTATGATTCTCTATCAATGCAACAGGACGTAAAAGAAAATCTGGCCCAACACTTTCAATAAATGGTCAACCAATATTAAAACCCAAAAAACATTGTCCCGCCACATCTTATACAAAATGTAAGAAACTTTAGTTGTAAATCATTTATATGTATATTTTTTAAGGTAAATCGCTAAATTTAACCCTTTTATAATTTATATGATGCAGATGTATCCAATCAATATATTGACTTGGGTGACTGTGACCAAAGATGTGAATACTGCAATGCATGCTTTTGGTATGGAGAAAGATTAAAAGGAAACAATGGGCGCAGTAAAATAACATACCATCGTTGTTGTGGAGGAGGCCAGATATATTTTCAAAAAGAGTTAAAACCTCCACAATATTTGAAAGAGTTATTTAAAGATAAACATTTCCTGGATAACATAATTGCATACAATCAAATGTTTAGTATGACATCTTTTGGAGCAAGGATCGATGAAGCAATAAACGATGGAAAAGGCCCGTACGTGTTCAGGATCTCAGGTCAAGTGTATCATTAGATAGGTACACTATGCCCAAATGACAATGATGACCCAAGATTTCTGCAACTCTATATTTATGATACATAAAATGAAGTAAAAAACAGAATGAAACCTTTTACCCATGAAGGCGATACTAATTTAAACCTTGAAATTGTTCAAAGGCTGATAGAGATCCTAGATGAGCACAATGAATTAGTTAGGATTTTCAGAACAACTCGCGATAAATGTAGCGCAGGCAATGTGCCTGAGTTAAAGATCCAACTATATAATGTCATTGGTGCTCGAGAATACCAGCTTCCTACTTCTAGAACTCTTGGAGCAATAGTATTTGAAGACGGTGCAAATAGTCAAACAGACTATGACGTCATCATAGAATACAAAGACAGGCATCCTAAAAGAATCAACAAGCTTCATAGCTCATATATGTCTCTTTAGTTTCCTCTTCTATTTGTATACAGCCAACCTGGTTACAATATCAAAATGCAACTGAATGGTGTTAATGCACACAGGAAAAGGAAAAAAATAACTATGAATGAATATTACACATACCAGTTGCACGAGCGCTTTGATGAATATGGCCATATATTTAGAAGTGGCAGATTATTCCAGCAATACGTTGTCTCAGTATATTGTGTCCTTGAGCAAGATAGGCTTGATTTCATATGTGCAAAGCAAAACAACATTGGAAGTGAATGTTTAGCGGGGATATGTGATGCAATGTCAAAAGGGGACCACTTTGGAGCTGAAATAGGGAAAAAGATTATTCTTCCAGCAAGCTTTACCGGTGGACCAAGATACATGTATAGCCATTATCTTGATGCCCTTGCCATATGTCATGTTCTTGGAAACCCGCAGTTCTTTATTACATTTACATGCAATGTAAATTGGCCAGAGATAAAAAGGCGTATGCAAAAATATCCAGAGCTCAGTCCATCAGGCAGAGCTGATGTGGTAGATCGAGTGTTTCGGCAAAAGGTCGAAGATTTCATACGAGTACTAAAAGAAAGCAACATATTTGGTCACTCCACTGGAGGTACGTTATCACTTTAAATGTACTTCTTTTTTTTTAAATGCCTAATTAATCATACATATGCATATTTAAAAAAAAAAAAAAAAAAAAAAAAAAAAAAAAAACCTAATTTTTTTGCTTGCAGTTCTTTATACTATAGAATTTCATAAATGTGGTCTTCCATATTGCTATACACTTTTATGGATTGATTCTAAGGACAAAATACAAACCCCCGAAGAAGTAGACAAGTTCATTTCGGCCGAATTACCCGATAAAGCATCTGATCCTGAAGGTTATAGAGTTGTTGCCGATCTCATGATGCATGGCCCATGTGGCAACGCTAAACCATCAGATCCATGTATGCAAGAAGGTAACTGCACAAAAAAATTTCCAAAAAATATAACGCCAATACATTTTTTGATGAAGATGGCCATGTACATTACAGAAGAAGAAATACACCGGCTTATGTCGTGAAGGGTGAATTCAGATTAGATAATACCTATGTCGTTCCCTATAATCGCCTACTCTGTCTCATGTTTCACGCACATATAAACGTTGAATATTGTGGTTGGAGTATGTTGATAAAATATCTTTTCAAATATATCTCAAAAGGAACAGATCGGATTGCAGCTCGAATCACAAGACCCATTGGCGATCAAGGTACATCATCATCTACACCTAAAATAGAAATTGATGAAATCAAGAATTTTATTGACGGTCGTTTTATCTGTCCACATGAAGCGTTTTGGAGAATACTCAAATTTCCAATCCACTATAGGGACCCATCGGTTCATATCCTTGCAGTTCACCTCAAAGATATGCAGACGGTTACCTTTCGTGATAAAGAGCCTTTGGGATAAGTGTTATCGGACGACGGCAAAAAGCTAACAATACTAACAGAGTGGTTCACATATAATCAATTGTACGAAGATGGCAGGCATTTGACATATTTGGATTTCCCTTCTGAATTTGTTTGGTACGAAAATTCAAATAGATGTTGCTTGCACATAAAAGAAAGTACGCAATTGGTCGTCTCGCTTATGTCCATCCAAGTGCAGGGGAGTTGTTTTACTTCCGGATGTTGCTTGCACATCAAAAAGGCTGTACATCATTTATCGACGTTCGCACTGTCAATAAAAAAATCTTCCCGACATATCGTGCAGCATGTCAGGCTTTTGGCCTACTAGATGATGACAAGGTGTAACACCCCAACCCGATAAGGGTAGAAGTATTACGTTATGGTGACATATCAAAGCAAACACAAGCACATAACTTAATTAATACAAAAGAATTTCAAAGGTTACAAAGGGAAAATCTGTAATACAAGGTTACAAATGAGAATTACAATAAATACTAAGTCAAAAAAAAAAATCACTTCTAATCATCTCTAATCCAGAATAGCTACTAAGGTATAGTCTTCTAAGTCCAAAGTACTCTCCACTCATAACCCAGCTTCCAACTAAAACCTGCCGCAGGAAAAGATAAGCAGCTGAGCTTTTAAAAAGCCCAGTGAACAGATATATATAACATAACATAACGGTAAATAAGCATAAGCAACGAAGGAATAAGGATAACAAACGAAAAGCATAATCATGAAAGTCATACGAATTTTTAAGAGAACTAAGAATCAAGAGTGCATGAGAACTGAATAAGAAATAAATCAAGAGAATAATGAAATAAGGAAAAGTTCATATAAGGATGTGCCATAAGAACTACATATCATAATCCGTCAAATCATATCACAGCAATAAAAGTATACGAAGAGGGGAGACCTCTAAGTAAATAAAAGTGTGAGAAGGAGTGTAAGGCACACACCACCTGGTCACCATAACATACACATACATAAACCTAGGATGCATCCATACGCTCCCTAACATAAGTATGTATGTCAGTACTAGACTGGTCACACATATAAAGTTGGCCAATAGTGTACACAAAATCATAACATAAGGGGGAACGCCGTAGATCTATCACACCTCTACGGGAGTGTCATGCCTAGGGTGCCATCCAAGACTTGGTCATGGTACCTCCACAACTAGGTCAACTCAGGCACAAATCTATCATAGCATACAAAATAATAATCTAGCATGGCAAGAGAAACAAGATAGTAACTCAATAAGCATGGAAAAGCATAAGCATAGCATAGCAGAGACATTTAAATAAATGTCAGAGTGAATCAAAAGAATGACAATCATACAATGAAAGTCATGAGTCAAATAACGGAATCATATCAGGCATAGGTTCGATAGCAATATCCCTACTGAAAAGGGAAAGAATATCTGTACCTTATCGAAGCACACAAATCAAAGCAAATAGATGAATGGAAGCAAATGATCACTCCTTCTTCACCCGATCTACATTAATCATAAGTTTATTTATAAGTTTCATAGTTTCATAATCATAAAAGGTTTCATTTTAGTTTTCCTTCCATTTTAGGCAACTTTCCATATTTAGCAGGTTTTCATAATTAGTAACTTTCCAAAAATAGTAACTTTCTAAAAATAGTAAGTTTCCATATTTAGTAACTCTCCAAAAATAGTAAGTTTCCATATTTAGTAACTTACCAAAAATAGTAAGTTTCCATATTTAGGTTTAAAAGCAATTTAGGGTTTCTAAAAATAGTAAATAGCATTTCAAAAGGTTTAAATAGTTATTAACGTTAAAATTGAGTTTCATATATTAATATACTTATAAAATGATGTTATTTCACAATTTAGAGTTTTACAAATCAAAATAGGGTTTCCAAATTAAGTAAGTGTGTGATTAGGGTTTCTAATTACACAAGTCATTTTAATTGATCGTTTAAAGTAATTAAACCCCAATTAGGGCTTCATACATTCAATTAGGTCATAATTAAGTCATTTCACGAATTAGCAGTTTTAGGGTTTAACTCATATAGTTTGGTTTCATATTATTATTATTCAAAGATTAGGGTTACTATTGCAATTATGCCAAAGTTAAAGGTTAATATGAAAATTAATCCAAACATAAGTCAAATACTTTTAAGATGACCATTAGCTTATTTAGGTTCTAAAAGTGGGGCAAATAAGCTTATAAGTGTTTAAAACCATTAACTACTTAAATTCAGCGTAACCATTGAAATCAGATCCGACTTTAGCCATTTTTAACACACTCTAAACGAGCTCATAAAATTCTTAAATTTTACCCAGAAGTACTTATATGTCTTAAATATTTTACATAATTTTTCCATAATTTATTAAGTAGTACAAGTACCAATTAAAAATCGACATTCACAACATGTTCTCGGATTGGGTCTGCTGGAACACCCTGAAAGTTTGTAATTATTTACCCAGGTTAGACATCTCAGAAAAATCTACAAAAATTACACAACGTAGCTCAAATACCAAATTTCATCCTGCAAAAATTTCAAGTCTTAATTTGTTACAGATATTAAATTAAAAATCAAGAACCACGACTGAATTTCCATAACCCGAAATACAGTTTTGACACATGAATTTCTAAAAATCAAATGGTTGCCTTCTAGACCTCTAAAAATCATCAAACCAATTTTATTTGATCCCTATTTCATTGAATTCAGTTTTAGACTAAAGAACCACTAAAATTCATACTTGTGTCATCAGTTAACAATTCGATTAGTTAGCACATAATTTCTGCCAGATTAATTTGTTTATATAAATCCAATTTCAAAAACATACATAATTATATTGATATATATTGATCCGAATATGTTGTTAGAGATTAAGGTCTACATGTTACCTCTTGTTTAGATCGAATAGGATAAGAACACAAAGATCTCCAAATGATCAAATCACCAACACACCTCCTTTCTTGATCATGATCGCATGAAGAAAAGTAAACAAGGATCGATTTAGGTTTTTGATTAACAATTCGAATGGATAAAAGTGATGTGTATTTAATTACCTTCGTATGATACGAATTGAACAAGATCAATATTAATTTGTTGCTTCTCCTCTTCTCCTTGTATCGAATAGGGCAAGGATTGATTAGGGTTTCGGTTTGTTTTATTTTTTTTTGTGCCGACAATAGTGATAGAGGAGGAAAACTTTTAGGGTTTCTTGGAGTGCATGGAGGATACACGGTTATGGGAGAAGAATTAGGGGGGTTATGTGCCGAAAATTAGGGGTGATTAAATGAGGATTAGTGCTTTCCAATTTAGTCAAATTTCATTCTTATCTCTTATAATATTTGGTGTACAAGTTTAATTATTATCGGCCTATAGGTGACATATGAAACGTGCCATACTTTTATTTCATAAGGTTCTTGTATAATTTCATATTTTACTTTAGGCTTATGTTCATATCATATGGTTTCGAGTCATAACATGATATATAATTCAAGTTTTAATTTATAGCGTATTTTCATAAGTCGTATTTAATTTAGGGTGTTATAATTCTTCCCTCCTAAAAAGAAAATTTCGTCCACGAAATTGAAATACGAAATCGAAATAGAAATAAGAAATCGAAAGCGGAATCAAAATGAATATGTACCAAGTCACAAAGAGAAATGTGGATAACTGGATTGCATCGATTCTTCGGTCTCCCAAGTAGCCTCGCTCTCAGGATGATTCTTCCAAAGATTCTTTACGAATGGAATGATTTTAGTTCTCATGACTCTTTCCTGATGCTTCAAAACAGCCTCAGGTTCTTCACTATAAGAAAGATCTTCTCGAAATAGATCGAACGGGCAAGACACCACATGAAGCGGATGATAATTATACCCACGAAGAAGAGATACATGGAATACATCGTATACGTGAGATAACTGGGAAGGTAACGCCAAGCGATGAGATACCTCGCTAACCTGATCAAAATCATTGAAAAGCCCTAGGCTTTCATAATTCACAACGAATTCGTTCCAAGGAATACGAAACAACAATGTAGCGGATAACGATTTAAATCTCACACAGAGATACATGAAACATTCATGCTTGTAAGCAATACGAAGGTAGTACTAAAGAGTAAAACCTCATCAACTCAGTCCAGATCTTAACGAAAAGGGAACTAGTGCATCATTATAGAAGAACTCATCAATTTGAAACAGATACTGATCGAACTAAGGAACGTACCACCAGTCAATGAAACGCGTGACGAATCATCAAATGTATCAAGAGTTTTATAAGAGATAGATCGCATAATTGTACTGATTATCAATCGAGTACAACTCGAAATATCAACTTGTATTGAAACGCATAATGAGATGGGTAGCATATTTGTACTGACGATCGATAGAGTATAAATCGGAGTATTGAAACGCATTAGAAAACAAAACAAAGTAGGTCGAATAATCATACGGATAAAACACATCAAAGAGCTAACATAGTCGTACAGACGATAAACTACGCACATAACGGAGGATCGAAACGTATCGGAGAGCATAATGGAATAGGTCGGATAATCGTATGGAAAACAACAACTCAAAGGATTAACGCATCGTGAACCAGATCTTCTTCATATGCCCAAAACGTCTAACTCTCCACAACGGGGACATCATACAAATTTCATAGTCCACCATTCAAGGTTTCTCTTCCACAAGGATAACTAATCCACCAATCACAGTAATCAACCCCGGACCTTAAACCAGCAAATCTCCAACTTAATCCAATCCAAAAGGTGTTCTACATCTCCGTAACCAAACTCAATCATGCCAATACACTTGTTAAACTCTCCGTCCCATACATCTTCAATTTCAACATAGTTTCTCTGTCCGTCCATCCATCTGAAGGTGAGTAGTCGCCATAAAATCTCGAGCCAGTCTTGAAGGTCTTCTGCATTTCTTCTGGAAGTGTGAAACAAAACTCTATTTTTCTGACACGATCACTGCAGGTGCGCCAAGGAGCTTGAATAATCTTCTGTTGAAATAAATCTCTGCCGATCTTCCAATTGAGTCACCAGGTTGAACGATTCACTACAACCCACATCGCTTTGTCCTTCCCAATGTGCGCGTAAATCCCGTTACAAAGTTGCTGACAGTTTTAATCCTACTCCTACATACGAACATCCAAAATGAAGAAAACCACTCGTACGCTGATGCTGACTCCCAATCTGTTGACATGCTAGACACTTCGCCATCAAAGCATTCACATCTGTTGTCATACCATCCCGTCATAATTTATGCTACAAGTCTCTACATGATAGTACAACTACTATGTATAGAGCGAAAAGAATGGGGTGCTTCGAGCATAACCGTTTCATTCAAATCTTCTAATCGTAATTCCACCACCTTGCTCCTGAGCTTCTTCACATCCGTCATAACCAATCTCCAGTCGTGCGTCTGATAGTTCGCCTCCCACGGTTTATCTGCATAGATGCATCACTAGCAATCTTTCCGTATAACCTAAGGACATAGCTGACCTTCTTCTCAAGTAGAAACAAATATCCCTCTTAACTTTCCAAAAGTTCTCCAACTTATTCTTCATCCCTACAAAAATTATACTCTTCGAGAAACTTACATCGACCTCTTCTGACGTAGAAACTTTCAACACCAAAATACAAGGATGATTCCCGTGTTTCTCTTTCGTCCTTGAATATACTAAATTGTCATACTATGACAATTGTCCAAGCATTCATGAAATACACGATTCATCAAGCTCACAAGAATAGTCGGAGCAGTAGCCAATACGATTGGCATCACAATGCTCATAGAGATTATAACGGATACAAATCAATGCTAGGAACATCTTGCTCCTTCACATGAAAATGGACATAATCAGATTACAAATCGATCATAGAGAAAACTTCACCCTGAAGTTGATTAGATAAGCCGTCGATAACGGTATCAGTCCTAATCACCATACTACTAAGATTCCAGAATTCCATGAACAACCTCATACCACCATCATTCTTCTTCATAACCAAACTGAAACACAACACGGAGACGCACACAGACGGATAAACCACTTCCTAGAAGTAGGTCCTTCAATACTCTTCATTCAACGTATGTCATTCGTAAGGGATTTTGGAAATAGGTAAAACGTCACTTACACATGAATAGAGTTCTGATTCAAATAACACACTGACCTCAAGCACTCCTCAAGACATTCTATGACTCCAATAAGTTCAAGGTATATGATGTAACTATTATCACGCTGGCCAGACGTCATAATACTTGCATCATATACACATGCCTTTATTGCAATCACAGTCTACCTCAAGTCGTGACAAAACACATTCTAATAAACGGATCAAAACAATTACATTCGAGAGGAAATCTTGGTAGTCCATCAAGAAATACATCGCGAAATTCAACATCGAAAACTCTCGAGCGAGTTACATCAAACGGAATATCTTCACAAATGCGAGGGATTAATACACGGAATTTCAAAGCAAAGGTAATCATAATAGTATGCCAGGTCAGAAACCTGGGCACGGAGTTTGAGTTTCATAAGTCGTCAGAGATGACAAAATCATAACTGTTGTTAGCATCTAAATGTTCAGTCCACAATTACATGACCAGAATGAAATTGAATCGAACATTCCCCAAGAAATCAGATTAGCAGAATGAAATTGATCTTCAAACATCCTCAACCGTACAGGATACTGTACACTCGTGATGGATAGTCACAAGATTCTCATAGAGATAGAATTAGGAATAGCAATTCGATAATGCAGAGGGGACTTAATGTGCTTAGTAAAAGCAAAAGACTCCACAGGATATGTCGTTCTCGTATCAAATAAAACCACGCAGCACGATCGCATAAGTAAGGAATACCCAAAATGGTACTTGATGTGTCAGCAGTCTGGTCCCTAGTCAGAGCGAACACTCGACCCTCGGCAGATTGCTGTCAATCATTCTCATTCTTACGGTTGTTACCATTCACCCTCTGACACTCTTTCGTCCGACGTCCAATCACACTACAACTGAAACCGGCATCCAACGTCTTATAACACGATCACCCAGATGAAACTTTTCGCAGTCAACACATGGAGGAGATGGAACCTGGTCCCACAACTTCTTCTGCTCAGACGAACCCGAACGTAGGGGTCAAAACGAACAATGAAGACAATTCAAACGTCAGGATCAAAATACGAAGGAAGAGATCGCGTCAAACGAGAAGCCTAATGTCTACCCAATATCCTCACAGGTCATTCTAAGGGAGGGAAACAAATCTTCCTATATCCGTGGTTAATAATTACCAGAGTTCTCATAGGATTAGCAATGGATTATGCAGATTCAAGTAGTATCAGATGATACATTCTATATCCAGCATAAGTAATGAATTCACAGAATGTGTCAAACACATGACGGTTGAATGACCTTCGGGATGGTCGGAAAGGTATCAAACTGTTTAGCAAACAACTCGGAGATGGAGGTCAAAATCAGGAAATGAAACCTAAATGGTGTAAGGTATCCATGCAGTTCTTAAGGCATTCCAATCTAACTTGGTTACTAAGCTTAGGTTGCAAAACTTTCTAGCTTCTGAAACAAATGTTCTTATAAGGCATAGCCAAAGGCAGAGGCACGAATCAGAGTGATGCGGAAGCAATGCTACTTACATAGATGTCCTAGTCTACCCATTCCTCACCGGTTATAACTTATGTTCCTATGGGGAGATCCTAAAGCAATTTCTCAAAGGTTGTCTTATGAGCGCCTACAGTGGAAACTTAGTGGTCCAAACTTCACAGGTCAAGGGTAAATGTATTACAAGTTGCAGCCTGTGCTCTGATACCATAATTGTAACACCCCAACGCGATAAGGGTAGAAGTATTACGTTATGGTGACATATCAAAGCAAACACAAGCACATGACTTAATTAATACAAAAGAATTTCAAAGGTTACAAAGGGAAAATCTGTAATACAAGGTTACAAATGAGAATTACAATAAATACTAAGTAAAAAAAAAAAAATCACTTCTAATCATCTCTAATCCAGAATAGCTATCAAGGTATAGTCTTCTAAGTCCAAAGTACTCTCCACTCATAACCCAGCTTCCAACTAAAACCTGCCGCAGGAAAAGATATGCGGCTGAGCTTTAAAAAGCCCAGTGAACAGATATATATAACATAACATAACGGTAAATAAGCATAAGCAACGAAGGAATAAGGATAAAAAACGAAAAGCATAATCATGAAAGTCAAACGAATTTTTAAGAGAACTAAGAATCAAGAGTGCATGAGAACTGAATAAGAAATGAATCAAGAGAATAATGAAATAAGGAAAAGTTCATATAAGGATGTGCCATAAGAACTACATATCATAATCCGTCAAATCATATCATAGCAATACAAGTATACGAAGAGGGGAGACCTCTAAGTAAATAAAAGTGTGAGAAGGAGTGTAAGGCACACACCACCTGGTCACCATAACATACACATACATAAACCTAGGATGCATCCATACGCTCCCTAACATAAGTATGTATGTCAGTACTAGACTGGTCACACATATAAAGTTGGCCAATAGTGTACACAAAATCATAACATAAGGGGGAACGCCGTAGATCTATCACACCTCTACGGGAGTGTCATGCCTAGGGTGCCATCCAAGACATGGTCATGGTACCTCCACAACTATGTCAGCTCAGGCACAGATCTATTATAGCATACAAAATAATAATCTAGCATGGCAAGAGAAACAAGATAGTAACTCAATAAGCATGGCAAAGCATAAGCATAGCATAGCAGAGACATTTAAATAAATGTCAGAGTGAATCAAAAGAATGAAAATCATACAATGAAAGTCATGAGTCAAATAACGGAATCATATCAGGTATAGGTTCGATAGCAATATCCCTACTGAAAAGGGAAAGAATATCTGTACCTTATCGAAGCACACAAATCAAAGCAAATAGATGAATGGAAGCAAATGATCACTCCTTCTTCACCCGATCTACATTAATCATAAGTTTATTTATAAGTTTCATAGTTTCATAATCATAAATGGTTTCATTTTAGTTTTCCTTCCATTTTAGGTAACTTTCCATATTTAGCAGGTTTTCATAATTAGTAACTTTCCAAAAATAGTAACTTTCCATAAATAGTAACTTTCTAAAAATAGTAAGTTTCCATATTTAGTAACTTTCCAAAAATAGTAAGTTTCCATATTTAGTTACTTTCCAAAAATAGTAAGTTTCCATATTTAGGTTTAAAAGCAATTTAGGGTTTCTAAAAATAGTAGATAGCATTTCAAAAGGTTTAAATAGTTATTAACGTCAAAATTGAGTTTCATATATTAATATTCTTATAAAATGATGTTATTTCACAATTTAGAGTTTTACAAATCAAAATAGGGTTTACAAATTAAGTAAGTGTGAGATTAAGGTTTCTAATTACACAAGCATTTTAATTGATCGTTTAAAGTAATTAAACTCCAATTAGGGCTTCATACATTCAATTAGGTCATAATTAAGTCATATTTCCCCAATTAGCAGTTTTAGGGTTTAATTCATATAATTTGGTTTCATATTATTATTATTCAAAGATTAGGGTTACTATTGCAATTATGCCAAAGTTAAAGGTTGATCAGTTAAAATCAAGTCATATTTATTTCCAAGGAAACACAAGTGAAGTATGTGTGACCCAGTTCGTTATCCCCGATGAGAGTTGAATGGAATTTGTGAGATCGGGTTTGTGAATCGTGTTTGAGATATAAAAATTTGAGAGATTTTGGATTTGGATTACAACTACGTAAAACAATAAGTAGGCTAGGAAATAAAATACAACTAAAAACAATTAACGTAATTAAAAATGTAAACGTGATAAACTAAAACATGAAATCTACGAAATATAAATCCTACGGGTATCAAATTAATTTTCCTACACTCTAAATTATAAAAGAAAATTTTAGAAAAAAGAAAAATATTTTTTTGACTTTTTAATAATTTTTTATAAATTAAAAACTATTTAAACTATTTTAAATTTCTAAAAATACGAAAACTAAAAATAAAATTCTGAAAAATTTTACTAGAATACTTTAGACTTAAATAAAGCTATGAAAAATATGAAAGGTGAAAGTGCTTTTTCAAATAAGCCGCATATAAGCAAAAGCTCACAATAAGCTAAAAATAAAAAACAAAAAAGTAAAAAGGTTTTAAATAAATTTTTTTGTAAAGTTTCAACAAAGAAAACAATTGAGTGCAGTGGTGGGTTGCTTTGGTTTGTTAGCTAACTGTCCTGGGTTCGAACCCCAGGACTGTCAAGATTACAATCTTTATTATTATTATTTTTTTTTTCTTCTTGATTTCTCTTTATCAAATATTGCTTAACAAGTTTTTTTTAACTAAAAATTAACAACCTTTAACAAACTTTAGCAATCTTTAACAGACTTTAACAAACTTTAGCAAACCAACTTTAACAGACTGTGCTAAAGACTAATTAGCTAAGTAAAAAAAACTTTGACAACAAGATATCAAATACTAAACCGCAAACAAAAATTTAAGAAATCTTTTAACAAGAGCAAACAAAAATTAAACTTAGCAGTCCAACAAAAATAATAGCAGCAACAAGAGCAGCAACAATAGCAGTCCAACCAATACTTTTAACAATATCAAAACTTATCTTAACTACAACTCCAATTCCAACTCCAAACCAAACATTAAATAGAAACAAGAGCGGCAAACAATAGCAGTAATTCTAAACGAAACACGAACAATAACAATAACCTTAAACCATAACAATAATAAACACAAACAATAACAATAAACCATAAACTATATTATGCAAAATCCAGCAAACAATAAACACAAACACGTTCAACTATATAAGCAGTAAACTTAGACCGATTCAAATCCAACAATAATCTTAAACCAAGCAGCAACACAACAAGAACAATATAAAATAGTAACAAGAACAATATAAAATAAGAACAAGAAACTTCGACTTGAATTAAATTAAAAAGTAAAGTTACAATTACAACTAAAAAATAAAAACATACCGAATTTAAAGCTAAAATAAATCCTCCTTACTACAATAACCTCCTACTCTATTTATACTACTAAGAAAAAAATAAAATACTCCGGTCCCTCTTCTTGTGTTTCTCTTGTGAGAGGAATCTTCACAAAATAGGTACTTGTGCTTCTTGGACTCTTTTCTAATCGTTGGATGAAAGATAAGTGATCCCAGCCCTTAATTTATCTTTTGGCGCTCAAAATAATACACGGATTGATGACATGGAGGCTGGGGAGGTATAAGGGGAAGGGTTTCAGTATTGGGGAGAAGAGAGGGAGGTAAAAGGATGAAAGTTTTGGGGAATAGTGGTGATAGTGATGGTGTTGGCTGCTTGTGTGTTCTTGGCGGGATAGGGAAGAAGACAAGATTAGGGATTTTGACTTGTGAATTGGGGGTTTGACTGGGAATGGGGAATTTGACCGAGTTTTATCTATTAGAGGTGTTGGGTGGGTCGGGTTTCTTTAGTCGTGGGCTGGGTTTAAGCTTTTGTGTATGGGCTGGTGTGGATAAATGTTAGTGTGGATCCGGTTGTGGTATGGATTAGGGAATTAGAGGGTTAGTTAAGGATAGAAACCAAGGACCAATCTTGTAAAGTTGTCAAAAATCAAGGACCAAATCTGCCAAATCTTCAAAGCTAATCCAGGGACCAAAATTGCCAAGCTTATTATTCCAAGGACCAAAAATTTATTATTTTTTTTTATTATTTTTTTTATTTTTTTAAGCTTGAGGGACTAGACTTGCCATTTATGCAAATTTTGTTTGTTTTTCAAACGTTTTCAATCATTTTGCATATGGAATACAAAAACACATCTCAAAGATATTTTTAACATTTTTTGATCGTTTTAAAGTGTTTTTGGTTGTTTTGACTTGAAAATTGGACGAAAAGATATGTGTAAAACGACACATATCAAATCCCCCACACTGAGCAATTGCTAGTCCCTAGCAATTTTTTTCAAAAATTGATGGATGTATCTCTTTACCAGAAGCCATCACCTCTGGAGTAGCCAAATGTTTCAGTTCAAGTAAGAACTATGGTACACTGATAACCATATGATTTTGAGCAAATCATCAGCTGCCAACGGATTTGATTTGTCTTTACCAGAAGCCGTTTGCTTCTGGACTAGCCAACTCTTAGATAAAACCACTTATTATCTTTGGTGAGCTGATGACCAATTATGGTTTTCCAACTGCCTTTACCACAAGCCATAATCTTGCGGGCTAGCCAACTCTTCATCTTTTTAGGATATGGTGAGTCGAATACCATACAATTTTTGGCAAATTGTAAGCCGTAAACGGATTTGATATATCTTTACCAAGAACCGTTTGCTCTTGGATTAGCCAATCCTTTTGTGTGTTAGACATGGTGGACTGATAACCATTTGTTGTGTAAGTGCAAAACACTTACACCAAAAAAAATTTTTTTGGCCAAAAACGGGGGGAATTAGATGGTTTATATACGTGATTAAATTCGTGAGAATTCCCCCCACACTAGAAATGAATATTGTCCTCAATATTCAAAGTACCGGCTGTTATGCCGAAACTGAGAACGTAAAAGGGAAATATTACGGGCCATTTATTTTATTTTTGTGTTTGCAAATTTTTTTTTTATTTTTATTTTTTATTTATTTATTTTTTTGAAATTTATGTACAACATCGGGGGCATCTCCCCCACACTAGGGTGGTAGAAAGTAGAAAGAAGTCAGAAATATGGGTGAAACCCATATGGTGTGCTACTGTTTTTGTTAACCGAGTCGCTAGCTTGACTCGACCCCGAATTCATTTGTCCATGGGGAAGCAAGTGGAAACCAATCTCAATCGGACTTTCATTCAAATTGTTTGGATAAACATTTGAACATGAGAAAGTTCCACACCGATGAGATAAAACCCGCGGTATTTCAATAGAAGAAACTATTAAGGGTGATACCGGGATCAAATATGGTGTCCTCACTCCCGTAGGAGAAAAGGGAAAGAGCAATCACACCATATGTGATGAAGAGAAGCAAGATCTTTATTATTATCATGTAAAACTCTTCATCATCGGAAGCATCATCGGCTTCAACGGGAGGGAGGGTTGGGATAAAATCTTCAAGAAGTAAATCTTTGAACACACCTCCCCCCACACTAGAATCATCCTCCAGATCAAAACAAAAATGATCATATTCAGGAGGAGATATCACATGAGGGAGTTCAACTGAGAACTCCTCATGATATCGATCATTTTTATCAAAATGAAATACATCATACTCGGGAAGAGACATATAAGAATGGGAAGTGGTATTTACACTTCCCGTCTCTTCCAAATGATCGATATCAAAACGAAAGGCTTCATAAACCGAGAGTGAATAATCCGGATGAGGAGTGGGATTGCCACTTCTCTCCTCTTGATCATTAAACACAAAACTCTCTAATTCGGGAAAAGCATCCTCGAGCTCGAGCTCGAGCTCGGAAGGATAAGACGGCTTTTCCACAACAACATCATCCTTTGGGGGGAGAGCAAACAATGGTTCATCAAAAATCATTTTTTCTAAAATCGGGCCATCTCCCCCCGGATCAACATCGGGCTCAACAATTTGAGCATCAAACAAGAAGACCTCGAACTCTTCTTTAGAAATATCACTTTCCTCAAACGGAGGAGAAGAGTCGGAAATGAGTGATGTGGAAGTAAGAGTGGGATTTTTGGTAATATCAATACGACAAACCGATTCTGAAGGTGGGGCAAGTGGTGTGCTCTTAGAGCTAGCAGTTTTTACCACTTCCGTTGTATCTTCCGATTCGTGTTCATCGTAATCAAAAATACTCTTAATTTCCGCATTACAACTTTTGAACCATTCACTTGAACCAGGGGCTATGTTCATTGCTTTGAGCTCAGAACGTTTTTGTGCAACACTTTTGACCGTGAATCTTGAAAGTTTTGAATCAATTTTTTCAGATTTTTTATCAATAGTAGCAACGTTGCAATTAGACCCCTGATTAATGTTGAACGTGATCTCTTCATTTTCAACACGAATGGTTAATTCTTCGGCGTACACATCAATAAGAGCACGACTTGTTCTCAAAAAAGCTCTACCCAAAATGAGTGGAACTCGTGGATCGGCATCGAAGTCTACAACAACAAAATCTGTGGGAAATTGGAACTTTCCCACTTTCACGACAACATCCTCGGCTATTCCAAGCGGATAAGTAGTGGTACGATCCGCTAGCTCGAGTGTCATGCACGTGGATGTAAGCTTTGGAAGAGATAGTTTTTCCCATATCGAGAGTGGCATGAGGTTAATACTTGCGCCAAGATCGGCCAAGGCGGAGCATTTCACCATCCCCGAGAAATCACACGGGATTAAGAACTTGCCGGGGTCTCCAAGCTTTTCGGGAAGCTTCTTGAGGATGACCGCCGAGCATTGCTCGTTTAATGGGGTTTTTGCCATATCGACTAACTTATCCTTGTTGCTTAACAACCCTTTGAGTGTAGTTGCAAACTTTGGCATGAGAACGAGAGCATCAGCAAAGCTTATGTCGAAGTGCATCTCATTGAAGATTTGGAAGAACTTTTCCATTTGTGCATTGTTTTTCTCTTTAAGCTTTTGATCATTCAGCCTTGAAGGATATGGTATTGAAGGCTTTGGATTTGTCTTCGGAACATCGGGTTCCGGAATTGGGGTTGGGATTACCGAAGGTTGGACGTGTGCGGTACTTCGTGAGCTTGTGGAATGCACCTTGTCCGTTGTCTCCTCGGTCTCAATTTCAACTACCTTTGGAGGAAGAGAAGAAGAGGTAGTTGGAATTTTGGGTCCATTATATTGGACACCACTCCTTGTTGTGATCGCCTTCACATCGCCCCTCGGGTTAGCGATCGTGGTGCTAGGAAGAGTTCCTGAGCCCGAGGGTCGATCATTTAAAGACTTTCTGATTTCATTTATTTGAGTGGCCATCAACCGATTGGTTTCATTTTGGGATATCATGAATTGTTTTAATAATTCCTCCGTGGACGTTTGATTTTGGTTTAAAACTTGGTCTTGATTAAAATTTTGTCCACGGTTTTGAACATTTCCCAAATTTTGATTGAAATTTTGACCACGGTTTTGATTTCCTTGAAAACCTTGGTGATTACCTTGGTTTTGAAAACCTTGATTTTGGAAACCTTGGTTTTGGAAATTTTGGTTCACCCGACCTTGGTTTTGGTTGAATTGGGCATTTCGGTTTTGCCCATTTGGATTTTGGGGGTTGAAACCAGGTGGTCCAAGATAATTGTTGGAGCGATAGCTTAGAAGATTACGGTCTCCTTGGGGTTGGTAAGAATTACCTCCCGAATTGTAGGATCCCGAAGCAGCATAAACGCTCTCTTGAGTGTTGCCATTGGTGGCTGGACACTCGAAATATGGGTGTGGACCACCACATGTTACACAGCTTTGATTCACCACATTTGCTTGTTGAGTTTGGTTTTGAAGATTATTTTGATGTAGCCTCAAAACAGCAGTGGATAAATCATCCATTCTTTTTGTAAGTGAAGCTATCTCGGATGAAGAGTCCGTAGTGATAGATTTAGATGACTCACTCCTCTCGGCGGAGGAATCCCAATAATTGTGGTGGGCGGTCATATTTTCAATTAAATCATAGCACTCTTCGGGTCGCCTTTTCATAAAGGTACCACCGGCCGCAGCATTGATCGTTTCACGATGTCGTAATGTTAAACCATTATAGAATGTGTCTATTATGGTAACAAGCAACATATTATGATTAGGACATCGATCAATAGATAGCTTATAACGTTCCCAAGCTTCGAATAAAGATTCATCGGGAAGCTGGCGAAAGTTGCTTATATCATTCCTCAATTTCGTCACCATTGATGGTGGGAAATATTTTGCCAAGAATTTTGAAGTCATTTCATCGAAACTATGAATTGAATTCTTGGGAAGACGATCAAACCAAGCGGTGGCATGATGCGTCAATGAATAAGGAAAAAGATATAAGCGAAGGGCGTCATCGGTGACACCTTGTTGTTTCATGCTTTGGGTTACCGTGATGAATTTATCGAGATGCTTGTTTGCATCTTCACCCGGTAAACCGTGAAATTGGCACGAAGTTTGGACTTGTTGGATCATATGATGTTTAAGTCCAAAATCCGCGGCTTGGATATTAACGGGAGCAATAGGTCCGCCCCGTCCTTGCATGGTCGGTTGGCACAACTCCTCCATCGTTCGGAGATCGGGAGCTGGCCCATTATTACCCGCGTTATTATCAGCAGCCATATTCTCAACGTCTTGAAAATCAAGACGTCGATTTCGGCGAATAATTCTTTCGGGATTAGAAACGGGTGAACAAAGATTGGGTGTGGAAGAACGGGTGCTCATGCACCAATAAAACAACAAAAGTTTAAAAACAAATTTTTGAAAATGAAAATCTTTTTTTTGTATTTTAAGGATAATTACACAATTTTTTTTTTTTTTTTTTTTTTTTTTTTTTGGAATCGATTCGTCAATCAAAATTCGTTTCTCACAAAATTACTCGCAGAGTGGCGGAGAAGCAAAGGTGGGCAATAAATGCTCCTTAAAAACCCGCCTCTTTCGGTTCGTCAATTTAATGTCAAACCATCCTTAAACCACTTGATTAGGTTGTAATTTCACGATAATCCGAAAATAACTAACTCACGATTTGTTTTGTTGGAACTTATTATGGTTTACAACACTTTCAATAAAGTGAGGATATTTATTTTATTTTCTTTTGTTTTTGTAAACACCTTAGACAAAGTGTTTGTTTGGAGTTTTTTTTTTTTTTTTTTTTTTTTTTTTTTTTTTTTTTTTTTTTTTTTTTTTTTTTTAAGAAAATATACACAAATATACTATAAACCTTCACAAAGAAAGTTTATAAAACACGATTTTGACAAACGAGATTTTAAAAATTCGCTACAGCCCTCCCCGGCAGCGGCGCCAAAATTTGATCGGTTAAAATCAAGTCATATTTATTTCCAAGGAAACACAAGTGAAGTATGTGTGACCCGGTTCGTTATCCCCGATGAGAGTTGAATGGAATTTGTGAGATCAGGTTTGTGAATCGTGTTTGAGATATAAAAATTTGAGAGATTTTGGATTTGGATTACAACTACGTAAAACAATAAGTAGGCTAGGAAATAAAATACAACTAAAAACAATTAACGTAATTAAAAACGTAAACGTGATAAACTAAAACATGAAATCTAAGAAATATAAATCCTACGGGTATCAAATTAATTTTCCTACACTCTAAATTATAAAAGAAAATTTTAGAAAAAAGAAAAATATTTTTTTGACTTTTTAATAATTTTTTATAAATTAAAAACTATTTAAACTATTTTAAATTTCTAAAAATACGAAAACTAAAAATAAAATTCTGAAAAATTTTACTAGAATACTTTAGACTTAAATAAAGCTATGAAAAATATGAAAGGTGAAAGTGCTTTTTCAAATAAGCCGCATATAAGCAAAAGCTCACAATAAGCTAAAAATAAAAAACAAAAAAGTAAAAAGGTTTTAAATAAAATTTTTTGTAAAGTTTTAACAAAGAAAACAATTGAGTGCAGTGGTGGGTTGCTTTGGTTTGTTAGCTAACTGTCCTGGGTTCGAACCCCAGGACTGTCAAGATTACAATCTTTATTATTATTATTTTTTTTTTCTTCTTGATTTCTCTTTATCAAATATTGCTTAACAAGTTTTTTTTTAACTAAAAATTAACAACCTTTAACAAACTTTAGCAATCTTTAACAGACTTTAACAAACTTTAGCAAACCAACTTTAACAGACTGTGCTAAAGACTAATTAGCTAAGTAAAAAAAACTTTGACAACAAGATATCAAATACTAAACCGCAAACAAAAATTTAAGAAATCTTTTAACAAGATCAAACAAAAATTAAACTTAGCAGTCCAACAAAAATAATAGCAGCAACAAGAGCAGCAACAATAGCAGTCCAACCAATACTTTTAACAATATCAAAACTTATCTTAACTACAACTCCAATTCCAACTCCAAACCAAACATTAAATAGAAACAAGAGCGGCAAACAATAGCAGTAATTCTAAACGAAACACGAACAATAACAATAGCCTTAAACCATAACAATAATAAACACAAACAATAACAATAAACCATAAACTATATTATGCAAAATCCAGCAAACAATAAACACAAACACGTTCAACTATATAAGCAGTAAACTTAGACCGATTCAAATCCAACAATAATCTTAAACCAAGCAGCAACACAACAAGAACAATATAAAATAGTAACAAGAACAATATAAAATAAGAACAAGAAACTTCGACTTGAATTAAATTAAAAAGTAAAGTTACAATTACAACTAAAAAATAAAAACATACCGAATTTAAAGCTAAAATAAATCCTCCTTACTACAATAACCTCCTACTCTATTTATACTACTAAGAAAAAAATAAAATACTCCGGTCCCTCTTCTTGTGTTTCTCTTGTGAGAGGAATCTTCACAAAATAGGTACTTGTGCTTTTTGGACTCTTTTCCAATCGTTGGATGAAAGATAAGTGATCCCAGCCCTTAATTTATCTTTTGGCGCTCAAAATAATACACGGATTGATGACATGGAGGCTGGGGAGGTATAAGGGGAAGGGTTTCAGTATTGGGGAGAAGAGAGGGAGGTAAAAGGATGAAAGTTTTGGGGAATAGTGGTGATAGTGATGGTGTTGGCTGCTTGTGTGTTCTTGGCGGGATAGGGAAGAAGACAAGATTAGGGATTTTGACTTGTGAATTGGGGGTTTGACTGGGAATGGGGAATTTGACCGAGTTTTATCTATTAGAGGTGTTGGGTGGGTCGGGTTTCTTTAGTCGTGGGCTGGGTTTAAGCTTTTGTGTATGGGCTGGTGTGGATAAATGTTAGTGTGGATCCGGTTGTGGTATGGATTAGGGAATTAGAGGGTTAGTTAAGGATAGAAACCAAGGACCAATCTTGTAAAGTTGTCAAAAATCAAGGACCAAATCTGCCAAATCTTCAAAGCTAATCCAGGGACCAAAATTGCCAAGCTTATTATTCCAAGGACCAAAAATTTATTATTTTTTTTTATTATTTTTTTTATTTTTTTAAGCTTGAGGGACTAGACTTGCCATTTATGCAAATTTTGTTTGTTTTTCAAACGTTTTCAATCATTTTGCATATGGAATACAAAAACACATCTCAAAGATATTTTTAACATTTTTTGATCGTTTTAAAGTGTTTTTGGTTGTTTTGACTCGAAAATTGGACGAAAAGATATGTGTAAAACGACACATATCAAAGGTTAATATGAAAATTAATCCAAACATAAGTCAAATACTTTTTAGATGACAATTAGCTTATTTAGGTTCTAAAAGTGGGGCAAATAAGCTTATAAGTGTTTAAAACCATTAACTACTTAAATTCAGCGTAACCATTGAAATCAGATCCGAATTTAGCCATTTTTAACACACTTTAAACTAGCTCATAAAATTCTAAAATTTTACCCAGATGTACCTATATGTCTTAAGTATTTTACATAATTTTTCTAGAATTTATTAAGTAGTAAACGTACCAATTAAAAATCGACATTCACAACATGTTCTCGGATTGGGTCTGCTGGAACACCCTGAAAGTTTGTAATTATTTACCCCGGTTAGAAAACTCAGAAAAATCTACAAAAATTAAAAAACGTAGCTCAAATACCAGATTTTATCCTGCCAAAATTTCAAGTCTTAATTCGTTATAGATATTAAATTAAAAATCAAGGACCACGACTGAATTTCCATAACCCGAAATACAGTTTTGACACATGAATTTCTAAAAATCAAATGGTTGCCTTCTAGACCTCTAAAAATCATCAAACCAATTTTATTTGATCCCTATTTCATTGAATTCAGTTTTAGACCAAAGAACCACTAAAATTCATACTTTTATCATCAGTTAACAATTCGATTAGTTAGCACATAATTTCTGCCAGATTAATTTGTTTATATAAATCCAATTTCAAAAACATACATAATTATATTGACATATATTGATCCGAATATGTTGTTAGAGATTAAGGTCTACATGTTACCTCTTGTTTAGATCGAATAGGATAAGAACACAAAGATCTCCAAATGATCAAATCACTAACACACCTCCTTTCTTGATCATGATCGCATGAAGAAAAGTAAACAAGGATCGATTTAGGTTTTTGATTAACAATTCGAAAGGATAAAAGTGATGTGTATTTAATTACCTTTGTATGATACGAATTGAACAAGATCAATATTAATTTGTTGGTTCTCCTCTTCTCCTTGTGTCGAATAGGGCAAGGATTGATTAGGGTTTCGGTTTGTTTTATTTTTTTTTGTACCGACAATAGTGATAGAGGAGGAAAAGTTTTAGGGTTTCTTGGAGTGCATGAAAGATACACGGTTATGGGAGAAGAATTAGGGGGGTTATGTGCCAAAAATTAGGGGTGATTAAATGAGGATTAGTGCTTTCCAATTTAGTCAAATTTCATTCTTATCTCTTATAATATTTGGTGTATAAGTTTAATTATTATCGGCCTATAGGTGACATGTGAAACGTGCCATACTTTTATTTCATAAGGTTCTTGTATAATTTCATATTTTACTTTAGGCTTATGTTCATATCGTATGGTTTCGAGTCATAACATGATATATAACTCAAGTTTTAATTTATAGCGTATTTTCATAAGTCGTTTTTAATTTAGGGTGTTATACAAGGAATGGGATACAGCACTTCAAGAAGCAGAATTGTCAGCAACGGCTTCAAAACTCCGTACCCTCTTTGCACACATTCTACTCTACTGTGAAGTTGCAGATCTAATACAGCTATGGGAAAGACACTGGCATATTATGGCAGATGATATACCAAGAAAAGCTTCACACATGTCTCATGTTAGAAACCTATATGTCAATGATCCAAATATGAAAGGCTACATCATCTATGAAATAGAAATGATTTTGAATGGTTGTTCAAGATCAGTCAAAGAATCCGGTTTATCATTGCCTCCACGCCATTTGCTCGCTGATCTTGAAAATAGGTTACTGATGGAAGGAAAGTATTACAACCGCCCAGAACTAAAAGAAGAAGCAGCCATTTGTGCTGGGAAATTAAATGCTGATCAGAAGGTAATTTATAATCTTATAATTTCTATATCAAATAACAAAAATCAGGAATTGGTATTTGTATATGGACAAGGTGGAACAGGGAAAACTTTTCTATAGAAAACAATAATTAATAGATTACGTTCAGGAGGGAAAATTGTGCTCGCTGTTGCATCTTCAGGCATTGCATCGTTGCTGCTGTCATCTGGAAGAACGACACACTCAAGATTTAAATTGCCATTAGAATTATCAGATGAATCAATGTGTAACTTAAAAAAAAACACATTGATGGCGAAATTATTAAAAGAAACTGAATTGATAGTGTGGGATGAAGCGGCAATGAACGACCGTCGATGTTTTGAAGCACTCGACAGAACCCTTAAAGATATCCTCGTTAATTCTGAATAATTGTTTGGTGGGAAAACAATCATGTTAGGCGGCGATTTTTGGCAAACACTTCCTGTTAAAAAAAGGGCTCAAAGTTAGAGATAATTGGCTCATCAATAGCTCAATCATAAATCTGGTCACACTTCAAAGTTTTCAAACTTAAACAAAACATGAGGCTGCAACAAAATAACCTGGACGAAGGTGAAAGAAACAAAATCCATGAATTCTCTTCATGGCTGCTAGATATAGGCAATGGTAAAATTGGAGAATCTGGTGAAATGGACCCACAAGATTCTTCTTGGGTTACAATTCTTGATGAATACCGAATACTAGAGCATGAAAATGGCATAGAACGACTCATCAATTTCATCTATGATAAAGCTACATTAGAAAAGCCGACAACATATCTGTTACAGGAAAAAGCAATAGTATGCCCAAAAAATGAAACTAATGATGTTATAAACGAGTAAGTCCTGTTGATGAACTCAAATAAGTACATTTTATTATCATCATTTATCCTATTTATTTGACTTGTTTTATTATATTATCTATGAGAATCGATACCTTAATGTTTACTTTAGTAATTCTCAGGTAAAAACAAGCATTATGTGAAACTTGGCGATTTTGGACTAATTATGGAGCAAAACAAGCAAGATGTCAAAAGCCTAATGAAATCCAGAAGATCAAGCTCGTTCTACTCCAGATACGCCGCATCATACTTCTAACATACGGCGTATCACTATCAAGATTTCACAAGTTACAATCCAAGTACATGCGCCGCATACAAAGTCAAGATACGCCGCATCTGAAGACGGTGTACGAATATTCCTGAATATATTAATCTTGGACCCCACGCGAAGTTAAGTCAATGCGCCGCATCTAACAATTCTATGCGCCGCATCGACCCCTCAGACAGAAACTATAAATACCCCAAGGCCAGACGAATTTTGGGATCCTGAACACTAAGCTTTCGAAGACCACAAAATCCTAGAGCCGAATTCAGACGACCAAGCAGCACAAGACACACCTAAACGAAGATACAAGAGCTGTAAGAAGGTCCTGCATGTATTCAATTCATTAAGTAGTTTTGTTTTATTGTATTAGTACACTTTAATTCATCAGGATTGATGGGCTTGCGTCATGTGACTACGGAAAATCATGCACTCCCCTTAATATTGCTTTCCCATTAGTTAAAGTTTATATGTTGATGTCTTTGGTGACTTTTATTAGTGCATTGATAACCTCTGTGTCTAGCTGAGCTTTACTTGGGTCGCCATGCCCCTTCCTCGCCTATTTAAGAGACGCTTAATAAATAGGATAGACATAAGTAATCATTAAGGGTTTACTCGCCGATAAGATTAGAGCCAACGAGAAAGGTTTAATTATATACACTTCATATAAAACTAGCAATAAAACAAGTGACAAGCTACTTAATTATCAGGACAGGTCTTCTTATTGTCTCGAGTATCTATCTGTGTACGTGTGTGCTAATCGCTGATTCGTGCTCATTAGTTTAGTTTACTATTTAATCATAACCAAACCGTGCCAGTCTCTCAGGCTGAACCCCCTTGCGTTAGATTAGGTTGTATAGCTAACTTAGGATATTAAAATACTGATTAGAATAACTAGATAATACGTTCCACTCTTAGTGATCGACACTCTACTTACCATTATATTCATACTGACCGGGTACACTGCTCGTTAAGTGTGTGTGTTATTGATAAGTCGGCTAAATATAAATTTAAAACTTGAGTAGGCATTAATACTGCTAAACCGCAATGACACGCGCACGCACCAAGTTTTTGGCGCCACTGCCGGGGAGTGAATTTTTATTATCTGTTAATTTGATTAGTATTTTAATTAGGTTTTTCTTTTTAGTTTTTTTTTTAGAATCTAACCACTAACCCTGTTATATATTAGATAGATTGCATTCATTGTATAGTTTGCATATTTTCTGTTTTGTGTGTTTTTATTTTCTTTAATTTTTGTTTCTTTTTGTTTATTTATTATTATTTTTTTTTAGTTTTTTGTTTTTCTATTTTTCTGCATTCTGCTATCGTTGTACTGAGCTGATACAAACGATACGGCACATCTGTTTTCACAGATACGGCGTATTGCGTTTAATTTTTATAAAATACAACGCGTTTAATAAATTCGAGTACGACGCATCTTTCCCCAAGATACGGCGTATTCTGTTTTTAATAAGAAATTTTTCTAAACCCTAACGCCATACGACGCATCTGTTTTAACAGATATGCGTATTTTCTATTTAACAGTTTTTCGAATTTTTAAACAAAAGAGACGCATCGATTTTTATCGATACGGCGCATCTGCTAAATCAAAAATCTTGTATTTTGAAACGTAACGAAAATACGGCGCATTAATCTTTTGTTAATACGACGCATTTAATTTTAATAAATATAATCGATTTTTGATAATTTAAACTGGATACGGCGCATTCTAAATTATAAGCGGCGTATCTGTTTTCTGAATAAAAGTCTGATTAAATTTTAACGCAATAAGATACGGCGTATCCAACTTTTTGGATACGGCGCATCGTTTGCAGATATCAGCAACTTTTATTTTTCGTATTCTGTTTTCGTTGTTAATTTTCTGATATCATACTTTCTTGAACATACCCTACTGATGCTTTTGTGATGGTTTCAGAAAGTGCATGACCAGGAGTTCAACTAAGAACTTGATTAAACCTTTCGAAGATCCTGAACGAGCCTTACATTCGCTTAAAAGGCTTTTAAAGCTTTGAAATTTCAAGTTCGTTCGAGCTTGATTACTTTTCTGAAGAGAAGGAGGAAGAAGAAACAGAAACAATGGCGGAAAACACTACTATGGAGGAATACATGAACAAAACCCGTGCTGATTACAGTTCAGGAGTTGCTAGACCAAAGTTTGATGAAAAGTCAAAGTTTGAGTTGAAGGGCCAGTTTCTCAAGGAACTAAGAGAAAATGCTTTCAGTGGAACGGAACATGAAGATGCTAATGAACATGTTGAAAAAGTCCTCGAGATTGCAGATTTGTTTACTACAGAAGGAGTCTCTGACGATCAACTTATGCTAAGAATCTTTCCAATTTCGCTTAAAGGAGCTGCTAATAAGTGGCTAAGGAATGAACCTGCTAGTTCAATCACAACATGGGAAGATTTGAAGAGCAAATTCCTGAAAAGATATTGTCCACCTGCTAAAACTGCTAAAAAGATGGAGGCTATCAACAGTTTCAAGCAAGAGCCTAATGAAACTCTTTATCAAGCTTGGGAACGATTTAAAGACTTATTGATGAAATGCCCTCAACATTATCTAAGTCCAATGCAGGAGATAATATTGTTCTATCAAGGATTGGACGTGCCTACTAGACAAATCTTGGATGCTAAGGGAGCTGTGCCTCAAATGAGTGCAGCCGATGCTAGAAAAGCTATCCAAGAAGCTGCTGATCACTCTCAAAAATGGCACGACGGAACCTCTACTAGATCTAAGAGCAGCACTAATTTTGACGGGTTTGCTGCAATTCAAGCTCAATTGGATAAAATTAGTAGAGAGATGAAGAAGCGTGATGAGAAAGTTTATGCTGCCCAAGTTGGATGTGAAAAATGCGAAGGACCTCACTACACTAAAGATTTCCCTAATAAGAATGAAAGTGAGACTTTTGAAGAAGCATACTACACACAATTTGGACAACCATTCCGAACTTTGGGAAGATTTAGGGAAGCTGCTCCGGGATACTATCAAAAGAACAACTATAATCCCACTTATCAAGAAAGGAGGCAAAATTTGGATGACACTCTAAAGCAAATTATGGCCGATGCTGCTAAAAGACATGAAGAGAACACCGCTATGATCAAAGAAATCCGAGCTTCAACGGATACTATAAAAAGAAATCAAGGAGCTTCGATCAAAGCATTGGAACAACAAATCGGACAAATGAGCAAGGTTCTTCAAGAAAGGGGATACGGAAGTTTACCTAGCTCAACTGAAACTAACCCAAGAGATCATGTCAAGGCCATATGCACTACAGAAGAAGTCACGCCTAACATACCTTTTCCTAGAAGATTGATGAATGGTAATGATGCTGCAAAGCCCGAATTTTTCTTTAATTCTTCAATCTGTTTAAGGAGGTTACTCAAAGAAAAGGCAATAATACTGCTAAACCGCAACGACACGACACGCGCACGCATCAAGTTTTTGGCGCCGCTGCCGGGGATGGTTGTGAGGGATATCCTCCGGGGGTGATTCTACTACTTCCACCCCATCCTACACATTGATCAGAGAGCCTATGAGGAGATTATGCCATAGGATGATTGCATTGACCATCGCTGGGAGGGGTCAGTCACCTGAGAAGGTGACCACTCTTGACCTCTTCCTTCTCAGGAGCATGGATGAGGGATTGGCGGTGAACATCCCTCACTTTTTGGCGCATTTCCTTCATAGGGGTGCTTTGGGGAGAGATAGGAGGAGCCAGATGACTGGGGGGCATTTTGTATCTAGACTGGCCCGTCATTTTGGTGTGATCGGTGATGAGATTCCTGCCGGGTTAGAGGTTGAGGTGACCAGTCTACCGGTTATTGGGCAGGATTATTTGGTCAGGTTGGGGATTTGTGAGATGGTTATGGGGGGATGCCATTGGGTAGCGTTGGGTCCCGCGAGACCAGCAGAGGTAGAGGCGGAGCAGGGAGGTCCCCAGGGAGCTCCGGCTGCTGCTCCAGCCCAGGAGGAGCCACAGGTACCCCCACCACCACCAGTTGCACGCACAGTCGGTCAGAGGGTAGAGCTAGTCGAGGGGGAGGTTAGAGCTTTGAGGGGCGTCGTTGATGGTATGAGGGCTGACCTCACTATAGTCAGGAGGGATTTAGGTTGGCTGGTCGGGAGTGTGAGCCAGATTTTGGAGGGTCAGGGCACGAGCCATACTCGCCCTGATGGTACTTTCGTTAGAGGGATGATCACATACTCCCGAATTCCCACACGCAGAGTCCGACCTAGGACAGATGATGCCAGCACCTCAGGGACTCACTCAGCTGCAGAGGATGACTCCCCACACCCTTGATCTCATATGTTTGATCTTATTGACATTATTCCACATACATTTTTATTCTTCTTGGGATTGTACTGAATTTTATTATCATGTATTTATTTGATGTTTCAGTTTGTGTTTCTTATTGTGTTTGATGAAGACTGGCATTAAGTTCAGCATGAGTGAACGAGAGAACCCGAGAGGTAAACCGTGGAGCGAGCCCATTTTACAACAGACTGTTAACAGTTTGTTTGGTAAATACATGCGCCGCATCTAGTAAAACAGATGCGACGCATCCTATCCTTTATTTTATTTTATTTCGTATTTATTCCAGGCTCGATACGGCGTATCTTCTTCCATAAGATACGGCGTATCGACTGACCTGATGATTTACAATTTAATTTTTTAGGTTTTATTTTTACTAACTACTAATGTATTATGCAAGTTTAAACCTTCTTAACTCAGGTGTGTTAAAGTCTAAATGGTATTATAGATTCCTGCAATTCTGTGGATACATCATCTATGAAGCTTAAACGTTCTCATCCACAAGAAAGTTGATTTTTGCTTTTAAACGAATAATGGAGGATCATACCGAGCAAATCTCAGGGGAGTTTTTCTGTTCTAATTCTTTTATTTTCCAGTTTTTAACCTTTGACACAAACAACGAGGACGTTGTTTAACTTAAGTGGGGGGATTGGAGAATTAGAACACTTACTTGTCCTAAAGTTTTTCAAAATATGCTTAAAATGCGCTTAATATATCAAAATTAAAAATTTTTAGCATGTTTTTGTTTAAAGTCTAAATTACATAACCGCACACATAACTCTATTCTTTCAAAAATATTAAAACTTTAGTGTGCTGGTGACTTGTAAACTTTAGAACTTGGCTTGTATACTATTCGAGACCACCATAATAAGTATTATCTATATAATTGGAGTGACTTGTCTAACTTGGTAAATTTCTAGGATTACACCTAAATAGCCTTTATATGTTATGTGATATTAACTAACTACACTGGTTAGTTAACCCCCGTATCAACCCTTTTGTTACTCTCACTTTTAGAGTAAGATACCCCTAGAAAAACCCTCAGAGCCATTCCTTTCGTTTCTTATACCTTTGTTATAATGTTTCGATACACCCTTACACCTTAGCCTACCCTGTAGATTAAAATCCGTGGTTAATTGCTTTAGGCAAAGTGTGTTTCCTTACATTACCTGTGTTCGCGTGCGTAATTCATTATCTTTGGTTAGGTCAGGAAATTGCACAATGCAATTGATATGAAAGTAAATATTGTATATCTTTTAGTTTATTTTTCGTGTGTTTGCTACTTTCGCTATTACAGTTATTTCTGAAAGTATGAAGAATATGGAAAAATTATCCGGAAAAATAGTAATAGAAAAGTTGTGAAATTTTAGACATTTAAAGTTTAAAAAAAAAAAAAAAAAAAAAAAAAAGAAAAAGAAAAAGGAAAAAGTTGGAAGTTTGTTTTAACCAACTTATGTAAAGTTTTGTATTAAGTGGGAGATATCACCACTATTTGTTGTATATTATATTTATGGATTGAATGGGAGTTGGCCGTTATGGGAACGCCAACTAAGGTTATTCTTTGATTGAGATCTTGTTGAGTATAATTCGTGTCTACCTAAAGCGTGTGTTTCAACTGTTAAAGCGTGAGTTATTCAATGATATGAGTCTTATTCATGGGATGGTTGGGAAATTAATTAACCACACTTAGGATTTTAATTTATCTGTTTTGTTTATTTTTCATTTTACACCAATTTGTATCCCAAATATTATCCATACCCTATATCATTCTTCATCCAAACCTTTGATTTATTGAGATTAGGGATTTGAGCAATCTTAAGTATCGTAGTCGTGGATTCGGCTATGTATTTATGATTTTGTCTCCCTTTTTGATATAATATTATTGGTGAAGATTACTTGGTCCTATCTTTAGCCTATTCGAGTTAAGGATTTGAGCAATTGCAAGTATCGTGGTCGTGGATTCGATCATGTATTTGTGATTTTGTCGCCTTTTCTGGAATATGAGATCGATAGAGATTAAAAAGGATGATCAACCCTTAACCAACAAACCCTTTTTACCGCTTTAGACTTGTTATTCCTTGGCTTTAGTGGGGGAGATGCGTATACTTGCCAAGCCTATGATAGAATATTCGTCACAACTAAGCAACTAAACGATTTAGAATTGTTTTACATTAAAATTATTTTGGTTTCTACTTCGTTAAGTGTTTGGTTGTGTGATTATGAAAAAACAAATACGTGCTTAAATATAAAAATAAATCCTAACATCTTTTAGGATACATTTTCATACGATTAATTCTAAGGTTTACTTGGGGACAAGTAAAGTTCAAGTGGGGGGATATTTGATGAACTTAAATAAGTACATTTTATTATCATCATTTATCCTATTTATTTGACTTGTTTTATTATATTATCTATGAGAATCGATACCTTAATGTTTACTTTAGTAATTCTCAGGTAAAAACAAGCATTATGTGAAACTTGGCGATTTTGGACTAATTATGGAGCAAAACAAGCAAGATGTCAAAAGCCTAATGAAATCCAGAAGATCAAGCTCGTTCTACTCCAGATACGCCGCATCATACTTCTAACATACGGCGTATCACTATCAAGATTTCACAAGTTACAATCCAAGTACATGCGCCGCATACAAAGTCAAGATACGCCGCATCTGAAGACGGTGTACGAATATTCCTGAATATATTAATCTTGGACCCCACGCGAAGTTAAGTCAATGCGCCGCATCTAACAATTCTATGCGCCGCATCGACCCCTCAGACAGAAACTATAAATACCCCAAGGCCAGACGAATTTCGGGATCCTGAACACTAAGCTTTCGAAGACCACAAAATCCTAGAGCCGAATTCAGACGACCAAGCAGCACAAGACACACCTAAACGAAGATACAAGAGCTGTAAGAAGGTCCTGCATGTATTCAATTCATTAAGTAGTTTTGTTTTATTGTATTAGTACACTTTAATTCATTAGGATTGATGGGCTTGCGTCATGTGACTACGGAAAATCATGCACTCCCCTTAATATTGCTTTCCCATTAGTTAAAGTTTATATGTTGATGTCTTTGGTGACTTTTATTAGTGCATTGATAACCTCTGTGTCTAGCTGAGCATTGCTTGGGTCGCCATGCCCCTTCCTCGCCTGTTTAAGAGACGCTTAATAAATATGATAGACATAAGTAATCATTAAGGGTTTACTCGCCGATAAGATTAGAGCCAACGAGAAAGGTTTAATTATATACACTTCATATAAAACTAGCAATAAAACAAGTGACAAGCTACTTAATTATCAGGACAGGTCTTCTTATTGTCTCGAGTATCTATCTGTGTACGTGTGTGCTAATCGCTGATTCGTGCTCATTAGTTTAGTTTACTATTTAATCATAACCAAACCGTGCCAGTCTCTCAGGCTGAACCCCCTTGCGTTAGATTAGGTTGTATAGCTAACTTAGGATATTAAAATACTGATTAGAATAACTAGATAATACGTTCCACTCTTAGTGATCGACACTCTACTTACCATTATATTCATATGACCGGTACACTGCTCGTTAAGTGTGTGTGTTATTGATAAGTCGGCTAAATATAAATTTAAAACTTGAGTAGGCATTAATACTGCTAAACCGCAACGACACGCGCACGTATCACCTGTCATTGGTCGAAGGAGAGGTTATAACATATATAAGTTCTGACGAGGCAATTCCGATAGGAAGAGAAGGTGCTGCAACTGAAATGCTATACCCACCGGAGTATCTAAACACTCTCAAATTCCCAGGTTTACCACCAAATAAGCTTCACTTATAAATTGGAACTCCAATAATGCTGCTACTAAACATTAACTTGGGAGGCGGTCTTTGCAATGGGACACGAATGATAGTCAAGAATCTTATGTCAAAATTAATCGAGGCAAAGATTATTACAGGCACAAGAATTGGAGAAAAAGTCTACATCCCAAGAATACCTTTGCCACACAAAGATTCAAACTACCCCTTCATTTTCAAAAGAAAGCAATTCCCGGTTAAAGTTTGCTATGCAATGACAATTAACAAAAGTCAGGGTCAGTCTTTAAACAAAATTGGCATCTGCCTTCCGCAACCAATTTTTGGTCATGGGCAACTATATGTTGCCTTATCATGAGCAACGTCACCACATGGCTTAAGAATTCTTATGACAACAGATCCTGACCACCCCCCAAATACAACAAAAAATATAGTGTATAAAGATTTTTTAAACAAAATTTCTCAATTCGAGGTCCATGATATTTTCTTACATATAGAAAAATTCGTTTTATAGTTTCATTAACATATAAACAATTATCATTAACCATACATTGTTTCTTAACCTAAACATCTTTTATTAACTACATTTCATACATGTACAGGATGGCAGCAGCTAATATCAGAGATCTAAAACCAATAGATAGGGAAAAGATCCTAGAAGCAAAAGTGTACCGAGCATGGATACATCGAGACCCACCAGACACAACAGACAAAGGCTTTCGGGCAATTCTATTAGACAAAGAGGTATCTTATACATGCCATAAGAACAGAACCAAAAAAGATTTATACAAATAACTATGAAATAATACTTTTATACGAACAGGGAGATGCAATACAAGCGAATATGGATGCAAGTGAAATTAACCACTTTACCCCAATTGTCGTGCTTGGAAAGACAAACTGCATATCAGGATTCACATGTATTCTGACAGAGAGTTGGCAACAAACGTCACAAAACAAAACATCACTGTCATTCACCAGCTTCACAAAGTTCGATAATATAGAAGATGCTGGATTTCCAAATCATTACTTTGACTTCATCTCTAATAACCAGCTACCTGGCAGAATCATTGATCCAAGTGACAAAAGAAAAAAGCCTCATCCAGTCCTCACAGGTAATGGTAACCACACTCAAATTTGCACTTATATATAAAAACAATTTATAAAATAATTCTTTTCATTAATTTAACAGACTATATAGGATGCTACATGCATTCTATTAAAACAGAAAAATTGGCAATCCAAATAGAAACCCGGTGATGCATCGCAAAATTGAGATCGAAAACTTAAAGTAAGTATCGTAAATTAAATTATCGTACCTTTTATAAAGTCAAACATCAAGCGGTATCGTAATCCTTTTTATTTTTTCCTTAAAATAGCCGCAACTCCATTGAGTTAACATTGTGGGGCAACCTTGCTGAGACATTTAACAAGGATGCTATTGATGCAATGGAAAAAACCTGTCATAATAGATGTTAGCTCCTGCAGAGTTTCACGATTTCGAAACAGCTTACAACTTTCGGCAACACCAGCCACATACTACTACATAGATCCAAACATCCCAGAACTTGAACAATATAGATCAGAGTAAGATGTACATTATACTTTTTTGTAAAATTTAATTTATGTACTACCTTATATATTAATACTAGTCTATATGTTTAACAGGTACAGAGCTGTATTTAACCTCATCCCACCGTTACAAGTTGTTAGGCAACCATTCAAAGACAAAGAAAAAGAAAAATTCTGAAACAGGTTCCCTCTTGCAATTCTCATGGGACAACCTGCACACGCTTATGCAGTAAGTTCTAATCAAATCTACCACATAGTTTCCCTCTTTTAAAAAACTTAAACTTAAAATACTGCTATAAAACACAGGGAGTTCGCTTTACCTGTGAAGGAAACGTAACAAGCCTCAACACATCACGAGAATGGTACTATAAATCCTGCACCAATTGTTCCGTAAAAGTTGACAAGAATGGAGACACCTATGAGTGCAGGATCCATGGTCCAGTCCTATCTCTAGCAAACTGGTAACAATTTAGTAAGCAAAAATGTTAAAAGATTGAACTGAACTAACATAATTAATTTATATACGCAGATACAATTTCAAAGCATACATCACAGACAACACACACACAACAATGATGAAATTCTTCACACCCAAAGCAAATGACATTGTTGGCATTGACTGCGACTCATTGGTTGCATCACTAGAAAACCCAGACCCCAAACAATTCCCAGAACAAATAAAAGAAATTATCGAAAAAACACACATTCTCCAGTTTCACTATAACACATCTGGCAAACAAGGACCACCATATTTTATTTTCAATGAAATCTTAGACAAACCCGAAGCACCAAAACAGCTAGAAGCAAAAGCATCAGGTACAAACATAAAGAAAAACAACAGAATGTACAATCCATTTATAAAACATATCATATCTAAACACTTTCTTATTTCTTTGCACCAGGATCAACATCAGAAGAGCGGCAATATGAAGCTATTGAATATGCAAAAAACACCGAACCACCGTTGCCTGCAATTAGCGAAACTGTTACACCAACCGAAGTAACCATTATGGAAGTTGTAGAAAGAACAACAACACTGCAAGAACATTCACAAGGTAATACTCTTTTCGGATTTTCCACATAGTTTCATAAAATATTAGATGCAGTAAAAGAACAAAATAAACATAATAAACCCTTACCATTTTACATAATAATAACAAATCATTAAATTTTTTCTTAAATCCTAATTTCAATTTTTCTTTGCTACTACAGAAATGGCAACACCACCATCTGCATACACATGTATGCAAACCAGATAAAAAACAGAAGCAAGCTCCGAAAACACTTACAAAACAACCAAACGACCACTGTTTACAGAGGAACCATCAGACAGCAAAAAGAAGAAAACTTAATATGCACAATACAACAATGGATCATGCTTTTGATGACTACTACACCATACTAAAGTGCAATATAAAAACAACCACCTATGTAAATATCTATCAATACTACTAATGGTCCTGCACAATAACTTATGTGAATATCTAGAAGTACTAGCACCGGTTATGGGCACCTACTTTTGCCATCGAACAGATGTTTAACACTCTATTTTGTATAACCATTATGAACAGTCATGTACACAAAACTATCCTATTCAATGGCTATTACAATCTATATTTGATACACCCGTTTGTTTAACAACATTCTCTTATTATTGTTTACCTTCCAATTATGCATAAAATACTCAGCCACCAATGTATAAAACACCACATCTACACATAAACAGATCTTAAAAAACGTATAATAACAAAACCACAAACCATATCTTACAAACATGATAACAAAAATGCAGAAGAAACTCTTACAGACCATGAAAATTGACAACCAACCACAAGCAAACAAGCTAATACAGTTTTACGGCCATTTAAACATGACAATTCTCCAAAAAAAAGGAACTTTCAAAAAGGGACACTTAAACAAAAGTTCATATATAATAAGAGTCCAAATATCCAATGTTTTATATAGCTATTATGAAAATGATTAAATTTTTGCTTCAGCCACAATAGCTTATGAAAAAGACAATCAGGTGCCTTCTTCTTCTGTCATCAATTGAAAGTTCAACTATACTCCTTAAAAATTGTACATTGGTTAACACTACAACTCCTCGCAAAATACAACAACTCCTTAGCTCATAAATAATCAAGAACCCTATTCACTATAAACTTATATATCAATACCAATATTGCAATATCACAAAAGATTAGCCACAATTAATACTTTGACACAAAATGACATTTCGCCATATAAACCAAGAATTTTACACAATGTAAAATAACACAGGCAATAAACTGACATAAAAACTTATACTTTTATTAATATTTACATAGGCATTCAACAAATTCTAGCTACACTGGAACTTTGTTACAGTCAAAATACATGCCATACACTAACTACAAAGTCCCAACACATCTACATGCAAACCTAACATTTTTACCGAATAGAGCAACACAAAAGACTACTACACTTTAACAGATTTACACATACAGAACACTCATAGACAAGCAAACTTATTTTAATTTCCTAATTTTCTTGATGATCCTGGATTTCTCACCAGCACGTAAAGCAGTAGCATGACTCATCTGTATCAAACGCCCAATTTCAGCAAAATCCTCTTGCTTCGCATCCTTTAAATCTGCCAGGCACTCATCCAGAACATAGTCTCTCATAAACTTCTTCAGCTCAAGAATGATTCCATGCCTATCCTCAACCTTAGCCCCTATCTTTTCAATCATTTCATTGTAGCTCTTTTCATCACCCCTATATGCCTTCTTCTCCCGCGAGAAAATGGCATGAAGAACCCTATCAATTCGCCTATCACCAATTTGATGTGCAATTTTTAAACACTTTGGAAACCTAGGAGACATGTTGTTTGAATCAACAAGCCTTTTCAACTTGATGAATTCTTATTAGGGCTTAACTGATTGTATTTGGGAAAAAAACGATTGGTAAACCCTATATACCCAAATGTATCAAAAAAAAAAAAAAAAAAAAAAAAAAAAAAACCCAGTCACAAAAGAAAAGAGTAGCCCAATAATAATAAAAAAAAAAAAAAAAAACAAAAACCCAAACAACAAGTTACTCAACATTTTTTCACAAAATTAAAAACATTTATAAAACATACAAAAAACACTACTACAACATTAAAAAAAATAAAAAAATTACATTCAAATCCTGTTAGAAACTCACAAATACATGATAAAACAAAAAATAACCCAAAATTTTACAACATACAACCTACAACGTGCAAAACACAAAACGTCCCACAAACAACACATATCTAAACACTCCTGTAGCAACGCGCGAGTTATCCCGCTCGTTATTTCTAAGGCAAGATAGACCAAACCAAAATACACATATAATATTGTTGTTGTGTGTTCAATTACATGATTTTAACAATATTATATAATATGTTAGTGCAAATGATGACATATATCTCCTTTATATTACAATAAAGATAAATATATATTATGAGACATTTAAAATCGTTAGCAATAGCTTAAAACTAAAAACTCCCGAACCAGACCTGGCATGCCAGGTCCATGCGCAGACGCGCCATAGCCTGCATGCCAAACAGTGTGTCGTGTGCGCTCTATTTTCAAATTCGGCTTTTCTCTTACCCGACAAAGTTTGATCTTTCGATACATGTTCGTACATGATATTTAAGACGTTTTAAAATCTCGCAACAAGATTCGGACTTATAGAGATGACTAAAATACCTCATCAGTTTTATAAAATGTCAACTCAAAAATGTTTTATAAAACTCAAAGCCCATTAGCCAACTCTAAACGTTTTATCAAACAAAGATATTCATTTTTCACAAAAACGTCAAATGAAAACATACAATTGGCTATAATATTTACGTATCTTAGTTAAGCACTTAACAGGTCTACTACTGTAAAATCCAAAAATTGAACATAATATGAATTGACAATAATGCCCTCATTTTAAAATTTTAAGAACTTAAGAACATCATGCAAGTAACAAAAATTATATTTAACTTAATGTACGTTATATACTAAGACACATAATGAATTAACTACAAACTAATACTTATATGCTAATTAAATAAAAATGTCCTAACTTATCACTTGTACAAAAAAAAAAATGCCACAACTTGAACCTTAACTAGGATTATGACTAAATTCATTGTGTAACAAGTTAACTTGAATAAAAGCCCAAGATCTCTCCTAATGAGGACACAAATTTTGGTCCATTATCCCTCCCAAAAATACCAATCGGTTTCCTCCTTTTATTATACCAAAAATCACAAAAAAAAAAAAAAAAACCTAAAGAACCCTAACTATCAAAAGTGCCGCCTTCTTCTTGGTTGCTGCCATTGTCGACCCAAGACCAACCACAAGGAGGTCTAATCTTTGCTCATACTAGTCAAGGTAATCTTGTTCTTGTCCCCTTTGATCCATTCGAATTATCCTTGAACCCTAAATCGACCTATTGATTTTTTTTTCCTCTTGTTCTTATTGTTGTTCGATCCAAAAGAGAAGGAAGGAAAGAATCCGTGTTGTGGTGATTTGATTTTGTGTTATTCGTGTTCTTGTGGTCTACGAGGGTATTGTATCTTTCTCCTTGTTCAATCCTTGTCGTTATTATTCTTGTTCTTGGTCGAATTGATGTTACATGAAATAATAATTGATACATAAAATCATGAATCATGAAAACCCGAAAAGTCTATATGTATAAATCGACCAGGAGTTTTGTGAGGTAATTATTCGATTTAATTATGTTATGACCTGTATTAATTCAACCTAATCATGGATGAACTCATCTAAAAATGTTTTATGTCAATAATTAGTGATTGGAATGGCTAAAACCCTAATACAAACATGTTTCTGTGATGGCTGTTTCTGAGTTGGATTTTTGTTCGACTTTAACCGGCTGTAACTAAATGATGTGATCTAGTTTTTGGGTGTTTTAAGAGTCTAAAACTAATTTCAATGAAAGGGCTACCTGGGAAAATTTAGTTTGAAATTTTTAGAGGCTTGTAAGGTTACTTTTTGATTTTTAGAAAATTATATGTCTGATCGGATTTGTGAGTCTGGAAAATCAGTCCGGGTTTTTCAATTTGAATTTCCAAACCGTGTCGAGTTAGAAAGATCCCTTTGAACTGGGTAAACTTTGAGATGTCTATTAGTGTCTGGAATTTTTGTAGATTTTTGTGAATTTGTATGAAGGGGTAAACAGTTGATAACTTATCGGGTGTCCCATCAGACATGTTTCTGGGATAGGTTAGGAAAAAGGAATTTTCTTTCATACCAAAACTAATTAATAAAATCTAGAAAAATTAGGTAAAATACTAGGGACATTAAGGTAGCCCTGTGAATTTTTTTAGATTTTATTTCGGAGTTCTACTATGATTCTTAAATTATGTAAAACGAGTCCAGATCTTACTTAGAACCTGATAAGTGTAAGATGATGTTTAAAAAGGGTAAATTGTTTATATTCAAACATTAGAGGGTCTATATGATTATTTTGATAATATTAAAGGACTAAACTTGTAGAAACCTGTAACTTTACAATAATTACACCTCATACCCTAACTTTATGATAATTGCACAATTGGTCCTTAAACTTATCCTAAATACTTAATAAACCCTTAAATGAATAAAACTACTATAATAACCTTATGAACCTTAAAGCTACTTAAAATGGAAGGTTAACTAAAAATAGCAATCGGAACTTAGAACCTCTTGTAATTCTGTCTTTTACTCCTTTAGGTTCGAGGAGGGAGTGATCTGATCCCTGTCAGTCTTTGCTACTCTTGTATTCTTGCTTGCATTTGAATAAGATACAGATATTCTGCCCTTCTTTAGTAAGGTGCCTTCGTCTCATTTCTGATTTCTGATTCACTGCCATGTTCTTTGATTCTGTGAACCTTTTTGGTTTCTTTCATGATATTATGAACCTTTGACATGACCTTTTCTGTTATGAACCTTTCTGATATTAAACCTTTCTGATACATGACCTTTCTGTTATGAACCTTTCTGATATTAAACATTTATGATATATGACCTTTCTGACATGGAACCTTTATGGTATGAACCTCTGATATGAACATCTGATTATGAACTCTGATATTCTGAAATGGAAATTGACTTATGAAACTAAATTAAATACTGGATACATGATACTTGACCTTTACCCACAGTTTGATACTACGAGCCACTCACTAGGCATGAGGGTTTCATGTCCATGTCAGTCGATGCACCGATGGCATGACTCTAGGGCAGGAGAGTGATGACCTGTCCCGTCTCTTTTCTGTATTTTAATTGGTGTGTTGGGAGTTATGGCCACCAGGGGCGTATGGATGCATCCTAGATTTGTTTCTGTATTATGTTCATGTTATGATATGTTATGATATGCATGGTGACTGATGGTGTGTGCGATACACGTCTTTCACAACTCTGGGAGCTGATCACTCCATATTTCTGATTTCTGGGATTAGTGAGAGGAACATCTCTCTGCATGGCGGTATGATTATGATTTCATGTTCATGTTTCTGGGCTCGTAGAGGATTACTGTTTTCCATGCACCTTATAGACTTATGACCTTTACCTTTCATTACTGACACCCTATGACATGATACTGGACTTATCTCTGTACTGGGCTTGGTATGTTTGGGCTTGATGGGATCTTTTGATTACTTCACCATTACTCATGATACTATCCATACTTTCTGATATCTCTGTATAACCCTCATATTTCTTCTCATCTATTATTACATCATGTACGATTCCTTCCATCTTCCCTATTTCATTATTATTGTTTGTTACCGTTATATCTGTTCACTGAGCTCGTGTAGCTCAGCCGCGTTTCTTTTCCCGCAGCAGGTTTAGTTGGAAGCTGGGGGTTGGGTGAAAAGTGTTGACTTTAGAAGACTTCATTAGCTTTTGGAAGATGACTAGAAGAACCTTATATTAGACATAGAAATTTTGTAATGTAAAGCTTGTAGTTCTGATTTCAGTTGTAAACCTTGGATTTTCATTGTATTATTTATGTCAAATGTCTGTGTTTGTTCTGATAAGAATCCGTATATGTGACACCTTTGCCCTTGTCGGGTTGGGGTGTTACAATTATGGTATCAGAGCCAGGTTGCAACTCGTAATACATTTACCCTTGACCTGTGAAGTTTGGACCACTAAGTTTCCACTGTAGGCGCTCATAAGATAACCGTTGAGGAATTGCTTTAGGATCTCCCCATAGGAACTTAAGTATTACCGGTGAGGAATGGGTAGACTAGGACATCTATGTAAGTAGCATTGCTTCCGCATCACTCTGATTCGTGCCTTGCTTTTGGTTAAAGCTTGTTGAGATCACTTTGGAGATTGAAAGCTTATGCCTTGCACCATCTAAGTTTTGAAACGTAAATAAATCTTGAAGCCATTGAGAATTTCATAGTAATTTCCTGACACTATTTGATCCTTACCTTCATATTCCGACTCTGACCTCTGATCTTTTGTTAATCATTTCGATGCCTCTTGGGCATTTTTAGAATCTCCATGGCGAGTAGTTTGGCTTTCCCCTCTTGATTATGACATTGATTTTGTTGACCTCCGAGAATATAGAAGTACTAGGTGGATTAAGATAGGTTGTTTTTACTTACGACTCGAGATAAAGTATGATCATCATGAAGGCACATTTATGTGGTGCTAGTATTATGACGTCTGGCCAACGTGATAATACTTACACCATATAAGTGCTCTCATTGTGGCCATAGGATATCTTGGGGAGTAACTAAGAAGTTTAGAATTTGATCTCCGTTGGATTATCCGTTATTGGTGAGACTTTAAGTTCACTCTGCCTATACGTATCCCTTGCCTTCGTTCTTTAGATATCTGAATGAGTTTGGACTCTCGTTTTCGTTCTGTTGACCTCAGTTATAAATCTTGAACTCTTTGTAGAGCTCTCCACTGTTGATACAGTTAAGTTGATTTGAAATCTTGTTCGTATTTCATATGAACTTTCCTGAAGATTCACCTATCATCCATTTTACGTTTTGTGGACTTTTGATCATAATCAACCCAATTTGTCTCCTTCTGAGAAATTTGAACCCACCTTATTTTGATTGAGTCATGAGAAGCTTTTGGTTTGAAGATCCTTTTTGGAAGAACCTCATCGGGCGTGAGAATGTTGGTGACGATCTTTTACGAATTGCTGCGACTTCATCTAACCTTCGAACTTCAAATTTCGAGGACGAAATTTCTTTTTAAGAGGGGAAGAGTTGTAAAATCCAAAAATTGAACATAATATGAATTGACAATAATACCCTCATTTTAAAATTTTAAGAACTTAAGAACATCATGCAAGTAACACAAATTATATTTAACTTAATGTACGTTATATACTAAGACACATAATGAATTAACTACAAACTAATACTTATATGCTAATTAAATAAAAATGTCCTAACTTATCACTTGTACAAAAAAAAAATGCCACAACTTGAACCTTAACTAGGATTATGACTAAATTCATTGTGTAACAAGTTAACTTGAATAAAAGCCCAAGATCTCTCCTAATGAGGACACAAATTTCGGTCCATTATCCCTCCCAAAAATACCAATCGGTTTCCTCATTTTATTATACCAAAAATCACAAAAAAAAAAAAAAAAAAAAAAAAAAAAAAAAAAAAAAAAAAAAAAAAAAAAACCTAAAGAACCCTAACTATCAAAAGTGCCGCCTTCTTCTTGGTTGCTGCCATTGTCGACCCAAGACCAACCACAAGGAGGTCTAATCTTTGCTCATACTAGTCAAGGTAATCTTGTTCTTGTCCCCTTTGATCCATTCGAATTATCCTTGAACCCTAAATCGACCTATTGATTTTTTTTTCCTCTTGTTCTTATTGTTGTTCGATCCAAAAGAGAAGGAAGGAAAGAATCCGTGTTGTGGTGATTTGATTTTGTGTTATTCGTGTTCTTGTGGTCTACGAGGGTATTGTATCTTTCTCCTTGTTCAATCCTTGTCGTTATTATTCTTGTTCTTGGTCGAATTGATGTTACATGAAATAATAATTGATACATAAAATCATGAATCATGAAAACCCGAAAAGTCTATATGTATAAATCGACCAGGAGTTTTGTGAGGTAATTATTCGATTTAATTATGTTATGACCTGTATTAATTCAACCTAATCATGGATGAACTCATCTAAAAACGTTTTATGTCAATAATTAGTGATTGGAATGGCTAAAACCCTAATACAAACATGTTTCTGTGATGGCTGTTTCTGAGTTGGATTTTTGTTCGACTTTAACCGGCTGTAACTAAATGATGTGATCGAGTTTTTGGGTGTTTTAAGAGTCTAAAACTAATTTCAATGAAAGGGCTACCTGGGAAAATTTATTTTGTAATTTTTAGAGGCTTGGAAGGTTACTTTTTTATTTTTAGAAAATTATATGTCTGATCGGATTTGTGAGTCTGGAAAATCTGGCCAGGTTTTTCAATTTTAATTTCCAAACCGTGTCGAGTTAGAAAGATCCCTTTGAACTGGGTAAACTTTGGGATGTCTATTAGTATGTGGAATTGTTTTATATTTTTGTGAATTTTTATGAAGGGGTAAACAGTTGATAACTTATCGGGTGTCATATCAGACATGTTTCTGGGACAGGTTAGGAAAAAGGAATTTTCTTTCATACCAAAACTAATTAATAAAATCTAGAAAAATTAGGTAAAATACTAGGGACATTAAGGTAGCCCTGTGAATGTTTTTAGATTTTATTTCGGAGTTCTACTATGATTCTTAAATTATGTAAAACGAGTCCAGATCTTACTTAGAACCTGATAAGTGTAAGATGATGTTTAAAAAGGGTAAATTGTTTATATTCAAACATTAGAGGGTCTATATGATTATTTTGATAATATTAAAGGACTAAACTTGTAGAAACCTGTAACTTTACAATAATTACACCTCATACCCTAACTTTATGATAATTGCACAATTGGTCCTTAAACTTATCCTAAATACTTAATAAACCCTTAAATGAATAAAACTACTATAATAACCTTATGAACCTTAAAGCTACTTAAAATGGAAGGTTAACTAAAAATAGCAATCGGAACTTAGAACCTCTTGTAATTCTGTCTTTTACTCCTTTAGGTTCGAGGAGGGAGTGATCTGATCCCTGTCAGTCTTTGCTACTCTTGTATTCTTGCTTGCATTTGAATAAGGTACAGATATTCTGCCCTTCTTTAGTAAGGTGCCTTCGTCTCATTTCTGATTTCTGATTCACTGCCATGTTCTTTGATTCTGTGAACCTTTTTGGTTTCTTTCATGATATTATGAACCTTTGACATGACCTTTTCTGTTATGAACCTTTCTGATATTAAACCTTTCTGATACATGACCTTTCTGTTATGAACCTTTCTGATATTAAACATTTCTGATATATGACCTTTCTGACATGGAACCTTTATGGTATGAACCTCTGATATGAACATCTGATTATGAACTCTGATATTCTGAAATGGAAATTGACTTATGAAACTAAATTAAATACTGGATACATGATACTTGACCTTTACCCACAGTTTGATACTACGAGCCACTCACTAGGCATGAGGGTTTCATGTCCATGTCAGTCGATGCACCGATGGCATGACTCTAGGGCAGGAGAGTGATGACCTGTCCCGTCTCTTTTCTGTATTTTAATTGGTGTGTTGGGAGTTATGGCCACCAGGGGCGTATGGATGCATCCTAGATTTGTTTCTGTATTATGTTCATGTTATGATATGTTATATATGCATGGTGACTGATGGTGTGTGCGATACACGTCTTTCACAACTCTGGGAGCTGATCACTCCATATTTCTGATTTCTGGGATTAGTGAGAGGAACATCTCTCTGCATGGCGGTATGATTATGATTTCATGTTCATGTTTCTGGGCTCGTAGAGGATTACTGTTTTCCATGCACCTTATAGACTTATGACCTTTACCTTTCATTACTGACACCCTATGACATGATACTGGACTTATCTCTGTACTGGGCTTGGTATGTTTGGGCTTGATGGGATCTTTTGATTACTTCACCATTACTCATGATACTATCCATACTTTCTGATATCTCTGTATAACCCTTATATTTCTTCTCATCTATTATTACATCATGTACGATTCCTTCCATCTTCCCTATTTCATTATTATTGTTTGTTACCGTTATATCTGTTCACTGAGCTCGTGTAGCTCAGCCGCGTTTCTTTTCCCGCGGCAGGTTTAGTTGGAAGCTGGGGGTTGGGTGAAAAGTGTTGACTTTAGAAGACTTCATTAGCTTTTGGAAGATGACTAGAAGAACCTTATATTAGACATAGAAATTTTGTAATGTAAAGCTTGTAGTTCTGATTTCAGTTGTAAACCTTGGATTTTCATTGTATTATTTATGTCAAATGTCTGTGTTTGTTCTGATAAGAATCCGTATATGTGACACCTTTGCCCTTGTCGGGTTGGGGTGTTACAACTACTCCCTTATTGAGCAAATAAGTTATGGTCACTTTGCGTAAATGGACTTTCCTCCTGTGGATTAACATTTTACTTAACATGCAAGGTAATTAACTTGTTGTATCAATGTGATTAGTTAACATGTTACTTGTGGCTTAACATAGATTATAACATTTGTATTTTTAATTTAAAATTTGATATTTGAATATGAAGTGGGAATCTCCTTTACCCTTTACCCAAGCCTTGGGCACCACTCAAGAATCTTCCAATTACTCATGCCTTGCTCCTACTCAAAGTCCTTTCCCTCCTATCAACTCACATTCTCTTGATTCAAGCCGCATTCATCCTTGGCAAATTTTATTTTGAATTTGAAATTGAGGTGCAAGGCTTTATCCAATGCCTGGCCTCCACTCAAAGATATTGCCTTTGTCCAACCTTCTCTTCTACTCTCAAATGGATAAAAGCAATTGATGGGTGATTTGCAAAACTCAAGAAGGTTTACAATCCTCCTAGGCAGTGTACCTAACCGTTGTAGTGTAGTATAGGCAAGACACGGGGGATTGATCGTTCTCTTGGAGAATAGCGTTGTGAAGGCCGAAATGTATGACGAGATAGGTCTAAAGGTGAGGGATGATTCTTTTTTATATTTTTTGTGTTTTTTTATAAAGCAAGTAAAATCTCGAGGTTTGAAGAGTGAGTGTTTAAAACTACTAATTAAACTAATAAAAACTAAATTAAACTAATAAACGGAAAAGTAAAAGTGGTAACTCTTATGTTAGGTAAAGGTGTTTACTTAGATTTCCTTACTCCCTAGTTATCTCTTATTGATTAGTCGAATTATCACATCCTTGTTTAATTGGCGCGTTGTAATTCTTTATTGTCGTAGGGTGGTGCCAATGTCCCTAACTCTATGAATATATAAGTCTCCTTTTGAAAACCTTAGATCTATAAGTGACAATTAAGTCATCTCCTTAGGATATCCTACTATCTACAAGTTGCAATTCACGTAATAAATACAACAAAAATAAACCACCAGTGCACTCTAGGGTATGAAGGCGTTTAGTCAGATTTACAAGCTAACACATATAAGATTAAAGCCAGTTTTCCTACTCCTAACACAAGACAACCAATTAAACAAGAGCCGACAATTAATAATCAACAACTATGTTTCATTAGATCTAAGCAATCACTAATTAATTTAGCCTAGAATGTTAAAGTGAAGAAAAGAAAAGCATATAGTCAAACAACACATAGACATATTGAATGATTAAAGAGGGATTACTTAACTTCAATAAAACATGAGTATGATGGCTGAAAAAGCCTCACAAAACTGATGAAATTCGTCTAGGGTTTTGCCTCTCCAAAGAGTTACATCAATAAAGGAAAACATGCGAAAAATATATATAGTATTACACTTGTGACGGCGTCACGTTATGGTAATTGTGACGCCGTCAGCCAGCTGTCATTAGGGTTTCATCTATAGCCGAGTCGCCGTTGTGACGCCGTCGCTTGTTGATTAGTGACGCCATCATGGGCTGTTCAATGCTGGTGATGCCGTCAGCTTCTAAACTCTCTCAAATTATCTGAGCCGTCACGTGTAAAATCTCATCAAATCTTCTTGTCCAAATACAAGTGACGGTGTCACGTTGGGATTGTGACGTCGTCTAGAGCCCTTTTCCAGACTTTTTCGTGACTTGGTTGTTTTCTTCACTTTCTTGTCCAAATTAGCCCAAAACATGCCGGTTTACATCTTTTGTGTCACAAGTACCTAAAATGCAAAAATAAACGATTTAAGGCAATAATTGATTAAATACATACGAGTTTAGGGACTAAATGACCCCTTAAAAAGGTATGTTTTAAATCATTATCAGCAATCCACTCTTAAATACTTTTCTAAGCCTGCTTAAACCTCACTTAACAATGGCTAAATAGTTGGTTTTGAACTAACCCTACTCGGGGCTTTGGAATGGACTTCGGAAGGTGAAAAGTGAAGTGCACATGGGGGTTTAAAAAAAACCAACGGCTAGTTATCGACAAGAGGACGAAATAGTCATGGCACGGGAGGCCCGCGTGTCAGCGCTACAGCTAGGGTGCTAGCTGTATTGACTACGACTGATAACATCAAATTGTCCTGATATTTTAGTGTCAATTTCCCCCAATATGCTCATCATTTGTATTGTTTTACTTGGATATATGCTCTTATTTCTCAATATTTCATTTTCAGGGCATAAACGAGCATAGGAACAAAGAAACGCGGATTTAGAAGAATATTAAAGAAGATATACAAGAGTATGCTGACCAGATGGAAGTTACGGCATAGATCCACTCTATACTTACGCCGTAACTATGATTTACACTTAAATACCAAAGTCAACGCAACTCAAGGTTATGGCGTAACTTCACAACTTAGTTACACCGTAGAAATCCAAAGACTTAGAAGAAAATTATGGTCAAGAAGGTTACGCCGTAACTCATTTACATGTTTACCGCGTAAAAGTGATGAATTTCACTATGAGAGTTTTACGGTCGTAACCCATGCTTAAGGTTACGTCGTAAATAATTTACTATGGATAAGATCATCTGAGATTCGATGGTTACGGCGTAACCAATTCTTAGGGTTACGCCGTAACTTTGACGAGGCTATAAATACAAGCCCTAATTCTGCATTTTCATCATCACTTCCCAACACAAAGTACCAAGGGACGTAAAGGGCTTCTAGAAGGACGATTTTCAGCAGCATACGGAGCATCTTCCAAGGGAGAATTTACGCCATTACTACATAAGTTTTAGTTATTTCATATCAAACATTTGTATTTAATTCAATGTCTTTCGTTATGATCATTTACATTGAATGTGATGCATTGTTTAATATGATTGGCTAAAAACCTTTGGTGTTAGCCTAGTTATGAAATTATTACTACTATGGTTTGAGTTTTCTTGCTTTCTTTATCGCTTTTAATGCATACTTTCTTAGCCTATTCATGGACACCCTTGTTTTGGTAGTATCAAAGCTTGATAGTATCTATAAAGCTAGGAGAATTGACCATAGGACCCAAGCTGAGTAGGTTGCGAGGAATGGTAAGAATTGACCATAGGATCACCTACCAAATGGAGATACTTAAGAAGTTAGAGAAAACCTGAGTTCAGAGATGCCGGGTTTTGCAAGAATAGGTCTAGATTGTAGCTGGTGCATAATGACTAAGGATTAGGTTACCCATGACACCCATCGAGTAACTACGGTGGACGAGGAATCTAGACTTATAGGCTAAACAAATTGACCAAAGGAGTCTAGTGACATTTACCCCCACTTGAAGCGGTAGAAGGTATTAATAGGAAGACTTAATTATGGCGTAATAAGATTAGTAACTAGGCTAGTACATTTCTCCATACTGATTGTTCATTACTTTAATTTCGTTTTCATTTCATTTAATTAGTTTAAATATTAATCATTTCAAAAACCCCCTTTAAAATCAGTGACACTAGAACTTAGATTGAATCCGCACTTACACCTCTTGGGACGACCTCGGCTTTACCGATTACTACACTACACACGACCGGGTTCTCTGCCCGTTAGTGCATAGGTAGAACATAGGTTGACGAGTAATTATAAATATTAAAACATGGTCTGAAATCCAGCATCAACGACGTATTCCACCTATGGCCTGCATTTCAGTATTAAGTACAGGTAGTCGATATGGCGTTTCCAGTATTCCATGGATACGACGTATCAACACACTGACCTGTATTTTTTATATTTTTATTTAATGATTAATAAGATGTTCCTGAGTTTATCTTTCTGTGCTTTATGTATTTTAACAGGTTTGGATGGCCTAACCAAGAATAGTACCAATACTAATTTATTTAGTAAATTCAAAGCCCAAGTCAACTGAAGAAGAATACGGCGTTTGAAACTCTGCCATACGCCGTATTAAAGATCTTATCCCCAGTCCAAGTATATCAAGATTTAAAGGTATACGGCGTATTACACTCTGGCAGTACCCCGTATTTAAATGAGGACAACTTTCACACATTTTCTTGCTCACATTCTTTCCACGGAGGATCATACCGAGCAAAATCAGGGGAGTATTTCGTTTCTAATTATTTATACAATGCGGACATTGTACAACTCAAGTGGGGGAGGAAGATAGAATTATAATTTTACTTGATCTTTATTTGCGAAAAATGCCTTATTTTAGTTAAATTTAAAAAAGTCTACATGTTTTTCGTAGATCACTAGTCGCATAACCCACACAAATAACCCTTATTTCCAATTGTGATAATTTTAGCTTTTTCGTTTCCTTCATTATTACCCAAATTCCACAAAAATTTTAGTGTGCCGGTGGCTTGTAGTAGACTTTAGAACTTGGCATGGTATATCTATTCGAGGCCATAATTATGAGCATTGCATTAGGGAAACCTTAATTTATAAGGCAAATTATTAGGATTCACCCAAATGGTCCATGTCGTTTACATGTTTATGTTATTAACTAACTAAACTGGTTAGTTAACCACCCGTGTAAAATTCTTTTGTTACTCTCATTTTTAGAGTAAGATGTAACAAATCGCATTTTTGAGGTCATTATTTAATTATTTACTTTTACTTATTATTATATTTTTAAGTAAATTAACTTTTACGAGTAACCAGGTGGGTTTACTCTTGTACGTCGTTAAACGTACATTTGACATAAACCGACACTAGACTATGCTTAGTCTACACATTTTATGCATTTTTGTTTCCTTACAATCCAATTTTATAAGTCACATTTCATTTTCTACATTTTTACATAAATTATGAATACTTTTCGTTTTACGCGTTTACGAACTACATTTTTAATTGTAACAACGTTTAAACACTCTGATAAGCTCGTGTCTCATCTAAAATATTAAAATTAGTTATTTTTACAAATTATGACATTTTTATAAGATTTGGATTTTTACGTAACCCGGTATTGCGTTTTTCGCGTTTTAAGACTTACACGTATACAATACTTACCTAATACCCGCACCACATTTACCAATACCCTAAATACTTATACACTATCAAAATCTACTCACTTTTCTCCGAAATACATCACAAAATCAGCCAACTTAAGATAAAAATACAAAACATATATACATTTTTTTTACAACACAATATTACTACTTGGACTTTTTAGCCAAATCTTGAAATTTGTCAAACAAAATCACCAACTCTTTGATTTTTCTTCCATAGGCTATGCCCTCCCCATCTAATCTCCACCATTCATGGATCTTGTCCAAGAATTTTTCGTTATATAAACACTTGTCATTTTTTTTAGTAAATCATAAAAACTAGATCTCAAAAGTTTCCATCTTTCTTTTTTTTTTCTCTCCATCAACGACCAAAACAAAACCCTAGACACCATTTTGATCTTGATTTTGTTTCTATAATCCAGCACAAGTTAAAGCCTTATGATCCTTGTTGATTCCTAGTTCCATTTCAACCAAAAATCACTATAAATCCACACAAATTACACTATGATCCATGGATTTTCACTGAAGTTTTTGCAAGAGTTTTTAAGTTAGATTTTGATAGATCAAGGATTTCTAAGGGTGGGTTTTGGATATGGAAGCTTGGTTTTGATTTTGGAAGCTTGGTATTTAGTTTGGTGATTTTTTGATTATTTGTTGTTCTTGATTGACTTTCACCACTCATCCTTTTAAGGAACCATTTTAATCTTAATTTTATACTATTATACATAGTTTGATATGTTTTGTACATTTATATCATAAGATTATGCCTTGAACTTAGTAAACATAACTTAAAAACCCTTGAAAACATGTTCTTGATCAATAGTTTCTATGGTAGTTTTAAATCTTTCCAAAAAAAAACGCATTTTGTATGAAAAATTAGTGAGTATCTAGATATAGGAAAAAATATAGGGTTGTTTATGTCTTGTGGTCGTTTCGCCGGGTGGTTTGTTCCGTATCTCCTCCCGATGATTTAATTAGAAAATAAACGGTAAAAGTGTTCTAAACTTAAGTAACATATTTAAAACGACAAAAGCTCCAGAATTTTGTATTAAACCAACTTATGGTGTAAAAATAGAAAAATTATAAGACCCTTTAACTTAAACGTGGCCGCTAGATTGAGGTCAATCCGAGTTGTAGTTTGTAAACTAGAGTAATTTTCATGGGACTGTTGGTGCGGCCAAATTAACAGCTTTGACACTTAAGGGTAAATTAGTAATTTTACTTAGGTTATACAACTTTTATTGCAGTGGGGCGCACATACCTGGAAAATAGACTCAAATACCTTTCCGGGGATGTAAAAACCGAGTCATAACCCTTTACAGTTTAGGAGCAACGGATTTTTAGAATTGAACAAAGTGATATAAAACCATTTCGGCACTTACGGTTAAAAGTTTAATAAACTTTTCGAACTCGTCGACAATAGTCTTTGTCATTTTGAAAACCTTATAAACACTAAGTACAATGGTATAATCAATATATAAACTTTATAAAAGTTCATTTGCTTTCATGCGTTTACTATTTATAAACCTATGACGCGACATTATAATGCTTCTAGGACTTTTCGCGGCTATTTCGTTATCTCATATCTCGTCATTTATCGTTACATTGCTTAAGATGAGAATAAGAAGAATTCTACTGTAAGAGTTGGTGACAAAAGTGGGTACACTGAGGTTTATTATGAGTAATGTGAGTATTCACATACCCCCTTTTTATGGATTTACTTGTTTTGGGGTGGAATGCATGAATTATACTTGAACAAAATTGATTACTTTTTTATAAACTAATCGAACTCTCGTTTCACTACTCATGCTTTTGAGTAATCACATCCCCTCTTTTACCATTTTAATATATTTTGGGGCTGAAGTGCATGAAACTTGATTTTGAACTTTTTGACTTAATTTTGAACCCTTTGACTATTTTGAACTTGTTTGACTTAATTTTGAACCGTTTGACTATTTTGAATTTGTTTGACTTAATTTTGAACCCTTTGACTATTTTGATTTTGTTTGACTTGATATTGAACCCTTTGATTATTTTGAACTTGTTTGACTTAATTTTGAACCCTTTGACTATTTTGAACCTGTTTGACTTAATTTTGAACCCTTTGACTATTTTGAACTTTTTTGACTTGATCTTGAACCCTTTGACTTATTTTGAACTCTTTTTACTTGTCTTGACCTCATAACTTGACTTGAACTTTTGAACTCGACTTGAACTCTTGAACCTAATTATAGACTTATGACTTGTTTTGAACTGAATATGCTGTACGCACTAAACATAAAGTCTCCCTTGTTTGGAGTATTCTTGACAATAAAGCTCGCCATGTTGGTTGAGTGACAATAATTCTCGCCTAGGTGGTGGAGTGACATAAAGTCTCCCATGTTCGGAGCGTTCTTAATTGTATATAATATTTGTAAGATGTACTGTTCATGCATTCGCATTGTTAATCCCCAGTTATATGTACCGTTCGTACGGCCTCCTTGTGTGGGGCAGTAGGTAGTATGGATAGCGCTATTAGAGATCGGCCAACCTCTCGTTCACTATGTTACGGGACGCATATTATTTATTTTAGGGGCTTTGCCGGCATATATGATTATATATGTGGTGCTTATATTGTGAACTAATAAGACAGTGTGTGCTTGAACATAAACTGTATTATCTTTTACACAATGGTTTGTGAAAACATAGGTTACAAGTCTTGTATGGGCGAGATTTGCAGCTGAATGGTTTGACAGAACCTTTGCCTTATGTATTTTTTTTCAAAGACTTTGGACTTACTTTTATTATGGAAATATATGTGAACTTATATGTTACAAGTCTTGTATGGGCGGAACTTGTAACAGGGTAAGTTGATAGGATATTTTCCATATGAACTTACTCAAAAAGGTTTTCAATCTATATAAAACGTGTGTACTTACCAACTATTTTCATAGTTGACCCATTTTCTCATGCATTTTAGGTGATCGTCATTAAGTGTATTTCATGAAGATATTTTGCATAAAGGAGTCTTCATGTGTCATGTTTGGACGTTATATAATAAAACGTTATCTTTTGAAAAAAGAACTTTATGTTTCAATTGCCGAGGTTGGCTAAAACAATATTATAATAATGTACTTTTTCCTTTAATTTTAATTATAGTATTGTTCTATCATCTTTTGTGATGTATATTGATTGCGTTGCACCTCGCGTTTCCACCTTCGGTGGGGTGTGACAGATTCGTATCAGAGCTAAAGGTTATAGAGAATGCCGTTTTTTCTAAAATAGAAATCGCAACTATAACTAAAATAGAGTTTTCTTAAAAGACCGAACATCATACGAGTTGACTAGTCCGAGCATTGCATTATTACTCTTAAATTATTCATAACCTGTACACTTATGTCTAATTCAGGAAGAATCATGCGATGAAGGGAGTAGTAGTCTCAGATCATGTTTGGTCGGGTCTGAAGAGTCTAATCACCTGAAATTGCATTGGTCGTGTGCGTGCGCATTGCATGTTTTGTGCATTCATATTTGTGCATTTTGCAAGGTAGTCAGACATCCACTAATAACTTTAAGCATGCCTTGTTTTATCATGCTTTGCCTTATTTGACTATTTTATACCTTTGAGCGTGCTTATCAGTCATTGTGTCTTGCCATACTATGTCATGCTTTGTTTTCTCCGACTATGTTATGCCCTTGAGCATGTCTGTTAGTCAATGTGCTTTTTCCTTGCTACATTATTTCGTTTCCTTTTTGCTAATCTAAGCTACCATTATTCGTTGATTTAATTGGTGTAAGCAATACTAAAATCGAGCCAATCTTTCAAAAGATCTCCTTCAAAGATGTTAAACTCCTTCTTTCTGACAACTTGTTTCCTAGCTTGATCTAGTGACAGTTCTTGTTTGACGAGTTGCGAAAATCAAGGTAGAATCAAGTTGTTACTCAACCTATTCAACTTAAACTCATGACAGTTCTTATTTGATGAGTTGTGAGATTAAGTTAGAATCCACTAGCTAAAGGTCTTTTGAGGGCTAAGCTTGAGAATAGGAAAGTTTTCCCCATCAAATTTAACCACGAGAATGTACGTCTGTTGAATGAATGAACTGAATTCCGGGACGGAATTCCATTAAGGGGTACGGACTATAACAAATCGCATTTTTGAGGTCATTATTTAATTATTTACTTTTACTTGTTATTTTATTTTTAAGTAAATTAACTTTTACGAGTAACCAGGTGGGTTCACTCTCGTACGTCGTTAAACATACATTTAACATAAACCGACACTAGACTTTGCTCAGTCTACACATTTTATGCATTTTTGTTTCCTTATAATCCAATTTTATAAGTCACATTTCATTTTCTACATTTTTACGTAAATTATGAATATTTTTCGTTTTACGCATTTACGAACTACGTTTTAAATTGTAACAATGTTTAAACACTCCGATAAGCTCGTGTCTCATCTAAAATATTAAAATTAGTTATTTTTACAAATTATGACATTTTTATAAGTTTTGGATTTTTACGTTGCCCGGTATTGCGTTTTTCGCGTTTTAATACTTACACGCATGCAATACTTACCCAATACCCGCACCACCTTTACCAATACCCTAAATACTTATACACTATCAAAATCTACTCACTTCTGCCAACTTAAGCTAAATATACAAAACATATCCACATTTTTTTTACAACACAATATTACTACTTGGTCTTTTTAGCCAAATCTTGAAATTTGTCAAACAAAATCACCAACTCTTTGATTTTTCTTCCATAGGCCATGCCCTCCCCCATCCAATCTCCACCATTCAGGGATCTTGTCCAATACTTTTTCTTTATATAAACACTTGTCTTGTTTTAGTAAATCATGAAAACCAGATCTCAAAAGTTTATGCGAAAACGTGGTGGGGGGAGGGGGTGAATACGTTACCGTTTTAAAATCTTAAAACTTGTTGTATCAAATATCCGATCAAGCTTGTTGTAATATGAAAAATGCCAATTATAGTCTATGACTAATATAAGCATACACTAACACAAGTTGTCACACAAGCATAACCATCAAGTCACAGCACAAGCAATAATATAATGCAAGTATAAAATTAAAGCAGTAAGTAAAAGAAAGTGCAAACTAGACACGAGTATTTATAGTAGTTAGGTCACGGATCTCCTCTCCGCCTAACTCCACTCCCCGTGTACCCAACTCGAGAGTTACTTCACTAAATCAACAAGCTCCCTTCTCGGCGGAGAAAACCTTTACAAACGTCGCTTACAATTTTTCCAGTACAAAGCTAAATACCGGGTTCTAGTTCGAGGTAGAACCAACCTAACGTTGCCTATACAATATTTTCGACACTAAGCTAGATGTCGAGTTCTTTTACATGGGTACAACCACTCCCATTATGTTTTATGGCCCAACATAAAAACCTTGTGTTTTATGGCACAAACACATAAACCATGTAATCTAGTTTGGTGAATAGATTGTGATGATACAATGATATTTACAATGATGATCCATGACACAAATGTCTAATGGATATGAATGACTAATCTAAATGAACTTCCATTGATAAAAAGTCTTCAATGGATGAAGATCACAAGTTCCCTAAGCTTGTTGTGATAGATCTTCATATATGTACGCTTGTGGTGGAGGATGACTCAAGATCTCTGACCTTGTTTCACAAGATCATTTCGGGAGTATGCTTACAACATAACGAAAGTTAGTAACATTTTGATCATGTGAGGGTGAGTAATGTATGTTACTACATTGTTCTCTATTGATCTAAATGTATGCAAAAGGGTAGAGATAATATGTGTTCAAGTGGTATAGAAACAACATGGTGTGGCTTGCTATTTATAGGCATAAAGGCTCAGCAAACCACGGATGGGACGGAACCAAAATGAGGGTTCCGTCCGTGTAACGTTTTGGTTCCGTGGGTACTTGACAGAAAATCTTCAAAATCTTCTACCAAATCTAACCAAAATATACACCAAATCTTTCCATGATTCTAGAGTGACAATCTAAACAATATATTCACCATATTTTTGAAAGATTTCAAGAGTGACAATCTAACCAAGATATTTACCAAATCTACCAAAGATCCTAAAGAGATATGATGATCCATGGAATGATGTAAAAATGCATTTTTATTTTGATTAAAATGTAAACAAAAGTTTGTTTGTAAAATTTATTTCTTAACTAGTTAATATATGTTTAACAAGTTGTACCATGTTAGTTTATGTGTTACTAAAAATGTTAAACTACTTATGCTATTATAGGACTTAAGTTATTATGTCATTAACATCATTTTTAGAAGTATGTAAACACGTTTATCTTAGTTTGACACCTAAAGTGCACTTTGACACCTAATGTGGCACTTATCCTATTTTGACACCTAAAGTGCACTTTGACACTTATTCTATTCTAACATGAATACAACTTAGGAAACATGATGTATAAGTAAAAATACCTGTATATGCAAAATGTAAAATGAGGTTCGACATAGAATGGTTAACCTTTTAAAATACTTAATGACTCTAAACGTATTTTAAACATTCTAAATGATTTGTTAAGGGGTTTGATCATAATGTGTTGGGTCCTTCAGTACCCAAAAGTCGTTAAACAAGATTTGAATGTAAATTACGCTAAGTGTTAATCAACCGAAAACACAATAAGTCACTGAGTGAACAGTCACTCAGTGAGTTACCTTCAAGATACTCAGGACGAGTCTAAAAAGAAAGATTCACCTCACAATGAGGCGGTACTCACTGAAGTGGCACTTGAGATGAAGAAGAAGGTAATGGATCAGTGAGCGTTAGACAAGAGCTCACTGAACCCCAAGTCTACTCAACAACAATGACTGAAGATTGAAGACAAATGTCTGAAGAACCTAAAGCCTGAAGAAAAGGAGGGATAAAGAGGGAAGGTTTGAGAAGATAAGAACAAGTCTTATCTGGGTCAGACAAACCATCCCTCAAGTGGCTAAAAGTCGAAGAAGTGTAAGGTCTGACACTCGAAGACTTTTTGGCGCAATCCTATTGGTTCTTGGAAATGACAACTACTGTTGTAGTTGTCAGACACGCTTCCTATTTGTTTATCTAGTTTTAATCTTCAGTACTCTTGATCTGTTTGCCTATAAATAGCAAACAGATAGAGAAAAGTGGGTAAGGTATTCTTGTGCAATTAAAGCTTAGACTTTCACAAATACCCCTTTTCTTCTACAAAGAGTAACGTATCCCTGAGATAGCTCAGTGGGTCGAATTGTTACCACTTAAGCATAGCTTGAGTTTAGATAGGAGACACCATACCTTGTCTATTCAATCCCAAGTGTTTGTTCCGCAAAACACTTGGGTAATAGATTCTTTGATTCATTTCTAATAAGAATTTAAACGTTGAAAATACTGTGTGTTTTTATATTAACGTTTCATTAACTGTTAGAAGTGATCATTACATTGTATTAGTCATAAACACAAATAGATTAACTTTCTAGTTAACTCTAAGCGTGTTAAGGGAACAACAAGTGGTATCAGAGCCTCTGGTTTATAAAATCTTTCAAAATTAACCAAGAGTGCTCAAGGTTTTTAAAACCAAGATCCTACTATGACTGATGCAAATGTGCCCCAGCTAGTCGACAAAAAGGGTGGAAGCTTTTCAGCTATTGCCTCACGAATTGAAGCTGATAAATTTAGCAAGTGGAAAAAGCGAATGCTTTGCTACTTGACTGGTATGGAACCATACTACATCACTTGGGTCAAAGATGGTCCTTATGTCCCAAAGACTGCTGAAGGGCTAAACATGCCTGAGGCTCAATGGACCATTGATGAGAGGAGGGTGGTCAATCAAGACCAACGCCTGAAAAGCATCATTATATCATGTCTTCCTGACGATATAATGGAATCAGTCATCAACTGTTCAACAACCAAGCAAACTTGGGATGACTTGGTCAATAGCTTTGAGGGTCCCTTAGATACCAAGGAAAACAGGGTCATGGACCTGAAACTTGAGTATAATACTTTCAGGGCAAAAGACTCTGAAAGTCTCTCTCAAACTTATACCAGATACAAGACCTTGATAAACGAACTATCAAATGATGGTGCAGTTTTGTCTAAGCATGAGACAAATGTTGGCTTTGTCAACAGTTTCCCTGAGAAGTGGCTAAACTTTTCACAAGGCCTGAGGAATGCTAATCACATTCAGACCCTTTGAGCTCCCTGAGATCTATGGGAAGTTTGTCTATGAAGACAACTTAATCTCAAGGAGATACCCTGACTCAAAAGCTCTTGAGTCCAAAAAGGCCTTGACCTCCACACCCATATCAACTACTTTTTATACTAATGGTGTTGTGCAGGACTTTCAAGAGGATTCTGAGGATGAAATTGATGAAAGGACTAGTGATGAGTACCTAAAAGATTTAAACTTGGAATTCCAAGAGAGGGCACTCCTTGCTAGTTCAAAACATTTCATCAAAAGAAACCAGTCCAACTTTTCAATAGGAAAAGCAAATGAAACCACTGAATGCTCTAATTGTGGTAAAAAGGGTCATTTTGCTAGGAACTGTTATTCTAAAACCACCTTAGAACCCTCTTACAAATTTTTAGGAAATAGTTCCTCAGGAACTAGCAAGTTTCAACCTAGAATGTTTCAGTCGACCCAACAATTTCAAAACAAGGGTCAAAAAGACTTTGAAGCAGAATATAGGAAAGCCAAGGTTAAACTTGCAATTCTTGAAACTAATCCCTTTATGTCTTAGGCTGCTCAAACATCCAAACCTGTTCAGGCAAAGAACAAGGTTTTAGTAGCTGAAGCTTATGATTGGGATGAAGAAGAGGTATCCTCAGATGAGGAAATTAGATTGAGTGCACTGATGGCACTCTCTGAAGGTGATCAAGTGGCTGTTGGGAAAAGCCATGCAAGGAATGGAGAGTGGGTAAACATCACCATGAAAAAGGTAAACACTTTACTTTCTATGGATGATGATTCTGATTGGCAGTCTTACATGAATTATATTTGTATAGATCTTAAATTTGTTGAGGAACAAAGGCTTAACATGTTTTCAAAATATAACAACATAGTGTCAGAATTGAATAAATGTAGAGATGAATTGCTTGTACTGAAGCAAGCCAAATTAGAAACAATTACTCTACAAATTCAGAACACTGAAATTTTGAAACAAAACCAAGCCCTACAAACTGAACTTAACAAAGAAGAAGCTGTCATCCAAGGATGGACCAAAAAGAACCCCAAGGTCTTTGATACTGTGGGTTTAATCCCTAGGAAAACAATTGGAATTGACCATCACATGCTTAACCCCTATGTAAGTCCCAGTGAATTGACCTTTGTTCCAGCTGGCATATCATTTGAGCAAGAAATGCTTCCCAAGTCAAATGACTGGATTGTCAGGGACAACCCAGTCAATAAGTTACCAAACTTTGAGATTGGAAAGATCTTGCTTCCTGAAAGTCAGGCTTTGAAAAATATGCTTGGACTTACTGAACAACTCAGTAAGCTTGAACTCACTGAACAACTCAGTAATACTGAGTCAGTGAATGAGTCTGAATCAGAATCATATCCACCACTCCCACCACTGAACACCCTTCAGGGGGCTGCACCCAACTTAGGCCTCCCACCAATGGTCTACTCTCAACACTCTCCAAAGGAGAGGTCAGGAATGGGAAAAACAATCCTGAAAAGACCAACATTTGAAGTCTCAGTAAATACTGATGACTCATCTTCTTCAGTCCCTTCTGAAGTAATAACCCAAAGCCCTGACTCAAAATTTGATCAGTTGGCTGAAATGGTCAGGAAGCTGGGTGAGAAGATTGCATCTTCTGAGAAACCTTCTCAATCCAAGAAGGAACAAAAACCAGCTTCCTCAAAGACCAAACCCAAACCTTCAAAACCCCTGAAAAGATGTGAACTGTATAACTATACCAATCATATCACTGATGATTGCTATAGAATTCTTTATTGCATGATTTGCAAAAAAGATGATCACAGGACCTCTGATCATAAAACACACTCAGTCACATCAAAGATGGCAAGACTTAAAGCTCAGTCTTTAAACTACCCTTCTGATTCTAAACAGAAACAGAAACAAAAGGAAAAATGTTTTGCACCTTGCCCTTACTGTGGGTTCAATGATCACCATCCTAAGGATTGTCAAATTGACAATTGTTGTGGAAATAATGGAAGTTCCACTCATGACACCTCAGGAGGTGATAAGGCCATTCAGGCCAGAAGAGGTATGACAAAGTCAGCCTCTCAGTCTACTTAGTCTACATCTGCAATCAAATGCATAATTTGTGGTAGCTCAGTCCACTCCACCACTGACCATAAATCAATTGTAAATATTAAAAAGACCCCCAAAGCTAAGCCCTCCAAGAGGTGGAGTCCTAGAAAGAACTAACCCAGTTTACTATTTATGCAGAAACATGCCAGGGATCCTGTTTGACATCTAGATAGTGGATGTTCAAGGAACATGACTGGTGTGAAGGAGTATCTACACAAGTATGTTGATGAATCAGGACCCAAAGTGATATTTGCTGATAACTCATCATGTCTCACTGAAGGTTATGGTTCAGTAAACTACAATGGTATAGTCTTTACTAAGATAGCTTATGTAAATGGTCTTAAATACAATTTGATCAGTGTCAGTCAGCTATGTGATGCTAAATACATAGTTCAGTTTGATGATAAACAAGGAATCATCTTCAATGCTAATAAGGAAGTTGTCCTTATTGCACCAAGAAGACATGATGTTTATGTGTTGGACATGACCAGTCTGACCCAGAATGGAACTTGTCTCTTTACCAAGGCCACTGATACTCTCAATTGGATTTGGCATAAGAGACTCTCCCACCTGAATTTCAAAAACATAAAAAACCTTGTTAAACAAAACAAGGTCCTTGGCTTACCATCTCTTGTGTTTTCAAAGGATAAACCATGCTCAGCTTGTGAAAAAGGTTGTTAGGAATATAAATATTCTGATGAAGGTTCGGTCACCCCGAGCATCTATTTAGCATTCACATAGCTCGTAGGCTTATTTATAGTAGTTTAGTAGTATTAGTATTATTAGTGTAGTTACATATATCTGTGGAGTGGGTCGGGGCTTTCCCCACTGTCAGCTCACTCCACAGCCCACTAGGGGCATCAATATTAGGAAGTATAAATACCCCTTCCCACACTTGGGAAGGGTTGGAACTCTTCTCACACTTAATCTAATTTTTACATTTTGCTTTGAAAGAGTCTCCCACCTCTCTCTAACTTCATCTGTCTAAACTCCATGGATCTATTCTTTCATAACACAAGACAACCCGAATCATCCACACAATCAAGATGGTTATGTCTTACAATTGGAATCAAGAGCCAAGGTTAGGTTCAATTGATTGTGTTTGGATTTGTGGTTTCTAGTATTTCTCGGTTTTATGTTTTTCGTATGCTATTTCATAATATTTGGGCGTACTTTTGATGGATGTGGTTTTTAAAAGTTCACGTGTTGCTTGCTTAATGATTTGGCTTGTTTGTAGTGACTGTTCCACATCATCTTGGCTTGAAGCCCACCTAAGTAGCTCAGATTTGTTCTTCTTTTTCTTTCTTGTTGCAACGTGTTCGAACATCACAAGTTGTTCTGGCAAGTAGTTGTTCTTGTTTTTTTTCTTTCCACTTTTGAAGTGAAAAACACCACTTTTAAAGTGAAAACACCACGCTGGTGTTCTTGTTTTTTTTCTCTTCTTTTTCTTGTTGGCAAGTTTTGTTTTGGCTTATCTGTGGTAAAATCTGAGCTCTAAAAGAGTTGTTCTTGCTGGCGGTTTGTACTCAAGAAGGAGAAAACATTGGCTTCAGTTTGTAGGACTTCTTAGTAGCGGTTTGCTTGGGTTGACAGCTGCTGTTTGGATAATAGCCAAAACCGGAAAGAAGACAAAAGTGCTGAAAGTGACTAGTTTGGCTTGATGCTCCAGCGGTTTGACTGTTTGACCGGTCAACAGCAGTTTGACTTGTACTGGCGATTTATTGACTGGCGGTTTATTGACTGTGGCGGTTTATTCACTGTGCGTTTATGCTGGGTTTATTGACTGGCGGTTATTGACTGGCGGTTTATTGACTGTGGCGGTTTATTGGCTGGCGGTTTATTGGCTGGCGGTTTATTGACTGGCGGTTTACCACAGTTGACTAGTCAAGTAAAGTCAATGTACTCAAAACGATAAAAAGAAAGAAGTTGAAACAGACCATAACCACAACCATAGTACCAAAACAAATCAAATTTACAGTCCAACACTAAAACAAACCCATTACCAATCTAACTCCCCTCGTCACATCCATCATACAACAACAACTCTATCGAATCTATACTCATCTCCACACAATAACTAGTCTCGTACGAAAAAAAGTTAAAACAATAGACCTCAGTGTTGTATGTTGTATTTCGTATCTCATATGAGATTACGTGACCTTTAATGATCTATACCCACAACTCATCATCGATCTAAATTTTTTTTGAAGACTAAGCTTCAATTAATTATCCAAAACACAAAAGAAAAGATTTATAACACTGATGGTATAATCTTTTTCTTCAGTTCGTTAAAACAAACAAAAGTCAAATGGATACAACCTTACCCGAGACCCAAAGAAGGATCTTGATGCCGTCGTTATTTTTGTTTGATGATTGCTTAGCTTCAACTGATAGTAGACAGAGTTGGTGTTGGGTTGTCGTAGCTAATAACAACAAACGAAGGTTTATTTAGTATTCGGTTTATATCAAGCACAATGGAACGGGATCTATTTTGATTGATGATAAGATCTGGTTTGATGAAGAAGTGATGAGATTTGTTAGGTGAGTGCAGATTGGGATAAGATGGAGGCGTATTGTTTATGATTAGGGTTACAATGGTTTTGGGTGAGTGTTTAATATGGTAACCTAAATGTTAGGATTAAAATGTGATATGTGATGGGCCATGGACTCGACAGTTTTTAATCATTTGGATTTGTTGGGCCGGATTATTGATACCATATAATACGTGAGCTGAATTTTACTAATACCAACATGGCTGCATTTTATAGTTAACATTTGTTTGGGCTTAAAGGTGGGAATTGTTTTTTGGACTTGGCCTATGCTTATGATCCGAATATAATGTTAACAGAATGCTTGGTTATTTCACAATGATTGATTTTGGGTTTATGAATGTCAATGTGATTACAGAGTTGTGGATTTGAGAGCATTGTCCTATTGGTGCCTACGATTTGAGTGAGCCAGCAATTTGATCTTTTCCATTTGAGTTATAGTTAACAAATTACGATTTGGTTAATTGCGAGTTGACTAGTTGCTATTTGACTCGTTGCTATTTGACTGATTGCAACCTGACCAGTTGTGATTTGACGTTGCGAGTTGACACTTGCGATTTGACTTATTGCGACTTGGTTGATTGCAATCTGACTTGTTGCAATTTGACAAATGGTGACTTGGCTTGTTGCGATTTGATCAAGTTGAGATTTGACTTCTGTGACTTGAATCTCGAATATTAGTATTGCACTTCACTTTAGGCTATTCGTGATGATTTCACGGTTTCTCTTGTAGATTTTAGAAAATCCCGCGAAAGATTCGATTTCTCGGTTTAAATCTCAAGAGTAGTAAAATCCTGTCAAATCAATTTTGGACAAGTAGGCGGGACTTGGATTTTGACTAAATAAAACTTACGGGGTTTGACTATCATTTCGGGATAAGTTTGTGCCTCGAGATTAGTAGAAATTGGGATATTATGGTTGCTTGGTTGGTTTGTTAATTCACGAGTTGGTGTACTTAGTGTCTCAAACATCTCGGGGTTGGATGGATGCACGATGTTTGATGACCCTTGCTTGAGCGTAGTTATGGTGATTAGACATGGATGTTCAAGAAGTGGATATATACAATAAAGGATGGAAGGTTGGGTATATATCACTACCTATATTTAAAGGAGTTACGTTGTTGTGCTCAATATAGGTTCTAAATCACAAATTTAGTGCAAGTATAAGTCGCGGACTTGTCCTTTATCAAGCTTCATCAAGTGATTGTTGTTTCTCAAGCTTCTAATGGGATTGTAGTACCAGATCTTCTCAAGAGATGGTCAGACTTAAAGACAGGAGGTGATTTGTTTAGAGACGTGTTTTAACCTTTTACTCACTCTTAAGTGTAACACATTTCATCAAGCGGTTTCGGTATGGTACGAGCCTCAATAAATTGTTAATATGCTAAACCATTGATGAGGAGTCTAGCAAGGGGTTACTACAAGAGAGTCTTTATCACCATCTTCTTTGCAGTAGTTTTATCTGTCTCTTTCCATGTATTGTGCCTGACAAATTCACTAACATCACGGACTCTCAGCTTTGGCAAAAAGGGTCATTTCATGCCCTTTTTGAGGGGGAGAATTAGTGCGAGTTTCCTAGCGGTTCAGTCTCCAGCGATGTGAATTTTAGCGGTTTCGGTTACAGCAGGTCAGATTGTATCGGTTTAGTCTCCAGCGGTTTGAATCTTAGCAGTTCCGGTTTCAGCGGGTCAGATCGTAGCGATTCAGGATTCAGTGGTTCAGTCTCCAGAGGTTTGAATATTAGCGGTTCCAGTTTCTGTGGTTTAGCTTTTAGCGGTTTGGGGCTTAGCTATTTGCATAAGATTTCAGCGGTCTGATACTTACTGTTGTGCAGTTGGTTCTTGAATTTATTTCTCGGTTAAATCTCAAGAACTATAAAATCCTGTACACAGTACGACAACTATTCCATGCACTGCACCTGATATCATCCAAGCAGCTGGGTCAAACAGCTATGCATGATTAGACTGACTATGAGTCATGGGCACTGCTAAGAATTAGCGCATGTTTCTTCTCCCTTTGACTATTCAACCGCACAAAATGATTACGAAGTTAATTTGGCATTCCTTGCTTGAGGGTGAAGTTGGATTTCACGAAGGAGTCTACCTATTTTTATCTTGAAATCAGGGATGGTTGGATGCATGATTTCAATGATAACTTGTTCGTGCTTAAGATGTAAGTTGAAGACTTGGGTTATCTAGTTTCCAGAAGTCGGGGTGGATGGTTGAAGACCTGGTTAACTATCACTTAAAGGAGATACATTGTAGTACTCAGTGTCACACGTAGAAGACGTTGTGGACAATCGCAAGAGGTGATGAAAGTCTCATACTTTGTCAGGATAACATTACGTACTTTGAGACTCAACACCGTTCTTCCAACAACAATGCAAGCTTAGGTAACAAATTTGAGTAATTCTACTTCATTTGCAATATGGGTATATCGGGTTTCCTTCATCAAGTGGTCACAACTAGTTGTCTGTGTATGAGGTTGGTTAGTTGGACAAAGGTTTTAAAAGTTGTGATGTGATCTGCAATTCTCACGAGATATTCTTAACCCAAGCTGAAGTTCACCAAAATCAAATCAGTCATGCCACACTCAATCTGTTACTGTCTCACGGTTTCTTCTTGGTTTTGTAAAATCTCGCGAAAGAACTTATTTCTCGGTTTAAATCATAGATTTGTAAAATCCCGTGATGATGGGCTATGCGCTCTTGACCATGATCGGGTTAAAACCATTATCAAAGGTCAGCTAAAACATCACAAATGGCTGGATCGGGGCAGTTAATCGACAAGATGTGACTACGGCGTTAGATCAGTATTATTTATTTGAGGCTGAAGTGAAATTTCATGGGTGCGTGTACTTAGTATCTGAAGATATCGGGGAGGTTGGATGAAGAGTCTTCGAGATCCTTGTTCGAGCTTTCAACATTTACAATGACGAGGACTTGGGTATCTAGTTATTTTTTCTTTCTCTCTTTTACAAAATAACTATCACTTTAAGGAGTCACGTTGTAGTGCTCAGTGTCACACGAAGTTGTGGATATCCAAGAGGTGATGTACGTCTTATACTTGATGGTTGGTTGGTTGAAGAGTATAGAGTACTTAGGGATTCGATGTTGCACGAAGTCTCTGCACCGCTCTTTGTCTCGCATTAGTACAAGTTTAAGTCACAAGTTCGGGTTATGTTACTTCAGGCTCAAGTTCATCATATTGGGTTTTTCTCCATCAGTGGTCACGATTTCAAGCCGACAAAATGATAATGGGGTTGGTAACGAGTTAGATGAGAGAAGTAGTAAAGAGAGAGATAATGACGTCTGTACACATCAGTGCAGGCCTCGTTCTTCATCAGTATGACGTCTGTACACATCAGTGCAGGCCTCGTTCTTCATCAGTATGACGTCTATACACGTCAGTGCAGGCCTCGCTCTTCAACATTATGACGTCTGTACACATCAGTGCAGGCCTCGTTCATCAAGAAAAGAAAAGTGTACGCTTGAGTGCACTTTATCTTCAAAAGAAGAGGAATCTTCTTATTTATGGCCATTCTCATCAACAAGTTGTTATGCTCTTTCCGTGCTTATTCAGTCTTCAAGTGGATCGGTGCATATAGGAGTATATTCTCATTCACTTGTTCTACCAAAAATTGCAGTTGGCAGGCATATGCAATTTTTGAGGGGGGGAAAGGGTGAATAAACAACATGTCAGTCTTCAAGAATCATCAAGCGGAGCTACTTACCGTTGATGGTATTAATATTCACTAGTTCAATCATCAAAAATTGCAGTTGGCAGGCATATGCAATTTTTGAGGGGGGGAAAGGGTGAATATTATTCTACATGTTGATTGATGATTGAGAAATGGTCATACGATTCCTGAATACGTCAGTTCAGGAATCGTGCAAACCATGTTCCTCCAACACTATTCTTCCTTCGTCTATTAAGGTGTTGAAGAACATGGTCAGGGAATGCTAATCGACATCGTCTCACGGGCTGATTCAATCAGTAACAAAGGGTTTCTAGTCAATGCTTCATGTATACATCATCAGGCTACATGTACACATAATGATGATGATTCCGATTAATCGTAACCATCATGGGGGAGAGAAATGTGTACACCAAGGACGCACAAAAGGTTCACGTGATCGAGCTTAATCGTGTATCCCGGTGTTGAGAAGCCGCATAGATGATCAGTGGTTCAACTTGTCACCTTGGTATTAACGTTTCAATGTTACGTCATGGTATGATTAATCGTAACCATCAGGGGAGAGAGAATGTGTACATCAAGGACACACAACAGGTTCACGTGATCAGGGCTTAATATCCAAATATGGATACATTCTATAGATGATCAGTGGTTCAACTTGTTACTTTGGTGTTATACTAAAGACTGAAGAAGGTCGAGTCGTCAGTCTATTCTTCATTCTCGGTTGGGTGTTATCATCTCATGTGTATACTGCGGGTTGATGGGTTACATGTAAGGTTACTGGAAGGCATTTGGTGAGATGAAGGCGGTTGGTATTCTGTTCCTCCATATTGGGCAATCTTGAAGAAGGTCGAGTCTACAGTCTTCTCTACATTCTCCGCTATGTGTTAGAAGACTAAAGACGGCGTGCATTCAGTTATCAAAAGACTTATTCATATTATGGGCGTTCATCCAAATTCTTTCTTCTATTATGGGTGTTCATCAGAAAGGTTGTCAGATTGGGGGAGAGCACTAATTTGGGGAGAGTGAAAAGCCTGAATTAATCCCTAAGTTAAAAGTGCTCACGTTACTCTTCAGCAAGTTAAATGATGGAAGCGGAAAAGACTCAGGATGCTGAGGAGTAATGGTTTTCGGTTCGTATCCTTGTATATATTTTGCTTCATTTATTTTTGTGAATATCTTATTCCATTGTGTAAATAGTTATATAGAAAACCTGCTAATTGTAAATAGAGAATCGTAAAACCAGAAAAACCATAAAAATTAAAAAAAAAAATAGAAAATACCAAAAATAGTTTCACCTAGGCATGTCTTTTGTTTATCGATAACATTTACGGACTTAGAAATGTCATTCAATAATGGCACGGGTCTTTAAATGAAGCTCGAGCAGAAGTTAAAATGGATTGGTAAAACATGTCTAAAATGGCTTGCTATTACTTTAGATAGCAACCCGCGCTTCAAAATGGGGAAAGCACGTCGCCTAAAAGACGGCTGTTCCTCCAACTGGGTGATGTTCACCTGGGCATGGATTACTTTATATCCATGTTTCTTCGATCTGATGTACGTTTCAGTGCATCATTTCTTGAAAAAGAAGAGAAATCTTCTTTACATACAAATAGTTTTCATTCTGTGATTCTTTTGAAAATTATTTGTAAGACACTTAGTGATTTTGTGTTGCTTTAAATTTGTTTAAACTTGGATTATGCATAAAATGTGTCACTCAATCAACGACCACAATACTTTAATACGGGTCATTGATTGAGGGGGAGAGTGAATTCAAATTTTATATCATCAAACGGATTTATTGGTTAAATCATACTTGTTAGAAATGGTTTTGTAGTTAATGGGGTATTAGTTGAAGAGGATCTTGCTAAAACTTTATATCAAATGGCCAAACGTGTTAGTTGCTAGAAAGTTTAGGACATTATGTGCAATTTTCTTATAGTTTCCTAGCTTCATATATCTAGAAGGTTCATTTGTGTTACTTTGGAATCCTCGTTTAATCCCCTAAACACCTTAAGACTCAAAACCGAAAAGAAGTTAGAAAACCCAGTTGTGTTTGATGTTTTTGAATACTCCAATGACAGTTGTATGATCTAAATGAATGAGTTTCAAAGGTTGTTTGACTTTTGTTAAGTCGATTGATGCTTAATTATTGTTGATATTGTGCATATGTTCTCAGGATTTGCTTAGGTATATTGCTATTATGTTAGAATCATGTTCCTAAGATCCTGAATTGAATATTGAAATCTGTGTGAATTGCCATGTTCATGATTGCTGATTGCTCTTCATGCTAGATAGTAGTTTGACGTATTTCCTGACTGTGGTTTGATTAAATGAATTTGGTATTATAATGTGGCAAGCTGCTGAAGGGTAGCTATTAAGGAATAGTGTATCTGTATGTATGTATATCTGTGTTGATATTCTTATGCAGATTCCATAGCCAAAATGAATGTGCCAGTTCCCACTCTAACCATTTGATCAGACGTCCAAACTCTATTGATTGGCTCAAAATTCACCACGACAACAACATCGGCAGCAACAACAACACCTTCATCACCACCACCACCTTCAGTGAAACTAAGCAATATTTGTTCCGATCTCGCCAAGTGGGGATCTACAATACTTGGAATTTTTTGTTGATGGATGGATAATCGATGTTGACCACTGACTCACTCAGAAAAGCGGATGATTACATCGTCTGCGCAAAAAGGTCAATATCATTTGTGTCATAATAATCACTTTGTGCATAATAAGCAGTGAATTATAAGCAGTGAATCTCCCTCTTAGATTAAGGGGGAGCATAGTATGTTCCATTATCAGAAAATATTAAATCAGACACATTTTCTCCCACATTTTCTAACTTATTTAAATCAATTGGGATCACAAATCTCAAAAGGTTTGAAATTTTTGATAGGGAGAGAGAATGTGATTTAAATATGAAATCTGATAAAATGTGATGTTTTGGACATGAATGTAAGCTCTCTCATATGTGCTAAACTCTTTCGTATATCGATGCACATATTGAGGGGGAGCAAATGTTTTGTGGAAACAAAAAGGATTTGGCATCGCAAGAGATCGTGACTCAGACTTGACAAAGGAATTGACGATAGCTAAAGTCAGTAGTCGAAAGGACATGTCCTGGACGGGTAATAATTTCAAGCCAGTTTATCTGGTGATGTAAGCGTGTCTCGTAAAGGATGTGTCTGAGTAGAATGTACCAATTTCAAGCGATTTTCCTTGAATGTGATCTGGACGGGTAATAATTTCAAGCTAGTTTACTAGTGATGTAAGCGTGTCTCGCGATGATCATGTTCTTGAAAAATCAATCAATTCAAAAGTGCGAGCTTCACCCGACATGTGCAAATTTATAATTAAAACACTTGAGCACGTGTTAAGGGGGAGCGTTTGAAAAATTCGAAACTCTCAAGGTGTTACTAAAATGTGTTTCTTAATCATGAACACTTTGAGAGATTTTTCAAAGATTTGGTTTGGCAATTGTGGTAGAACATCAAAGACTGACCATTTTACTTAATGTATGGAGTTATAAGGATGGTAAGGTTAGGTACAAGTTCCCACGATCCCGCCAGAGCCGGAGGGATCTACCCAGGGACAATCCACTAGTTAGTGTAGAAGTCCTTAGGTATGATTAAAAAAGGAGAAAAGTGGATTAGGGAAGAGTGCCGACTGAGATGGAGCTAGTACTGGAACAAACCCAACAAGGTTCTAGTAATGAAATATCGGTAAGCACTAAAGGGGTTGAAGAATTAAAAGGAAACGAAGTGAGAAAAGGGTGAAAAGAAATAGCCCTCCTTACAGCTTAGGCAGAAACCGGGTCAATACATATGCTGTCAGAATCACATAGTTGATTGCTGGCATTGAAGACAAAGTATCATGGACCCAGTGATACGCTGCACAAACCTCCTTAGCCACTCAAGGTCCCTCAAAGGATTCTTGTTTCAATTGTCACGGAGTTCAATACATTCCTATCGTCTCTCTCACTCCGAGTTAGATGATATTGAAAAGGTGGCAGTCCTCTCCAGCCTCCGCTCACTAAATCAAAGCGCACTATAGAGTCTAGAGCCATGAGATTCATCATAAGATCTCATAGGAACACAAATTATCTCTACACTGGTTGTTCAACATTAAGGACACCAGTTGTAAACTTATGAGTCCTACGCAGATCTTAGCAATCTGCCAGAACATTTATGAGAGAATTTACAAATGTAATTCTCAATGATTGAATGGAAATTCCTGCCAGGGTCAACATCAAGCAGCCTTGAAAGCAGGTCACTTCGGTAATTCCTTATGGATTACGCTTAGTGATCGCGGCGGTTTCAAACGGTCTACAGTCGTGGGGTGATCTCCAGCGACTCACCTAATCGTTGATATACTACGGTATGATCTTAAAAGGCCCTCTGTGGGTTTTCGATTAGGAACGGTCTTGGTGAGGATTAGAGAGAGTTTTCACACTATGCTGTTAACAATCTCAAAGTCCAAACTTGTAAGTACCGGTCGATTTGTTGCTAACTGTCGTATGCAGGAACTTCTGGCGGTTGTAGCTGTTGAATGCTGTAGCTGGTTGCTGTTGTAGCTGGTTGCAGAAAAGATGCCAATCCTCTACCACATGTTCACACTACATCATCATTGTTATTCAACAAAGTCATAATCACCTAAAAGACCTTCAACACAGCTTCTGCAAACTCTGATGCTAAAGATCATGACACCAAATAGTGTGAGCATGTCGGCTCGAAGATTATCACGTCACATTGAGACATACTACCGAAAGATGACTTAAAGACAAATGTTGGATGATAAATTCGAAGAATACTCAAAGATCATCCAAGATAGAAGAACGGTCATCAAAAGATCACTGCTAAAGGCACAAAGATACAAGACGTTGAAGAATCGAAGACTACGAGCTATGAAGTCAAGATCAAAAGATAAAATGCTAGAATTCAAGTTATTATTTCCGGGGTGACCTCCCTTAGTGGGAGATTGTTAGGAATATAAATATTATGATGAAGGTTCGGTCACCCCAAGCATCTATTTAGCATTCACATAGCTCGTAGGCTTATTTATAGTAGTTTAGTAGTATTAGTATTATTAGTATTATTAGTGTAGTTACATATATTTGTGGAGTGGTTCGGGGCTTTCCCCACTGTCAGCTCACTCCACAGCCCACTAGGGGCACCAATATTAGGAAGTATAAATACCCCTTCCCACACTTGGGAAGGGTTGAAACTCTTCTCACACTTAATCTAATTTTTACATTTTTCTTTGAAAGAGTCTCCCACCTCTCTCTAACTTCATCTCTCTAAACTCCATGGATCTATTCTTTCATAACACAAGACCACCCGAATCATCCACACAATCAAGATGGTTATGTCTTACAAAGGTAAACATCACAGAGCATCCTTTTTAACCAAAACCAACTTTTTCATCAGGAACTGCCTACATCTTCTCTATATGGATCTATTTGGACCAATTAGTCCTAGATCCATTAACCATGAGAAATATACTCTGGTCATTGTGGATGAATACTCAAGATACACTTGGGTATACTTCCTGATCAAAAAGAGTCAGGCAGCTGAAACAATAATGTCCTTTGTCAGGAACATTGAAAATCAAAATGACATCAAGGTCAAACAGATTAGGACTGACAATGGAACAGAGTTCAAAAATTATGAACTTGAATGTTTCTGTGATGAGAAAGGAATTTCCCAAAAATTTTCCTCACCATACACACCTGAACAAAATGGTGTGGCTGAAAGGAAAAATAGAACTCTCATTGAAGCAGCCAGAACAACACTAAATGGATCAGTCCTTTCCAAACACTTTTGGACTGAAGCAGTAAAGACTGCCTGTTACACACAAAACAGATCCATCATTGTCAAGAGACATAGCAAAACTCCTTATGAGTTATTCAAGGGAAGGATCCCTGACATCAGCTACTTTCATGTCTTTGGGTGTCCTGTGTTTATTCATAATCACAAGGATCACTTAAGAAAATTTGATGCCAAAGCTGATGATGGATACTTCCTTGGATACTCCCTTGTCTCAAAGGCCTTCAGGGTGTTCAACACTAGGAGACAGCATACTGAGGAAACATTTCATGTTACCTTTGATGAGAGCACTGATGCTATCAGTGTCTCTAACAACTCAGTGGAAGAGATAGGTATTGATGAATCATCAAGATATCCTCCTGATGAACATCATCCTGAAAATGGTCCTTCCACTCAGTATCAAGCAAATGCTGACATCTCCTATTACATCATTCCCCATAACCTTCCTTACCCAACCATCACTGAGTTTGTTGAAGCACAATGTACTGATGAAATCATTCAGTCAGTACAAAATACTTAGGAAACAAACAATCACAGTGATGAGTCAACCCACTCAGACACTCAAGATACTGAAGATCATCATATGTCTGATCCTGATCCTACCCATCAAGCCTCTACAAGCTCTAATCAGTTTCCAAGACCTCAGGACAGTTGGACTAGGTCTCAGGATATAGAACTTGTCAATATAATTGGTGAGCCTCTTGAAGGCATGCTCACAAGAAGCATGGCTGTTGAACTGAGAGCAGCCTCAACCAATGAATGCCTATTTGTGGACTTTATTTCCACAATTGAACCCAAAAGTGTCAAGGAAGCACTTAATCACCCAAGTTAGGTTCAGGCCATGCATGATGAACTAGAACAATTTGACAGAAACAAGGTAATGACCTTGGTTAAGTGTCATGAAGATGTTTCAGTCATTGGCATGAAATGGGTATTCAAAAACAAATCTGATGAAAATGGCATAGTCATTAAGAACAAAGCCAGACTTGTAGCCAATGGCTATAATCAACAAGAAGGCATTGACTATGAAGAAACATTTGCACCAGTAGCAAGGATGGAAGCCATCAGGATCTTCCTTGCTTTTGCTACATATATGAACTTCAAGGTGTACCAAATGGATGTTAAAAGTGCATTCTTAAATGGTTCACTGAAAGAAGAAGTTTATGTTCAGCAACCTCCTGGATTTGAAAGCCATGAGTTTCCTGACTATGTCTGCAAGCTTAACAAAGCCCTTTATGGACTGAAACAAGCTCACAGGGCATGGTATGAAACTCTTTCAGCCTTCCTGATCCAAAACAAATTTGTCAGTGGCAAGATAGACAACACATTGTTTATCTACAAGACAAATAATGATGTCATACTAGTACAAGTGTATGTTGATGACATCATCTTTGGCTCAACAAGTTTCAAACTTTGCAAACAATTTGAAAAACTAATGGCAAAGAAATTTGAAATGAGCATGATGGGAGAACTGACTTACTTCCTTGGTCTTCAAATCAAGCAGACTGATAAAGGAACTTCTATCAGTCAAGAGAAGTATGTCAGAAGCCTACTGAAGAAGTATGAGCTTAGTGACTGTGCCTCAGTCAAAACTCCCATGGTACCCCCAAACAACCTTGGTCCTGATCTCACTGGAAAACCAGTAAATCAAACTCTTTTTAGAGGAATGATAGGATCACTGATGTATCTACTTGCATCAAGGCCTGATATCCAATTCTCAGTCTGTTTGTGTGCCAGATATCAATCTGACCCAAGAGAATCTCGTATCACTACTGTGAAAAGGATATTCAGGTATCTGAATGGTACTCCAAGCCTTGGATTATACTATCCAAAATGCTCAGGCTTTGATCTTAAAGGATACTCAGACTCTGACTATGCTGGATGCAACATGGACAGAAAAAGCACTTCAGGCTCCTGCCAAATTCTTGGTGGAAAACTAGTCTGTTGAAGTGCTAAGAAGCAACAGTCAGTTGCCATGTCCTCAGCCGAAGCTGAATATGTTGCAGCAGCAAGTTGTTGTGCAAATGTACTCTGGATGAAAAGTCAAATCAGTGACTATGGAATTCAGTACAAGAAGGTTCCCATCTTTCGTGATAACACAAGTGCAATTGCCATCTCAAACAACCCTGTTCTTCATCAGAGAACAAAACACATTGATATTAGATATCATTTCATCAGGGACCATGTCATGAATGGTGACATAGAATTACACTTCATTCCTACTGAATATCAGCTAGCTGATATATTCACCAAGCCATTGGATGAACCAACTTTCACAAGACTGAAAGCTGAACTTGGAATGTTGGATATTGAGAATCAGCCCACTGATTGATTCCATCCAAATAAGTGTAAATTCTGAAAATCCAGGTCCCTGACTCAATCAGTGAAAAGAATCACCGAAACCTCAGGAACTAAGCCCAAGTTCCTGAAATATTGGACTTCAGGAACTAAACCCATGTTCCTGAAACCTTGAACATCAGGAATTAAACCCAAATTCCTGAACACTAGAACCATCAGTGACTCAACCCAAGTCCTGACAATCAGGTTCACTGAATGAAAAGTCATTCAGGGCCCTCAAGAGACATTAAATACTAACTTAAATGCTCTAAGTATCTAGTTAGTAAATGTCCGAGTTTGGTAACTGAATTCTTATTTAATATAAGAATATTTGTTCTTTTTCCTTTCTGGCTTCCACCTCTGGGCCCCCACATTCCCACTTGGCATTAAATGCATCTCCAATCACATTACAGATATGTGATGACTCATCTCTGCAAATTACACTTTTGCAGAACTGCTCAACTGTTCACCTTGACTGTTGCGCCAAACCAGGGAAAGTGGAGTGGTGGCATTAAATGCGGATCCCAAAACATTTTATTCAAAACAGTTTCCAAAAATTCTTTTTGATTAAATAAAATCCGCTTAATACCCAAATTACCCTCCACTTCAATTCCTTATAAATACCCCCATACAAAAAAACACACACATGTTTTTTAGAAATCTTAAGCAAAATTTTGTCCTTTCTTTAAAAAAAAACTAAATCTTGTGTGTGTGTTCTTAGCCTTTAGAAACCCAGAATCATTTGTTAACCCGGACCTACCAATACAAATGGCTTCTTCTAAAGCTATCATATGCGCCCCTAATGTGGACTTCACATTGGAGGGTGTAGACCTCACCAAGAACAATGTGGTAGGAAACTTTGCCTATCCACAAAAGTTCTATGCGTACAAGAATGTAGTGAAGTATCTTCAAAACTGCTTTCTTGCTACGGCATTTACCAAGACCCCCTCATTCATCTACCATGACTATTTGAGGGAATTCTGGTGTACTTCAGTGGCAGCAAACCCTGAGGACACCAAAGAATCCATCATCACATTCACAGTGATGAATAGGAGAAGGACCCTCTCCCTGGATTACAAAACCTTCATCAAGGCTACTGGTCTTGATTTCGCTGAGGCCTTTGAGCCCAACCCTACTGACCACGAGGTTAAAGCAGAATTGCTTTATCTAGGACCTCATGACCCTAAGCGTCCTACAATGGCCGCTGGAGCCTTATTGGAGAAGGCTCTAATAGTTAAAACCTGGTTCCACCCTATCTAGAGGATCCTGATGACCTTCATCATTCAGGTCCTTGGAGGGAATAAATCCTCCACGGAGCAGTTGTACTCATCACAAAAATTGATGTTGTTCAGTCTCTTGCAAGGTAGAAAAATAGATATCGGAGGAATAATCTTCCGTGACCTTGTTTCCAAGCTCTCAGGGAAATCTAGGCAAAGACTTATGTCTTATCCTAGGTTTATTTCTTGCGTGCTTCAGGACCTATTAGGTCCTGACTATGTTAGGTCTGACGTTGAAGGTTCAAAACCTGACGTCTTACATAAGACCAATTATACTAGTGGCATTCCTGAGGTACAACCCATTGCCCTGACTAACTACATGCTGGTGGTTATTCAGGGGGAGAACGCTGTTTCTCCATTACCTTCACCTACAAAGAAGGTGAATAAGACAAAGAAGGGTCAGTCCAGTAAGGTGGTTAGACCCAAACCACTCGCCACTGAGACTGATGCCTTAAACAACCCTAAACAAAGGTTAAATGTGACCGAGACCTCTTAGACACCCCTCACTGAGACCATCTTGTGCCCGAAAACAAACACCAACGAGGTCACTGAGAAATCATCCTCAGTGTCCTCGGGCAAACCCCTCTTCCTCAAGACTCTATTGACATAAACAAGTCACTAAGGTCAGGAACCTCCAACCACTCACATCCCGATGAAGGCACTGACAAATCACAATCATGGCCTGAGGGAGAAAAGGGTCCTGAATCCTCGGTTGGGTAGCACTACTCAACTGGGAAGGGGACCCACAAACAATCACATCCTGCTAACGTCCCTGAGCAATCACACTCAGGGTCTCAAGGAGTAAAGGTCCCTGAATCCCCAAAAGGGCAGTACAACCCTGATGGGAAGGGGGACTATCAACCATCACAATCAGTACCTCATGATAGTTCTGAAAAACACCCGTCAGGACTTGAAGGCGCTCAGGGGGACAAAGACTCAGAGGGATATAAACCACCCGCTCATACGGAACCCACAACCACCTCAGGCGGATCCATTCTCTCAGGAAATGCCCCCAAAAGTCAGGCTAAGCAATCAGTTATTATGACTAGCCAGGCTGATAAAACCAAATCAGTTTTTATGGCGGGGTCAGGACCTGGCCAAAACCAAGGCAAGTCTTTTTATAAAGAGGAGCCGGTTAACCTTTTTGAGATTGAGTCTATGGGGGATATTCAGGCTCTTCTTGATTCTGAAGATGAGCTCAAGGAAGAGAGTGAGGAGGAAATTTTTGAGGCTGGTGATGACATGGAGACTGATGTACAACCAACTGAGCAATCGCATCAGTCTTCTCCACATGGTGAAGAATCTGAATCTCAGGCTGATCATTCTTCAGATTCTGACTCATCATGCCCTCAGGAACTCAAGAAGTATGAAAACATTCTTCCTCTTACTGAGAGGCAATTGGTCAAGTTCCTACAAAAAGCCAACAATGCTCTCTTCACTGGGCTAACTGAAGAAATTTTTGACCACCACACTGAAGCTGCTGTTCATTACGTCGATCTGAAGGAATCAGTGGAATCCTATCATGATGACGTAAATGAGCACAAGTCATCTATCTCCTTCTCCCTGACAAATCTTGATTACAATCTTAAAATGTTCAACGAATCTCTCACCAACTTACAAAAGAGCGTTGAAACTATTCAAGAGTCAGTGAAAGATGACCCTGCACTTAACAGGAAAATTCTTCAGGCTTCTGAGACCTACCAGCAACAATCTACTCAGGTGGCTGAGCTGGTAAACATGCTGACCTCCTCAAATCTTCAGGGATTCAGCTCTAAAGTGGACTCCATCAGGTCTTCCCTGGGTCTTATGGAGTCCCACATGGCATCTTTAGCGAATTCTTCTTCTTCCTTGGCTTGGAATCTTGGGCCAAGGATGACTGCAATGGAGGTTTCTCAGGCTTCTCTTGAGGCTAAGGTCTCAAATCTTCAGAAGGACACCTCAGACATCAAGTCAATGATGACTGAGATTTATCAGGCCTTCAAGGGTCAGGATGCTCCCTCAACTTCAGTGAGTGCACCAACTTTTGCTCTCACCATGGTTCCAGCAACAGTTGAGGGGGAGAATGTCACTGAAGAACAACCTCCAGTCACTGAAGAGAAACCTCCTTCTCACACTGAGGGGGAGATTCCTGAGACCAACCCATCTTCATCCCGCCAAGACAAAGGCAAAGGCATTCTTACAACCACTGAGCCTGAGTCTACAATCTTGGTGCCTGCCTCCTCTGAAAGAAGGCAAGACCCTGATGAGCCAGTCAGGGTCCCTTATAAGGTCAATGGAGTGATTAAACTTCTTACTAATGAGGAAGTTCAAGCTCATATGGAGAAAGAGGAGGCAATGAAGAAGGCAGCCAAAGAAGAAAGGGCGAGCAAGGCTGCTCTTATTTAGGTGGTCCATGAAGAGGTTGAGAAGATAGGTCTTGAGCCTAAAGAACTTGCTGGAAGAAAGGGTGGTAAGAGCTTTGTGGATGCTCAGAATGCTGAGATGGTTGCTCTCAGGATGAAAAGGGAAGACAGGTTGAAAAGGACTGAGGAGATCAGGCAGAACAGGATTGAAAGATATCAGTGGGTCATGACAAACAGATTGAAACCTGAACCCATCCTTGATGTCAAGATTCAGCGAAACACCAAACCTGCCATTATTACTGTCTACAGAAGTGCTGATAAGAGAACCTTTGAGGTTCATAACCCCTTCAGATTCGCTGACTTCGAGATCACTAAATTGGATGAATTGGGTCCAATTATAGCGAAAAAGTAAAATGTTGTGGTCCCTGGTCTTTTGAAGTCCTTGAGGTATGAGAAACTGGCAGCAACACCTCAGGAACTTGGTATTCCCTCTCCTCTTCCAGCTTCAGCTGAACAACCTGCTCTCTCTCAGTCTTCCTCTAGAAAGAGAAAAAAGATTGAAGCTGAGCCTGAGATCAAGGTCCCTAGTCTTGACTGCGATAGAACCCTCCCTGAAGGAGTTCAATTCAGGAACAACTTGGTCATCGAACAACCTGAAAGAGATTTGTTCTTCACTGATGCTTTTGGCGACCCAGCATTTCAAAGATGGAGTGATATTGATAAAGCTGGAATTAGAACAATGCTGGGTTACCTCATGATGGCCTCCCCAATCAAGAGTCCTGAAAATGTGAGGTTCTGCCAAGACCTGAGGACAAAGATACAAGAGCATCCTGATCAGCATGAGGTTGAGTCCAAGAAGCCAAAGCTTGAAGCCTTAGGGTATAAGTTTGACTGAATCCGCCAACACCACTATCCCTGTACTATGTATAGTTTTGTTAGGACTTGTAATAATATTAATAAGATGATGTTTTTATTATTTCAGTGTCCTTATTTACTTTCTAGTACATTCAGTATGAGCAGAAGTCATTAGCTCACTCATAACTGATCAAAAACACTTAAGCATAATTTATATCCAAATAGGGGGAGATTGTTGGGTCCTTCAGTACCCAAGAGTCTTTAAACAAGATTTGAATGTAAATTACGCTAAGTGTTAATCAACCGAAAACACAATAAGTCACTGAGTGAACAGTCACTCAGTGAGTTACCTTCAAGATACTCAGGACAAATCTAAAAAGAAAGATTCACCACACAGTGAGGCGGTACTCACTGAAGTGGCACTTGAGACGAAGAAGAAGGTAATGGATCAGTGAGCGTTAGACAAGAGCTCACTGAACCCCAAGTCTCCTCAACAACAATGACTGAAGACTGAAGACAAATATCTGAAGAACCTAAAGCCTGAAGAAAAGGCGGGATAAAGAGGGAAGGTTTGAGAAGATAAGAACAAGTCTTATCTAGGTCAGACAAACCATCCCTCAAGTGGCTAAAAGTCGAAGAAGTGTAAGGTCTGACACTCAAAGACTTTTTGGCGCAATCCTATTGGTTCTTGGAAATGACAACTACTGTTGTAGTTGTCAGACACGCTTCCTATTTATTTATCTAGTTTTAATCTTCAGTACTCTTGATCTGTTTGCCTATAAATAGCAAACAGATAGAGAAAAGTGGGTAAGGTATTCTTGTGCAATTAAAGCTTAGACTTTCACAAATACCCCTTTTCTTCTACAAAGAGTAACGTATCCCTGAGATAGCTCAGTGGGTCGAATTGTTACCACTTAATCATAGCTTGAGTTTAGATAGGAGACACCATACCTTGTCTATTCAATCCCAAGTGTTTGTTCCGAAAAACACTTGGGTAATAGATTCTTTGATTCATTTCTAATAAGAATTTAAACGTTAAAAATACTGTGTGTTTTTATATTAACGTTTTATTAACTGTTAGAAGTAATCATTACATTGTATTAGTCATTAACACAAATAGATTAACTTTCTAGTTAACTCTAAGCGTGTTAAGGGAACAACATAATGCCACATAACAAACATGTACGAATCTGTGTTGTAGCATACGAGGACTTGAGATGTTGAATGTATGTTGAGACAAAATATGATTACGAGTAACTTGTACATTTTACATTATGTATCAAGTTACATGTTTGTCATCAATCAAAACAAACGAGACTGTATAGATTAAATATCGTAATATTTGCACTAGAAATCTCCCTTTTTTTGATGATGATGAAATATGTACACGTTATAGATAGTAAAATGTAAAAAGTTACTTGTGTCCGTATTACCTTCTACATTACCTTCTTCGTTTACATTCTTCTCCCCCTTTTTTCAAAACAAAAAGGGTGTGTCCTTTGAGTTTTAAACTTCATTTCCCCTCGAAAAGGCAAGCTTGCATCATCCCTAGTTAAGTTAAATTGTCTACTCCAATCCCCTATGGTTGTTAAGTCTCCTAGGTTATTGCCCTTGTTTGGTAGTGGATCCATGAATCAAATTTAGACTCTTAACCTACATCAAGGTTAGTTTTGTGCAACATAAAAAATATATGAGAAATGCGTGATGAAGAAAATGCACATAGCAAACGATACACCTGGGTAAGCTATGTTGGACTATCTCCTCCTTTTTGTCAAAACATAAAGGTGTGTCAAAGAATGAGAGTGATTATGAATGCGTGCATGCTCCCCCTTGATCGAGGCATCAAGGTACGATTAAAAAGCTACAAAAAAAATATTAGTGCAAAACAATATTCGTCCTTGGACGAGTATGTGATATACAACAAAGTGTGTATAAGATGCATTCTATAAATGCTTAAGGGAAGCTCCCCCTTGCTCTAGGGCATCAAGATGAACCTACAAAACACATATTAGTATAATAGAAGCTTTGTCTTTAGACAAATATGTCATATACAACCAAGTCTATAGACGATACAATATGAGTGCTTGATGGATATTCGTCCTTGTTCGAGGGTGTTAAGAAGCACCTAAAATTAGGAAAATAATTGATGCAAACTTCATCCTTAGATGAGTAAGTTATATACAATCGAGTGTATATGATGATGAACCTATAATAAAAGAATTAGTGCAATATATTTCATCTTTTTGACAAAGAAAAATATGATGTATATATGCAATATATAAATGATATAATCACAAGCAACTCAAAGTAGAGAACCATGATTATGAAATCAAAGATCTCATGAAGTGTAGTCCTCTAATAAGAATTACAATCATAAGAAAGACAAGAATATAATATGATAAAAGCCTACAAAATAATGCCTAAAAGGAAGATATGAAGTGAAGTTGAAATATTAAGAGTTAAAGTGAGTGGTTCTAGTGTTGGTGTTGGTTTACTAGTAGGATTCATTTGGTGATAACTCGGTTGATGATTCAAGATTGGTAGAAGTAGGTTTTTCACTAATCCATGATGGTGATGATTAGTGAAAGAGGTGATGGAAGGTGGTGGTTATAATGCATGCAATTATTAATAAATTTAGAAACTCATATGTATAGCAAATGCTATAAGAATATTGAAGACGGTTAAGGTTATGATTTGACCGATATCATTTGATGCTAACAAGAACAAAATTTGTTAACTGATTCATATTTATAAAAATGACCTATTCTAGGTGATATTGGGAGAGCGAGTATTAACATGGTTTTGACCGACATGATCTTTTATGACATTATCATCTACCAAAGATGACGTCTCATGCCATGATATATGCTTGAATGGAATTAAAAGGAAGTGAAGACAATAAGCACATAGGAACAAAAAGTCCATATGAAAAGAAAATACTAATTACCTATATGAGGATGAGAATAACATCATATGATGGGAGACAGTTGGATAAACCAACGTGTTGGGAATGACGGTTTTGATTAATATATCGTTTGCACTGACAATGACGTGCCTGATATGTATAAAGGAAGAAAAGGATGAGATCCTACGATGGTGTTCTAGACAAGGAAGTTGTGAGATTCAGGTTAAAAAGAAAATCCTAGACTCGTTAGTTGTGAGAGGGTTGTTTGTTTTAAGTAGTTAAAGACTGACCCAAGTACCCACGGATTGGGCGGAACCAAATTTTTGGTTCCGTCCGGCTTATCGAAGGGTACCTTGGGACCAGAATTTGACTTGGTCACGTTTTTTCGTTTTTGATCAAACGAAGGTTCGAGCTAAGATCTATTTACTTATAACTACGGATTTGGTTCCATTAATCCTAGTCCAAGTCTAAGGAGATTCAATGGTTCTCGTTTAAGAGGTTTGTCAAACACATGATGTGTTTTTCACTTGACGAGGTATTGGTGCAAACATGTGATGTTGGGTTAAGAAGGTTTGAAACACTTGTGATTTTGTGAACTGATTTTAACTGAATGGTGTGAACCTATGTGTTGGTATTTGAGGGTGTAAGAAACATGAGTAAGTGTTCTTTAATACAAATTGACAAAATACAATTATGTGAATGAATTTCTCTCTGCCTTAATCGGTGTTTAGGAGGTTGCAGGTTAATGAAAGCGATGAGCTTAGTAATGTTTTTGCGGATGTTGGTAAGCATACAAAGAACTTCATCCTTGAAGTTATGTAGCTCTTCTCTATCAATGCGAGATGATCGCATGACGAGGCATGTGGTTTTCTCATAGGAGGTGGAAAGGATTTAGAGATTTGTTATAGCTAAATAGTAATGGAGGTGATTTTTGGAAAGCGGAAGCAATAATGAGATTTGGAAAGAGGTCGTTTGAAAGATTCAAAAATGAAATGCCAAGTCTCTAAAACTTAATTCTATATGCTTTAAAACTATATACGAGTGCAGGGGTCCCTAAAACATATTACTAATTTACATAGCAATAAAGGGATTACAATTATGCGAAATGAGCAGATAAAAGTTAGAACGAAGTGAGATAACAAAAGATTTGTTATCAACCTACAAAACAAGTGAATTAGTGACTAAAGATGTCAAAAGATAGAGATCATAAGATAATATCTTATATAAACAAAACATTAGCCTGCTAGACATAAATTTACCACATAGCAAGGTAGCATCAAGACAAACAATCATATTACGAGAGAGCACGACATTGTTTGAGATACTTCATTGTGAAATTGTTTTGTTGTTAGGCTTAGACACTTAAGCATACTTATCCATCAATTAACACAATGATCTATGTGATTAATTTGTAGAATAAAAAGACTTCTAAATGTTTATCATACCAAAATCACTTTGATAAATTATAAGTGCACAAATACCAAGCAAGTAGTGTGAAAAAGTCACAATGGAAGCAAGACGAAAGATTCATGCAAACCATTATAACATTTTGGAGCATGTATCATTTAGACTATCCTACGAAAAGATTTAATGAATGTCAACAAAAGACAAGAGCTTTCAAACATAGATACATCATATAAAAAACAACATGTATAACATGTTAATCTTGTGAACCATCATATAAAGAAAGAATGAAAATATCGTACAAAATATGTTAACATTTAGTAGCATGAAAGATATAAGCATGCAGACAAAACCTTTCCAAGGTTACACATTTGACTATTAATCAAATAGTTATCAAGATAACGTCAAGATACTTAATCATAAAAAAAAATGTAATCAACACATGTATGTGTAATGCAAGTGATTATAATAAACTAAAGAAAGAAGAGTCATATCTACTACTTGTTTGATTAATATTCCTAAGGCAAGGCAAAATATCTTATTTTAATACTTACTTTAGGCAATTATAGGAATAAAGATTTTTCAAGTTAGAGAATGAATATGAGACTATTACTAGCGGTGCTCAATTAAGGCTAAACATGACCATTTTTACAGGTGATTCCACATACCAACTTCTCTCCTGGAAGCAATTTCATCGTTAGGTCAAATTGAGTTTCTAGTGCAATAGGTTCTCCAGTAGTCATTCTTATGTTAGAAAGATCGGAATTCCTATTTTTGCCTATTGAAGTATATAGAAGATGATAGTTTACCAATACTTGGCTTAACGTGACTCAACTAAAACCATTATAACTAAGGTGATGAAGATGTCAAGTTATACACATGAATTTTAATAATGGTGTGTCAACAAACAATATGTTTCAATATTGTGTTTAGAATTTAAGCTTATTGTATGATCTGATGGATGACATCTTTTATGCTGAGTTGAAGTGTGTAGTATGAATGTGATTTGATCATCTAAGACCAAGAAATGTGTCTGTGTGTGATAATGAAATATGTTAAATTGAGAGCGTTCTCAAGAAATCTTTTTGGAATTTTATTCAACAAGAATCTAAGTAAGGTTACCAACTTCAATATGCTCTAGAGATGTGTAGTTTTAACCTTGGATGTGCACAAGGTTTGGACTAGATTATGAGCAAGGTTTGGTTATGATGCACACTTGAAAGGAAATAGATACAAATAGTATCTTTCAATAAGTAAGATTATCCCCTGGGATAAAGTTATCATGCTTATGAAAACAAGTAAGACAAGATGAAGGAGATACGTTAGTTCATAGAACTTGTAGATGTTTGTTCAAGATCATTTAGCCAATGAAGTGTAATGAAATCTCTTGTAACACAATCGTTCATGTCGCAAGGAGAGAATGATGAATAGGATATACATTATCCTTTTAACAAGATGAAAACTTAACGCATGTTTTCTTAGGCATAATGTTTTCCAAAACATCATGTTTTCCAAAATGAAGATATGAAGCCAAAGTGTTTGAATCGGATAGTCCTATCCTAAATATACTTGGTCTCAAGATTATATTCACTAGATGATGACAAGAGGAATTCACTCAGGTTTCTTATGTGTACTCCTCAAGTGTCATTGTTTCTCGGGGTGCATGAGGTTGGCTTTGAGATTGCATTTTAACATATGTTGTTAAAATGTTGATTTAAGTTTTAATGAAACTTATGCAGAGGTTTAACGACAAATTATTACTAATACTTTGATAACTTGTGAAAGTAGTACTACCTTTACCTAATGGAAATTGATAAAAATGACCAGGAGCATCATGCTCATTTGATAGTGGAGGTTCTAGCCATAATGAATTATCTAAGTCCTCATAGGTGGGAAATTGTGGTTGAGTTTGTTCAACGTGCATTTGATTCGGTACGAGTGTTGGACAAAGGGCTTTTTGAGCAATGCACTCAACGGATTCAAATGATGGTAAGGATGGTGGATTGGTTGATCTAGGTGGTAGGTCTTCTAGTGTGTCTAAAGAAGGATGTGGCGATGTAGAGGTTTGTTGTGCAATGGGAGTACTTAGGTTTCATAGATGTTGAAAACAGCAAGAATGGATACTAATTCTTGTGGTCCATTGGTTGGTACAACTAGGGGGTGAAGTTCTTGAAGTTTTGGTCATGTTTGTGAAGCTTAGGGGCTGAGATATATCACAGAGGTGAATGTGATGAGATGATGGTGAAAGAACAAGTGAACTTAAGTGCTAAATGTTCAAGGATGAAGACCTATTGACATTTGTTTTATTCCTATTGATTGGGAGAGTGTTAGGATAAGTGTTTTAACATATGTTGTTAAAATACTTTGATTTTCCGGATATGACTTTTAATGACTACAATCGTAATTCAATTTTACTTGAATATTTTGGACAAAATACTTAAGTTGTCAATCCTACTTTGTTCAGATTAGATCGCACTCAAGGATAGCAAGACTTGATAATACATCTTTAACCTGAGTGTGAGTCATGACTCAATGAAATTGATGAAGCGAAAAGTGTACCGCTTTTAGGGGGTCAGTTAAGCCCTAAATCGTATTTATTTGATCAAATATTGCCCTAAATCGTTTCTTTTGTCATTTTAGGTACTTTTGAGAAGAAATCTGGAAAAGGAAGCATTTTGGACGTTTTTGGAGCATAAAAGTGAAGGAAACGGCAAAGTCTCAAAATTATGCTGGAAAGTACCTTTGACGGCGTCAGGAATTGGTCCAGACGGCGTCATGGCTTGGCAAAAGAAGTAGATATGAAAATTACTCATGATAAGCCAGAGAATTTTGCATGAAAAATCTGACGGCGTCACCCTTTAATGTGATCAAGGTCGTCACGGCTTAAATTAAAGAGGGACGGCGTCAAGCCATAATCTGACGGCGTCAAGCTTTGATAAGCCAGAACAAATTTTGGAGGTCTAAAGAGGGACGGCGTCAGGAAGGCCATCCGGGAACCCTAAAAGCGGCGAGGTGACGGCGTCAGAATCTACAACGTGACGCCGTCAGCCATTGATCTCTATATATAGTTTTGCAATTTTTTGTTATTAGTGTGGAACTTTGTGTATAACCTTTTGGGAGGAAACCCTAAGACGATTTTAGCAGCTTTTTCAAGGCTTTTTGCCTTAAGATCTTCCATGTTACATTGAAGATAAGTTATCAATTAATCATTCAATATGTCTATGTGTTGTTTGATTCTATCTTGTTCTTGTCTTTTGTTTAACATGCTAGCCTAGATTTATCTTGTGTTTGCTTAGATCTAATGAAACCTAACTATTGATTATTGGTTATTAGTGTGTTATTAGTTGTATTGGATGATTGTTCATCGATGTTAGGCTTAAGAAAACTGGCTAACTTCCTATTCGGTAACTTGCTTGAACGTCTTAAGAAACATGAACCAATGCGTACTAAGGTTTTTATGGTTGTATTTAATGCATGAGCGAATTCTAGTGATCCCATGTTAGGAGCTTCCTAGCCGGCTCGACATAGGAGTGAAGTAGGAGTTCATAGAGTTGGGGAAGTACGTACGCCACCCCACGATTGGTATTAAGGAATACACCCGTCATCCACGCAATTAATACACACTAATCAACCGGTAAAAGATAGTTAGGGAGTAAGGAAATCTAAGTAAACACATTTCTCTCCATATAAGTTTCACCGCATTTTCATTTTCTGTTATTTTATTTTATTTGCATTCGTAGTAACTTGGGTTAGTTGACTAGCAACTAATTCCGCCCACTCTTTCAAACCCGAGATTTTACTTGCTTTCATAAAATTATAAAAACATAAAAAGAATCTTCTCTCACCCTTAGACCTATTAGAGTAGTTTTTCATACCTAACGAACACTATTCCCTGTGGAGAACGATCAATCCCCCGTACTTACCACTACACTATACTACATCGGTCAGGTACACTGCCTGGTGGGGTTGTAAGCCTCTTGAGATCCCTTGAGAGGTAAAACTTGTTGTAAGGTTGCAAAACCACGCATCAAGTTTTTGGCGCCGCTGCCGGGGAGTAGTTATTGCTTAGGTTGAAATTTTATTTTTATTAGGTCTACTCACAAGATTCCTATCAAGTGAGATTTTTTCTTTTTATTTTGTAGCTTTCTCGTAGTCTATCTTTTCTTTGTGATTTTGTTTGTAATTTGCTTCAAATGGACTTTTCACTTAGACTTCTAAGATTGCAAGATATGGTTGAGTGGCTAGAACACCAAGGAGTTCAAAATACCTCATTTAGAGACACCTATGAATCATATGAGCCTTCACCTAGGATAGATTCTTATGAACAACCTCCATGTTTAGGATCTCATCTTAGTGAGGCCAATAGGAAAAGCGACCTAGTTTGCCAAGGAATTGTGGATAGAGCCGAAGCAATAAACCATAAGTTGGATGAAGCGCTAGGTTTGTTATCATCACTACCTAAGAAAACAATTGATGAGGATATAGGTGATCTTGACACGTGGAATGATGAGGTAAACACCATAAGCCTACAAAATACTCAACCATCATTTGAGGCACCCACACCGCCCGTGACTTACCCGGAAGAAGTAGAAGAGACTTTAGAAATCCCGATGGAGGTAGAACCCTTAGAACAAGCACAACTAGAGGATATAGGTTTGAACGCTTTTAGTGATGACCTTACTCTTAGTTCTAGGGAATTTCCTAGTGTTGATGAGCTGGAACCTCAACCTTTACACAACTTTTCATCCTTAGATTTACATCTAGGAGACAAAAGAGGAACCGACCCACCCATAAACCAATATTATCCGGGTAGTTTTAGGATGAAGGAAGCCATTCACTCACCCCCTTCACCTCACGTGGCATATTTCCACCCTAAGGGTGTGTATCGCTACTTCCACCCGCACTTAATCCTAAGTGTAGGGAAAACCTCCCCTATTTCCGTTAAATAAGGGTAGAGTCAGGCTCGTGACTCGAACAAAAACAAGCGCTTCTTGGGAGGCAACCCAAGCTTTATTTGTTTGTTTGTTTGTTTGTTTGTTTGATTTTATTTGTTTCCGTATGCAAGTTTAATTGTTATTGTTTGTGCTCATGTTTCAAAGTAAATTGTGAAAATGCTTTATTTTGTTTTTAACTTCGTCTTAACTACATATAAAGGTATTTTGCAAAAGTTAAGTGTAAGGGAAATCCAAACCAGTTTATTAGAACAAATGAACATGAATCGTAATAATAATAAATTAACATACATATTAGTATTTGTTTGAGTCAAATGCTTGTATCGAGTCATAATGATGTTTTGCAGGAATTCCAGGAAGTAAGGTATAGGTTTTTCCAAAATTTTTCCAGAAACTTAACATGAGAATTCTGTCAGATTATTTCTGACGGCGTCAGGATTTACAACCTGACGACGTCAGGTTTAATTTTCTGAAAATTTTTGAAAGTTTTGTTTTCATAAAAAGTTTTTATTAAATCTCTAACTTATAATCTCCAGGAATCTGCAAAACTATCATTCCACAAGCATTATATCCTTATATATAGAGTTTATCCCGCCGATGTTATGCAGGTTTTCGTGTTTGTTTTCTCAGGTTTAACAGGTTATTTTGGACAAGGAGATGTATGTGGAATCAAGCTTTTGGTGATGCATTAGTCTTGGAGCTTTTACATTCTCTTGGAAGAAGATTTAACCATGTTACTTCATTATCCACCGAGCGAATCAGGGGAGTATTTGATTTCATTCTTTTACTTTATGCTTTTACATCTTGTTATTTGAACATTGGGGACAATGTTCATCTTAAGTGTAAGGGGGGGGGGTAAAAGTACGATTAGAGAATGCAATTGCACTTGATTTTTGTTTGTTTGATGGTAGATGTGTAATAAAACTAAGATAAATACCTGTTAGGGTCATTTTAGTGCCAAATTTAAAATTTTTTACAACATTTAGGAGTGAAACTTTGATCTTAATGAGCGTCTCACGGATAGGAGTTATATGACTAGCACAAAACCGTACCACTAAAAAATTTTCCACACCCTAATATGTGAGGTTCGCCCCTAGAATTGGTAGGAAAAGCATTGATATGATGTGTGTACCAGTAGCACTTAGATTCTAGAACTTGCGTTAGGACCATTCCAAGGCCACAAGCGAGACGACATTCGTGTAGTTAGATTTACTACATGATAAGAGGCATTAGGTTTAACCCATTGTTTTACACCTGTGTTTTGTTATAATTACATTGGCTACATTGGTCAAGTAATTCTCCCACACCCTTTGCGTTGTACTCATTTTTAGTACACGATACCCCTAGTACACCCCTCAGAGCCTATCTTTTCGTTTCAACCTTTAAGCATTTTACTTAAAGGAAGAATTTGTTACACCCCACTTAAATGTACACCCAAATCGCCTTAGCCTACCTTGTATGCACTTATTTTTAGTGCATTATTGTTACAACATTTGTTTAAACCCTTAGTTAATTATCTAGTTGATTACATGGTTGCTAAGTCGAGTCATATCCTTGTACATATTGTTTTGGGACGATTGGGACTCATGGGTAAAGTACTAGTGTAATGGAGTAATGGGGAAGAACATCATTTATTACCCCCATATGTGCTAAATATTTTAAAAGTACTCCAAGTTTTTCGATTATCTTAATTCGAGTCATTAGAATAGTTATTTGTAAAGTTATGTAAAAGTTCAAGTGTAAGGGGAATGCAACGCCCCTATGATGTATTATTTTGGATGGTAGGGCAAGAGTGTATGAAAAAAAAAAAAAAAAAAAAAAAAAAAAAAAAAACAAGAAAAATACAAAAAAATGAGAAAAAAAAAAAAAAAAAAAAAAAAAAAAAAACATACGGACTACCATCCCGTTTCATTTTATGTTTGTTTTATGTTTTTGTTATTTTTTTTTTAGCTTAAGATTGAGTCGAGTCTTGGCTTAGCAACATTGTATAGTACATGTAATTGATCAAGATCTTTAACTCGCCACCAGTAAAATATCCTGTATCCAACAAAACCGTGTTTTCCTTTTCCCTACACCTAACGTTATAACCCATGTAAAAGCCCTCTTTGATAGTTTATCTTAGGTGCTTACGCCTAGTGGAGAAGGTTTTCGATCCTTTCCCAAGCCTATGGTAATCTATTTGCTATGACAGGTAGTGAGAGATATTATTTGTTTTCATTTATGAGATTTATTTTGATGACACTTGAGAGATGTGAGTATCTAAACACTACTTGTGAGGTGCTAGTTTGTAATCTCCGTGCTTATTATGATTAAAGTGGAACGAATATTTGATGTAATTACTTTTATGTTAGCATTAAATGACCTCTAACTTGTATTTTGATTAGAATAAAAGCGCATTTGCTTGAGGACAAGCAAATCTCAAGTGTAAGGGTATTTGATGAAGCGAAAAGTGTACCGCTTTTAGGGGGTCAGTTAAGCCCTAAATCGTATTTATTTGATCAAATATTGCCCTAAATTGTTCCTTTTGTCATTTTAGGTACTTTTGAGAAGAAATCTGGAAAAGGAAGCATTTTGGACGTTTTTGGAGCATAAAAGTGAAGGAAACGGCAAAGTCTCAAAATTATGCTGGAAAGTACCTTTGACGGCGTCAGGAATTGGTCCAGACGGCGTCATGGCTTGGCAAAAGAAGTAGATATGAAAACTACTCATGATAAGCCAGAGAATTTTGCATGAAAAATCTGACGGCGTCACCCTTTAATGTGATCAAGGTCGTCACGGCTTAAATTAAAGAGGGACGGCGTCAAGCCATAATCTGACGGCGTCAAGCTTTGATAAGCCAGAACAGATTTTGGAGGTCTAAAGAGGGACGGCGTCAGGAAGGCCATCCGGGAACCCTAAAAGCGGCGAGGTGACGGCGTCAGAATCTACAACGTGACGCCGTCAGCCATTGATCTCTATATATAGTTTTGCAATTTTTTGTCATTAATGTGGAACTTTGTGTATAACCTTTTGGGAGGAAACCCTAAGACGATTTTAGTAGCTTTTTCAAGGCTTTTTGCCTTGAGATCTTCCATGTTACATTGAAGATAAGTTATCAATTAATCATTCAATATGTCTATGTGTTGTTTGATTCTATCTTGTTCTTGTCTTTTGTTTAACATGCTAGGCTAGATTTATCTTGTGTTTGCTTAGATCTAATGAAACCTAACTATTGATTATTGGTTATTAGTGTGTTATTAGTTGTATTGGATGATTGTTCATCGATGTTAGGCTTAAGAAAACTGGCTAACTTCCTATTCGGTAACTTGCTTGAACGTCTTAAGAAACATGAACCAATGCGTACTAAGGTTTTTATGGTTGTATTTAATGCATGAGCGAATTCTAGTGATCCCATGTTAGGAGCTTCCTAGCCGGCTCGACATAGGAATGAAGTAGGAGTTCATAGAGTTGGGGAAGTACGTACGCCACCCCACGATTGGTATTAAGGAATACACCCGTCATCCACGCAATTAATACACACTAATCAACCGGTAAAAGATAGTTAGGGAGTAAGGAAATCTAAGTAAACACATTTCTCTCCATATAAGTTTCACCACATTTTCATTTTCTGTTATTTTATTTTATTTGCATTCGTAGTAACTTGGGTTAGTTGACTAGCAACTAATTCCGCCCACTCTTTCAAACCCGAGATTTTACTTGCTTTCATAAAATTATAAAAACATAAAAAGAATCTTCTCTCACCCTTAGACCTATTAGAGTAGTTTTTCATACCTAACGAACACTATTCCCTGTGGAGAACGATCAATCCCCCGTACTTACCACTACACTATACTACATCGGTCAGGTACACTGCCTGGTGGGGTTGTAAGCCTCTTGAGATCCCTTGAGAGGTAAAACCTGTTGTAAGGTTGCAAAACCACGCATCAGAAATCCTTATCGTCTTGAAGGATGACACATTATTTTCGTGTTAACCAAGTGAGGCAACATATGTGGATACAAGACAATATCTATAGTCATATGTTGGACTTGTGATTTTGATATTGTATGTTATCTTTGCAAACAATGAGTCCGGATTTGTTAGGAAGTTATCAAGTCATAAACCAAGTCAAGCTAATGGATAAAGGATGAGTAAAGGACGGAAGAATGCAGTTAATGTGTGTAATGATTATAAAATCTCAGTGGTCCACGGATTGCAAGGAACCAATTTCAGGGTTCCTTCCTTTATAGAGAAAGGTACCTCGGAGCATTTTCATGAAATTTGAAAGTATGATCAGAGATGGTTATCCTATTGGTACAAGTGAGATGACATGATCCTAATATGAGTGAATATCAGTGAAAAGTATCTGTGGAAACCGTAGAGGGTGGGGGGGTGAATACGTTTTCATTTAAAAACTTAAAACTTTTTTGTATCAAACACCCGATCAAGTGTGACGTAATATGAAAAGTGTCAACTATGATCATATAACATCTAGAGATGGTATAAAGTAAACTACCACACAAACATAAACATACCATGACACAAACATAGTCAACATAATATAAGAAACAAAGCACACAAGCATAAACGTAATGCAAATATAAATATAAAGCGATAAAGAATAAAATAAAAGTAAAGAGAAAAGTAAGAAGGCGCAAACCGGACACGATGATCCATAGTGGTTCGGTCACGAAGCTCCTCTTTGCCCTACTCCACTCCCCGAGTACCCAACTCGAGAGTTACTTCACTAATCAACAAGCTCCCTTCAGGCGGAGAAAACCGTACACGTTGCTTATCCTATTTCTGACACTAAGCTAGATGTCGAGTGCTAATCTTAGCTAGCACCAATCTACCACGATCTACCCTTGATCCACTTGATCAATCACCCAAGCCCACAAGCTTCAAGAGATCTCCAAGATCTCGACACTTGACTCGATCTACCTGATCTACCCTTGATCCACTTGATCAATACACAAGCCCACAAGCTACAAGAGATCTCCAAGATCTCAACAAGATCACAATGATCTACTCCCACTTGACTCGATCTACCCAATCTACTCTTGATCTTCTTGATCAATCACACAAGCCCACAAGCTTCAAGAGATCTCAACCCTCACTTGACTCAATCTACCCTATCAACATTTGATCAATTTGATCAACACACTAGCTCACAAGCTACAAGAGATATTCAATATCTCTATAAGATCACAATGATCTTCCCTCACAAACTCTCAAAAGAAAAATAGACTTGATGTATACTATGATACAATCAAGTGTGTAACAAATGTTACAAATGCTCTACCTACAAATACAACACTTTGTATCATCTTGGATACCTTGTGTTCTTCTCTTGAACTAGAAGAGGAATGAATAGGATCTCTTGGTGGGATGAAATGATCACTCTTAAATAAACTAAGACTCTCTAAATGATCAAAGAAAGTCATCTAAGTGAGGAGGGATTAGACCAGAGAAAACTGACTGGAAAAATCAAGTTAGAAGTGTAAAATGGTCCACTATTTATAGGCAAAGAAAAACTAGCCGTTATGGGGACACGGTACCACTAATTTTCACACGGTACCACTAAATTTAGTGGTACCATCGGTACTTTAGTGGTACCGTGGACACTCCTCCGTTTGTTTTTAGTGTGGAAGGTTTATTTGGGAATGTTTGGAGCTGTTTGGGGGGAAAAATGACTGTTGGGATTTTTTTAACTTATTTTTCAAAATAAAACATTTCTTTTTAATTCAAAAATAATTTGTAAAATATATTTTTGAAAGAAATGTTTTGTCAAATTAAAAATGTTAAGTTTAGAGAAAAATATAATCCTTTGATCATTTGTCAAGTAGTAGATTTGTTTGTCCATACCTTGAGTGATTTACGTCGGGATGGAAATCTACGACTTTGTTGAAGCATACTTGAGACGTCTAGAGGTGTTGATGTAAGTATGCATTGATGATTTTTGTTTACAAGAAACTTGCACATTTTATATTATGCATTACAAATTACATGTTTATCATTATTAAAACCGAAGAAACCGTTTAGTTTAAATATCGAAATATTTGCACTAAAAATCTCCCCCTTTTTGATGATGACAAATATGTAAACCATAACACACAGTAAAATATAAAAGTTACCTGTTTACACTCCCTTCTCCCCCTTTTTTCAAAGCAAAAAGGTAGTTGCCTCGAGCTCTCCCTTGAATTCACTTTCTACTCCCCCTTATTACATTACTATCCTTTCTTCCCAGAAAGGCGAGCTTGCATCATCCCAGTGAAGTCTTCTATCACCACTTATGAAGACGACTCAATGCTATGTATTCAAATACTCCCGAGCTCCCTCTAGCTCAATGCTCCCCTATGGTGACTTAATCCCCTTGTTAATTTACCTTAGTATCTAGCGGAACCATGGATCAAATTCTTACAAAGGCTTTTCTTACATCAAGGGTTAGCTTCGTGCAACATAATATATATAAAAGAATAGGAGCAGCATTATAATGGTAGAATACACATAGCAAGACATGCAAGGGTTAAACTATGTTAACACGTAAGTGTCACAACCCAAAAGTGTGTCAAAAGGATAAAGACCAAAAAGAAAACCAATGAAAGTTGAGCGACACAAAAAGATGAATGCATGTTGCAATTCAAAGACACTTGAGTGTCACAACCTGACCGACAACCTAAGGTGTAATTGTTCAATCAATCACACTAACAAGAACGAGATCCGTTCGTTGACTGACACACAAAATGACTTCTTCCAAGTTGTCATTGGGAAGGCAAGTTATAACAAACCTTTTGAACAACATAATCATCTACCTAAGATGATTGGTGTTAGGATGGTTTAGATTAATATATCGTTTGTACTGGCAATGAGATGCATGATATATTTTAAAAGAGAAAAAAAAATTGTGCATGTGATCCTAACAGGATTGGGGGTGGATATCTCTAACGGGGTTGAGGTAATGAAGTTCTAAATTTCTAGTTTGGATGATCCTAGTTGTGTGTTAGAGATAATTTGGTGCATGAAGGGTTTCGTGTGATTGTGAGGGTTGAAGGTTGTTGAACTAACTATCACTTATCCAAAGTGAGGAATAGTTGTAACGTTTGTGTTAGGAAATTAAGCTTAAGCAGTTAAGACTATTGGAGGTAACAGTTAGGACTGTTGAAGGAAGAAGTTAAGACTGCTGAAGAGTGTTGAAGACATGAGCAGTTAAGACTGCTGAGTGAAGAAGTTAAGACGGTTTATGATTTATGTAAAGTAGATAAATATGGAAAATATATTGTGTATATCGTATAAGAATAGATTGATAGTTATCTTGTACAGGAATCCTTGGTCTATAAAAGGATTGCCTAGGTTAAGGTTTTGATATACATAGACATACGATACAAAGTGAGTTCATACGTATTATTAAGATTCAAGGTTGTAAACCATAGTGATAGGAGATCACTCTTATTATTATTCTAATAATATTGAATCGTTAAAGGTTATTATTCTGTGTTCTTTGTTTCATTCAAATCATACAAAACACATAAAGTCTTCTAAGTGCTAGCTAGTAAATTCCGCGTGCTAGACTAAGTATAATTCTTCGTATCACATCTAACACAAGGTGTGTGTGTAGATCCAGTCAAGTGGTATCAGAGACAGGTTGCTGATACTTAGATTTAGAAGATCCGAGAAGAACAAATATGGACATGGAAACAACACCATCCACAACCAACATTGCTGCTAAGCTTCCTGTGCTTAAACCTAATGAGTTCGACATGGGGAGACTTCGTATTGAGCAGTTTTTCCAAGTGCAAGACTATGCACTATGGGAGATCATTGAAGATGGAAACTCTTTTACCCCTGTAGAAACAACAACTGTTTTTGATGGTAAATCTGAGATTACAGTGCAGACAAAGCCAACCACTAATGAAGAGAAGGCAAGATACAAGAATGATGTTAAGGCTAGAAGTTTGCTTCTGATGACTATTCCCAATGATCAGTTGCTGAATTTTAGTAAGTTCAAGTGTGCTAAATCTCTTTTCGAAGCTATTGTTTCAAGATATGGTGGGAATGAAGCCTCCAAGAATACTCAGAAGACCCTTCTCAAGCATCAGTTTGAGAACTTTACTGCAACAAGCAATGAGTCGTTGGATCATATGTTCAATAGGCTTCAAAAACTGGTGAGTCAATTGGCTGTTTTAGGGATTGAGATGCCTCAAGAAGATCTCAACTCAAAGTTTCTAAGAAGTCTACCTTCTGAATGGGCTATGCATGTGGTAGTATGAAAAAACAAGCCTGATATAGATTCCATGAGCTTAATGGATCTATATAGCAACTTCAAGATAGTTGAACATGAGATTAAGAAGTCTGTAGGATCAAGCTCAAGCTCAAGCTCAGGGAATTTGGATTTTGTATCAACTCCCAGTTCATCAAGTCCTGATGAAGAAGTCCAAGTTAGTAGAGCAGTTGGGACTGCTAGTGCAAATCTTGGTACTGCTAGCACCTCAAGCAGTACTAGTGGACTTTTTAATGATGATACTTATTGTGCTTTCCTGACTACTCAGCACAATGGAAGTATGTTGACTCATTCAGATCTTCAATAGATTGATGAAGATGATATTGAAGAGATGGATATTAAGTGGCAGCTCTCTCTTCTCAGTTTGAGAGCTAGGAGATTCTTGAAGAAGACTGGCAAGAAGATTGTCATAAATAGTAATGATGTTGCAGGGTATGACAACTCCAAGATTGAGTGCTACAACTGCCACAAGAAAGGTCATTACTCAAGGGAGTGCAGATTGCCAAGTCAACAAGATGGAAAGAGTAGAGCATATGGAAACAAGTCAAGAGTTGTGGAGGTTACTGATTCAAGCTCGATAGCTATGGTTGCTATTGATGGCTTAGGATTTGACTGGAGCTATATTGCAGAGGAGGAAGCAGAAGCATCTACAGAGGTTGCTCTAATCGCATTTTCTGATTCTGAGGTACAAGTTTCAAAATGTTCTAAATTTTGTGAATCTTTAAAAGAACTAGAAACACTTAAAACAAGATATGAGAGTCAGTGGAAAGAATTAAAAGAAACTGCTTGTAGCTTAGCAAATCATAAGAGAGCTTTAGCTGTGTTAGAAGAAAAAATTGTTTATTATCAAAAAAATGAGTCTAAGTTTTTTGATGATATGATTATTGTTAAGAGAGACTTAATGTTTAGAGAGAATGAGATCACTATTTTAAAACATGAGCTAGAACAGGTTAAGAAAGCTAAGGAGAACATACAGATGAGTGTAGACACACTTGAATACACATCAAAAGGTGTTCAAAAGATAATTGAGAGTCAGATCCAAAATAAAGCCAATTTAGGCCTAGGATATAAGTCAGTTCCACCTCCTTATAGAGGAATACCATCACCTAAAGGTATAGACTTAGAACACACAGGACTCCTTGAATTTCAATTACCTGAGCTTAACTATGGTCCTCAACCCAAGAAGGATGTGGTTGATAAACCTGTGTTTGTAAGTGCAAGTGATAAATCACTATCTGAGGACAAGGTGTCTTCTGATAGGTCCTCACCTAAGGACTCAGATGCTCCAACAATTGAGGAATGGACTTTTGATGATGAGGATGATCAGGCTGTGGTTAAGCCTGTTAGTGCTAAAGTGGAGGAACCAAAAGTTCCAAAGATGGTTAAACCTGAGACTGTTAGACCTAGTTCAAATGCCAAACCTTTTAGACCAACAGTAAGGTATGCAGAGATGTATAGAACCACAAACAAGCCAAGAGGTAACCAAAGGAATTGGAATGACCTCAAATCCCACCAATTAGGAAAGGATTTTGTTTGCTATAGGAAAGCTTGTTACTCATGTGGTAGTTTTGATCATCTTGCAGCTTTTTGTGATAAGTATGTTAGAGGGTATTCAAACAAGAGCATGTGTCTAGAGAGACCGAAAACTCCTCCTAGGAATGACAAGATGATACCCATATCAGTTCTTTTGAGGTCTGGACCTAGAGCAGTTCAAACTGCTAGACCAGTAGTTTAGACTGTTAGACCTATGAGACAGATTCACCCAAGGCCACTAGTTCAAAATCCAATAAATGTTTTTAAACCATCCTACAAAACTGGTAAAAGAACTTTTTATGAGAAAGCAGTGGTGAAAAACCAAGTTTGGAAACCTAAGGTAACAACTGCCAAGCCAGCAGTTCCAACTGCTAGCAGGGTAATTGGTACTGGTGTGAATAAAAACACTGCTAAGGGAAATATGGGTAATGGTGTGAATGCTTCAGCATGTTGGGTATGGAGACCAATTAAACCTAATGGTGCTAAGACTGTTTTGAAAAGAATGAATTATGTTGATGCTAGAGGAAAGCCTAAGTCTGTTTTGGCTTGGGATCCACAAGGAAACTAATTTTTCTTGTTGTGTGCATTGTTAGTCATATGCTTGTATTTTGTTTCTTTGTTTTTGGACTAACAATTGCAGGATTGGAGAGAAAACACCAAGGGATAATGAATGCTTGATGTTTTGGACTAAATGGTGTTCTGGAGATTAGTATGTGATCTGTGCATACAACAAATGGTAATTGGTTCACCATGTCTTATCTACATAAGAACCAACTAGTCCAGAGCAAACGGTTTCTGGTAAAGACTAATCAAATCCGTTTATGGTTGACAATTTACCAAAAATTGTATGGTTATCAGCTCACCATATCTAAGTGTGAAGAGTTGGCTAGTCCAAAGCAAACGGCTATTGGTAAAGACATATCAAATCCGTTGATAGCTGATAGTTTGCTAAAAACTATGTTTGACCCATGTTATTTTAAAATTTTATTTCAAAATATTGGTACGGCTCAATAAAAAATTTTCAACGGTTGGGACGGTTAGTACAAAATATTGGTACGGTTCAACTAGCCGTTATGACTGACGTGTCTGTAATTAATTTTGGGGTAAAAACTAGCCGTTGGCGGTTTGTTGAGATTTTTACTGGATGGATTACGGATTTCGAGGGATCCTCTTATAGATATTTTAACTTTTATTTTATTATATTCTTATACTAAAATAAATAGTTACCATATTCCTTAAGTCGGTCAACTTGAAACCCTACAACTCTCTCCATAAACTCTCAATATTGCTTTCATCTTCTATCTTTTCACTCAAAATTATTACTCTTCACGGCTGTTAACTAATATTTACTGCTAAGAATGGATGTTTTGAAATTTGTTAAGTGTCACAACCAGGTTGCGTTTTTAGAGAAAACAGAGCAAGGAGATGGGCCAAAATTTTATGAGATTGTGGATTTTCTCAATCACTCTCACATAAGGTATGCTCTAACTGTTTCTCCTACTCTTTATGTTTCGCACATCACACAGTTTTGGCAGAATTCATCTATCTTGACAAGTGATGATGGAAACTTAGAAATTCATACTAAAGTAGATGGCATTAAATTTGTTGTTACCGAGTCTATACTTAGGAGACATCTTAAATTAAATGACTCAGATGGTATCCACACTATGCTAAATACTGAAATTTGGGAAGAACTTGAAAAAATGGGGTATAATACATCTGAACATAAATTGACTTTTCAAAAAGCATGTTTTTCACCCCAATGGAGATTTTTGATACATACTCTTCTATGCTGTTTAAGTAATATAAAGACTGATTTGGAACAATTCAGTAGCAATATTGCTATTGCTCTCATTTGCTTGTCTACAAACAGAGTTTTTAACTTTTCAAAATATATTTTTGAGGGTATGGCATCAAATGTTGATAGTAAAACAAAGTTTTTAACGTATCCCAAGTTTGTTCAAACAATTTTAAATAAAAAGAAAAACCTGCTTACACAACCAACTGAAATTTTTGCTACACCTAGTCTACAATCAAAGGTTTTTCAAAATATGGCTATGGCTAGTAGACTTTTTGAAGGGGAACCAGTTCCATTATTTCCTCAAATGATTCAAACTGAGTTGGGTGAAGGTTCAGCAGTTCCAATTGATCCCCATCACACATCCACTCAAGTATTTGAAACAACCCAACAACCACCTATCACTTATAGGAGAAGGTCTAAACCTAGTCTAACTAGGGTTGTAACTGAATCCTTGCCCAAAGATTCACCTCTCATAGCAGGTAACACAGCTAGAAGTGATGAGGGTAGTTCTTCACAAACTGAATTGACGGCTTTATGTACCAAGTTAGTAGCCAAAGTTGATACTTTGGAGAAGGAGCTAAAGCAAACCAAGGAGGATTTCAAAGCTCACAAGGAGACTTTTGCCAAAGTCTATACAAAGCTAAAAAAAAGGGTGAAGAAGCTTGAAGAACAGTTGAAAAAGAAAAGGGCAAGAGTGGTATTGGATGATGATTCTGATGATGATGATTCAGATGGTTCAGACGGGGATGATGAAAATTCTTCCAAACAGGGGAGGAAATTTGGTAAAGAAAGAAAATTTGGTAAAGATTTTGATAGATCAGGATCTCAGGGGAGGTATGAAGAAGGTTCTGAACAAGATCAAGGTTTTAATATTGGTTCAGGTTCTGGTCATGTTCATGAGGAGCAAGAAATAGTTCAAACTGCTGAGAAAGAACAACAAGCAGTTCCAACTGAAGAAAATTCTGCTGAACAAGAATATGAAAGGAGAAGAGCAGATAAAGGAAAGAAACCTATGACATCTGAAGAAGTGGTTGCTGTTCAAGAACTTGAAAGGCTTAAAAGGTTGAAACCAAAAACTCAAGAACAGATTGATCATGATGCAGAGGTTGCAAGGCAATTAGTAGAACAAGATTTGGCTGGAGAGGAAGCTAAACAAGCTCAGATTGCTTGTGATGAAGAATTTGCAAGGAAGATGGCTGCTGATGATATATGGAATATAGCTGAATTCATGGAAAGAAAAAGATCAAATGAAGTAGATCAAGAAGAATTCAATGAACAGTTTCAATATTTTCTGGATTCTGATGTGATGGTAAGAGCACAAGCTTCAATGGTTCTTAAAGATAAAGAATTGAATGAAGATGAAAAGACAGAGGAGTTTAAGGAATTTATACTCAAGAAGAATGGAGTTGCAACATGGGATGATCTGATTCATAGAATAATAGAAAGACAGAAATCAGGGTATAAGACAAAGTTACCAACAAAGAAGGAACTTGTTGAGGATATGAAGCATTATTTGAAGAACTCAGCAAATTACTTAATGAAATATTTCAAGGGAAAGTCTTATGCTATCATTGAAAAAGAATTCTGTGAAACTTATGCTATTTTGAATTCTCCAAGAAGAAGTGTCAAAATAGGTAAGAAGAGGGAAGCAGAATCTATGGAATCAGAAGTTGCTAAGAAACAAAAGTCTGATGAAGAAGGATTAACTGATGAGAAGATCAGAAGCATGATGGTGATTATTCCAGAGTCTACTTACATTAAACCTTTGCAGGTCAAACATCCAATTATTGACTGGGAAGTGTTTACTGATGGAAGAATGAAGGGATGGAAAATTATTAGACTTGGAGATATTTCTGAAAGATATAAGTTGTTTGAAGATTTACTTAAAGGCTTTGACAGAGAAGATCTAAATCAACTTTGGAGATTAGTGAAAGAAAAATTCAGAGATATTGATCCAGTTGAAGATAAAGATAAAGAACTATGGGTTCAATTGAAGAGAATTTATGAACCAGATGGTGGAGAATCGATATGGAGATTTCAAGCTTAAGTCAAGGATATCTCTTGGAAGTTATTTGGAACATGTGGAGTACACAGAGTATCTACAAAGGAAGGAATAGAGATATATATGCTGGTTGAAAAACATTATCCACTCAGACCAGGTGTTTTGACAATGCTGACATATGCAAAACTGGAAGCTAATGAAGAGTCTGAAATGGCTAATATACTGGTAACGAAGATGTTCAACCTTGCACAAGAAGTAAAAGCTAGATCTAAGAGATTTGCTTAATGGGTATTTGAAAGAATTTTCAGCATTAAGAAGAAGAAGCTTAATTTGAAGAAACTTAGTGATTTGGGAAGAAATCATAAGTTTAGGGGAGGATTGTTAGGAAATTAAGCTTAAGCAGTTAAGACTGTTGGAGGTAATAGTTAGGACTGTTGAAGGAAGAAGTTAAGACTGCTGAAGAGTGTTGAAGACATGAGCAGTTAAGACTGCTGAGTGAAGAAGTTAAGACGGTTTATGATTTATGTAAAGTAGATAAATATGGAAAATATATTGTGTATATCGTATAAGAATAGATTGATAGTTATCTTGTACAGGAATCCTTGGTCTATAAAAGAATTGCCTAGGTTAAGGTTTTGATATACATATACATACGATACAAAGTGAGTTCATACGTATTATTAAGATTCAAGGTTGTAAACCCTAGTGATAGGAAATCACTCGTATTATTATTCTAATAATATTGAATCGTTAAAGGTTATTATTCTGTGTTCTTTGTTTCATTCAAACCATACAAAACACATAAAGTCTTCTAAGTGCTAGCTAGTAAATTCCGCGTGCTAGACTAAGTATAATTCTTCGTATCACATCTAACACAAGGAGTGTGTGTAGATCCGGTCAGTTTGAGTGTGATGATCGATAGGTTGAAGGTTCTTAGACTAACTATCACTGCCAAGAGTGAAGTGTAGCTAAAAGGTTTATAAGGGTTGAAGGTTTTGAAACTAAATATCACTGTCAAGAGTGAAGTTTAGTTATAAGGGTTGAGTGTGAAGATGAGATGCAAGATAAACTTGCAATGGTGAGGCCTTATATAGGCAAGAGTTGTGAGATTCGAACTAAAGTTGATGGTGGTGTCTTATGGTACAGTGAGGAAATCTTAGGGTGTATGTTAGTTTGCAAAATTTTGCAGGTTTGAGGTTAGGGATGCAGGGATCTAGAGGAAACAGTGAAAATTCGTCAAACATAGGCACGATACCACTAAATACCACACGACACTGTCAAATTTAACGATACCGTGACAGGGAAGTCACGAATTTTCCTGTGCAGCCTAGTTCTGGGCAGCTAAAGTGAAGTTTTCTAGGGAATAAGAATCACAATTGTGTGTTCTTGAGAGTGTTTGTTGATAGACTATATGAGTGTGTTTTTGCTCCCCCTTAATCTATGACCATCCAGACAAGATATGTGATAAAAATAAAGAGGAAAACAAACGTTGACGAAAGCGATGAGCTTAGCAACGTCATGACAAGTGGTGGATAGCATACAATAAACTTCACCTTTGAAGTCACGTAGCTCTTCTCAATCATTGTGAATATTCATAGAACATTCATATGATGAGGCATGTAATCATGTGGAGATATCCTAAGGGTTAAGAAGATAAAATCTTCAAGGTTGTGAGGTTATTGATAAGGTTCTAGTGGGATTATCTATATTGATGAAGAAGGTTTAGTTCAACGTATCCTAGTGGTTCTTCGTTTGAAGTGTGTGGAAGATGAGTGGGATGCGGAAGGATTGGTAGTGTTTAGTACCATGCGGAAGTGAAAGGGAAAAGGCTAAGGAATCAAAAGATAGATAGAATCTATTCTGATAGGAGACGGTTCTGGTTCAAGACTACATCGAGTGGGTTTCGATAGTGCTTTTGAAACAGTGAGAATTGAAAACAAAATAAACTGTCTCAGCAGACAACGGTCCGACGGTACCATTAAATTTAGTGGTACCGTCCCCTATTTAAGGGTACCGTGACCTGCTGATGTCAAATTTTGACCCATAATTAGATTTTTGACAAAGAAATTTCACATATGTTGTGATTTTTCTGGACCTTGGATTTAAAGGAATTTATACCAAATAAATTCTTTTATGAATGAATCCAACGGGATTCGATGAATGTTGATCGAGAACGAGAGATGACATTTAATTGCATTTCGCAAATTAAATATACTTTAAATATTTCGGATGAAATATTTAAGTTGTCATTGGAGTTTAAAAGGATTTTACTAATAAATCTCGCTGATTTAGTGAGACTTTTCGACACGAGGAGAGAATTTATACTTAATAAATTCTTTGAACGGTACTGGATGAGAAGAGATGACTTTTATATTTCCGAGGAAATACATAGGTAGTCATTAGAGCGATGTGAAGGATGACTTAATATTTCTAGTGAAATGTTTAAAAAGTCATGAGACGAGACATAAGATATAACTTGACATTTCCAGTGAAATATCTAAAAGTCATGGGACGAGATAGAGGGAATGACTTGATATTTCCAGTGAAATATCTAAAAGTCATGACACGAAATAGAAGAGATGATCTCAATATTTCCAGTGAAATATTCAAGTGATCATACGAGGAACGTGAGAGATGACTTTATTATTTCCAGTGAAATATTTAGAAGTCATGAGATGAGACGTAAGGAATGACTTTATATTTCTAGTGAAATATTTAAGTAGTCATGAGAGGGATTTAAAGAATGCCTCAATATTTCCTGTGAAATATTTAAAGAGTTATGAGACGAGACGCACGAGATGACTACAATATTTCCAGTGAAATATTCAAGTAGTCATAAGAGGGGTACGAGGGATGACTTTAATATTTCCAGTGAAATATTTAAATAGTCATAAGATTTATGGAATATGTTCCATCATTCCTAGACCTAGACGAAGATAGTTAGAGGATTCTCGTTTGAGAGGTTTGGTTGATTTACGGATTTTGATGTGCTTCGCACGTGAGTGTTTCACGGGGTTTTGAAAGATGTAAAGCTAGGCCTATCGTGCTAATTCGCAGCAAGGTTTGGGATCTTAAGACTTGTATATTCACACGAGGATGAAAGGAACTACTAATCACTTATATAGTAACTCGTGAGTCCTTTGTCACCCGAGGGTAGACGTTAGCTTTTAGCTTTTGGACGAGCGTTTTAACATATGTTGTTAAAAGGCTTGAATATGATGTTTCAGATATGACATTTAACAATTGCGATCGCAAGTTAAACTTACTTGAATATTTCGGATGAAATATTTAAGTTGTCAAACCTACTCTGAGTTCTACTGGGTTCGTATCTAACCTCCCCATGACAAAGGGTGTATAACTTGGAAGAAAGCGAAATGATGACCAAGGAATTAGGACAATTTTGCGACTACTCTAACTTATAGGCTTTGAAACTAGTGTATGACTATATGACTTCTAAGGGTTCATAGTGATAGGCATACCTAATTCCTAATGTGTTAAAAGGACATAGTGTGGGTGCAAAATTTACAAGTAAATTATGTAAAATGCACATAAGGAATAAATGCAAACATCATGCAAAACATGATAATCATTTAGCATTCAAGATCATGAAGACATTTAATCATATCTTATGAGAACATGTTATCATTTTGAAACACATATGTGGGATGCAAGCAATCTAGGTTTACTAAGGAAGATCCTAATTACTGCTTGTTCAAAATGAAATCCAAACGGGAGATAAAGTTCACCGATGTAAACTATCTCTAGTCAAATGTAGGAATGAAAAATTTTCAAGTTAGAGAATGAGTGTGAGACTACACTAGTGGTGCTCAATTCAGGCTAAACACGACCATTTTTATGGGTTATACCACGAACCCAACTTCTCTCCTGGAAGCAATTCAACTGTTAGGTCAAATTGAATTTCTAGTGCGATAGGTTCTCTAGTAGTCAATCTCATGCTAGAAAAGTTCAAATTCCTATATTTGCCTATCTAAGTATAGCAAAGATGATATTATTTCGCTAATACATGGCCTAATATGACTCAACTAACCATACTTTGAAAGTCGGTTAAGAAAATGACATGTCTCACACAACTCCTAACAAAGGCAAGCGAAATGTTTTAATTTCCTGTTTGAGATTTAGAGGTTATTTGATTTTATGATCTCTTGGACAACATCTTTTTTTGTTGAGTTGTTACTTGTTATTTTAACATGATTTGATTTCCTAGAACCAAGAAACACTCTAATGTGATACAATGTAGAATCTACTACATCATGTGTGTTTCAAGAATGCTCCTTTGCATATCTTGAGAAAATAATCTAGTAAAGGTTACTTACCTCAATAGATCTTGTGAGTATTATATTTAAAATGAGACATATTGTATATTTTAACAAATATGCTTTTCTAAGAGGAAACTTGTCACTTTCACGAATGCTTAGAGAAACAAGTGTTTTAGTGTATGACCAATTTTACTTGTTTATGCAATGACACATGTTGTATTAGGTTATTATTCAACTCTAATATCCTATATTTGTTACCAGGATGCAATGTATTCTCTTGTAACATAATCATTCATGTTACAAAGAAAATAAGATGCATAAGATATAAGTTATCTTTTGTCAATCTTTTGATAAGAGAAATACATGTGATATTCTCGAAGATTGATGACGTACATAATAGTTAATAACATATTATATGTGACACTTTTACTAGACATGTGATTTTGAGTGTTGAGTCGTTCATGAGCAAAGTTTACATATGTTGTTTGTTTTCTCGTGTTTGGTTTTTCAGAAATGACACATTTACTAATTGCATTGCAATGTAAATTACTTGTATATTTCGGATGAAACATCCAAGTTGTCAATCCTACTTAGTTGTGTATTTTATGCATCTTTTAAACATATTAGTTTAAAGTTTGGAACACAACCATTGGAAAAGAAGACTCAATATAGCATCTTTAACACAAGTGTGAGTTATGATCCAATGCACATTATTTTCGTCTTGAGAGGACGTCATTATTTTCATAACAATCGAGTGTGATTGAGTATGTAGATTCAAGATAATATATTTCATCATATTTTGATGTTATCTTGAAGCTAGACAAATAATGACTCAAATTTCATATCCACACTCAAAAACTTGTCAATTAGATTCGATAATGATATCAATCATAATTTGAATAATGAATTAATATGTACTCGAAATCTTTCTTGACCCTCACGATCACTCCTTTGAAAAAGAAAATAAAAATTTAAGGAATGTGTTCCATTTATTCTAATGCTAGTTGTATGTGTGAGGTTAATGAAATATTAAGTTACTACTTCGATATTGTCATTTATTTTTATTTGAGAAAAACTATTTATAATTTTAAGTATAATATTCTTAGTTTCTCGACACCTCATTAGTATAAAAATAATTATCTTAACTTGTTGATACAAAAGTTGGGCGTTCCTTGATTCCGTACCAATCAGATCTTAATGCTTGAGACCTGCGCACTAAGAAAATAAAAAGACACCGTTAGACTTATCGTGGGATTGTCTCCCACGATTATCCTCCGGCGTAAGAGTAAGTAATCGGTTTTTAGGGTTTAGTTGAAGAGTTAGGGTTTTGTAAGTCGTACCTTTAATGAGAGTCGAAGGACTCTTTATATACACACGAAACCCTAGTTGGTTTCGTGTTCCTCACTCCTCAGCATATCCCGCATAGGGCGGTTACTTGATACATATCCCATAAATAAGAGATATCCTATCAAGACCATAAATAACTTCGGGTTTGGGCCAGCGTAAGCCCAAACCGTTATCGCAATAGCCCCTTCGTGATGGGCTTGAGCCCATTCGTGATGGACTGGAGTCCATTCGTGATGGACTTGGGTATAGGTCAGGTTCGTGACCCGAATACGGACTATACGTCATCATGTCCCCCCAGTCTAGTGTGCGCAATGCGAAATTGCGGACGCTAGACTAACAATTGTAGCTATAAATATTCCTCGATGCGTAGCGGGGAAGTATCAAGTATTTCCCGCCAAAATTAGCAAGTTAACCTAGTCCAAGTATCTTCTTCGAAAATCGTGAGGGTGGGTGAAAAAGTGCTTTACCTTTTGGGTTCCCAACCATCCGATTAGAACAAGTGGGGTACACATGTCATTCATCCACGAACATGTGTAACCCTATATAAACTTGAGCCGTCATTTTACTGTGGTTATCACAGTAAAAAACATCATTTTCCGCCATTGTTAAACCTCGAAACAGTAATCAAAAAATCAACAAGAACTAAGGTAATAGCGCGTGCGCTTATAATAATTATTGAAGGTTAATCATGGTTCTTCAATTGTCCTATTTTAATTCCGATCTATCTGAGGATGAACTTTGTCAGTTCACTTCAGATTATTACATCCCTCTCGCATTGCATCCGGTAGTTCCGGCCGCAAATGCGTCAATAGCGAATTTCCCGCAAGGGAAAGTAGGGGTATACACGCGTTTTTTTGAATTCGCTAACCAGCGTGCGCCCATCTCCCTTTGTGTTTGTCCAGGCGCGCTTTAATTCCTTCGCCTAGACTACGATTTGCGTGATCAACTAAACCATTGGTTTGTGGGTGTTTTCCTGATGCGAAGTGTTGTGTGATATGTAACTCTGCGCACCAGTCTTTGAACGGGTTATCACGGAATTGTTTTCCATTGTCCGAAACAATCTCCCCAGGTAATCCAAAGCGGCATACAATATTTTCCCAAACAAAGCATTTTACTTGATTACCTGTGATTGTCGCTACTGCCTTCGCTTCAATCCATTTAGTGAAGTAGTCTATTGCAACAATAAGGAATTTAAGTCCTCCCGCCGTGACAGGGAAGGGACCCGAAATGTCAATACCCCACTTATAGAATGGCCATGGAGAAGTGATAGGTGTTAGCACTTGTTGTGGTCTGCGCGGGATGGGTCTATGAACTTGGCAGTCGTTGCATTTCCTTATCACATCGCGCGCATCACGGTGCATAGTAGGCCAATAGTATCCTGAGCGCAATTCTCGCGCTACGACGGACCGTGGTCCTGAATGCATACTGCATGAACCAGCGTGGATCTCTCGGAGTACGTAATCTGCCTGAAGAGGTCCAACGCACCGAAGCCATGGTTGTAGGAATGAGCGCCGATATAGGATACCATCTCTAAGTTCGAACCTCTGCGTTGTGCGCCGTATCCGTCGAGCGTCCTTCTGCTCATCGGGCAATTTGCCCTTGCTTATCAATTTGATAATAGGGGTCATGCACGTAGGATTCTCCTCCTCTATTACCATGGATATCTCCATCTCCGAGATGGATTTGTTCTTTAGGATCTCTACTAAAACTTGTTTTGACAGGTGCGCGAAGCTAGTAGATGCGATCTTGCTTAGCGCATCCGCTTTCTTATTTTCACCTCTAGGAATTTGCTTAATGGTAAACCTGTCAAAGCCTTGTATTAGCGATTTGGTCTTGTCGAGGTATTGGACCATGTTATCCTCTTTAGACACATATTCTCCCAACACATGGTTGGCTACCAATCGGGAGTCCACATTTGCTTCTAGGTTACGTACACCTATTCGATTTGCAATGCGTAATCCAGCGATTAGGGCTTCATATTCTGCCTCGTTGTTCGTGGCTGTGAATTCAAAATGCAGTGCGTAAGTGAATTCCATTCCTTCTGGATTAGTGAGAATAAGGCCAGCGCCCGATCCATCCACGCATGAAGATCCATCTGTGAACAAGACCCATGGTTCTTGTAATTCTACCTTGCTCGGTGGGGGTGCGTCATCGGTATCTGGTTTTTCGATGATGAAGTCTGCTAGTATTTGCCCTTTAACCGCAGTGCGTGGTCTGTAAGACATGTTATACTCGCCTAGTAGCACACTCCATTTTTGTAATTGCCCCGATGCGTCAGGTTTAGAGATAACTTGTTTGATAGGTTGGTCGGTAATCACTGCTATTGGGTGCGCTTGAAAGTATCTACGCAGTCTTTTGGCAGCAAATACTAACGCCAAGACCAACTTCTCCATTGAGCTGTAATTAATCTCTGTCTTCTTGAGTGCTTTGCTTACAAAATACACCGGTGTTTTTACAGAATTCCTATCCGTCAGTAGCACTGCGCTGATCGCTCCATGGGTCGCGGATAAGTAGACGATTAACTCCTCCCCTGGTCGGGGTGCAACTAGCTTAGGAAGCGCTGCTATATGTTGCTTAAGCTGTGTGAAAGCTTCTTCCGCTTCCGCAGTCCAACGAAAGTCTCCCTTTTTAGTACACTTCTTGAGTGTTTTAAATAAAGGAAGTGACTTATCCGCTGATTTGGACAGGAATCTGTTCAAACCGGCTAGCTTTCCATTCAAAGATTGAACTTCTTTCAACGTGCGCGGTGAAGGAAGTTGGATGACAGCCTCTGTTTTTTTTGGGCATGGCTTAATGCCATCTGGTTCTATCAAATATCCTAGGAACATGCCTTCTGTAGCGCCAAAAGTGCATTTCTTAGGATTCAACTTCATGTTGATCTTTTGTAGTGTTGTGAATGTTTTTTCAATGTCGTGCACCACTTCATCTTCAGTATGGCTTTTTATGACAAGGTCATCTACATAGACCTCTAGGTTGCGTCCCACTTGCTTCTCAAACGCATTATCTACCAGTCGCTGGTAGGTGGCGCCCGCATTCTTCAGGCCAAAAGGCATCTTTGTATAACAAAAAATGCCTTAGCTTGTGTGGAAGGCTGTTTTTTCCTCGTCTTCCTTAGCCATTTGGATTTGGTGGTAACCTTTGTATGCATCCAAGAAACATTTAAAGGGATATCCGCACAGAGATTCCACTTTCCAGTCTATCTCTGGTAGTGGGTAGCAGTCCTGTGGACATGCTTTATTAAGGTCAGTGAAGTCCACATACATCCGCCAACTGCCATCGCTTTTTTTGACCATTACTGGATTGGAGAGCCAATCATGGTAATAGACTTCTCGCATGATGCTAGCGTCCACAAGTTTGTGTACTTCTTCTAGTATGGCTTTTGCGCGCTCTGGAGCCTGGCCGCGCTTTTTCTGCCTTACTGGGGAATATCCTTGTCGGATTTGTAACTTGTGTTCTGCAATCGAGCGTGGCACACCAGTCATGTGTTTTGGTTCCCATGCGAAGATATCCAGATTCCTTTGTAAGAGCGCGCATACAGCCGCTCTACCTTTGTCAGACAACGACCCTCCAATCGACACTTCTTGTTCCAGATATTCAGGGTGAATTGCAACCTTTAGGTTTGGTACTTTAGCTGCGCTCTGTTCTGGGATATGTGTCGTTTCACATGTAATCATGTTACACTCTTCTGGTGGCGCAGCGCTGTTGTAGATGGTGACAATGCCGCCTTCTATTGGGAATTTGAGCATCCCATGTGTTGTGGATGGTACCGCGCGCATCGCCGAGATTCCTGACCTTCCAATAATGCCATTGTATGGCGAAGGAGATCTGATCACCATAAAGTTCATCTAGGTTGTTGTGGAGTGTTCCTTATTACCAACAGCGACTAGTAGTCGCAGTTGTCCCATGGGCCATATCTTTTCTCCTGTAAAGCCAGTAAGCGTAGTCGTGGCTGGGCTTAACTGTCTTTGTATCTCAGGGCGCAATCTCTTGAAACAATGCTCATACATTATATCCGCTGAAGCCCCTCCATCAACATACATGCGGTGGATATTGTGACCCCCCGCATTTATCTCAATGGTGAGTAGTTCTGACACTGCGTTGTCCGCAGCCAAGGTGGGAAAAGAGATTTCGCTTCCATGGGAAAATTTCTGGCTGACCTTTTGCCTATTTTTCGCGGCCATTGTATCATGTAGATTGTGTCAGCCTTGTCCTTGGGCGCTTCTTTCTTGCCCCCAGTTTTCTGTTTGTCTTTCCCGTCCTTAATGTTTTTAACGAGATGGTCCAATCTGCCTTCTTTTACTAACTTGTCTATTAGTTGGCGCAGTTGGATGCAATCATTAGTTGTATGGCCCTTCTGTCCATGATAGTCGCAGTATCCGTTCTCTACGCACCGATCTTCAGGGGTGCGCATAGGTGGGGGTCTTGGAAAGTTCGCACCTTCCGTCGCAAATATTTCCTTTGGAGTTTTCGTTAGTGGGGTGTACTTGTCGTTTCCCCGTCCGCCCCCTTGACTGCGATAGCTTTTGTTACGATTACCACTCTGTTCATTGGATTGTCTCCTTGGCTCTTCTTGTGACCTATGGTTCGAGTAACCTTTCTTGCTATCCGCAGCGGCTGCTTCTCCTTGGACGAAGGACCTCGTGCGCTTCATGAGCTCGTCAAAGGTTTGGAGAACCCTATTGTTTAACTTTTTAATCAGATCTGGGTTATTGATACCGTTCATAAACCCCGATATCTTTAGTATTTCTGGGCACGCCTTGACCTGTATGCATTCGTCCTTATAGCGTTCCATGAAAGCGCTTGTGGATTCCCCTTGGCGCTGTTTTACCCTAGCGAGCTCGACAGGGTTTTTGGCGCACTTCTTCCTCTGAGTAAAGTTTAAACGAAACGCCTTTCGCAACTCTTCAAACCCACCGATGCTTCTGCGTGGAAGCTTACTGAACCAGTTGTGCGCATTCCCTACTAATGTAGAGTTAAACATGTGGCACCACACAGGTTATGGCCAATTTTCGATAGTGGCTGCTGATTCGAAAATTTTTAGGTGATCATCAGGATCACCTGTCCCATCATATGTTTTGACATTAGCAGGCATGCGCCTTCTCTTATTTTCCGAAAAATCGCTGATGCGCCTAGTGAACGGATCAACTTTTTGGCGACGCGAGGGACGAGACATGTCTTCGTCTTCCTGGTCGCGGTATTTTCCCCTTGATTTCCAGTGTCCGGTTTCTTTGTCCTCGTTGTCCGAGGAATCACTTGATGATGGGCTTATTCTTTTATGATGCTTGCGCCAACTATCATCGGAATCCGAGCTTGCTCCTCTGCGACGTTTGCGCCGACTATCCTCGGAATCAGAGCTTGAAGGGCTTTCACTTGGGGAGCACCGTCGCCCAAGCCTGTCATGAACCCTGCAACTACCAAGCCTAGTGTGGACATTGGCGCGCCGTTCTCCATCTTCATGCTCCTCCAGATACTGAAAGTCGGCTGCTTCGTCATCCACAACCTTCCTTCCAATCCTAGTAAACACTGGGTGTTTGCGGCTATCCTTCTCGCGTCTTTCCTTTCGGTAGCGCGGTGGGGATGCCTCATGCTCAGGGTCGAAGTTGAGCCTGGCGTGCAGACTTTGGCTTGACCTCTTTTTTGCCTCCTCTCGCATGAGCTTAGCCAAGGCTTCGTAGTTTTGAGATACGAAATCAGTTGGCGCTAGTTCAGGCGTGACTCCTTCTAGCGCGAGGGAGTGTGTTTCCAAAACAAGATCCTTGTTTCAGATAGGCGCATTCGGTGGCTCAGTGAAGTTTACTTCTGGCATGGTGAGAGGAGTGCGCTGTGGGTCTACCGCGCTAGTACTTGTTGTAGTAGCATTGGTAGTCATAGTGAGCGGTTCTACTGGAGTAAAGAGCAGATCTGAGTACGATCCTAAGCTTCTGGGCGCACTGGTTGTCCTAGAGGCCTGCTTAGAGGCCGCATCAGTTTGCTGTTTCTTCCCTAGTAGGTCGTCATGCGTTTTCTTCGTATGCGGAGTCCGTTGATTTCCGTGCTTTGTCATTCTAGTTCTTAGCAAAGTTTTTAGTGTAGGGTCCCACGGATGGTGCCACTTGTTGATACAAAAGTTGGGCGTTCCTTGATTCCGTACCAATCAGATCTTAATGCTTGAGACCTGCGCACTAAGAAAACAAAAAGACACCGTTAGGCTTATCGTGGGATTGTCTCCCACGATTATCCTCCGGCGTAAGAGTAAGTAATCGGTTTTTAGGGTTTAGTTGAAGAGTTAGGGTTTTGTAAGTCGTACCTTTAATGAGAGTCAAAGGACTCTTTATATACACACGAAACCCTAGTTGGTTTCGTGTTCCTCACTCATCAGCATATCCCGCATAGGGCGGTTACTTGATACATATCCCATAAATAAGAGATATCCTATCAAGACCATAAATAACTTCAGGTTTGGGCCAGCGTAAGCCCAAACTGTTATCGCAATAGCCTTTTCGTGATGGACTTGAGCCCATTCGTGATGGACTGGAGTCCATTCGTGATGGACTTGGGTATGGGTCGGGTTCGTGACCCGAATACGGACTATACGTCATCATAACTATTTTTATACAACATACGTAAAATACTAAAAGCTTAAAACATTTTGTATGTGTGTTAGATCAATGCAAGTTTAGTACATTTTCTTTTACTTAAATACTAATGTATTAATATGATCTTTTATCTTGTTTAGACAACCCATGGTCAAGCTAGACAAAATGATGTAATGTTTTAGAGATCATGTTACGGATTTTATGAAAGTGTTAAGTATTTTGGGGTGATATACTTTTTACACTTAAACCTTTGGAAAAATAATTGTGTAAGACAATATCTTTCGACACACATGATCTACCGACTTAATTTCTATTCCTAAGAAAGTTACTAAACCATTTTAAAAACTTGCAACATATGCAAGAAAAATGGTCTATGCCTATATGTAATGCAAACTAATTACTTAATATAGTGCAAGTGATTTAGCATGAGCCTTATAAACGCATAAACCGGAAAACTATAATAAACAGATAGCAACAAGGAATGAAAGACACTTATGCTTATAGATAAAATTAGCTCAACTAAAAATATCAATAAGCATACAAAAATATTAACTAACAATACTAAGACACAAAGAAAAACAAATAGTCATTTAGCATAGCACACAAAAATACTTATCGTCATTTTGTGTATTAAGTATAACAATGTACACTTAGCTTGATTTTATTTGAAAATGAATTATTTTCCACCCCATTTCAAAATTTGATCAAGTTCAACACTTTGAAAAATATGAATACACCAATGTGTGATGTTCTCTTTGTAATTTGACAAAAATTTGTGCATTTGACATGACCGGAAAAGACTCTCTGTTACGAATCAAAGACTCTTGTAAATTTTACTTTACAATCATTTTCTAAAAGTATTTTTAAATGAGATTCGACTCAATTACATTTAAAACGATAGGTGGCACGACTCCTACGGACTTACGGTTGATTTTATACGAATTTTTAAAAATTACCCAATTCTGAAAAACAAACGAAGGTACCGTTAAATTTAGCGGTACCATCCATATTTAATGGTAAGGTACGTTATATTTAACGGTACCGTGACTGTTTTTACAGTTTTGAACAAAAACAACCACATTACTTTACGACTCGTTCTATAGACATGACCGGACACTTACAAACTCTATTCTTTTAGTGGTTTAAGAAAACCTTCAAGCTAGTATGACAAAGTATACTTAACAACAAAACTTGTAAGTATTAAGCAAGTAAATACTTTTCATATTTTATCACCTTCATGGGTAATTTGATACATGGATCGTACTCAATTTTGAAAACCATTTGTTTTAAAAATTTGAGCGACTTGGCTCTAGTACCAATTGTGGAAACCATAGAGGGGGTGAATACGTTTCCATTTAAAAACTTAAAACTTTTTGTATCAAACACCAGATCAAGTGTGACGTTATATGAAAAGTGTCAACTATGATCATATAACAACTAGAGATGGTATAAAGTAAACTACCACACAAACATAAACATACCATGACACAAACATAGTCAACATAATATAAGCAACAAAGCACACAAGCATAAACGCAATGCAAATATAAATATAAAGCGATAAAGAATAAAATAAAAGTAAAGAGAAGAGTAAGAAGGCGCAAACCGGACATGATGATTTATAGTGGTTCGGTCACGAAGCTCCTCTTCGCCCTACTCCACTCCCCGAGTACCCAACTCGAGAGTTACTTCACAAATCAACAAGCTCCCTTCAGGCGGAGAAAACCGTACACGTCGCTTATCCTATTTCCGACACTAAGCTAGATGTCGAGTGCTAATCATAGCTAGCACCAATCTACCATGATCTACCCGATCTACCCTTGATCCACTTGATCAATCACACAAGCCCAAAAGCTTCAAGAGATCTCCAAGATCTCGACACTTGACTTGATCTACCCTTGATCCACTTGATCAATACACAAGCCCACAAGCTACAAGAGATCTCCAAGATCTCAACAAGATCACAATGATCTACTCCCACTTGACTCGATCTACCCAATCTACTCTTGATCTTCTTTATCAATCACACAAGCCCAAAAGCTTCAAGAGATCTCCAAGATCTCAACAAGATCACAATGATCAACCCTCACTTGACTCAATCTACCCTATCAACCTTTGATCAACTTGATCAACACACTAGCTCACAAGCTATAAGAGATATTCAATATCTCTATAAGATCACAATGATCTTCCCTCACAAACTCTCGAAAGAAAAATAGACTTGATGTATAGTATGATACAATAAAGTGTGTAACAAATGTTACAAGTGCTCTACCTACAACTACAACACTTTGTATCATCTTGGATACCTTGTGTTCTTCTCTTGCACTTGAAGAGGAATGAAGAGGATCTCTTGGTGGGATGAAAGGATCACTCTTAACCAAACTAAGACTCTCTAAATGATCAAAGAAAGTCATCTAAGTGAGGTGGGATTAGACCAGAGAAAACTGACTGAAAAAATCAAGTTGGAAGTGTAAAATGGTCCACTATTTATAGGAAAGAAAAACTAGCCGTTATGGGGACACGGTACCACTAATTTTCACACAGTACCACTAAGTTTAGTGGTACCGTGGATGCTCTTCCGTTTGGTTTTAGTGGGGAAGGTATATTTGGGAATGTTTGGAGCTGTTTGGGGGGGGGGGGGGGAAATGACTGTTGAAATTTTTTTAACTTATTTTTCAAAATAAAACATTTCTTTTTAATTCAAAAATAATTTGTAAAATATATTTTTGAAAGAAATGTTTTGTCACATTTAAAATGTGAAGTTTAGAGAAAAAATATAATCCTTTGATCATTTGTCAAGTAGTAGATTTGTTTGTCCATACCTTGAGTGATTTACGTCGGGATGGAAATCTACGACTTTGTTGAAGCATACTTGAGACGTCGAGAGGTGTTGATATAAGTATGAATTGATGATTTGTGTTTACATGTAACTTGCACATTTTACGTTATGCATTACAAATTACATGTTTGTCATTATTAAAACCGAAGAAACCGTTTAGTTTAAATATCGTAATATTTGCACTAACAATATCCTAGTAACAAAAGTGAGTGATCTAGAGTGCGGGATTTACATGAAAATGAAAATGTGTTATTGCAGGCTGGCGGCATCAAAACATATAACGGGCGGAACCCATATTTTGGTGCCGCCCCATCCCGTGGGTAAGATTTTGGCGGTACCAAAAAATTACACGGGTAAGATTTTGGCGGTACCAAAAAATTACACAGCTATAAACACATGTATGGGTATAGATCATGCAAGGGCTAGAGATTTCACTAAAACGTCAAAAATAAAAATTGATAACATAATGATGTTAGCCACCACGTCACTTGGTTAGTTCACAAAGCGTTAAATAACAGGTTAACATACTACAAGACATATAATGGTTCATACATCATTGTTTCACACACCTTTTTCAAAGATACTGAATGCTTCGATAATCATTGACAGTTGTGACACATTTTAACACTTAAACTATTAGGTGGGAGTTTGTGTAAAACAACATTTTTCAAAGTACTTGACTAGTTTTACTTAGTTCTCATTTCTAAGAGAATTATGCAAGATTTTAATATAACATATGCAAAGAAAATTATCTAAGTCTATAAGTAATGCAAAAACAATTTTCCAACTTATTGCACAAAATCTAGCAAATGTCCTATTGTACATAAACAAAAAATCGACAAACAAGCGAATAAATAACATGGCAGGATTGATACTTATGTTACACAAACAATCAAGTGTAAACAAAAATTTGCAATAAGTAAATAACATATATGCAACCAACATAAACTAAAACAAGTAGTCATATAACATAAAAAGAAAGATACTTTTCGTCATTTTGCGTTTAAATATGACGATGTATACCAAGCTTGATTAGTTTCCTTTATATATATAAATATCATAAAATTATTTAGTTTCAAAAGAAATTATATCAATGTTCAAAGAATACTAACTTAAATTGCCCGACTCAAAAGTTTGAGTTTCAATGTCAAAACGAAGCACACTGTAGTATTTTCGCATAGCGAGAATGTGTAGGACTTACTAGATTTGGTAGTAAACATATAATACACCTATTTTAACATCATTTCTACTTATGTAACTTATCTAAATATTTATGGAGGTGATTTTTCAACTAAATTTATAGTTATCCCAAACGCCCCTTTCAAAACCGTATTTTTTTTTAAATTTGCTTTAAACACATAATTTGACACTTACAAATTCTTTTAAGAGATATTTTCTTTTATTTTTCAAGGACACCTTCAAGCTTGTATACAAAGTAACATTTAACAACAAAATAATTAGCGAAACATTTTTCATATTATATTCCGCTTCAATGGTAATTTGATACATGGATCGTACTCCATTTTAAAACCATTTGTTTTGAAAATAAGAGCCACGAGGCTTTGATACCAATTGTGAAAACGTAGAGGGGGGGGGTTGAATACGTTACCATTTTAAAATCTTAAAACTCATTGTATCAAATATCCAATCAAGCTTGTTGTAATATGAAAAATGCCAATTATAGTCTGTGACTAATATAAGCATACACTAACACAAGTTGTCACACAAACATAACCATTAAGTCACAACAAAAGCAATAATATAATGCAAGTATAAAATTAAAGCAGTAAGTAAAAGAAAGTGCAAACCGGACACGAGTATTTATAGTGGTTCGGTCACGGATCTCCTCTCCGCCCTACTCCACTCCCCGAGTACCTAAATCATGAGTTACTTCACTAAATCAACAAGCTTCATTCTCGGCGGAGAAAACCTTTACAAACGTCGCTTACACTTTTTCCGGTACAAAGCTAAATACCGGGTTCTAGTTCGAGGTAGAACCAACCTAACATCGCCTATACAATATTTCCGACACTAAGCTAGATGTCGAGTTCTTTTACAAGGGTACAACCACTCCCATTATGTTTTATGGACCAACATAAAAACCTTGTGTTTTATGGCACAAACACATAAACCATCTAATCTAGTTTGGTGAATAGATTGTGATGATACAATGATGTTTACAATGACGATCCATGACACAAATGTCTAATGGATATGAATAACTAATCTAAATGAACTTCCATTGATAGAAAGCCTTCAATTGATGAAGATCACAAGTTCCCTAAGCTTATTGTGGTGGATGATGACTCAAGATCTTTGAGCTTGCTTCACAGGATCATTTCGGGAGTATGGTTATAACATAATGAAAGTTAGTAACATTATGATCATGTGAGGGTAATTAATGTATGCTACTACATTGTTATCTACTGATCTAAATGTATGCAAAAGGGTAGAGAGAATATGTGTTCAAGTGGTATAGAAACAACATGGTGTGGCTTGCTATTTATAAGCACAAAGGCTCAGCAAACCACGGATGGGACGGAACCAAAATGAGGGTTCCGTCCATATAACGTTTTGTTTCCGTAGGTACCTAACAGAAATCTTCAAAATCTTCTACCAAATCTAACCAAAATATATACCAAATCTTTCCATGATTCTAGAGTGACAATCTAAACAAAATATTCACCATATCTTCTAAAGATTTCAAGAGTGACAATCTAACCAATATATTTACCAAATCTTCCAAAGATCCTAAAGAGATATGATGATCCATGGAATGATGTAAAAATGCATTTTTATTTTGATCAAAATGTAAAAAAAAGTTTGTTTGTAAAATGTATTACTTAACTAGTTAATATATGTTTAACAAGTTGTACCATGTTAGTTTATGTGTTACTAAAAATGTTAAACTACTTATGCTATTATATGACTTAAGTTATTATGTCATTAACATCATTTTTAGAAATATGTTAACACATTTATCTTAGTTTGACACCTAAAGTGTACTTTGACACTTATTCTATCCTGACATGAATACAACTTAGGAAGCATGATGTACAAGTAAAAATACTTGTATATGCAAAATGTAAAATGAGGTTCGACATAGAATGGTTAAACTTTTAAAATACTTAATGACTCTAAACGTATTTTAAACATTCTAAATGATTTGTTAACGGGTTTGATCATAATGGCACATAACAAATATGTACGAACCTGTGTTGTAGCATACGAGGACTTGAGATGTTGAATGTATGTTGAGACAAAATATGATTACGAGTAACTTGTACATTTTACGTTATGTATCAAGTTATATATTTGTAATCAATCAAAACAAATGAGACTTTATAGATTAAATATCTTAATATTTGCGCTAACAGTTTCCATCTTTCTTTCTTTTTTCTCTCCATCAACGACCAAAACAGCACCCTAGACACCATTTTGATCTTGATTTGGCCTCTATTATCCAACACAAGTTAAAACCATATGATCCTTGTTGATTCCTAGTTCCATTTCAACCAAAAATCACTATAAATCCACACAAATTTCACTATGATCCATGGATTTTCATTGAAGTTTTTGTAAGAGTTTTTAAGTTAGATTTAGCTAGATCAAGGATTTTTAAGGGTGGCTTTTTGATATGGAAGCTTGGTATTTGTTGATACAAAAGTTGGGCGTTCCTTGATTCCGTACCAATCAGATCTTAATGCTTGAGACCTGCGCACTAAGAAAACAAAAAGACACCGTTAGGCTTATCGTGGGATTGTCTCCCATGATTATCCTCCGGCGTGAGAGTAAGTAATCGGTTTTTAAGGTTTGTAGAAGAGTTAGGGTTTTTGAGATCGTACCTTTGTGAGGGCTGAGGTGCCCTCTATATATGGACACGAAATCCTTGTTGGTTTCGTGTTCCCCAATCTTCGGTCTATCCCGCATAGGGCGGTTCATTGATATATATCCCATAAATAGAAGATATACTATCAAAACCATAAATAAGGTTAGGTTTGGGCCATCGTAAGCCCAAACCAATATCGCAATAGCCCATATCGTGATGGGCTGGAGTCCATTCGTGATGGACTTAAGTATGGGTCGGGTTCGTGACCCGAATACGGACTATACGTCATCATGTCCCCCCAGTCTAGTGTGCGCAATGCGAAATTGCGGATGCTAGACTAACAATTGGAACTAAAAATATTCCTTGATGCGTAGCGGGGAAGTTTCAAGTATTTCCTGCCAAAATTAGCAAGTTAACCTAGTTCAAGTATCTTCTTCGAAAATCGTAAGGGTGGGTGAAAAAGTGCTTTACCTTTTGGGTTCCCAACCATCCGATTGGAGCAAGTGGGGTACACATGTCGTTCATCCACGAATATGTGTAACCCTTTATATACTTGAGCCGTCATTTCACTGTGGTTATCACAGTAAAAAATCATCATCTTCCGCCATTGTTAAACCTCCAAACAGCAATCAAAAATGAACAAAAAACTAAGGTAATAGCGCGTGCGCTTATAATAGTTATTGAAGGTTAATCATGGTTCTTCAATTGTCTGATTTTACTTCCGAGTTATCTGAGGATGAACTTCGTCAGTTCACTTCAGATTATTACATCCCTCTCGCATTGCATCTGGTAATTCCGGCCGCAAATGCGTCGATAGCGGATTTCCCGCAAGGGAAAGTAGGGGTATATACGCGTTTTTTCGAATTCGCTAACCAGCGTGCGCCCATCTCCCTCTTTTTGTGTGATATTCTTAATCACTATCGCCTTCATATTTCCCAGCTGCACTGTATAGGTGCAGCAAAGATAACCAACTTCGAAGTGAATTGTCGCTTGTTAGGGATAGAACCCACAATTCATCTATTCCGCGCGTTTTACCATACGTCGTGGTCAAACGGGTGGGTTTCCTTCTCCAAGCGCGCAGGTCCGCTGTAGTGCTATACTGAGAAGTTAGATGCACTGAGGGATTGGAGAGAAAAATTCTTTTGGGTTGATAGTTCCTTGTTTCCATCGATTTTTGAGTTCTATACTCGAGAATTATTACCAAGAGACGAGTGCCCCAACCCCGGGTTGTACAATGTAGCTGATGCGGATATGATAAACACCAATCGTATACCAATCAAAGCGTATCCCGAAGAGTTTTTGGTGCATATGGGTATTAGCCGCAATTACTTCGGTAGTCCAGAAGAAGTGCCAACATTTCTGGATGAAAATAGTCGGGGTGGGTGCTTGTCTCTTCCTTCCTCTTCGTTTAATAGCTGTAAGCGTTCTCTCTTTGTAGCTTATTAACACATTTTGTGTTTGTTTGTTGTTTGTTGCGCAGAGATGGATCTATTCCGCGTTGTGCATTTGGAGAAGCCGAAGCAGGTTATTGTGGGTGTGCGCCCTTTGAGAGATGGTGAGGAGCCCATTTTGCAGGCTACCGCAGGACGCACAATGGCGATCGCGCAGGGGGAGCCAGAGGGGACAGATGAGACTGTGGAGATCCCCGCAGGTGTTACTATGGCTACTCCTCTGCGTAGCTTTTCCCCTTCTGGGTCGCAAATCCCTGTGGAGTAATTGCATGTAGACTCGTCGGGGAGTGCTATGGATGAGTCTGAGGAGGAAGACCAAGGTTTAAAGCGCAAGAGGTCATCTGGTGATGATGGCGCAGAGACATCAAGTAAGCGCCCTGCTATTTTTGTCGAGCGACCAACTGAAGAGGATGCGTCATCGCATAAAACTCCTCCCCCCAAGTAAGTACTTGTACCTTTAGATCTTTAGTCCTTAATCCGCTATTAGTAATATAGAGTAACGTTGTTATTTGCGTGTAGTGCTGAGACTGCTGTTGATGATGATGCGCATGTTGAGAATTCGCCACCTAATACTGATTTTGGGCCTGAGAGTCCAGTGGATGAGGAAAAATCTGCTGGAGATGCGCCAAGAAATAGCCTTCTAGAGGAGTTGGCGTTGGCTGCTGCGCACCAGGCTTCATTGGTTGCGCGGCTACAGACCGAGTATGGTGGTGAGGGCAGCCTAGTTGCGCAGAAGGATAAGGAGATTGACCTACTAAAGGCGCAGTTGGCTGATGCGCAGGATGAATTGAGGGCATCTGCTATGTATGACCAGAAAATTGCTGATGAGAAGATGTCGCTCATGGCCGAACTGAATAAAGAGTGTACTGGAGCAAAAGAGTACAAGGCCTCCTGCCTTTGGGCCTTGAGATATATGGAGCTGAACAAGGGGAAACTCATGTCTGACTTGGATGAATTCCGCAAGGCTGTGGAGAGTTTGCTGGAGAATCAGGAGAGCAAACTGCGCAAGCTCAGCATTGAGTATGATGAGGAGTTGTATCCTCATTTGGTGTCAACTATAGCTGAGCGCAGGTGGCTTATCAGCCATGGTTTGCGCCTTGCCGCTTTGGGTACTTTGGAGTCGGAGGAGGTGACGGGGGTATTTGGGGAAGTTGTTGAGTGCGCGTTGGCACGTGGCCAAGCGCAGGCTGTAGAAAAGCTTGCCGAGAGCAATTTGTTGACCGTGCCTATTACTCAGGTACCAGGTTATAATGCCAACTCCTATGATGAGCTTTTCGCTGCCATGGAGAAGATGAAGCTTTTCGAGCTTCTTCATATTGCTCGCTTGGAGCGTGACCAGGATTTTCCTATCAGTGTGATTATGGAGGGTTTGACCTTGGCTAGGCACTCATCTGAGGATGCTGAGGCGCAGCTTGACTATTTTTTGAAGCCGGATGTGTCGCAGCTACATGTGCCTATTTTCGCTCGCCCTCGTGACATCCTCAACCCTTTTGCCCTTGAGAAAGAAATTCCATTGAAGGCGTCCTTAGAAACCCATGAGATGAGACTTGCCAAGAAGAAGGGTCAGAAGGGTAAGGCCATTCTTTGTGGTCTTGGTGCGGCTCACATTCCTAGATCTGATGGGGTGCCCGTTAGCGTGCCAACGGTAGCACCCAAGGATGCTGAGTTGTTGCAGAGGCTTAGAGATGCTGGTAGTGTGGCGCGCCAAGTGGGTAGCTCAGGGCTCAGGCGTACTCGTAGCATGTCTTGGTAGTTTTGATGTAGTGATATTTTGTGGTATGTCCACTTTTTTGTTGTACATATGCGTGTTGGATGTGTACTTTTTATGAACATGTTATCCATAATGAAGCGTTGATTGAAAAATACAATTGTATGCATCTTATATCAAATTTGACTGTGGTTATAACGTTTGTACTTAGTTATTTAGTCTTTGCATAAAAGATGTCTAAGAATCAAACCGTTTGTATAAACACATTTAGAAAAAGTTACAAGGATTTATAATCACTTATATCCTTATCTTGTATGAAATTTATGACATAGTCGTGTATGACATGATTGTATATAACATAATTGTGTATGAAATTTACAAGTTGTTGTGTATCCATCGTGGGGTGCACAAGTGTATGGATTGCAGCGTGCTACTAATACCATATTAAGGGGTTAATTGTCTTAACTCCTAATTTATTAAACGCGCACAGTGTGCATTGATGTGTATCCATCGTGGGGTACGCATCGAACTTACTCCAACGTCTTGAGAGTAAGGTGTCTAACAAGGATGCATGATCCGGTGTTGATGGGTTTGCAACCCTCTTACTCAACGAGTCATTTATTAGGTTTACTCATCCTTTTACCATCGTGGGTTTTTAATTAGTGCATGCACGCCATGTAGGCAAAAGATAATATAACAAACCATATTGAAACATAAATAATATGTAGACAATAAAGTAAAGTGTGTCGCGGAGTTAGCTAGAAACCGCAACATTTTATTAATACTTGCAAGTTTTTGTAAAAAGATAAAAAACATTTGTCTAAATGAAACAAAAAATGTAAATACACGGATATTTATTGAGCACTTACTAAAGTGCGTAGGTGTCCATGTATTGGGTCGTAACCTTTCCTAAAGATAGCATCTCTTGAGATTGCAGATATTCCATGTGCGTTGTAGCTCACGGCCATCCATGTCATGCAGCTTGTACGCGCCTTGTCCTAGTGCTTCAATGACCTCATAGGGTCCTTCCCACTTTGGTTCAAGTTTACCTGTATCTTCTGCGTGGCTTGCATCATTAGCGCGGTACACAAAGTCGCCTGGTCTGAATGAGGTGATTCGAACTTTAGCGTCGTAGTATCCCTTCATCTTTGACTTGGTTTTTGCCTCTCGTATAGCTGCTCGCTCGCGCCTTTCTTCCAATAGGTCCAAATCTATCCGTCGTTCGTCATCATTAGTTGCGACATTAACTTCCGCGGTGCGGATAGTTGGCATTCCAATTTCAGCTAGTATGACAGCTTCTGTCCCGTAGAAAAGGAAAAAAGGAGTGTCCCCGTTGCTAACTTTGATTGTCGTGCGGTGCGCCCATAAGACATGCGATAATTCGTCCACCCATCTTCCTTTGTGTTTGTCCAGGCGTGCTTTAATTCCTTCGCCTAGACTACGATTTGCGCGCTCATCTAGGCCATTGGTTTGTGGGTGTTTTACTGATGCGAAGTGTTGTGTGATATGTAACTCTGCGCACCAGTCTTTGAACGGGTTATCACGGAATTGTTTTCCGTTGTCCGAAACAATCTCCCCAGGTAATCCAAAGCGGCATACAATATTTTCCCAAACAAAGCGTTTTACTTGGTTACTTGTGATTGTCGCTACTGCCTTTGCTTCAATCCATTTAGTGAAGTAGTCTATTGCAACAATAAGGAATTTAAGTCCTCCCGTTGCGACAGGGAAGGGACCCGCAATGTCAATACCCCACTTATAGAATGGCCATGGAGAAGTGATAGGTGTTAGCTCTTGTTGTGGTCTGCGCGGGATGGGTCTATGAACTTGGCAGTCGTTGCATTTCTTTATCACATCGCGCGCATCACGGTGCATAGTAGGCCAATAGTATCCTGAGCGTAATGCTCGCGCTACGACGGACCGTGGTCCTGAATGCATACTGCATGAACCAGCGTGGATCTCTCGGAGTACGTAATCTGCCTGAAGAGGTCCAACGCACCGAAGCCATGGTTGTAGGAATGAGCGCCGATACAGGATACCATCTCTAAGTTCGAACCTCTGCGCTGTGCGCCGTATCCGTCGAGCGTCCTTCTGCTCACGTAGGATTCTCTTCCTCTATTACTGTGGATATCTCCATCTCCGAGATGGATTTGTTCTTTAGGATCTCCACTAAGACTTGTTTTGACAGGTGCGCGAAGCTAGTAGATGCGATCTTGCTTAGCGCATCTGCTTTCTTATTTTCACCTCTAGGAACTTGCTTAATGGTGAACCTGTCAAAGCCTTGTATTAGCGATTTGGTCTTGTCAAGGTATTGGACCATGTTATCCTCTTTAGCCACATATTCGCCCAACACATGGTTGGCTACCAATCGGGAGTCCACATTTGCTTCTAGGTTGCGTACACCCATTCGATTTGCAATGCGTAATCCAGCGATTAGGGCTTCATATTCTGCCTCGTTGTTCGTGGCTGTGAATTCAAAACGCAGTGCGTAAGTGAATTCCATTCCTTCTGGATTAGTGAGGATAAGGCCAGCGCCTGATCTATCCACGCATGAAGATCCATCCGTGAACAAGACCCATGGTTCTTGTAAGTCTACCTTGCTCGGTGGTGGTGCGTCATCGGTATCTGGTTTTTCGATGATGAAGTCTGCTAATATTTGCCATTTAACCGCAGTGCGTGGTCTGTAAGAGATGTTATACTCGCCTAGTAGCACACTCCATTTTTGTAATCGCCCCGATGCGTCAGGTTTAGAGATAACTTGTTTGATAGGTTGGTCGGTAATCACTGCTATTGTGTGCGCTTGAAAGTATCTACGCAGTCTTTTGGCAGCAAATACTAATGCCAAGACCAACTTCCCCATTGGGCTGTAATTAATCTCTGTCTTCTTGAGTGCTTTGCTTACAAAATGCACCGGTGTTTGTACAGAATTCCTATCCGTCAGTAGCACTGCGCTAACCGCTCCATGAGTCGCAGATAAGTAGACGATTAACTCCTCCCCTGGTCGGGGTGCAACTAGCTTAGGAAGCGCTGCTATGTGTTGTTTAAGCTGTGTAAAAGCTTCTTCCGCTTCCGCAGTCCAACGAAAGTCTCCCTTTTTCATACACTTCTTGAGTGTTTTAAATAGAGGAAGTGACTTATCCGCTAATTTAGACAGGAATCTGTTTAAACCGGCTAGCTTTCCATTCAGAGATTGAACTTCTTTCAACGTGCGCGGTGAAGGAAGTTGGATGATAGCCTCTGTTTTTTCTGGGCATGGCTTAATGCCATCTGGTTCTATCAAATATCCTAGGAACATGCCTTCTGTAGCACCAAAAGTGCATTTCTTAGGATTCAACTTCATGTTGATCTTTCGTAGTGTCGTGAACGTTTCTTCAATGTCGCGCACCACTTCTTCTTCTGTATGGATTTTTATGACAAGGTCGTCCACTAGACCTCTAGGTTGCGGCCCACCTGCTTGTCAAACGCATTATCTACCAGTCGCTGGTAGGTGGCGCCCGCATTCTTCAAGCCAAAAGGCATCTTTGTGTAACAGAAGACGCCTTGGCTTGTGTGGAAGGCTGTTTTTTCCTCGTCTTCCTTAGCCATTTGGATTTGGTGGTACCCTTTGTATGCATCTAAGAAACATTTAAAGGGATATCCGCACAGAGATTCCACCTTCCAGTCTATCTCTGGTAGTGGGTAGCAGTCCTGTGGACATGCTTTGTTAAGATCAGTGAAGTCCACACACATCCGCCAGCTGCCATCGCTCTTCTTAACCATTACTGGATTGGAGAGCCAATCGTGGTAATAGACTTCTCGCATAATGCCTGCGTCCACAAGTTTGTGCACTTCTTCCAGAATGGCTTTTGCGCGCTCTGGAGCCTGGCCGCGCTTTTTTTGCCTTACTGGGGAATATCCTTGTCGGATTTTCAGCTTGTGTTCTGCTATCGAGCGTGGCACACCAGTCATGTGCTTTGGTTCCCATGCGAAGATATCTAGATTCCTTTGTAAGAGCGCGCACACGGCCGCTCTGCCTTTGTCAGACAACGATCCTCCAATCGTCACTTCTTGCTCCGGGTATTCAGGGTGAATCGTAACCTTTAGGTTTGGTACTTTAGCAGCGCTCTGTTCTGGGATGTGCTTTGTTTCACATGTAATCGTGTTACACTCTTCTGGTGGCGCAGCGCTGTTGTATATGGTGACAATGCCGCCTTCTACTGGGAACTTGAGCATCCCATGTGCTGTGGATGGTACCGCGCGAATCGCTGAGATTCTGACCTTCCAATAATGCCATTGTATGGAGAAGGAGATCTGATCACCATAAAGTTCATCCAGGCTGTCGTGGAGTGTTCCTTATTACCAACAGCGACTAGTAGGCGCAGTTGCCCCATGGGCCATATCTTTTCTCCTGTAAAGCCAGTAATCGCAGTCGTAGCTGGACTTAACTGTCTTTGTATCTCAGGGCGCAGTCTTTTGAAACAATGTTCGTACATTATATCCGCTGACGCCCCTCCATCAACATACACGCGGTGGATATCGTGACCCCCCGCATTTATCTCAATGGTGAGTGGCTCTGCCACTGCGTTGTCCGCAACCAAGGTGGGGAAAGAGATTTCGTTTCCCGGGGAGAATTTTTGGCTGACCTTTTGCCTAGTCTTTCGCTGCCATGATTGTATCATGTAGATAGTGTCAGCTTTTTCCTTAGGCGCTTCTTTCTTGCCTCCTGTTTTCTGCTTGTCTTTCCCATCCTTAATATTTTTAACGAGATGATCCAATCTACCTTCTTTTACTAGTTTCTCAATTAGTTGGCGCAATTGAACACACTCATTAGTGGTATGGCCCTTCTGTGCATGATATTCGCAGTATCCATTCCCTACGCGCCGATCTTCAGGAGTGCGCATAGGTGGGGGTCTTGGAAAGTTCGCACCTTCCGTCGCAAATATCTCCTTTGGAGTTTTTGTTAGTGGGTGTACTTGTCATTTCCCCATCCGCCACCTTGACTGTGATAGCTTTTGTTACGATTGCCACTCTGGTCATTTGATTGTCTCCTTGGCTCTTCTTGTGACCTATGGTTCGAGTAGCCTCTCTTGCTATCCGCGGCGGCTGCTTCTCCTTGGACGAAGGATCTCGTGCGCTTCATGAGTTCATCAAAGGTTTGGGGAACCCTATTGTTTAACTTTTTTATCAGATCTGGGTTATTGATTCCATTCATAAACCCCGATATCTTTAGTATTTCTGGGCACGCCTTGACCTGTATGCATTCGTCCTTATAGCGCTCCATGAAAGCGCTTGTGGATTCCCCTTGGCGCTGTTTTACCCTAGCGAGCTCGACAGAGTTTTTGGCGCACTTCTTTCTTAGAGTAAAGTTTAAACGAAACGCCTTTTGCAACTCTTCAAACCCACCGATGCTTCTGCGTGGAAGCTTGCTGAACCAGTTGCGCGCATTCCCTACTAATGTAGAGTTGAACATGTGGCACCACACAGGTTGTGGCCAATTTTCGATAGTGGCTGCTGATTCGAAAATTTTTAGGTGATCATCAGGATCACCTGTCCCATCATATGTTTTGACATTAGCAGGCATGCACCTTCTCTTATTTTCCGAAAAATCGCTGATGCGCCTAGTGAACGCATCGACTTTTTGGCGGCGCCAGGGACGAGACATGTCATCGTCTTCCTGGTCGCGGTATTTTCCCCTTGATTTCCAGTGTCCTGTTTCTTTGTCCTCATTGTCCGAGGAGTCACTTGAGGATGAGCTTACTCTTTTGCGACGCTTACGCCGACTATCATCGGAATCCGAACTCGCTCCTCTGCCGCGCTTGCGCCGACTATCCTCAGAGTCAGAGCTTGAAGGGCTTTCGCTTGGGGAGCACCGTCGCCCAAGCCTATCATGAACCCTGCGACTACCAAGCCTGTTGTGGATATTGGCGCGCCGTTCTCCATCTTCATGCTCCTCTAGATATTGAAAGTTGGCTGCTTCGTCATCCACAACCTTCCTTCTAATCCTAGTAAACACTGGGTGTTTGCGGCTTTCTTTCTCGCGTCTTTCCTTTCGGTAGCGCGGTGGGGATGCCTCATGCTCAGGGTCGAAGTTGAGCCTGGCGTGCAGACTTTGGCTTGACCTCTTTTTCGCCTCCTCTCGCTTGTGCGCAGCCAAGGCTTCGTAGTTTTGAGATACGAAATCACTTGGCGCTAGTTCAGGTGAAACTCCTTCTAGCGCGAGGGAGTCTATTTCCAAAACAAGATCTTTGTTTCGGATAGGTGCATTTGGTGGCTCAGTGAAGTTTACTTCTGGCATGGTGAGAGGAGTGCGCTGTAGGTCTACCGCGCTAGTACTTGTTGTAGTAGCGTTGGTAGTCATAGTGAGCGGTTCTACTGGAGTAAAGAGCAGATCTGAGTACGATCCTAAGCTTCTGGGCGCACTGGTTGTCCTAGAGGCCTGGTTAGAGGCCGCATCAGTTTGTTGTTTCTTCCCTAGTAGGTCGTCATGCGTTTTCTTCGCATGCGGAGTCCGCTGATTTCCGTGCTTCGTCATTCTAGTTCTTAGCAAAGTTCTTAGTGTAGGGTCCCACGGATGGCGCCACTTGTTGATACAAAAGTTGAGCGTTCCTTGATTCCGTACCAATCAGATCTTAATGCTTGAGACCTGCGCACTAAGAAAACAAAAAGACACCGTTAGGCTTATCGTGGGATTGTCTCCCACGATTATCCTCCGGCGTGAGAGTAAGTAATCGGTTTTTAGGGTTTGTAGAAGAGTTAGGGTTTTTGAGATCGTACCTTTGTGAGGGCTGAGGTGCCCTCTATATATGGACACGAAATCCTTGTTGGTTTCGTGTTCCCCAATCTTCGGTCTATCCCGCATAGGGCGGTTCATTGATATATATCCCATAAATAGAAGATATACTATCAAAACCATAAATAACGTTGGGTTTGGGCCATCGTAAGCCTAAACCATTATCGCAATAGCCCATATCGTGATGGGCTGGAGTCCATTCGTGATGGACTTAAGTATGGGTCAGGTTCGTGACCCGAATACGGACTATACGTCATCAGTATTGATTATGGAAGCTTGGTATTTAGTTTGGTGATTTTTGGATTATTTGTTGTTCTTGATTGATTTTCACCACTCATCCTTGTAAGGAACCATTTTAATCTTAATTTTATACTCTTATACATATTTTGATATGTTTTGTACATTTATATTATAAGATTATGCCTTGTACTTTGTAAACATAACTTAAAAACCCTTGAAAACATGTTCTTGATCAATAGTTTCTATGGTAGTTTTGAATTTGTCCAAAAAAACGCATTTTGTATGAAACATCAGTGAGTCTCTGTACTTAGGAAAAAATATTAGGTTGTAGATCTGTCTCTTGTGGTCGTTTCGCCGGGTGGTCTGTTCCGTATCTCCTCCCGATGATTTAACTAGAAAATAAACGGTAAAAGTGTTCGAAACTTGAGTAACAGATTTAAAACGACAAAAGCTCCAAAATTTTGTATTAAACCAACTGATGGTGTAAAAATAGAAAAGTTATAAGACCCTTTAACTTAAACGTGGCCGCTAGATTGAGGTCAATCCGAGTTGTAGTTTGTAAACTAGAGTCGTTTTCACGGGACTGTTGGTGCAGCCAAATTAACAGCTTTGACACATAAGGGTAAATTAGTAATTTTACTTAGTTTATGCAACTTTTATAGCAGTGGGGCCAACATATATGGAAAATAGACTCAAATACCTTTCCGGGGATGTAAAAACCGAGTCATAGCCCTTTACAGTTTAGGAGCAACGGATTTTTAGAATTGAACAAAGTGATATAAAACGATTTTTGCACTTACGGTTAAAAGTTTAATAAACTTTTCGAACTCATCGACAATAGTCTTTGTCATTTTGAAAACCTTATAAACACTAAGTACAATGGTATAATCAATATATAAACTTTATAAAAGTTCATTTGCATTCATACGTTTACTGTTTATAAACCTATGACGCGACATTATAATGCTTCTAGGACTTTTCGCGGCTATTTCGTTATCTCATATCTCGTCATTTATCGTCACATTACTTAAGATGAGTATAAGAAGAACTCTACTGTAAGAGTTGGTGACAAAAGTGGGTACACTAAGGTTTATTATGAGTAATGTGAGTATTCACAGACCCCCTTTTTATGGCTTTACTTGTTTTGGGGTGGAATGCATGAATTATACTTGAACTAAATTGATTACTTTTTTATAAACTTATCGAACTCTCCTTTCACTACTCATACTTGTGAGTAATCACATCCCCTCTTTTACCGTTTTTACTATATTTTAGGGCTGAAGTGCATGAAACTTGATTTTGAACTCTTTGACATAATTTTGAAACCTTAGACTATTTTGACCTTGTTTGACTTAATTTTGAACCCTTTGACTATTTTGAACATGTTTGACTTAATTTTGAACCCTTTGATTATTTTGAACTTGTTTGACTTGATCTTGAACCCTTTGACTTATTTTGAACTCTTTTGACTTGTCTTGACCTTATAACTTGACTTGAACTTTTGAACTCGACTTGAACTCTTGAACCTAATTATGAACTTATGACTCGTTTTGAACTTAAGGTGTTGTACGCACCAACCATAAAGTCTCCCGTGTTTGGAGCATTCTTGACAATAAATCTCGCCATGTCGCTGGAGTGACAATAATTCTCGCCTAGGTGGTGGAGTGATATAAAGTCTCACATGTTCAGAGTAGTGCAAAGTCTCACATGTTCGGAGCGTTCTTAATTGTATAAAATAGTTGTATGATGTACTGTTCATACATTTTCATTTTTAGTCCCCGGTTATACGTACCGTTCATACGGCCTCCTTGTGTGGGGCAGTAGGTAGTATGGATAGCACTATTAGAGGTCGGCCAACCTCTCGTTTACTATGTTACGAGACGCATATTATTTATTTTAGGGGCTTTTCCGGCATACATTATTATATATGTGGTGCTTATATTGTGAACTAATAAGACAGTGTTTGCTTGAACATAAGCTGTATTATCTTTTACGCAATGGTTTATGAAAACTTAGGTTACAAGTCTTGTATGGGCGGGATTTGCAACTGAATGGTTTGACAGAACCTTTGCCTTATGGACTTTTTTTCAAAGACTTTGGACTTACTTTTATTATGGAAATATATGTGAACTTATATGTTACAAGTCTTGTATGGGCGGGACTTGTAATAGGATAAGTTGATTGGATATTTGCCATATGAACTTACTCAAAAAGGTTTTCAATCTAAATAAAACGTGTGTACTCACCAACTATTTTCATAGTTGACCCGTTTTCTCATGCATTTCAGGTGATCGTTAGTAAGTGTATTTCATGAAGATATTTTGCATAAAGGATTCTTCATGTGTCATGTTTGGAAGTTATATAATAAAATGTTGTCTTTTGAAAATAGAACTTTATGTTTCAATTGCCGAGGTCGGCTAAAACAATATTGTGATAATGTACTTTTTCCTTTAATTTTAGTTATGGTATTGTTCTATCATCTTTTGTGATGTATATTGATTGCGTTGCACCTCGCGTTTCTGCCTTCGGTGGGGTGTGACATAAGATAACCCTACAATAAGCTGTTGAGTCTATCCTTTCGTTTGTTAACCCCATTATATGTTTATGTTTCGTTACACGCTTACATCTTAGCCTACCATGTAGATTAAGTCCTTAGTTGGTTGCTAGTTGCTATGTGTATTTCGTGTATTTCATGTGCTCATGTGAATTTTTCGTTTGATTATTTTCTAGAGAGATATTGGTCGGGGAAACTGTACAATGCAATGGGAATGTGAAAGTATGTATTTTAAGTCGTGTGTTTTTGTCACTAATTTCATTATTATTATTATTATGACATCCGAGTTTCTACGCGTTTCGAGTTCTATTACAAAAAGATTATTATTGGTGAAATGGTTATGTCTTGTACCATTGTTTGATTTTCAGATTTATTTATGTATTAAAAAAAAGGAGAAACAAAGGAGAGGAATGTGAGATTGTCGGTTCGTCTAAGCTTAACCGCTTTTATTATGTTTATTAGTTGGTACGTCTTATAAACTAACATTTATTATTAGTTAAAGTGATCGTAATATAAACCACTTATTATTATTCTTTTAGTATATTAGTGGTATTAGCGGTCGTAATTTTACCACTATTGTTGTATCATTTTGGGATCCACGAGAGTTGGTTAATCGGTTTGACAAACTAGGTGTTGTTTATTGGTATGTCGACGATGTTGATCGAGATTTCTTTGAGCCTAATTCATGTGTCACTAAAACGTGCATATCCGTGTTAAAGCATGAGTTAGTCTATGATAAGAGTCATTTTTGGGTTTGTGGTAAGGTAGTAACTAGTAGAATTTGGTTGTGTTGGAGCTAATCTATTTGTTTTGTTATTTTTTTAGGGGTAATTCTACAAATAGCCCGGAGCTTAAAATGTTGGGCTTTTTTAGCCCCAAAAAAGTCGTTTTCTCAAAATAGCCCAAGGAATAAGCGACTAAATGTGGGAGCGACACGTGGCATTTTTTTTTGCCCCTAGCGAAAAGTCGCTTAAAAAGTCAAAAAGTCGCTTAAAATCTAGCAAAAGTCGCTTAAAAAGTGACTTTTTTGCTACAAAAGGACACAAATAGTAAGTCGCTTAATTGAAAAAAAAAGTCGATTTAAGCGACTTTTTGAAAGTCGCTTATTTTCTAGGCTATTTTGAGAAAGCGACTTTTTTGGGGCCAAAAAAGCCCAACACCTTAAGAGACCGGGCTACTCCTATATTTAGCCCTTTTTTTTAACCATTTATAAATGTTTATCATGCCTTCTCCTACCTTTAATCATTATTAGGGTGTGTTTGGTTTGAGGGTTTTGAGTGGGGGATTTGGATTTGACACTGCGAATTAATGTTTGATTGGTGGAGTTTACTTTTTAAAACCCAACAATAAGGGTTTTTAGAAATCCTACCAAGTTGCTAAGGTTGCGTTTTGCAATGGAAAAGTTTTCTTAGTTTTCATTTTTCAGTTTTTTTGAGACTAGGAGAGCTATTCTTTCTCTAGAGAACACTTGAAAACATGTTTAGATGCGGTTTTCTAAAACGGGAAACTTATGGAGAACTCATAAATGGAGTTTTCTAAAATTTAGTTATAAACTTAGAAAATAGGTTTTCCATCTTTCCAAGAAAACTTTTGGAAAAAACCCAATTTGAACGCGTTTTCTATTTTCATAGGTTTTCTAGGAAAGTCTTTCTAGAAAACAGAGGAGTTTTCCATTACTAAACATGCCCTAAGGTTTTGGAAAAAACCCGTGGGACCCTCTTTTATACTCTCACATTTATTTATTTTTTTAAATTTTCAAATAATACTTTTTTATTTTAGTTTTATTATAAAATACATTTAATAACTATATTTTCTCTCTCTAAATCATAAACCAGATTCGAATCTTATTCCAACCCACCTATAAACCAAACGGACCCTTAATACCATTTCTTAATCCTAACCTTTTGCTTGCTCGAGTGAAGGATTTGAGCAATCATAGGTGTCTCACTCATGTATTCGGGCATGCACTTGTGGTCTTGTCGCTTTTGCTAGCGTATTGTTGTTGGTAAAGATTATATTATAAGAATGATTTACCCATTAAGCCTTTCACATTTTAACCCATTTGCCTTTTAGATTTATTATTAGTCCTTAGACTCCAGTGGTGGAGATGTGTATCATTGCAAAGCTTATGATAGAATACTCACCATGACTGTGCAATTGAGCGATTCACTAAATGTTACCACATAAATTAGTTGAGTGATTTGAGTGTTTTCATTTCCTGTTTTGTGAGGTGCTTGGTTGTGCGTACTTATTGATTGAGTAATTTATTTAAAGTTATTTCCTTTAATTATTGTTTAGGAGATGTTTTTATAAGTTAAAATTAAGAGTCTACTTGAGGACAAGTAGAAGTCAAGTGAGGGGATATTTGATAGCATCAAATAAGTACTATATTCATGTCATTTATCCCATGTATATTTGTCACACCCCAAAAATGGCGCAGTAGAATGGCATTTACTGGGTATTACTTCATAATCAAGAACACAAGGTATCTAAATAGAGAAAACTAAATGCATAACATATAATGTTGGGTATGCTTCTCACACAAAAATGTGATAACATATTTGGGATTATATTATCTATATTGTAAGGTGATGCGTGGTTTTGCAACCTTACAACAGGTTTTACCTCTCGAGGGATCTCAAGAGGCTTACAACCCCACCAGGCAGTGTACCTGACCGATGTAGTATAGTGTAGTGGTAAGTACGGGGGATTGATCGTTCTCCACAGGGAATAGTGTTCGTTAGGTATGAAAAATTACTCTAATAGGTCTAAGGGTGAGAGAAGATTCTTTTTATGTTTTTATATTTTTTTATGAAAGCATGTAAAATCTCGGGTTTGAAAGAGTGGGCGGAATTAGTTGCTAGTCAACTAACCCAAGTTACTACAAATGCAAATAAAATAAAATAACAGAAAATGAAAAGGTTGGTGAAAACTTATGTGGAGGAAAATGTGTTTACTTAGATTTCCTTACTCCCTAACTATCTTTTACCGGTTGATTAGTGTGTATTAGTTGCGTGGATGACGGGTGTATTCCTTAATACCATTCGTGGGGTGGCGTACGTACTTCCCCAACTCTACAAGCTCCTACTTCACTCCTATGTCGAGCCGGCTAGGAAGCTCCTAACATGGGATCACTAGAATTCGCTTGTGCATTAAATACAACCATAAAAACCTTTAGTACGCATTGGTTCATGTTTCTTAAGACGTTCAAGCAAGTTACCGAATAGGAAGTTAGCCAGTTTTCTTAAGCCTAACATAGATGAACAATCATCCAATACAACTAATAACACACTAATAACCAATAATCAATAGCTAGGTTTCATTAGATCTAAGCAAACACAAGATAAATCTAGCCTAGCATGTTAAACAAAAGACAAGAACAAGATAGAATCAAACAACACATAGACATATTGAATGATTAATTGATAACTTATCTTCAATGTAACATGAAAGATCTCAAGGCAAAAAGCATTGAAAAAGCTGCCAAATTCGTCCTAGGGTTTTCACACACAAAGTTCCCCAATAAGTTCCACCCTAATGAACAAAAAATTGCAAAACTATATATAGACTTTCATATCTGACGGCGCCACGTTATGGAGTGTGACGCCGTCACCTCGCCGCTTTTAGGGTTCCCGGATGACCTTCTTGACGCCGTCCCTCTTTAGCTCTCCAAAATTCGTTCTGGCCTATCAAGGATTGACGCCGTCAGGATTATGCGTGACGCCGTCCCTCTCTAAATTAAGCCGTGACGACCTTGATCATATTAAAGCGTGACGCCGTCAGAATTTCATGCAAATTTCTCTGGCTTATCATGAGTAATTTTCACATCCACCTTTTCTTGCCAAGCCATGACGCCGTCCAGGGATAATCCTGACGCCGTCAAAGGTGATTTCCAGCACAATTTTGAGACTTTGTCGTTTTCTTCACTTTTATGCTCCAAAAACATCCAAAATGCTTCCTTTTCCAGATTTCTTCTCAAAAGTACCTAAAATGACAAAAGGAACGATTTAGGGCAATATTTGATCAAATAAATACGATTTAGGGCTTAAATGACCCCTTAAAAGCGGTACACTTTTCGCTTCATCAAATACCCTTACACTTGAGATTTGCTTGTCCTCAAGCAAATGCGCTTTTATTCTAATCAAAATACAAGTTAGGGGTCATTTAATGCTAACATAAAAGTAATTACAACAAATAGTCGTTCCACTTTAATCATAATAAGCACGGAGATTATAAACTAGCACCTCACAAGTAGTGTTTAGATACTCACATCTCTCAAGTGTCATCAAAATAAATCTCATAAATGAAAACGGATAATATCTCTCACTACCTGTCATAGCAAATAGATTACCATAGGCTTGGGAAAGGATCGAAAACCTCCTCCACTAGGCGTAAGCACCTAAGATAAACTATCAAAGAGGGCTTTTAAATGGGTTATAATGTTAGGTGTAGGGAAAAGGAAAACACGGTTTTGTTGGATAAAGGATATTTTACTGGTGGCGAGTTAAAGATCTTGATCAATTACATGTACTATACAATGTTGCTAAGCCAAGACTCGACTCGATCTTAAGCTAGAAACAAAATAACAAAAACATAAAATAAACATAAAATGAAACGGGATGGTAGTCCGTATGTTTTTTCTATTTTTCTTTTTCTCATTTTTTTTGTATTTTTCTTGATTTTTTTTTTTTTTTTTTTTTTTTTTTTTTTTTTGCATACACTATTGCCCTACCATCCAAAATAATACATCAAAGGGGCATTGCATCCCCCTTACACTTGAACTTTTACATAACTTTACAATTAACTAATCTAATGACTCGAATTAAGATGATCGAAAAACTTGGAGTACTTTTAAAATATTTAGCACATATGGGGGTAATAAATGATGTTCTTCCCCATTACTCCATTACACTAGTACTTTACCCATGAGTCCCAATCGTCCCAAAACAATATGTACAAGGATATGACTCGACTTAGCAACCATGTAATCAATTAGATAATTAACTTGGGTTTAAACAAATGTTGTAACAATAATGCACTAAAAATGAGTGCATACAAGGTAGGCTAAGGCGATTTGGGTGTACATTTAAGTGGGGTGTAAACAAATTCTTACTTTAAGTAAAATGCTTAAAGGTCGAAACGAAAAGATAGGCTCTGAGGGGTGTACTAGGGGTATCGTGTACTAAAAATGAGTACAACGCAAAGGGTGTGGGAGAATTACTTGACCAATGTAGCCAACGTAATTATAACAAAAACACAGGTGTAAAACAATGGGTTAATCCTAATGCCTCTTATCATGTAGTAAATCTAACTACACGAATGTAGTCTCACTTGTGGCCTCGGAATGGTCCTAACGCAAGTTCTAGAATCTAAGTGCTACCGGTACACACATCATAGCATAAATGCTTTTCCTACCAATTCTAGGGGCGAACCTCACATATTTGGGGGTGGAAAAAATTTTTAGTGGTACGGTTTTTGTGCTAGTCATATAACTCCTATCCGTGAGACGCTCATTAGATCAAAGTTTCACTCCTAAGTGTTGTAAAAAATTTTAAATTTGGCACTAAAATTGCCCTAACAGGTATTTATCTCAGTTTTATTACACATCTACCATTAAACAAACAAAAATCAAGCGTAATAGCATTCTCTAATCGTACTTTTACCCCCCCCCCCTTACACTTAAGATGAACATTGTCCCCAATGTTCAAATAACAAATGTAAAAGCATAAAGTAAAAGAATGAAATCAAATACTCCCCTGATTCGCTCGGTGGATAATGAAGTAACACGGTTAGATCTTCTTCCAAGGTAATGTTGAAGCTCCTTGACTAATGCATCGCCAAAAGCTTGATTCCATATACATTTCCTTGTCCAAAATAACCTGTTAAACCTGAGAAAACAAACACGAAAACCTGCATAACATCGGCGGGATAAAATCTATATATAAGGATATAATGCTTGTGGAATGATAATTTTGCAGATTCCTGGAGATTATAAGTTATAAATTTAATAAAAACTTTTTATGAAAACAAAACTTTCAAAAATTTTCAGAAAATTAAACCTGACGCCGTCAGGGTGTAACTCCTGACGCCGTCAGAAATGATCTGACAGAATTCTCATGTTACGTTTCCGGAAAAATTTTGAAAAAACCTATACCTTACTTCCTGGAATTCCTGCAAAACATCATTATGACTCGATACAAGCATTTGACTCAAACAAATACTAATATGTATGTTCATTTAATATTATTACGATTCATGTTCATTTGTTCTAATAAACCGATTTAGATTTCCCTTACACTTATCTTTTGCAAAATACCTTTATATGTAGTTAAGACGAAGTTAAAAACAACATAAAGCATTTTCACAACTTAGTTTTGAACATGAATCAATAATAATAAAACTTAAACATACATACGGAAACAAATAAAATCAAACAAACAAATAAATAAACACACAAAGCAAATAAAGCTTGGGTTGCCTCCCAAGAAGCGCTTTTCTTTATTAACGAGTCTTGTAGCTAGACTCAAAGTCACGCTACCCTATGTAAGTAAGCTCGTCATCGAGGACGTCTTTAGGGTTAAGCTTGGATTGAAGTTTCCTATTGGTCCGCTTAGTACAATATATCTTTTCAAACTTCTCTCCATCCGGGTCATACAATGTCATCTTAATATGCCATGACCCATCTCCATCTTTGGGTGGTTTGTCCCAATTCCACTTATGATCATCTTCCTCACAAGTCCACTTATTCATTCCTAGGTTAATTGGCAAAACTCCTAGGAAATCAATCATCTTCCTAAAAACTAGAGAGTCTTCAAATGGATCCAATTCGGTGTCCCTAGCTAAGAGTTGCTCTACCGTATGTGTTCGGTTCACAAAGTCCTCTTCTAGGTAAAATGGGCGTTGGGGTCCTATGAAGTCTCTATCAATCCAAGGTCCATATCTAGATGGTCTCCTATTTGATTCTAACCAATGGGGTGTCGGTTCCTCACTAGTATCATAGGCATGTTTCTTAACATCATAGACTGACCAAGTATCACCTTCTCCTACCGCTATCTTGGATTCTTTACAATCAATCATAGCACTAGCGGTTGCCAAAAATCCTCTACCTATCAACAAGGGGCATGTAGGGTCGCTAACCATATCAAGGACGTGGAAATCGGCTAAAATGGTTAGTTTTCCTATGTGTACTAACACGTCCTTAACTACTCCAACCGGGTAAGCAACACTTCCATCCGCTAAGCCTATTATTACCTCGGTTTCTTCATGTTTTCCTAGTTTTAGAGAGGTGTAGAGAGGTAACGGAAGTAGGTTAAGGCTTGATCCAAGATCGGCTAATGTGTCATAAGCCTCCGAATTACTGATCTTGCAAGGTAGAACAAATAAGCCCGGATCATCTAACTTCTTAGGTAGCTTATTTTGAACGAAGGCGGTCCCTTTTTCGCCTAACTTGAGCTTCTTCTCATCCAACACATCAATAACCGGACTTTCAAGGTGGAGCTCCTTGAATTCTTCGTCAAGGTTTTGAGTGGGAGGTGTTTCAACTATGACATGGGTTTGTTTGAAACACGAGCTCATGGAATTGACCGAATAATATTGTGGACAAGAACTAGGAGACGTAACCGATGAAACGGCTTTAATGTTTAGTTTCGGGTTCTTGACCGTGTTGCTAGGGAGTGCTCCCATTTCTCGCTCATTGAGGGCTTTCAACAAAGTGTCAATCTTATTGGTCATCTCGCTTTGTTTTTGTTTGAAATCGGCTTCAAACTTGGCTAAACGAGCTTCTTGAGATGCCATAAATTAAGACATCAATCCTTCAAAGTTATTGGTACTACCATTGCCAGAAGGATTGTTGTTGAAAGTACGGTTCGAGTTGGAACCGCTTGATTGGAAACGATTAGGTGGGTTGGAAGAATTGGTTTGTTGTGTGTTTTGGTTTTGCTTCCACCTAAGGTTTGGGTGATTTTTCCATGAAGGGTTGTATGAATCACCGTAGTGGTTTGGCTCGGGTTTGAAAGTGTACCACTTGTCTCCCGCTCCGTCGGTACGCGAGGATGCGTAGTCCGCAAAAGCTTGTTCGGGGAGTTCCATGCAATCACGAGTGTCGTGGGGACCACTACATAATTCACATGAAGAAGTGATTTTGTTCACTTGGCTTGAAGGTTTAGGAGCCTCGTAGGATTTCATGAGAAACTTGAATTGGTCTTCAAGTTCTATGATCCTACGGTCGGAAGTGCTTGAATTGTTCGAAGGCAAAGATATTGCCTTGACCGTTTTATTCAAATCACGGGGATCACTCCAACTTTTGTTGTCATAAAGAGCAAGATCCTCTAGGAGAGCCCATGATTGTTCCGCACTTAGATCACGTAGCTTGCCACCGGCCGATTGGTCAATGGTTTGCCTCGTGTAGAGATTGATATGGTCATAGAAGATTTGGACTTGGAGCCAAAGTTCTATGCCATGGTGAGGGACTTTTTGGAGTAAGTCCTTGAATCGAGTCCATGCCTCGTAGAGGGTTTCGCCTTGATGTTGTTGGAACATCAAGATATCATTCCTTAGCTTGGTAGTTCTTCCCGGTGGGAAAAACTGAGCAAGGAAACGAGTGGTGAGATCATCCCAAGAGGTGTTGGATCCTGCGGGTTGACGCTCTAGCCATTGACTAGCTTGGTCCCGCAAAGAGAATTGAAAGAGACGCAATCGGGTCGTCTCTCGAGTGGCAACATCAAGGTCTATAGAATCAACGATTTTGAGAAAGTCCTTGAGATGTTGATTAGGATCTTCAGAACGAAGTCCATGGAATGCGCATCCGCTTTGCACCAACCGGATGGTGTCGGATCGCAAGGGTGTGACATTGGCTCCTTGAGTGAGCTCAATGGTGTTTCGATAGCCATGGTGGCTAGGACGGGAGTACTCTCCTAAAGTACGGGCTCTAGGAGGTTGTGGTGGTTGTTGTGGTGGTGGGTTGTTGGGATTAAGGATATTACCATCTTCCATGATGTCGAATGGTAATGGTTACGAACAAAGAAACAAAGAAAATAGATAGACTAAAGAAAACCTAGAAAAATAAAATAAAAATCTCACTAGAAAGGAATCTAATGAGTAGACCTATAAAATAAAAATTCAACCTAAACAATAACTATTCCCCGGCAGCGGCGCCAAAAACTTGATGCGTGGTTTTGCAACCTTACAACAGGTTTTACCTCTCGAGGGATCTCAAGAGTCTTACAACCCCACCAGGCAGTGTACCTGACCGATGTAGTATAGTGTAGTGGTAAGTACGGGGGATTGATCGTTCTCCACAGGGAATAGTGTTCGTTAGGTATGAAAAATTACTCTAATAGGTCTAAGGGTGAGAGAAGATTCTTTTTATGTTTTTATATTTTTTTATGAAAGCAAGTAAAATCTCGGGTTTGAAAGAGTGGGCGGAATTAGTTGCTAGTCAACTAACCCAAGTTACTACAAATGCAAATAAAATAAAATAACAGAAAATGAAAAGGTTGGTGAAAACTTATGTGGGGAAAATGTGTTTACTTAGATTTCCTTACTCCCTAACTATCTTTTACCGGTTGATTAGTGTGTATTAGTTGTGTGGATGACGGGTGTATTCCTTAATACCATTCGTGGGGTGGCGTACGTACTTCCCCAACTCTACAAGCTCCTACTTCACTCCTATGTCGAGCCGGCTAGGAAGTTCCTAACATGGGATCACTAGAATTCGCTTGTGCATTAAATACAACCATAAAAACCTTTAGTACGCATTGGTTCATGTTTCTTAAGACGTTCAAGCAAGTTACCGAATAGGAAGTTAGCCAGTTTTCTTAAGCCTAACATAGATGAACAATCATCCAATACAACTAATAACACACTAATAACCAATAATCAATAGCTAGGTTTCATTAGATCTAAGAAAACACAAGATAAATCTAGCCTAGCATGTTAAACAAAAGACAAGAACAAGATAGAATCAAACAACACATAGACATATTGAATGATTAATTGATAACTTATCTTCAATGTAACATGGAAGATCTCAAGGCAAAAAGCCTTGAAAAAGCTGCCAAATTCGTCCTAGGGTTTTCACACACAAAGTTCCCCAATAAGTTCCACCCTAATGACAAAAAATTGCAAAACTATATATAGACTTTCATATCTGACGGCGTCACGTTATGGAGTGTGACGCCGTCACCTCGCCGCTTTTAGGGTTCCCGGATGACCTTCTTGACGCCGTCCCTCTTTAGCTCTCCAAAATCCGTTCTGGCCTATCAAGGCTTGACGCCGTCAGGATTATGCGTGACGCCGTCCCTCTCTAAATTAAGCCGTGACGACCTTGATCATATTAAAGCGTGACGCCGTCAGAATTTCATGCAAATTTCTCTGGCTTATCATGAGTAATTTTCACATCCACCTTTTCTTGCCAAGCCATGACGCCGTCCAGGGATAATCCTGACGCCGTCAAAGGTGATTTCCAGCACAATTTTGAGACTTTGTCGTTTTCTTCACTTTTATGCTCCAAAAACGTCCAAAATGCTTCCTTTTCCAGATTTCTTCTCAAAAGTACCTAAAATGACAAAAGGAACGATTTAGGGCAATATTTGATCAAATAAATACGATTTAGGGCTTAAATGACCCCTTAAAAGCGGTACACTTTTCGCTTCATCATAAGGCACAAACACAAGGACTAGAACCGTCATTTATGTAAAGTCTTGTGTTTGGCCCATTATATACCCTCCTAGACTTCACTAGGAGGGTGAAGCTTGTGTGTGTAATTTACTCTTTCACTTTCATTAATAAAAACTCCAGGTTTCCTCTTTATCTCTCTAACACTTTCTCTCTCTAACCTTTACCATGAAGATGATGTTCTTTCATCTTCCAAGACCTCCTGATTCACAATATTTCAACCAAAACACGATCCATCAATTGGTATTGGAGACAAGGTTTTATTTAATATTTCAAGTCTTGTTCATTTCATTTAAAGTGTTGCTCGATATGGACTTTATGTTAGTAATTATAGGTCCGGTCCTTTAGAAGTCCATGGGCCGGCCTTTTATGTGTAATTCCTTCTAGAAACCTTCATGTAAGAGTTTCCCTAATCCTCGCCTATAAAAAGAGGGTTAGGGAGCTCATTCTAGTGGTTGGTTTTCATTCTCTTGCGTAAGCCATGTCAAACTAATATGTGAATGTTAATCTTCCGACTCTTCTTCTTCTTAATCTCTTCTCTATTGTTATCTTATCTCTCGTAATTCTCTTATTATTGTTTATCTCATTTCGTAGCTTAATAGTTAAGTAGTAATCGTGGTTTAGTATTTGAGTAGTGTGTGTTTTACATATTAACTAGGACCTTCAAGTGGTATCATTCGCCTAAGGATAGTTAACGTGTGTGTTTAAGAGTAGATTACATCGTTATTAACTTTGGTTTTGTCATTTACGTTTGGATTTTCATTGAGTGTTTGTTCGAAGTTGCGTTAAAAAACAAGTGTTCTAATCGTTGTTAGTTGTAGATCTTCACAAAAATCTTCGTATTTACTTAGCTTTAATTGTTAAAAACCTTTGTTATCGACTAATCATCATCGTGGAAAGATCTAGACGAAATTCGAAAAAAGTCGGTGAAAAGAGGGTTTTTCGGAATTGGTGAAAAGAGGGTTTTTCGGAATTGGCGAAAAGAGGGTTTCTCGCAATTGACAGTCTTTCTCGCAAATCACAAGAATCTTCGGAATTGGTACTCAGTATTTTCTAGCTTGTAGGAGTTAGTGAAAATACTTCGACTTGGCTTTAATTCTCACCTCTTGTATGAGAGATTGAGAAAGTGATCAAAATTGTAATTTTGATAATCTTTCGAAATTGCTTGAGTCGCAATTCTAAATAATTTATCGAAATTGCCTTTCCATATCGCAATTCAGATAATTTTTTGCAATTGCTAAGTTCTTTCACAAATTAGATAGTTTATCGCAATTATCAATTCTCTTTCGCAATTGGAAGTTTCTTTCGCAATTGATAGTTTCTCTCGCAATTGGACGTTTGAACAGTTTTTTTTGCAATTGGAGTGAACAGTAACATTTCTTCGAAATTGGACAAAAACCTCAATTAACCAAAACCAAACCTCATAACTCATAACACACATCTTAATTATCTTAACGATCAACATAAACACAAGAATGTCTCAACCACCACATTTCAATTACTACTACCAGCTACAGCAATATCCACAGCAACAATATCATCAGCAACAACAACAATTTCATCCTCAATATCCACAACAACATGTTTTTGTGCAACAACATCAGTTTTTCCCTCAACAATCAGTACCTCAGCAACAAATCATTCCACAAACTCAAATGCAGATGAAAAATTACCAACCTTCATCAAGAGAACCTCATTGGTTTACAAAAATGTGTGAAGCTATCAGTAGTCAGCAATCAAGGCATGAAGCAGGATCGTTTGAAACTCCACCAATGCTGACTCCTGGAAACTATGTGCAATGGTCTAGCCGGTTTCTTCGATTTGTTAAACTAAGGAAACCTCATCGTCCATATCTCAAAAAGGTCATAATGGAAGGACCTTATCCACTTCCTTCAACATTGGTTTCGGGTGATCCAACTGCTATACCTCCACGGGATGACACTACAACTCTCATTCCAGTATCTCAATATTCCACTGAACAAACTCTTCAGCAAGAAGCCAATGAGATGGCCATGGCTTACATACTCTAGGGAATTCCTAACCCAATCTTCAGGAGTATTGATGCTCAGAAAACAGCCAAGGACATGTGGGAGCATGTACATCTTCTTATGGAAGGCACAGAATTGAACCAAGAGGATTTGGAATCCAAACTTTACATGGAATACAATAACTTCATGATAGAACCAGGGGAATCCTTAGAATCATACTATCACCGCTTCACCAATGTTGTCAATGATCTGGAACGTCATAACATACCTCTACCAAAGATTGCTATTAACTCCAAATTCTTAGGATGTCTTGGACCAGACTGGCAGAAGTATGTGACATTCGTGAGGCAAGCCAAAAAGATTAATCAAGTTTCTTATGGGCTTTTGTATGATTATCTCAAGCAACATCAAACTGAGGTAGACAAGGACATTGCAGCAAGAAGAGGTTACTCACCAGCTCCAACTCCAAACTCTCTTGCTCTGATAGCTCAGTCACACTTTCCACCCTCAAGTCAAGAATTTGTTCCACCACCGTCTCAACCAAGTTTCCAACCACAACCAAACAATCAGATTGTTCCTTATGAAGCACCATCTCAGAATTCTGATAACCAACTGGTTCCATACAACAATATCGACTCCATGTTCTATTCCAATGCTGATTATGATCACGAAGATGATGTGTTTAACTCTCTCAATGAAGGATTTTCATTAATTGCAAGGGCATTCAACAAGTTCTCTAACAAGTCAAACAACCGCCTTCGTTCTTCATCCAACACCAGGAACCAAGCAGTCGTCAATGATGGTAGAGTTGAGATTCAGAATCGGTCGTCTGGTAGATTTGGGTCTGGAAACATGGGAAATTATGGTACAAGGTTTAATTCAGGGGGTCAGAGGTTCAGCACAACTGGGGGAAGTAAAAATAATATGGGGAATGCACAGAGGGGAATTAAGAATGTTGGTACTGAAAGAAAAGGCATTGCAAATACGTCAATCACTTGTTACAATTGTGGAGGCAGTGGTCATATGGAAAATGTTTGCCCTAAGCCTAGGACTCAGGGTAGTGCATTTCATAAAGAAGCTCTTCTAATGGCTCTCAAAGATGAAAAGTCTGCAGGAATGTTGACTCAGAATGAGCAAAGCTTCATGGCCAACGCTTATTCTGATGATGATATGGAAGACTTGGAGGCAAATGCTGCAGTGATGCTCATGGCCAACATGCAGGAAATTAATGTCAACGAGACAGGCCCGGTATATGATACCGATGGCTTATCTCAGGTACTTGAATCAGAATGCCTTATTCATGAGATTGCTTCACCATCTGCATCTTCATCTTCACAAGAAAATCCTATTCAAAATGATTCATCATTCTTGTCTCAAGAAGATGATCAAATAAACACTGTTGTTTCATTCGATGATGATAACACCAATGTCTCATTTGATGATCCTATTGATGATGGTAATCATGATCACCTTGAACAAGATGATCTTATGCCTGATCAAGATCCAGAGCTTATGACCTTATTGCTGACCACCCAATCACAATTGAATGCACAAAAGTCACAGATTGACAAATGCAATGAGATTAACCAGAACTTAAAAGCTAAAATTACATTGTTAACAAAGGATAATGAGTGCTATAAAACACAACTTTCAAGTTATGAAAAACAAGAACAATGTAAGAAAGGTTTTGAGGTTGCATTTCAAAAGACATTCGTTCAGGTCAAGGATTTAGAGCATCAAGTTCGTGAGCTAACAGTTTCCAAAGCTGATTTGCTTTCTCAAAAAGAAAAGGAGCAATTTGAATTCAAAAAACAAATTGATACTTTAAATTATGAATTGTTAAAAGCTCAATCTGAGTTTTCAACATCTCAGAAGGATCTTCTTGAGGAAAATCAAGCCACTAGGAAACGAGTTGACTCATATCTTGAGGAGATTGTGGACTTGGAATCCAAGCTCAAAGAATTTCAGAATGTTGTATATAAAACGGGTAATTCAGTAACACAAATTCAAAGACTAACTGTGAAACCGATTCCTAAAGGATTTGGTTTTGCACTTGGCAGTGACAAACCATGTTTTTACACAAAGCACTCAAAGATAATCCTAAGTTATACAATGCAGAATTTCTATTTGATGATACTTTTCAACGTACTGTTGTGTATAGTAATGATGAAGAAACTGAATATCTTGAAAATAAGACTGAGAGTCGATCAAAGTCAGAAAACAAATTTTCAATAGTCCCATATGATTATTCTGAAAGACCTCACATCACTAAATCTTTTGTTCCTCCAAAGGACACACCAGAACAAATACTGTCTTTAACTGAAAAACATCCCTCTTCTGAAGTTGCTACTGTGACCACTCCTGTTACACAAATCAATGGTCCAAAAGATACTGTAGATCCACAAATGCCTCAACAATGTCAAATTCTTCGATATTTTAAGACATTTATGGATGACATTAAACTTTTGAAACAAGTGATAGAATTTAATTCTGAAATCAAAATCTCTTCTTTATTTTCTCCTGCTGAGAAAGAAAAGAGAGAAATTTTTCAGAAACAATTTTTACCACATGTTAAACACTTGAGACTTTGTGCAACAATGTGGGAACAGGAACTACAGACTGAAGTTGGATCAATGATGAGTATTTTTAAAGCTAAAGATGACAAAATTGCAAAACAAAAGTGTCAAAAGAAAGCTTTAGAAAATGAGGTTGATCGACTCTTGGAATGTGTTATGTGTGATGATGTGATTTCTGTGATTATGAATGCTATTTTTGAAAAATGTCATGCAATGCTTGTTGATGATCATGCTGTGAATGTTGAAATGTTGCAAATTGAGATTGATAATTTGGTAAAAGAGAATGAGAGTCTTAGACAGATCAACTTTGATGTGGAAGATAAGTGTCAAAAAGAAATTTTCAAACTTAACAAACGAGTGGAATGGTGTCAAACTCAAAGCATTAATTTTGAGTTAAAATATAAAAATATAAAAGATTCTTTGTCTTTCCAAAACAGTCATGCTTCAGAAAGTCAAAATCAAAATGAAATTGATGTTTTGCGAAATAAACTGTTTGAATATGAGAAAGACATAGATGAAGTTTCTCAAAACAGAAATGACACTGTCCGGTTAAAGAGACTTTTGCATTCAAAAAATCAAGAACTCCAACACATCATTGTTGATTTGAAAAAGAAACTCAGAGTTTTAGAAAAAGGAAAAGCTGTGATTGCCCCAGGAATACACTCAGTAGACAAGCCAACTAAGCAAGCAACAGATCAAACCACTAATGTGAAAACTTCCACTTCCACAGGACTAGGAAACACCTCTAAGGCTAGTAGATCAAGAAACACCAAGAGACCAAGGAAGTTTAGTATCTGGCGCCCTAAGAATGGACTGTCTAAGACTGAAGAAGTAGTAGTTAATATTAGCAGTTTGAATAAAAAGCAGGATATGTCAGAAGTAGAATCAAACTTGTCTAAGTCTAGTTCTATAGATGATGTAATGAATGCTAAATCGTTGAATGTTATGAATGATATTATGGTTGATGCTAGTTGTGTATTTTGTCATGCTAGTATATTATCTGGAAATCATGAGAAATGTGTTGCTAAAACTCTGTTGAATCGCAAAAAGAAACGATCTAGTGGCATTTCCTCTAGGCCCACTACTGCTGCCAAGTCCATATTAGGAAAACCACCACTAGTAGTTTCTGATGAATCAGTTGACAAACCCATAGCTGCATCTAGGACAACCAAATCACCAAGTGCATTTATTAGGAGAATGGCTGAGACTAGTTGGACGTGGCAGCGTTGGTTACATAAAACACATAGCTTTAAATGGGTACCAAAATTGATTAACTCATGTGTTACTAACCAAACGGATTCCACCATTACCAAACTTGCCTCTGTGTCAACTTCTGGTGATGCAAGTGGTCCAAATTGTTCTATGGATTGTTGATAGCGGATGTTCCCGACATATGACCGGCAATCACAAGCTTCTTAAAAACTTTATTGCAAAGTTCATTGGAACGGTCAGATTCGGGAATGATCACTTCGCTGCTATTATGGGTTATGGAGACTATGTAAATGGGAACATTGAAATTAGCAGGGTTTATTATGTTGAAGGCCTTGGTCACAATCTCTTCTCAGTAGGACAATTTTGTGATGGTGATTTGGAGGTAGCATTCAGAGAAAAAACTTGTTTTATTCGGGATCTTCAAGGAAATGATCTGATGAAAGGGAAACGCGGCACCAGTTTATACATAATTTCCTTCGAAGGAATGACAGCTCCCTCTCCCATATGCTTTCTTTCAAAGGCACATCACACAAAGGCCTGGCTTTGGCACAAACGATTGTCTCATTTGAACTTCAAGACGATGACTGATCTTGCTAGGAAAAAGTTAGTCGACGGTCTTCCCAAATTCAGATATGCCAAAGATCACTTGTGTCCTGCTTGCGAACAACGAAAGAGTCATCGTGTCCACTTTCCTCCAAAAGCAGATCACAGTACAGATCATGTCCTACAACTGCTTCATATGGATTTGTGTGGTCCTATGCGTTCATATGGATTTGTGTGGTCCTATGCGTGTTCAAACCATCAACGGGAAACAGTACATCTTGGTAATAGTGGATGATTACTCGCGATGGACTTGGGTCTACTTTCTTCGTACCAAAGACCAAGCACCTTCGATGATCATTATTTTCTTACAAAGATTCAAGTTCAGGTTCGTAACACCGTCAGAATTATCAGAACAGACAATGGTACTGAATTCAAGAATCAAACTCTTCGGGAGTTCACTGAGAAAAATGGTATTGTTCATCAAACATCAATTGCTCGCACCCCTGAACAAAATGGAGTAGTCGAAAGACGCAACCGTACGTTAGTGGAGGCAGCAAGAACTATGTTGATTAACGCCCAATTACCAGACTACCTATGGGCTAAAGCTGTCTCAACTGCTTGTTATACCCAGAACCGATGCATGATCACCAAACGCCATGACAAAACACCATATGAGCTTATTCATGGTTGTAAACCTAATATCAACTACTTTCATGTCTTTGGAGCTCTCTGTTATCCAAAGAATGATCGTGATGATTTGGGGAAACTGAAAGCCAAAGCAGACATAGGAGTATTTGTAGGCTATTGTGAGAATTCGAAAGGATTTAGAATTTGGAACCGCCGGACTCGGGAAATTCAAGAGACGATCCATGCTAATTTTGATGAGCTCACAGAGATGGCTTCTGAGCAAAATAGCTTAGAACCCGCACACAACCGTCTAAATTTTCCCAAATCTTCAGCTGAACCATTACCGTTCAATAGAAAGGATATAGAAGACTTGTTTCCTCCTCTGTTTGATGACTCTCTAGTTAATCGTACCTCTGCTGTAACCACTAATTCCGCTGCTCAAACCGTCAACAATCAAGCACCTAATACACCTGCAACCACTTCTACAGTAGTTGCTGACGACGCACCTCAACCAGAACCATCATCGTCAGTAGATCAAACACCCTCAACTTCTACACCTGCAACCACTTCCACAGTAGTTGCTGATGACGCACCTCAACCAGAACCATCATCGTCAGTAGATCAAACACCCTCAACTTCTACACCTTCAGCTGAAGATTCCCCCACCACAATTCTGATGAAGTACCCACACCATCAGGTTATGACGAAGATGCATTCTTTAATCCATTTGCACCTGCACCAACCATTCCTGATATTGCAGAATCTTCCTCACGCAATTTGGAACTGTCAAACCTGCACCACAGTTATCAACACTATCCATCCACTCATAAATTGACAAAGGATCATCCCTTAGTAAATATCATTGGTAATCCAGAAAAACCAGTCATGACAAGACAAAGACTCCACACAGACGGTGAAACTTGCATTTATGCACTCACCGTTTGTCAAGCCGAACCCAAAAACATCAAGGAAGCCCTCACTTATGACAACTGGATTGAATCAATGCAAGAGGAGTTGGATCAATTCAAGCGATTAAAAGTTTGGGAACTGGTAGAGAGACCAGATGGGATTTATGTCGTTGGATTGAAGTGGATCTGGAAAAACAAGTTAGATGCAGATGGTACTGTGATTCGTAACAAGTCCCGCCTGGTCGCTAAAGGATTCAGTCAACAAGAGGGAATCGACTTCGAAGAATCATTTGCTCCAGTCGCAAGGCTTGAGGCTGTTCACATGTTCCTGGCTTACGCAGCTCACATGAACATTACTGTCTACCAAATGGATGTGAAGACTGCGTTTCTCAACGGCCAACTCCGGGAAGAGGTGTACGTTTCTCAACCAGAAGGCTTCGTGGACCAAGAACATCCACTCTCTCTTCCCCCACGATGTCTTCGTGGAATCGGAAGCATACACACTATGGTTACGATGGAAACGGAGGCAGCGTACACCCTGTATGTCCAATTTGTCGAAGATGTGTGAAGTACCATAAATAGCCCGTGAGAATCAATTGCTTGATAAAATCTCTACTCTGTAATACTCTTCTCTGCTAACTCTTTACCGACCCCATTATCATTCTAACGGCTTTTTGTAGTGACTACTGATGGAGAAAACCCAGTATTACGAACTTGAGACTGAAGTAAAATAACCCAAGCTTGTGACTTAAACTTGCACTATTGTCTGACTAAGAACCTATATTGAGCACTACAACGTAACTCCTTTAAGCATAGGTCATTTCATATACCCATCCAACCTTCCTTTACTGTATATGAACTCATCTTGAATAATCCACATCTTTGTGTGACACTTGAGCACTACAACGTAACTCCTTTAAAGTGATAGCTATACACTGTGAGCACAACAATGTAACTCCTTACATCAGGTATAACTAGATAACTTAAGTCTTAATCATTTTGAACAACCCCGATATCTCGAACAAGTCTGACGTCAGGTTATAAGCTCGAACAAGGATCTCGAAGAATCATGCATCCAACCAACCCCGATATCTTCAAGATACTAAGTACACGCACCCGTGATATTCCATTTCAACCTCAAAAAAATAATAAAGAATTAACGCCGTAGTCACATCGTGCGGTTATATGCTCAAAAACTAGCCTTTTGACGGTTTAAGTGAACTATGATAATGGTTTTATTCCGATCTTGTCAAAAACATATCCTCGTGAAAATTTATGACTTTGTCATTTAAGCCCCAACAATAACCAATAACCAATATTATACCACCATTAAGCATAACAATTAAATTATAGTCATAAAAAAATTCAGTTCATATCGTCAACTTAAAGAAATTTGGACAGCCCAAATCCAGTCCACACGAAATGCAAAGCCCATCTCCTTAGAAAGCCCAATCCAATCCATATTTACCCTAATAATCCGGGTATTTAAAGCCACTTTAAACACACAAATCACTAACCCTAATATCATTATAATCCGCCCCCTATCTCATACTCCACTCACCAAACATTTCTTCTCATCTCAATATCATCATTTCAAAAATCTCATCAAATCTCAGTCTTCATTACAACCGAATAACAAACACATATGAACCCCTTTTAGATTAATCTGCTCTCGAAACAAAAAAAAAAAAAAAAAAAAAAAAAAAAAAAAAAAAAAAACCCACCGCCAAAAACACTACAACTTTCTTACTGTGTGGTTCGTGTTACCTACAGAAGATGTTTATGGACCACACATGTATTGGCTTCAAGATCCTATACAAGGGTCTCGGGTAAAGTTTTTTGTTGTTTGTTTTGTGTTTCATTTGTTAAACGAATCAAAGAATGATAACAACATAATTGTTGTTTGTCATTTTTTATGTTCGGATATAAGAAGAAGCATGAGTCTTCAACATGATCGATGATGGTACAACGTTCACATCTGAAAAATCTTTAAAAGATTGATACAAAATGGTGAACAATGACTGAGATCTTATTAATTAATAACAAGTGTGGTTCGGATCTGTGACATGGTTAGGAGATGTGGAGGTTGTCTTAGAAACTGTAGGAATATAATCAACTTTGCGGGATTGTATGACTGTGATCATTGTATGTAGTGTAAGATTGAATTTGTTTTGATGGGTTATTGTACTATATGAATAATTGTTGGTTACTACATCTGTTACCATTCATATCTGTTTTTGGACCCGATGTGGTCAACTGGTCGTTCTCCTTCATCTCCTTCTTTTCTTTTAATTTGCGATAAGTATTTGACCGTTGAACGTTGACTATTGACCGGTAAAAGCCTTTGTGATAAAGCAATTGCAAAAAGCATTTGCGAAAGCAATTGCGAAAAGGCATTTGCGAAAAGGCATTGCAGCAATTGCGAAAGAGGACCAAATTAGAAACCAATTTCGAAAAACCCTTTTGAGTTGCAAATGATTACCGAAAAACCCTTTTCAATCGAAAATGAATTTCGAAAAACCCTCTTTTATCAAGAATCTTTACAAGATTTTGATAATAATCACAAGACGATTGGCCCACTTTTATTACAATTCTTATACAAGAAAAGTAATAAAAATCAAGTCACTCCTTTGAAGATTCGAACCTTGGATTTTTGTAGTACTTTTTCCGATGAGTTTTTCGATAAATTTTTCCGGCCATCTCATTTTTACCAGTTTTCGACCACTTTTTGTTAGTACATCGAGCACAAATTTACCACAGATTCTGACCAGTAACCAAGCTTAAACTCTTCACGGGATTGTTACAAACAGTCACAAAAAAATTTGATAAAAATGTATACGAGACTGAATATGGACCAGATACATAAAAAAGCAAACTATTGATAAACTGTTGATAGTACTCTTTTGACAGAAAATAAGGACTAGTAAAAGCAATAATTCAACAGCCTCAATATCAGTCTAGATCCACACAAAAATATGAATTTGACAAGAAAAAATCACACAAATCAACCAAAACTAAAACCTTGTCTCCGATACCAATTGAAGGATTGTGTTTTTGGTAGAAATATTGTGAATCGGGAGGTCTTGGAAGATGAAAGAACATCATCTTAATGGTAAAGGTTAGAGAGAGAAAGTGTTAGAGAGATAAAGAGGAAACCTGGATGTTTTATTAATGAAAGTGAAAGAGTAAATTACACACACAAGCTTCACCCTCCTAGTGAAGTCTAGGAGGGTATATAAAGGGCCAAACACAAGACTTTACATAAATGACGGTTCTAGTCCTTGTGTTTGTGCCTTACAATATAGATAATATAATCCCAAATATGTTGTCACATTTTCGTGTGAGAAGCATACCCAACAATCTTCCCCCAATGTGGCAACATATGGGATTACTTACATCATTTACATAAATGACGGTTCTAGTCCTTGTGTTTGTGCCTTACAATATAGTTAATATAATCCCAAATATGTTGTCTTCATCTTGTACCTCGGCTTGAGAACTTTTCTTCACTTGTAGTCAAATGATGTAATATACATGAACTGGATTAACTTCCCCCCAATTCATGCTGCATGTCTTTAACGGCTTCTTCATATACTTCTTATTGGTGAAGTTTCTGAATCAGCTTCCCCCCAAACTGACAACCGTCTTCAGCAGATTCGAAACTTTGATGTAGTTAACATGTCTTCTAACTTTTGAAGGTTGAAAGTACGCAGCGGAATTTGTAGATGACATCGTAAACCACACCAAGGAAATCTGACTAGTACTCAGTAACGATTATGCTCAATGTGGAAACTCCGTTTGGGGGTAACATGCAAGAAATTAGCAAGAGCATCTCACATAAGTAGGCTACTTCACACTTCACAACCTACGAAAGTTGAAACGAGTACACCAAAATCACAAAACTGAACCACTGATCATCTCTGCGGATGCCTCTCTGGTAGTACTAAAATTATAAGCTCGATCACGTGAGTCTGTTATGCGTCCCCGATGTGCACATTTCTTCCCCCTGAATGCAGATCCATCTGGAAAAAGAGTGTTTTGGCAAAGAATGCAAGAAAAGTAAAAGAACATCCACTCTCTCTTCCCCCACGATGTCTTCGCGGAATCGGAAGCATACATACTATGGTTACGATGGAAACAGAGGCTTAACTACATCATAAGGAAAAGTCCAAAACTACATCATAAGGAAAAGTCAAAATGCAACTCCACGGGAGATAACCCGGGAGGGTCTTGTATTAAGTCTTGCTAAGCCAGGCCAATACTCTAACCTTCAAATGCAACATCACTTTTAACACCTGAAAATGGATACTCGAAAACGTCAACATAAAGTTGGTGAGCTCGTAGGTTTAAGAGTTAAACCATGAAGTTGTGAATAATAAAGCGTAGGACAAAAGCAAGCATGATAATCACATGTAAGCACTTAATGAAACCACAAGCTTGCAACAACTGAACTTCATGCTTGAATCACACATAAAAGATCCACATATGTTGGATGCTACTTTCCCAAAGTTATATTGGGTGCCACTTTCCCAAAAGTTATATTGTTTCTGCTCCAAAACGGAGTTAACCAGTTGCGTACAAATGAGCACATATGATGAAACCACACAACCAGGCACATAATGCAATCAGAACGCACAGATTGTCCAAAAACATGAAAACAGTGTATCACAACATGAAAACATTTGAAAAGCATTGAGTACCATTTCCACCCTATGGAAAACATATTAAAAGTGGGGCTACGAGAACTCACTTCAACAGATGATGAACAAAGTATCATGTTAGCATTTAATTTATAAATATAAAGTGATGGTCATTTGTAATATTGAAACTTGTGTCTCGTATGGTTAAGTTAGTCTAGGAGAGTGGGCTATTACTAGTTAATGTGTTAGAAATACCTATGTAAATGACTAATCCACAACAGCCCACTCAAGGCCCAACCGAAAAGCCCATCAAAGGCTTTAGGGCGTCACATGGTTGCTATAAAAGGACACTCTCAACACAAATGTAGTGGTGCCTCAAGTAGTGTATAGGTGAGAGTGTGTGTTCTCTAAGTTTATGTTTTGTATTTGCTTTCTCTTCAAGCTAATATATTTCCAGTCGAGTTAATACATACGATCCATATTCTCTCATCTATATATCTCTTCTCTATTGTCTTGAGTGGCACGTTTAATATAGTTAGTTGTGTGATAAAGTAGTGAAGTATAGTTCTTTACAAGTTGTATCAATACGCCAAACATCGAAATAGGATTTAGTTGTGTCTCGATGGGATCAAACTAAGCTTAAAGTTGCGTTTTTGTTCATAGAACGTGTACTTTTTGTCTTTTCTTTGATTTTTACGTGAGTTTTTAGATAAAAGGTGGTAGCTTTTTAAGTTTTTACGTGGTAATAGTGAGTTGTTTGGTACTTTTTATTTGAATCCTAGCGTAAAAAATAGAAATCTACTCGTTAAGAAGAAAAAGGTTGAAGCTTTTTAGTGTTTACGTGAGGTTTATTAAGGTTTGGTGTTAAAAGTCTCAAGATTTGTGTCGAAAAGTTGGTTAAATAACATATTGGCGACAAAAGGTTTAAGATTTATTAGTTTTTACGAGAGTTTGAAGTTGTTTTTGATCGAGAAAAGGCTACAAAAGTTGCGGATTAATCTTCATCGAATTGCAAAAAATCTATTTTCTTGTATAAGAATTTAGATAAAAAGGGGTTTATAGGAATTCTTGTGTAAGAATTTCTATAAAAGAGGGTTTATAGGAATTGTGAATTCTATAGAAATTGTATAATTTCTATAGAAATTGTGGCTGCTATCGAAATTCTGGCTGGGAAGCTTTATCGCAATTCTGGTCCTAGTGTTTTATCGCAATTCTGGAAAGGCCTCTTTATCGCAATTGTTGAAATCATTTTTATTGCAATTCTGCTCATCAGTTTCTATCGCAATTGTCCCTAAGACTTATCGCAATTTTGGTATGAAGAATTCTATCGCAATTGTCTCTGTGGTCAAAGCTTTCGCAATTGTTGGTCAACACTTCTTATCGCAATTGTCACCAACAACTTTTATCGCAATTGTCAAGTAGACTTTCTATCGCAATTGTTAGAGAAGTGTCGCAACTTAATAAATTTTCTAAATTCGATTTGCATTTAATTTCCTCAACATCAAACGTGAACTCGGTATTCTCTTGCTTGTATAAGTGTGACGAATACTTCAACAAGGGCTATATCTACTAATTTGTATAAATTAGTTAGATCTTTTATATAAATTGCATATTTCTATATAAATTGAAATTTTGTCAAAGTTTGTATAAATTTTGTCTGAATTAAGATTTCTATAGAAATTGTAGTTTTATTAAATTGTAATTTACATAACTTTGTCGAATTTGTGAACTTTTGATATTGTCTAAATTATAGTCCTGTCAAATTTAGTAACTTTACTTAAATTGCTACGTTTATCTAAATTGTAATAGTTTATCTAAATTGCAAGTAACCTCAAACAATCTTCAACAAAGGACCAAAACTTCACAACAACTGAGTTTAACCTTCATCAACCACAGCTCCTATTTCGTTGCAACGATCCTGAATCAACTTTATCATACAAAACATCATCAATGGCAACTCAACAAGACATTCATGCAGCCGGTGCAGAAAACCGTCCTCCAATGCTTGAAAAAGGTGGTTATCTTCCATGGACGAGTTGTATGATTCGATATATCAAAACCAAACCTAATGGTCAAGGTAGAATCCTGCTCAACTCTATCCAGAAAGGACCATTCAAGCCTCGTCAGATTCAAGAAGCTGGTAATCCAAATGCAACACCTCCCATTCCACCGACCTTTCATGATAAAAAAGAAGAGGAATACACAGCAGATGATTGGAAGCAAATTGAAGCTGATGACTTGGTATTGCACTTAATTCAACTTGGTTTACCACGAGAAATCTTTGCTGCTGTTGACAGTTGTGAAACTGCTTATGATATGTGGGAATGAGTTAGAAGGCTTTGTCATGGCACAAAAATTGGACAACAAGATGTTGAAAACAAGCTTCTAACTGAATGGGAGAAGTTCACATCCACTCCAACTGAACCAATTGAATCTTACTACACCAGGTTTTGCACATTAATGAACGAGCTCATCAGAAACAAGTTGACACCAAAACCAATTGTTCAAAACATCAAATTCATCAACAATTTACCAGAAGAATGGGGACGGTATGTCACAATTGTTAACCAAACAAAGAACCTTCACGAGATGAACTATGATCAGCTCTATGACTTTCTAAAGCAAAACCAGGCAGAGGCAAATGAAGTCAGGAAAGAGAAGTTAGCTAAGCAACATGATCCTCTTGCATTGATTGCTCAAACACCAACACCTGTAACAGTGAATACACAACCATCATCATCATCTTCCACTCAAAACTACATGCAACAACAATACGTTCCACCAACTGCTATCATACCTCAACAACAACAATTCTACCCATAACAACAAGTTATCCCACAACAACAACCATACCCACAATACCAAGAACCAGATTTCATTGACAATGATGATAGTGCTGCTTTGACCCAAGCATTTACTCTTCTATTAAAGGTATTCCAAGGACGCTATTCCACACCAACTAACAACAACAAAAGAATTTCATCGAACACTCGCAACAGGTAGATTGCACAGCCGAGTTTCAACATGGGTCAACAAGGACAAATGGTTGGAGGTTATGAGAATCAGCAAGGATATGCTCCTAGATATCAGATGGGTAATCAGAATGCAGGGCAGTATGTTAGAAATCAGATGGGTCAAGTTGTTGGAAACCAGAGGGGTCAGAATGTTGGAAATCAGTTTGGGAATGTTGCTGCTCCAGTTGCTGGGAATATTGGAAATGTGAATTAGGGTAATCAGATGGGTAATTTGTTAAAGTGTTTCAACTGTCAGGGAGTCGGTCATATGGCAAGGAACTGTCCCACCAGGCCCAAAAAGAAAGATATTGATTATCTGTAGAAAGCAGTGTTGTTAGCTCAGAAGGAAAAAGCAGGGTTACAGTTGAATGCAGAAGAACATGACTTCATGGCTCTTATGGATGATATGGAAGACCTTGAGGACACTGATGCCAACTGCATTTTCATGACAAATCTTCAGGAGGCTAAGTACGACACGGATTCTGAAGCACCCCCTGCTTATGATGTCAATGCAGTATCTGAGGTACCACCATATGCTACATGTCACAATAATGAAATATTTGATATGTCACCTCAGAATGAACAGCATCTTGCGACTCCAGCACCCACTTACGATACATATATGGACATGCCAAGTTGTAGCAACATTAATTTGGCAACTCCAGATATGGATCCTAATGGAGGCTTCGAGTCACAGCATACTGAAAAAGATGAGGAAACACGTGCGTTATTTGAATCATTATTGAATAACTGTAGTATTGAAATTGAAAAGGTCAAAAAGATCAATCGCGATGTTAAGGCCGCGAATGAAAAATTGACCGCTGAGCTTGAGAGATATAAGGTGAATGAACAAGCTTTTGAATTTAATAACAAACGACAGTCAGAACTAGAAACTGGTTATAGAGATTCTGTTTTAAGAGAAAAAAATTTGCAAATCAAATATGACACACTCGATGTTAATTTGAACATGAAAATAAAATCCTTAAACACGGAAATTTCTGAATTAACCAACCAACTTTCTAAACAAAAATCAACTTGTTCGGATCTTGAAAAAGAAAAGAAAGAGTTGAATGCAAGGTTTTCAAACCGTGAAAATGATCTTCTTGATGAAATCATTGACAAACAAGAAACCATTAAAAAGTTGGAAAATCTGCTTGTAAAATCGGGTCATTCTACACAAACAATTAACATGCTAATTAACGATCCAAACCCGCTTTTACATACAATGAAGAAAATGGCTATCGGTTGTGAAAACCCTTATCATCTCAAGAAAGCTCAGAAAGAACAGAATGTGTTATATAATGGTAGTGTGCTAAATGATAAACATGATCCTCCCGAAGTTCGGGATTCTTTTGAAACGATTGAGCTTGCCGAAGAGAGTAGAATCAAAATGAGACAAATAAACCCAGAAATTAAACCAATTGATTATAATAAGCTTAACATAATTTCTGGAGTACATCTTGTTCAAAAACATACACCAATGTTTTTCAAAAAACCTGTTGTTGTCTCAAAACGAAAAGTAGTTTCAAAACATCTTTCTAACATTGAACAAATGTCCTCTAGTAACCCTTTTAACACAAGTGACAATAGACGATATTTGGATGATCTTAAAAAGAGAGTTGAAACGCTTCAAATGATTGTGGCATCCAAAACAAATATTAATATCAACGACTTGTATTCAAGTTTTCATACAGAACAGAAAAAGATGTTTGAAACTGAAATCAATCCTACACTAACTGCAATTCATGCGGTAGTTCTTAATGTTGAAAATGCTCTTCTGAAAGAAACAACCGACTTTGTCAAGGACCACAAATCTCTGGTAAAGGAAGCTAATGAAAACATTAAACGAATCAAAGTTTTGGAAAAACACAATGACACTCTCTTCGAAATAGCTCTATCCACTGAAATTATGTCTATTATTTACCAAACATATTATGTGGAAGACGATGAAAGACTGAGAGCCGAGACTTCTAAAATTGTTTTAAAATATGAAAATGCGCTTGCTAAGCTTGAAAAGGAAAATGTAACATATTTTAAACAACTTGATCGGAAAAAGGAAGAATGCAAGTATGACAAATTGTCGTATGAGCATGCGTACAAAAATATGAAAGAACAAAATGATCTTTTGAAGTCTCAGCTTGAAAGTCAAAATAGGAAGGGTGAGGAAACTAAGATTGCTAAACCAAAAATGTCAATTTCTCAATGTGTTCCAACACCCTTGCCTAAGCAATGTGATAAATCAACAAGTGTTGATAAAAGGGAAAGTAGTTGTCGAAACACCGAATGTGATAGCACCTGGACTTTATAGGATTAGTACCACTACTGCGTCTGCCTCTACATCTCAAACATATAGGGCGATAGACAAGAATGTAAAAGATAATCCAAAAGAGTATATGAATGTTGAAACAAATTCAAATGACAAAAAGATAAATCCTAATGTGTGTGCCTTACCTTCTACAGGAGTAGAAAGTACCTCTAGGAGCAGCAGACTTGTAATACCCGAAATTTTAAAACATGCAAAATTACCAAAATGCACCTGTAACTTTAAAATTCAATTAATAAACGTTTAAAACGCCAAATAAATCCCAAACCTCTGGAAATGAGCAACATATGAAGTAAGAAAATTTTATTACAACATTTTAATATTTTGAAATGTCAAAAAAAAAAAAAAAAAAAAAAAAAAAAAAAAAAAAAAAAAAAAAAAAAAAAAAGATTATCGTCACACCACTTTAATATATACTTGGGCCGATTTACATTTTATTACTTGTAAATTATTATAAAATTCATAATAATTAGGATAATGGCCACACTAATTTTAGAAACTACTCCTAAATCAGTATTACACCTCAATCATATCAATTATACCAAAATTCTTGCCAACCATATCAATTGTACACGGTTTATCTCCATAACACGCTCCATTCCTTTTTTTTCCGAAACCCTAAACACACAAAATCCTCTCTTCTCCATCCGATTTTTCTGGAGCTATTGGGTATTTTTCTGGTGATCTTTAAGGCGTAAGGGAGCTGGGAAAAATAAGCATAGGGTTGTGGATTCGCTGGTTTGATCGTGGGATATTTTTCTTAGTCGAATTTTTCATCCGAGAGGTAATAATTCATGCGCCTAAATCTACACATCCTAAAATTGATTTTGTATTCTTCTGATGTTACTTAGTTCATATATGACTCATATAAATTGGTAGAATTGAATCATGCAAGTTAATATGATCGTACGAAATTTTGAGATAAAAAACACACATAAAATGCAAATCGAGTCATACGAATTTTCTTGGTGATATGTTTATTTTATTTGGACCTAAAATGAAGTATATGACCTGGGAAAAATGATGGAACGAATTGTAGAGGCCTAAATATGCCGTGGTAATTATTGATACCAAAAACATACATAAAATCTAAAATATGCTATACAATTTTTCTGGGCTTGTTATATAATTTTTATGAGTTCCTTATGCATCATATAACCTGAGAAAAATATTGGTTCAAATTTTGGAAGCTTAAATAAAGTGTGGCTAATTTTTGTACAAACCGGATTTTTGGAAAAAATAAAGAAATAAATAAAACCTAATCAAAATAATTAGGGTTAGGGTTTTTTTGGGACATGATCTGGTCATTTAATGTGTTTTAAGGTTTTAATAATGATGGGTCAATGATTGGATTTGATTAGGGTTTGGAATTGTATTTAAAAAGTGTTATACGATTTGTTTTTAAAACTTAAGGGTGTGTTTTGTAATTTTTCAAACGTATGGGATATTTTTATAAGGTGGTCTAGATCTGGGGAAAAATGTATAAAATATTTTATGAGGGGTATCTTGTGCTAAATTGGTAATTAGAAGGTTATTTGGTAAATTAAATAAAAGTATAATTCGAATTGGAATTAATTAAATTAGAGGGACTAAAAATGTAACTTCTGGAAATTGAAGGTGGTTTCATATAATACTTAATATAAGGGGCTTGATGTGTAAATTGGAATAATTGAAGGCTTAATGTGTAAATATGAATATTGTAAGGATTAATTTGTAACTTAATTAATAATAAGGTTTAATTTGTAATTTATTATAACTTAAGGGTTTAACTTGTAAAATGGTTAAAGTTAAAGGATTGGAACTGTAATTATGGGAAACTTATGGATTAAAATGAACGACTTGTAATATTTGCTGATTCTGGAAACCTGCTAATTCGGGAAACCTGCTAAAAATGGAAAGTTACTATTTTTGGAAAGTTACTATTTCTGGAAAGATACCATAAAGGAAAGTTAATAAAAATGGAAAGCCGACTAAAATAAGTAATCTGAATTGAACAAGCTATTAATAAGACAATCATGAATTCATGTAGATCCGCTGAAGATGGAGTTTACTTCCGACCTTTGTTGTTCTGTTGTGTGTTTTCACTTGCGGTATAAGGTACAGATATTCTGACCTTCTCACAGGTTTCTCATGATCTCTTTCATTTTTCTGATCTGTCAGTTTCTGTATTAATGCCATTGCTATGATTCCCTTTGCTTGAACCTTGCATATGATTCCCTTGTTTATAAATCCCTGATTAGAACCTTGTTATAAGAATTTGATTATAAACCCTTCTGATATGGTATCTGATTCTGAGTTTCCTCGATAAACTGAACCCTGTTTTATTCCTTTGATACTTGACATGATTCATTCTTCACCTTGTGACCTGAATATGAAAACCTCTGAATACCTTAAAGAATCATTTTAACATGATAACTGAAATTGGAAACTTTCCTTGATGATATGAAAATGTTTTTGAGAAAAGCTTTTGAATACGATGTTATACCAATTTTTGAATTGGAACTGCACTAAAGGACTAAAGGTTTTATGAAAATCTCTTTTAAAGACTATATTTATAAAAGGTTTTACTAAACATCATTTTATGAAAGTCACTGAAAGATTATTTTAAATACAAGTTTAATATGAAACCTTTGAATTAAATCTTTTCTATGAATCTATAAACCTTTTGATTATGGACCTTTGATATGACCTATTGAACGTTGATTTGAACCTTATTCTAAACCTGGTTATAAACTCTTGTTTTAAAACTAAATTTGAACTTTGATATAAGCATTAATCGGATATACTTATTCTGAACCTGGACTTGAACATTGTTATAAACTCTGATATAAACCTATCTGATTTCTGAACCTCTGATATACACTTCTGTAACATCGGACATAGACCTTTTAATCTGAACCTTTTGACATGACACTCTGATTTTGATATGATATCTGACCTTGACCACGGTTTGAAACCCGAGCCACTATCTGTATCACTAGGCATAAGGGTTTCATGTCCATGTCATTGATGCACCGATGGCATGACTCTAGGGCAGGAGAGTGATGACCTGTCCCGTCCCTGACTTTATTTTATCTGGTGTGTATTGGAAGACTCTGGCCACCTGGGGCGTATGGATGCATCCTAGATCTGATCTGATTTCTGTTATCTGTATCTGTTTATCTGTTATATATATTTGGTGACTGATGGTGTGTGCGATACACGTCTTTCACATATCTGGGAGCTAGCTACTCCATTTGATACATGAGGACACCCCTCATATTACCTGGTTACTGAGAGGACTCCCCTCTGTATGATTGATGACATGGTTACATTATATATATCTGTTTCTGGGCTCGTGGTGGATTACTGTTTTCCTTTACCATATACATTTACTTACCTTTGACCCTTATTATACCTTGCACTGTTTCCCTTTACCTTTATCTATTTATTATTCCCTATCCTTTATCCTTACTCCTTTATTTATCCTTTGACTCTGATTATATCTGCATGACTTATATTTCTGACACTCTGTGTTATTCTTTATTACTGCTTTGTTACCGTTATATCTGTTCACTGAGCTCTCGTAGCTCAGCCGCATTTCTTTTCCTGCGGCAGGTTTTAGTAGGAAGCTGGGTATGAGTGGAGAGTACCATTGGACTTAGAAGACTACACTGTGATAGATATTTTGTTATAGAGATGACTAGAAGAATTTATACTTCAGACTTAGTAATTATTCCTTTGTAAATTTTGTATTTCCTTGTAATTTCTTGTAACCTTGGTATTCCTTTGTATTATTGAAGATGTATGCTTGTGTATGTTTTCTGATATGTCACCATTATTGTGACACTTCTACCCTTGTCGGGTTGGGGTGTTACAATTTATGGTATCAGAGAGACAGGCTGCGACTCGTAATACATTTACCCTTGGCCTGTGAGTTTTGTACCATTAGGCTTCCACTGTAAGAACATAGGATAACCCCTTGAGAACTTGCGTTAGGATTTCTTGATATGAACTTAAGTTTTGACCAGTGAGGAATGGGTAGACTATAAGGCATTTGTTTAAGTATTTTTGCTACCGCATCACTCTGATCCGTGCCCTGCTTGTTGAGATCACTTTTGGAGATTGAAAGCTCACGCTTTGCACCACCTAAGTTTCCGACTCCGACCTCTGAATCTTTTGTTAATCATTTTGATGCCTCTTCGGGCATTCTGAGAATCCCCATGACGATGATATACTTAATACATTCTGTTAGTTGTTTCTTCCTTCTGATAATCGTCTATGAATCTTTTGACACTATTTGATTTCGTCTTAACCATCTCTGTTCCCATGAGAAGTCTTGTGGTGTTTAACCACGAGTATAAAAATGTTTTCACTCTCATTCTGAACGATAAGATTTGCCTTGTTGATCTGTCTTTCTGTGGACTGTTAACTACGATTTTATTCTGATAAAGGATTGGTTGGTTGACAACTATCCTCCTATGCCTCACCTTTGGCGTTTGAAACAATTTGAACTCCCTACCACGATTACCGATTGTTAAACTTTCTGCTATCGCTATCACTCTGGAGACTCGTGTGTTACTTTCGCGGTTATGAAGTTTTCCTTAAACCTATTTCGTACACTAATGAATGAACCTTATCTTGAGAAATATTCGGCACCCTGAGTTTTCTGAGCACGATTTCTGGTTGAACCACCAAGTTTCCTACCAGAGTGTGAAGTAAGTTTTCTTAAGCGTATTTCTTGGCGTATTTCAGTCTCGTTCGCGATAAAGAAGGATGATGACAAGAGATATGTATTGATTTCTGGATGCTGAACCGTGTTGCCATTTGGAACCCTTATTTTCTTCACCCCGAAACGACTTTATATCTATTAAATTTCAGAGTGCGAAGTTTTATTCAGATGGAAATATGAATTAAGGTTATTCTTGAGATCGCCTTCCGTATTTGTAACGACTGATATGACGGTTTGTGACGCTAATGGTATTAGCTAAAGCTCTGACTATTCTGTAAATTTGATAAATGAATGTTTTCTCGTGAGTACTTGGGCAAATGGTCATTGTATGACTTAATATTACATTCGGAGACGAAGAAGAACATGAGAATCATTCTTGCACTTGTAAGAAATTTGACGATCACTTGTGCATTCTGAGAGATTGATATCTGTTGAGACAACGGTCTTTCTTGATTGAGAATATCTCTTTAACTCCCGCAAATTTTGAAACTATCACCAAATGGTCAAGATCGATAACAAAATGGTAAACTGAAATCTTTTGAACCTTGCATCAGAATTCTGAAAGACGTTTACAACTTGCGTTACCCTTGATAAATTTCGTGACCAAAGAGAAACAGCTTAGTCTGATTGAGAACGGAGTTTTGGAAAGCTGAAATAGAAATTTGTTTCCATACCTTCAGACGGAACAAATTTTGAGACATTTCAGAAAGAGGCTCGGTTATGCTCCCTTGCAACACAGAAGGTTTTGTGTATGCATCAAGACAACTAGAAACGCATCAGGAGTAGTACTTCACTACCTGACCTAGAGTTGACAACAGCGGTGACTACCCTGAAGAGTGAAGACATTCCTTACAAGACAGAAGTGTTGGCGATGCAGAAGAAAGATAGCGAACCTGGAGCTGATGAAGACGTACAGTCTCACTTCCCTATTCATCTTGGATGTTTTAAGATGAATTGAGAGCGGAAGCAGACTGGATGATGAAGAAACTTAAAGATCGTGCCAGAAATTCACACTACTCCATCACTTTCCAAGAAGAACTGCAGGAGGCTTGATGAACCAGACACAAGTTCACGATTTTGTTTCACTTCCAGATTGATGGACAAACGAAGACAGATTAACCGGACTTGAAGAAATTGGATGTTTTGAATGAACGGATTTCTGAAGCAGACCTTTTATGTTTGGGAAAAATTGTTTTCTGTGAAGACTGAAGTTATTGGCGATTAATTTTCATTTCCGTTGGCTCCCTTGAACTTCGTTATATTGTGATAAAATCCTCTAGTGATTCCCTAGAAGCATTTCAGTTCCGTATTTATTTGTCGTATGTTTGATAATAGCTTTGTTTCGGGAAATTTTGGCGAATTGGGAAAATCTGATGCTTGTGACGGCATGCCTTACTCTGCTAGGCAATCTGGAAATTCCGATACTCTTGCGAATAGTCTTATTTCCTTCTTGACTATGACATTGATTTTGTTAACTCTGAGATTGTAGAAGTACTAGGTGGATTAAGATAGGTTGTTATACTCACAACTCGAGATAAAGTATGATCATCATGAAGGCATAATTATGTGGTGCTAGTATTATGACGCCTGATCAACGTGATAATACTTACACCATATAACGTGCACTCATTGTGGCCATAGGATATCTTGGGGGAGTACCTAAGAAGTTTAGAATCTGATCTCCGTTGGTTTATCCGTGATTAGTGGGACATTAGGTTCATTTTACCTATGCGTATACTCTGTTTCCGTTCATTAAATATCTGGATGAGTTTGAACTCTTGTACTGCATTCTGTTGACCTCAGTTATATATCTTGAAACTCCTTGAAGAGCTCTCTACTGATGGTACAGTCAATCTGATTCGAAATTCTGTTCGCATTCCATATAAGCTTTTCGGAAGATTCTCCTATCATCCATTTTATATTGTATGTTCTTTCTGATATGAAATCAACCTAATTTGTCTCTGTCTGAGGAAATCTGAACCCATTTTGTGTTGATCGAGTCATGAGAAACCAATTGTCTGAAGATCCTTTTGGAAGAACCTCCACGGACGTGAGGATGTTCGTGACGACCTTTTACGATTTGCTACGACTCTGTCTAACTTTGCGACTTCAAATTTCGAGGAAAAAAATTTTCTTTTAGAGGGGAAGAAGTTGTAATACCCGAAATTTCAAAACATGCAAAATTACCAAAATGCCCCTGTAACTTTAAAATTCAATTAATAAACGTTTAAAACGCCAAATAAATCCTAAAACTCTGGAAATGAGCAACATATGAAGTAAGAAAATTTTATTACAACATTTTAATATTTTGCAATGTCAAAAAAAAAAAAAAAAAAAAAAAAAAAAAAAAAAAAAAAAAAAAAAAAAAAAAAATTGTCACACCACTTTAATATATACTTGGGCCGATTTACATTTTATTACTTGTAAATTATTATAAAATTCATAATAATTAGGATAATGGCCACACTGTGGAACGGTTTGTTTTGATTGTTTTGAGATATTTATGTATTGAATGTGTTTAGCATGCGGAATCTACTACAACACACTTAAAAGAACACAAGGTGGTGAGTTTAAGTAAACGTGAGTATGCAATGAACAAAGAACACAACTTTGGTTAACACAAAACGATTCAATATTATTGATGAAATAATACGGATGATCTAAATATCACCGGGATTACTAAGTAATCTTGAATCTAAGATTGTAAAAAGGATTTGTGAATTGAAGTAACTAAGTTACTTGAGAGATAGTTTGTTTTGGTTATTGGTTGGTAAAGATGCATGCATGAAGTAGTGACTAAGATATCCTTTTATAAGATAAGGATATCTTCTTACAAGATTGTCAAGTGGTTGAATATAAAACTATACTTTGACTATATTGGCGCCTACAATTAAATACATCTACCAATGTACAACTCTGCCATATTCTTCTGTGAACCACAGAGGACTAAACTACTTCTACATAACGTATAACAATGTACAAAGACTAATAATTCAACTAAATATCTATTACAAAATATCTAATCGACTTGACATAAGCTTGGCAGGCTCTTCATCAGCTAGCAGTACCTTCTACCCAGAAGGTACTGGTAGAACATCTTCATACTCTTCAAAATCAACTAGCAGGCTCTTTAACATCTTTGGCAGGCTCTTTGACTTGAACATTTTATTCCCAACAATCCTCCCTTAAACTTGTTATTTCCATTAAAATACACAAGTTTCTGATGAATAAAATACATACCTTGAGGATTTGAGGGAACTCTTCCAAAAACCTTCATTCTCTGTTCTTCCTTTTTCTTTCATATTGCTCAGATATGCTCCTCAGCAAACTCTGAACAATTTCTGAGTTCTCATCATCTTTGTCACATCTTAATCTCTTGGAGATCATGGTTTTAAGCACTTCATAACTAAGTGGATACTCTTTCTCAGCCAGCATAAAGAGTTCTATCCCACTCTGTGTGAAAAGGTGATGAATATTGCTATGGCTTAGAAATTCCCAAGTTGTTGAAGGATCATAGTAGGGAAATTTCCAATGAACATCTTTGGGTTCAGGATCAATCATCCTATTGAATTCTACCCATAGTTCCTATTCCTTAGCATCTGAACTAGAAGTTGTGTCTAGCCTAATCTGCACTAGATTCCACAATTCTTCCAAATCTGCTCTGTCACATGCTCTAACTAAATTTTCAAAATTCTTGAAGATAGCAAACTGACCCCCAACCCTTGTTATTTTCCATGATTTTCCTAATCTATCATGGTTGATCTCCCAATCAATAATAGGTCTTCTACAGCTAATTGGATCAGCATGTATGATAGTAGGCAAAGTAATCAACATTTTACTTACTTGCTCTGTGTCCAATTTTGCTACTTCTTTCTTCTGAGCATCCTTCTTCTTCATTGAGGGGTGAACATCAGATGGAACATTGTAGTAAAGACTTTTGTAGGCTTGAAGATACAGGAAGAAGATTTCATCAGCAGATTTCTTCTTAAGTTGATAATCAGTCCAGTTTGCTTGACCTTTCAGAAATCTCTTCATAAAAATCACCTGATCTTTCTGAGCTTGTCTTACCTTAAAACCTCTCTTCTGACTTTCCTTCATCTTCTCAAAAATGTCAGCCAAAGCTGCTTCTTTATACTTCTTGTTGATGAATGATTCAAGTGCTTCTGTTTTCTCATCAGAATTGAGATTCTTGTCATTTACTATAATTGCTGCTTAACCTTTCACAATTGGATCATTATTGATAATCCATAGCATCTGAGCATCAAAGGTTTCTTGAGCAATTTGAGTATCAAGAAGAGTCTGAGCAGCATCTTCAGCATCTTTTGCTCTTTCATTACTGCAAGCATTCTTGAAGCTTCAAGTGCTTTTAGCTCTTCTTCATGAACCCTTTTGGCTTCTTCTTCTCCTAAAGCCATCTGAATTTGCTGAGTTCTTTTCAACTTCTTAGACTTTGGCTCATCTTCAATCATAATGCTTTTGCCCTTATCCTTTAGAGTTGGTACTTGTGATGGAGCAGAAGATTGCTCATCAGCAGCAAAAATCCTCCCCTGAACAAACAAATTCCCTTGAGGCTCTAAATCCCTCTTTCTCTTGTACACTTTCTCAGCAGACCCTTTGTACCCCATAGCCAATAGCCTTTCTATCCTAGCAGGCTCTTCTTCTGGCCTAGCAGGCTCTTGCCCTGCTCCAACAGGCTCTTCATCATAAACTTGAGTTCCATCATGGAATTCAAATTGAGCCTCTTCCTCATCTTCAGAACTATCCATCCTCCCCTTTTTGGAAGAGTGACCTATCCTATCATCATCTGACTTTGAAGAACTAGATAAAACAGCCTTTGCAGATCTTTTACCCTTCAACTTCTTCACTTTATCCTCCAATTTCTTTACCCTCTTTACTAATTTGATGTTGATCTCAGAAAACTTCTTGTTTTGACTTTTAAGAGCTTCTTCTAAGATCTTCACCTTCTCCTTTAGTTCTTGCATTGTCGGAGGTGATTGGGGTTGTGATACATGATGTGATGATGTAGGTGGTGTTGCTGATGGTACTGGAGATGATATTGGTGTTGTTTGATGTGTTGGTGAAATGTAACCATGTGAAGAACTAGATGATTGTGTTTCAGCTGATGGTGTTGGTTCTTCTGGATGTTGTGGTAACATTTCATCAAAAAGTGGAATATCTTCCCCTCTAAAACCAATTCTCATATTTGAAAATACTTTGTGAGAAAGTTTTGGTGTGTCATAAATTGAGTATGTGGGAAGTAACAAATGTTTTAATTTTGCAATGATGCATCCAATAAATCTTGGATACATCAAAAACTTTGTTTCACTTTTCACATTTTTAATCAATCCTTCAAAAATATGTTTTGAAAAATTGTATTTTCTGTTTGTAGCTAAGCAAATGAGAGCAGAAGCCATGTTTCCACTAAATTGCTCCCAAGAGGTTTTCTTCTGGCTCAAACAGTGAAGGATTGTGTGAATCAAAAATCTCCATTGTGGAGTAAGATGCTTTTTCAGAAAAGTGAGTTTGTTAGACTCAGCATGATACCCCATTCTTTGTAAATTTTCAAAAATTTCAGTATCTGGTAACTGACTAATACCATCAGAATCATCCAAATGAAGATGTCTTCTTATGGATGACTCAGTAAGAGTCAAATGTTTACCATCCACTTTGGCCTTAATTCTTTGTTCCCCATTTTCAGAAGTTTTAATTTTAGCAGATTGCCAAAATTGCAAAATTTGAGTTTCATAAATAGTGGGATTGACTAGTAAAGCAAACCTGATATAGGAGTTATTTAAAAAGTCCACTACTTGATGAAATGAGGCATTATCCTCTGACTTCTCCAAAAATGCTAATTGATTGTGACGTTGGACAAAGTTTAGAACAACTGTGGAAGCCATAATGAAAATTTTGAATATGATGGTGGGATTTGTTGGTAGTACTGGTAGAAGATGAAAGGTGTATGTGAATTATGATAATGACTGATGAAAGAAGATATGAGAGAATTACTTTTAACCGACAATAAGAAAGATTATAATAAGTAAATGTATAGGCGGTTAAAAAGATCTTTTATATGTGAAATATAATATAATATAATCATCAGTAATTTACATAACTACCCCAACGGCGAATTTTAACTACCAGGCCCAATGGCTAAAACTTTTTCTGACAGGCTCAACGGCTATTTAGCAGTACCTTTTTACACTAGCAGTACCAATTTTGAACTACCAGTACCTTTGAAAGTTTTATAAAAATCCCTTATAGTTTTTAGCAAACTACCAGCTATCAACGGATTTGAGTTGTCTTTACCAAAAGCCGTTTGCTTAAGGACTAGCTAACTATTTACAATTAAGTATGGTTAGTTAACAACCATATAGTTTTTGGTAAACTATCAACCATCAACGGATTTGAGTTGTCTTTACCAAAAGCCATTTGCTTAAGGACTAGCCAACTCTGAAGTTTGTAAAAACTTGGTGAGCTGAATACCAAAAGCCATATTGGCCTAAAGATGGTGCAATTTCCTTAGATGGAGGAAATTTAAAAAGACAATGATGCTGTGTATCTTGGATGATTGGTTCAACAAGTGAAATCATCTAATAGCATGCCTTTGAGTTGAAACTTTTCTTAGTTTGATCTAGATAGAACTTTCTCCTTGAGAAATGCTTCATCCCTTCTAGATATGTGATCTAACTCTCTCTTTTTCAACTTTGCATCATCTTGTATGCTCTTGTCTTTCCTTTCATAAATTGGTTTCTCTTCCATTCTGGGCTAGTAATTCCTCCCCTGAGATTGTTATCTCTCCTGAAAAGAATATAACTTTTGTTGCTCCTTTTTGTTTGGAAGAACTCTTGTTTTGTTATCAACCTGAAATGTGTTAGTTGCTAACCAAAAGAACAAAGTGCAAAGCACTTGATCTATAGTATTTTAAACATTCAAGCATCAATGTGAAACAAAACATAGGAATTTTATATCAGCAGGACCAATTATGAACTAACAGGACCTTTTGACTAACTAGCAGTACCATGTTTGAAAGCCAATACCAGTTAATTTTATGAACAAAAACACATGTTATTCAAAGATTTATCATTCCAATACCTCCTACAATATATTTGAATCTACCTAAATCAAAAGCTTTGGTGAGAAGGTCTGCATAATTCTTTTCAGAATCAATTTTAACTACTTAAATTAACCTTTTCTCATTGCAATCCCTTATGAAATGGTGTCTGATTTCAATATGTTTTGTTTTTGAGTGTTGAACTGGGTTTTTAATGATACAAATAGTACTGCTATTGTCAATATAAATAATGGTGTTAAGAAAATTGTACCCATAGTCAAGCATCTGATTTTGGATCCAAAGAACTTGCCCACAACAACTTGCACCAGCAACATATTCTGCTTCAGTTGTAGAATTGGCCACCATTGTTTGTTTCTTGCATTGCCAAGAGATTAGTCTGCAACCAAGAAATTGACATCCACCAGTTGTGGATTTTCTGTCTAGAGTTGCACCAGCATAGTCACTGAGAACATGATATCTGGTCTTGATGATGTAAGATACATCAAAGACCCAATCATTGATCTATAATTGTGCAAATCCATATCTTCTCCTTCAGCATCGTTGAGTAGCCCTTTGTCTGGATCCATTGGTGTACTTGCAACCTTAGAATCAGCAAAATTAAATTTCCTTAGGATCTCTGCTACATACTTATCTTGGCTGATAAATATGCCTTCTTTGGATTGTTTCACTTGGAGACCCAAAAAGAAAGTAAGTTCCCCCATGGAACTCATTTCAAACTTACTATGCATAAGTTTTTCAAATTCTACACACAAGTCTTGGTTTGTTGATCCAAAGATTATGTCATCAACATAAATCTGCACTAACAAGATGTCTTTCTTTGTTCTTTTGATGAACAAAGTTGGATCAATCCTGCCTCTTTGGAATCCACTTTCTAGTAGAAAACAAGCCAATGTTTCATACCATGCCCTAGGAGCTTGGTGTAGACCATACAATGCCTTGGTAACTTTATAAACTTTGTCTGGATACTCTGCATCAATGAAGCCTGGAGGTTGAGACACATATACTGGTTCTTCAATTTCACCATATAAAAATGCACTCTTAACATCCATTTGATAGACAGTGAAGCCTATGAATGAAGCATAGGCCAAGAAAAGCCTAATTGCTTCAAGTCTTGCAACTGGAGCAAACACTTCTTCATAATCTACCCCTTCTTCTTGAGTATACCCTTGTGCTACCAATCTACCTTGTTTCTGATCACAATACCCCTTTCATCTTTCTTGTTTCTGAACACCCATTTGGTTCCAATTGCCCTATGACCTCTGGGCAAATCAACCAATATCCAAACCTTCTGAATCTTGAATTGGAGAAGCTCTTCTTGCATTGCTTCCACCCAACTTGCATCATCTAAAGCTTTGTTTATGTTTTTGGGTTCAGCCTGAGATAGAAAACATGAAAACAGGCATATATTGGAATTATCATTATTCTTTTCTTCATAAATAGAGGAGATAAACCCTTCTTCATCTGAAGATAAGACTTGAGATAAACCAACTTGAGATCTTGTTCTAACACCAGAATGTATGCTTCCAATCACATCATCAGTTGAGTGATCTTTGAGAATTCTAGTCTTTGGTGTTTTAGGAACTTCATAAGTAGATGGAAGATTGCTAATCCCCCTCTCTTCTGGTAAAGAGTCATCTATTTGAACATTCAATGGCTCAGAAGTATCAATATTTGAACTAGCAGGACCATCTGAAGAACTAGCAGTACCATTGTCATTAGTACCACTTTCTTGATTCTCTTGATTCTGAGTTCCTTGATCTTCTTCATTGTCTTCATTTGTTATGTTTGAAGGTCCTTCTTGACTTGAAGATAGATCCATACTTTTCCAAATTGGCATCCAGATGTAATTTTGATCTTTAGGAGTTTCAACATTATCTTCAAAACCTGCATCATCATTAGCATTTGTACCTCAAACAGGCACATAATTCATAGATTCTGAAAGCCTATCAACATCAAACATCCAATCTGGTCCAATTCCTTTCACATTTGTTAGTTTCTCTTGAAACTCTATGTGAAGATTCTCTTCTACTAACCTTGTGCAAGTGTTAAACACTCTATAGGCCTTACTCTGCAAGGAATACCCTATCAAATAGCCAACATCTGCTTTTCCATCAAACTTGCCTAAATGATCTTTTGTATTTAGAATAGTGACATGACAACCAAAAGGTCTCATAAAACTTAAAGATAGTTTTCTGCCAAAGAAAAGTTCATAAGGTGTCTTTCTATGTGGCTTTGTCACAAGAACCTTGTTTTGTACATAACAAGCAGTACCAACTGCTTCAGCCCAAAATGAAATAGGCAACTTAGAGTCTACTAACATAGTTCTAGCAGCCTCTATAAGTGTTCTATTCTTTCTTTCTGCTACTCCATTTTGCTGAGGTGTTCTAGCTACACTAAACTCTCTTTTTATGCCTTTTTCCTTGCAAAAGTCATCCATAACTCTATTCTTGAACTCTGCCCACTGTCACACCTGATGACTTTGACCTTCTTATCAGATTGGTTTTCTACCTCAGTGATATATGTTTTAAGTATCTCACTAGTTTCATGTTTAGATCTTAAAAGAAAACCCATGAAAATCTGCTATAATCATCAGTAACAACCAGACAATATCTTTTTCCATTCAAGCTGCACACATTAGTAGGACCAAAGAGATCCATATGAAGCATATGTAAAGCCTGAGAAATAGAGTTTTGGGTCTTGGGCTTACAAGAAGCTCTATGTTGTTTGCCTTTTAGACAGTCAACACAGGTTTGGTCGTTTTGGAAAATCATTTTTGGGTAAACCTCTTACTAAATCATATTTTGCAATAGTGTTGATTGTTTTAAAGTTTACATGACCAAGCCTTCTATGCCAAAGCATAGATTCATCCAATGAGGCTTTTGCTACCAAACAAGTTAGACTCTCCTTAGGATCAATGTTCTTTAAATTTACACTGTACATATTGTTCCTTTTTGGAATTTTAAGAAGGATCTGACTCTCATCAGGCATCTTAAAATCAGAAGAAAGAACCATATATTCATTGTCAGTAAAGAGAACATTGTTCTTTTTGTCACACATTTGTGAGACACTAAGAAGATTAAACTGAAGTTCTTTCACAAAATACACATTTTCAAAATCTAGTTTACTGGTTTTGATAGTACCTTTACCAGTGCTCTTTCCTTTTATTCCTCCCCCAAAGGTAACATATCCTCCATCAAAAGTTTTGAAGTCTGAGAGGAATGACATGTGCCTGTCATGTGCCTTGAACATCCACTATCAACATATCCTTGATCTTCAATATCAGTTGAATGTTCCTGCACATGAATAAACATATTAGTTTCCTTGGGGTACCCAAGCCATGACAGACTTGGGTTTGCCTCTTGCATCAATGAAATCAAACCTTTTCAGGATTGTTGATGCACCTTTTGATTGGATTGGTTTCCAAATCCAACATGCTGAGGACTTAACAGCACTTTCCCCTTTAATCCATTGTGTGGTCTTTGGTCTATCAGTACCAATTTTGGTAATACCAATCTTGGAAGTACCATTTGGTCTAGCAGGACCTTTTGGTCTAGCAGGACCTTTGGTTTTTGGTTTCCAAATTTGTGTTTTGACCACAGATTTCTTTTGAATAGGACTATTTACAACTGTTGGTACACGTTTTAAAGTGTTTCTTGTACCATTATCAGTTGGTTTTGCAATAACAGGCTTATTTTGTCTAACAGTATGTTTAACATTTGTGGTGTTAGACTTAACAAAACTTTTTCTGGGGTGAGTAACATTTGTTTTAAACTTTGATTTACTCCCAGAAACCCATTTATTACAATAAGCATGAAGATGATTAAAGCTACCACAATAATAACAAGCTTTATTGAACATAACAAAGTCATCACCTAGTTGTTGTGACTTAAGGTTGTTCCAATTTCTTTGGCTTCCCCTAGGTTTGTTATTACAATTTTTACAACTTTCAACTGTTTTCAAAACAGCTTTAGCCTTAGCTTTAACTTCTACTTTCTTAGGACTGACTGGTCCTACTTTGATTCCTTTGATAGGAGTAGTCTCATCTTCATCATCATCAGATACCCAATCTTCAATAATTAGGACATCTGGTCTTTTATCAGTGAGCACCTTAGAGAGTGGGCCATTCTTAGCACTCTCAGAAGGTTCACTTATCACTACAGGTTTAGCCAATGGTTTGTTAATGACTTCATGCACACCTGATTCAGCAAGATCTGATCCTGGAGGACAAGGAATTCCTCTATAAGGAGGTGGACATTCATTGTATCCTATCCCTGATTTTCTTCTCTTATTCATCTGATTCTCTACTATGCTCCTAGTACATTCAGAAGCATTTTCTAATTTAGTAACAGTCAGTTGAATATTATCTCTAGCCAATGTTACTTTAGTGCACTCAGTCCTTACCATTTCTATTTCTGAATCTTTCAAAAATATTTGTCTATTAAGAGCAGCTTTAGCATCAGAAAATGTGAGTTCATTTTCTCTATAGTGAATGATTTGTTTTTCTAGTTTGGCCATACCACACTGATGGTTAAATAAGGTTTGATTGGTTTTTCTTTCTTCTATTTTTAGCTCATCATAAGATTTTCTTATAACTTCTAATTCTTTAAGAAATTCACAATTGCTAGAACATTTGATAGTTTGTACCTCAGGAGTGGAGAATGCCATCAAAGCCAATTCATCAGAAGTTGACTCATCTTCACCCATGAAACTCCAATCAAAACCCATGCCATCAATAGCAACCATTGCTTTTGGCTCAGCAACTTCAACAACCTTACTCTTGCTTTCAAAGCTTCCTCTATTTCTGTTGTCAAACCCTCTACCCTTGTCATCCTGCTTCTTAGGTCTTCTACACTCTCTAGAGTAGTGACCTTTCATGTGGCAGTTGTAACACTCCACTTTTGACTTATCATAGCCAGCAGGCTCATTTCCATTTATCATTATCTTCTTGCCAGTCCTCATCAACAACTTCTTAGCTCTAATGCTTAAAAGTGAAAGTTGCCACTTTATGTCCATCACTTCAAGATCATCAGGATGAATCTCTTGAACATCTTCAAATGTTAATACGGACCCATTGTGTTGAGACGTAAGAAAAGCACACCCAATTGTTTCATCTAAAATGGATTTGGTACTACTAGAAGTACTAGCAGTACCAAAGGTTATACTGGCAGTACCTTCTTCTCTGCCACCTTTTTCTTCATTATCAACCTTTGAGATGCTTGGGGATGAAACAAAAGCCATATTTCCTGAACTTGACCCAGTAGTCTTCTTTACTTCATGTTCTACAATTTTGAAATTGTTGTAGAGATCATTGAGACTCATCTGCTCAATATCTGGCTTGTTCTTCCAGACAATGACATGCATAGACCATTCTGAAGGTAAACTCCTAAGAAATTTAGAGTTTAGATCTTCTTGAGTTATCATCACTTCATGGATGGCTAACTGACTTGCAAGCTTCTGAAGTCTATTGAACATACTGTCCAAAGACTCATTGGTTGTGGCTGTAAAGTTCTCAAATTGTTTTTTGAGAAGTGTTTTCTGTGTTTTCTTGGTAGCATCATTACCACCAAACCTGGCCACAATAGCTTCAAAAAGGGTTTTGGCATCTTTGTATTTGTTAAAGATCAGAAGTTGATCATTTGGAATAGTCATCAGTAACATACTCCTTGCTTTTAGATCATTTCTCTTCTGAACTTTTTCATCTGCATTTGATGGTTGGTCTTGTATTCTTGTTACAAGAGCATCATTTACTGTTGTAGTGGTGATTTGGGGTTTAAATGAATTGCCTTGTTCAATGATCTCCCAAAGTGCATAGTCCTGCACTTGAAAGTATTGTTCAACCCTTAGTCTCCACATTTCAAACTCATTTTGCTTATGTAATGGAAGTTTAGCTGCAACATTTGTTTGAATATGTTCAACATCCATTGTTCTTTTAAATTAGTAAATATCAAGCCTAGCTCTGATACCACTTGTGGAACGGTTTGTTTTGATTGTTTTGAGATATTTATGTATTGAATGTGTTTAGCATGCGGAATCTACTACAACACACTTAAAAGAACACAAGGTGGTGAGTTTAAGTAAACGTGAGTATGCAATGAACAAAGAACACAACTTTGGTTAACACAAAACGATTCAATATTATTGATGAAATAATACGGATGATCTAAATATCACCGGCATTACAAAGTAATCTTGAATCTAAGATTGTAAAAAGGATTTGTGAATTGAAGTAACTAAGTTACTTGAGAGATAGTTTGTTTTGGTTATTGGTTGGTAAAGATGCATGCATGAAGTAGTGACTAAGATATCCTTTTATAAGATAAGGATATCTTCTTACAAGATTGTCAAGTGGTTGAATATAAAACTATACTTTGACTATATTGGCGCCTACAATTAAATACAACTACCAATGTACAACTCTTCCATATTCTTCTGTGAACCACAGAGGACTAAACTACTTCTACATAACGTATAACAATGTACAAAGACTAATAATTCAACTAAATATCTATTACAAAATATCTAATCGACTTGACATAAGCTTGGCAGGCTCTTCATCAGCTAGCAGTACCTTCTACCCAGAAGGTACTGGTAGAACATCTTCATACTCTTCAAAATCAACTAGCAGGCTCTTTAACATCTTTGGCAGGCTCTTTGACTTGAACATTTTATTCCCAACACACACTAATTTTAGAAACTACTCCTAAATCAGTATTACACCTCAATCATATCAATTATACCGAAATTCTTGCCAACCATATCAATTGTACACGGTTTATCTCCATAACACGCTCCATTCCTTTTTTTTCGAAACCCTAAACACACAAAATCCTCTCTTCTCCATACGATTTTTCTAGAGCTATTGGGTATTTTTATGGTGATCTTTAAGGCCTAAGGGAGCTGGGAAAAATAAGCATAGGGTTGTGGATTCGCTGGTTTGATCGTGGGATATTTTTCTTAGTCGAATTTTTCATCCGAGAGGTAATAATTCATGCGCCTAAATCTACACGTCCTAAAATCGATTTTGTATTCTTCTGATGTTACTTAGATCATATATGACTCATATAAATTGGTAGAATCGAATCATGCAAGTTAATATGATCGTACGAAATTTTGAGATAAAAAACACACATAAAATGAAAATTGAGTCATACGAATTTTTTGGGTGATATGTTTATTTTATTTGGACCTAAAATGAAGTATATGATCTGGGAAAAATGATGGAACGAATTGTAGAGGCCTAAATATGTCGTGGTAATTATTGATACCAAAAACATACATAAAATCTAAAATATGCTATACGATTTTTTTGGGCTTGTTATATAATTTTTATGAGTTCCTTATGCATCATATAACCTATGAAAAATATTGGTTCGAATTTTGGAAGCTTAAATAAAGTGTGGCTAATTTTTGTACAAACCGGATTTATGGAAAAAATAAAGAAATAAATAAAACCTAATCGAAATAATTGGGGTTAGGGTTTTTTTGGGACATGATCTGGTCATTTAATGTGTTTTAATGTTTTAATAATGATGGGTCAATGATTGGATTTGATTAGGGTTTGGAATTGTATTTAAAAAGTGTTATACGATTTGTTTTTAAAACTTAAGGGTGTGTTTTGTAATTTTTCAAACATATGGGATATTTTTGTAAGGTGGTCTAGATCTGGGGAAAAATGTATAAAATATTTTATGAGGGGTATCTTGTGCTAAATTGGTAATTAGAAGGTTATTTGGTAAATTAAATAAAAGAATAATTCGAATTGGAATTAATTAAATTAGAAGGACTAAAAGTGTAAATTCTAGAAATTGAAGATGGTTTCATATAATACTTAATATAAGGGGCTTGATGTGTAAATTGGAATAATTGAAGGCTTAATGTGTAAATATGAATATTGTAAGGATTAATTTGTAACATAATTAATAATAAGGTTTAATTTGTAATTTATTATAACTTAAGGGTTTAACTTGTAAAATGGTTAAAGTTAAAGGATTGGAACTGTAATTATGGGAAACTTATGGATTAAAATGAACGACTTGTAATATTTGCTGATTCTGGAAACCTACTAATTCGGGAAACCTGCTAAAAATGAAAAGTTACTATATTTGGAAAGTTACTATTTCTGGAAAGATACCATAAAGGAAAGTTAATAAAAATGGAAATCCGACTAAAATAAGTAATCTGAATTGAACAAGCTATTAATAAGACAATCATGAATTCATGTAGATCTGCTGAAGATGGAGTTTACTTCCGACCTTTGTTGTTCTGTTGTGTGTTTTCACTTGCGGTATAAGGTACAGATATTCTGACCTTCTCACAGGTTTCTCATGATCTCTTTCATTTTTCTGATCTGTCAGTTCCTGTATTAATGCCATTGCTATGATTCCCTTTGCTTGAACCTTTCATATGATTCCCTTGTTTATAAATCCCTGATTAGAACCTTGTTATAAGAATTTGATTATAAACCTTTCTGATATGGTATCTGATTCTGAGTTTCCTCGATAAACTAAACCCTGTTTTATTCCTTTGATACTTGACATGATTCATTCTTCACCTTGTGACCTGAATATGCAAACCTCTGAATACCCTGAAGATTCATTTTGACATGATAACTGAAATTGGAAACTTTCCTTGATGATATGAAAATGTTTTTGAGAAAAGCTTTTGAATACGATGTTATACCAATTTTTGAATTGGAACTGCACTAAAGGACTAAAGGTTTTATGAAAATCTCTTTTAAAGACTATATTTATAGAAGGTTTTACTAAACATCATTTTATGAAGTCACTGAAAGATTATTTTAAATACAAGTTTAATATGAAACCTTTGAATTAAATCTTTTCTATGAATCTATAAACCTTTTGATTATGGACCTTTGATATGACCTATTGAACGTTGATTTGAACCTTATTCTAAACCTGGTTATAAACTCTTGTTTTGAAACTAAATTTGAACTTTGATATAAGCATTAATCTGATATACTTATTATGAACCTGGACTTGAACATTGTTATAAACTCTGATATAAACCTATCTGATTTCTGAACCTCTGATATACACTTCTGTAACATCTGACGTGGACCTTATAATCTGAACCTTTTGACATGACACTCTGATTTTGATATGATATCTGACCTTGACCACGGTTTGATACCCGAGCCACTATCTGTATCACTAGGCATGAGGGTTTCATGTCCATGTCATTGATGCACCGATGGCATGACTCTAGGGCAGGAGAGTGATGACCTGTCCCGTCCCTGACTTTATTTTATCTGGTGTGTATTGGAAGACTCTGGCCACCTGGGGCGTATGGATGCATCCTAGATCTGATCTAATTTCTGTTATCTGTATCTGTTTATCTATTAAATATATCTGGTGACTGATGATGTGTGCGATACACGTCTTTCACATATCTGGGAGCTAGCTACTCCATTTGATACATGAGGACACCCCTCATATTATCTGGTTACTGAGAGGACTCCCCTCTGTATGATTGATGACATGGTTACATTATATATATCTGTTTCTGGGCTCGTGGTGGATTACTGTTTTCCTTTACCATATACATTTACTTACCTTTGACCCTTATTATACCTTGCACTGTTTCCCTTTACCTTTATCTATTTATTATTCCCTATCCTTTATCCTTACTCCTTTATTTATCCTTTGACTCTGATTATATCTGCATGACTTATATTTCTGACACTCTGTGCTATTCTTTATTACTGCTTTGTTACCGTTATATCTGTTCACTGAGCTCTCGTAGCTCAGCCGCATTTCTTTTCCTGCGGCAGGTTTTAGTAGGAAGCTGGGTATGAGTGGAGAGTACCATTGGACTTAGAAGACTACACTGTGATAGATATTTTGTTATAGAGATGACTAGAAGAATTTATACTTCAGACTTAGTAATTATTCCTTTGTAAATTTTGTATTTCCTTGTAATTTCTTGTAACCTTGGTATTCCTTTGTATTATTGAAGATGTATGCTTGTGTATGTTTTCTGATATGTCACCATTATTGTGACACTTCTACCCTTGTCGGGTTGGGGTGTTACAAGACTAAAGCCTAGGAGCAATACAAGGAACAATAGAGTCTCGCCTGCCTCTGAGAGTGAAAGCAAGAATAAAACGGAAGAAGTAGAAGAACACCCTAGGAATTTATCGCTTTCGAATAAGAAACATATGTCATCTGGATGTAATGTTAAGAGTACTATTTAGAGTGCATGTAATGACTCTGTTTGTTTAATGTGCAAGAAATCGTTATCTGAAAATGCTTGTGATGATATTGTTTCTAATAATGTGAATGTGATTGCTATGCCTGAACAGAAAGATGTTCCTCCAGGAACTAGTGCTAAGACTAGATATATTCAAAGACTTATCGCAAAATCTGGGTCAACCACTAGTCGCATATTGCCTAGGAACTATCTTTAGATGTACGTATGGATTCCAACGGATAGAGAATTCACACTAGTAAATGGTAAATTAGTGGCTCCAAAAGAACCAGTAAAAACTGTCTATGAATGTGATTCATCTGTTACCCCTAACCTTGTGGAACCAAATGATAAATGGTTTCCAAATGCACAACCCTCTGTTATTGGCTGGTTATCGAAATATGTCTTCGGATCATCGACTCGGGTTGCTCCAAGCACATGACCGGGAATTTGAAGCTGCTGATCAACTTTATATGGAAGTTCATGGGAACAGTTCGGTTTGGCAATGATCATGTAGCAGCTATTCTGGGTTATGGAGATCTTCAGTTCGGGAATTTCTTAATCACTCGGGTTTAGTACGTCGAAGGATTGGGACACAATTTGTTTTCAGTCGGGCAGTTTTGTGATGCAGATTTAGAGGTTGCTTTCAGGAGAAATACTTGCTTCGTTAGGAATTTGATTGGAGATGATCTCTTAACCGAAAATCGTGGCACCAATCTTTATGCTATCGACATCAACCAAATGGCCTCCTCATCACCAATTTGTCTCATGACAAGAGCTTGTGAAACTAAGTCCTGGTTGTGGCATAGACGTTTATCCCATCTCAACTTCGACACCTTAACCAAGCTTGCCAAAGACAACATCGTCACCGGTCTCCCAAAGTTCAAATACACCAAAGAACACTTATGTCCATCCTATGAGCAAGGCAAAAGCAAACGGGCAACATACAAACCTAAAATCGTACCCAGTTCGGTTGACAAGTTACATCTGTTGCATATGGACTTATGTGGCCCAATGAGAGTTGAAAGTATCAATGGGAAGAATTATATTCTTGTTATTGTCGATGACTATTCAAGATATACATAGGTAAAGTTTTTGAGATCAAAAGACGAAGCACCAGGCATCATCATCACCTTTCTAAAGCGAATTCAAGTCCTACTTCAAGCTTCAGTTAGGATCGTAAGAACAGACAATGGCACAGAATTCAAAAATCAGGAGTTAAGATCATATTTTGAACATACTGGAATCACTCACCAGACATCAGTTGTCAGAACTCCACAGCAGAATGGGGTAGTTGAAAGAAGAAACAGAACTTTTGTGGAAGCTGCTCGCACGATGCTGATTTATTCTAGTGCACCGTTATTCTTATGGGCTGATGTTGTTGTCATTGCTTGTTTCACTCAGAACCGATCCCTAATCCATCCAAGATTCAATAAAACCCCTTATGAGCTAGTGAACAACAGAAAACCTGACATCTCTTACCTTCATGTATTTGGCGCTTTGTGCTATCCGACGAACGACAGAGAGGATCTGGGGAAGCTGAAAGCTAAGGGTGATATTGGAATCTTCATTGGTTATTTAGAAAACTCGAGGGCATTCAGGGTGTATAATAGAAGGACTAGAAGGATAATGGAGATGATGAATGTGAAGTTTGATGAGATTTCACAGATGGCTTCTTAGAGACTCGCTCTAGAACCCGCGCTTAACCCGATGGCTTCTAATCATACCGGATTAGGACCCGCACCAAACGTTCAGACTTCTGGACATATTAGTTCAGGACTCGTACCCCAAGGAGGTCAATCAACTAACACCGAAAAACCAACAAATCAAGAACTAAAAAATTTCTTCGAGTTTATGTATGATGAGTACTATGGTGGAGCTTCGACAAATGCATCACAACAACGTTCCGCTACACCCGCTCAACAACATCAACCACCACCACCACCTCAGGATGCATCAACAATAATCGAAGCTGATGCAATAACTCCCTCAACATCATCAACATCTACTCCAGCAACTCCAGTAATTGAGATTGTGTTACCAAGAGTTGATGAGCAAAACCAAACTACACCAATTCAAGAAGAAAAACAACAAAACGATGTTGTGTTAGAAGAAGAAGTGTTCGAAAACCCATTCGCAACGGATTCTGCTGAATCATCTTCAAGGTTACAAGAACCATTGATGAGTGGCCTTTTACTCATCATTTTATACCCGAAAAACCCCACAAAAACGACCAAAAACACCCAAATGGACCATATATTGTTACAAATATCATTGGATTGTATTTTATGTGTTTTAGGTACAAAAGGATTGAAAACGAGGAAAATATGGACAAAACCGAGCATGATATGGAAAAGAGCCAAAAACCGAAGCCGAAAAAGACAATTATTCATTTGGATTTAGTTCGAGCTCGAAAATCTCAAAACGACCCTTGGATTATTTTCATTTGGCAAACTTGGCCCTTTGGTAAATTTTGAAGATATGGCAGTTTTGGTCCTTGAAGTGACAACAATTACACACTTGGTCCTTGGTTTAATTCTATCCTAACTAAAAAACCTATACGGATCCAATATTTAACCCAACCCAAGAACTAAACATTAATCCCACCAACCCAATTTTATCCCTTTGGCCCTACAACTACCCAAGCCCACACCCCTATTAGTAAAACACGGGGTCAAACTAATCAGAGATAGTCAAACCTCATCAAACCCAGATAAACACTATTTCCCTGCTATTCACCTTCTCTAACCCATCCCATTCCCGCCTAATCCCCTGATAATCACCCATCCGTCACTATCATCACCACTACCAGCCAAACAACCCATCACCCTTGGTCCCCCCCCCATCCAACTCAGCTATCCTAGGGACAAGTTTTGGATCTATGGCTCAGATTCTAAAGTGTGGTCACCAAGAAATATCAATGGCCAAGAAATTAGCACAAGAAGCAACTGGGATTTATCTCACACAAAAAGCACAAAGAGAAGAACCCTAGTTCACATATTTTTTAGTATAAATAGAGTTGTAATACGGTAGCAATAGAGGATTTATATTAGCTTAAAATTTAGGTAATTTTTCTTTTTTATTGTTATTTTTGTTTATTTTTCAGCAATGTAATTTAATTTCAAGTTAATGCAAATTTAATTTTTCTTGTTCGGTCAAACTTAGTCAACTGCTTATTTGTGCTTGCTTATTTTTCTGCTTATTTGGTGTTTAGAGTAGCCCATTTCTGGTTTATCTTGTCTAAAATGCTTAGTATGAAGTTGGTAGATCATTAGTCTAGCTCTTAGTAAACTGCCTTTATTTTGCGTACCACCAAGATCACCCCAACCAGCCTTACTTTTTGATTTTTATTTTGCTTGATTTTAGACCATTAGACTAGAAATTTGGCATGTTTGATTTCTGGTGGGTGGTTTGTAAGAATCACATTTTTTGGAATTTTTTAGATAGCTTGTTAATTGCTTTTTCTTAGCTTAAACTTGCCCCTTCAGGCCTGTGAAGTGTGTTTAGCAGTTTTAGCTTATTTTTCTTGTTTTTTATCTTATTGAGTTTTTTGATTGCTTGAAACTGATTCTTGTTGGTTTAAATTTAGTTAGAAGTTAGTTTTATTGTAATTTTTGAGCTTGTACTAGGTTATGAGAGCTTGTGGTAGTACACAGTTACATATAGATTGTTGATTTTCTTTGTTTTTAGCCACTGTGATCCATAAAGCTTTCCCATAAGAACTTTTCCAAGCTTGCTTTCAGTTTTGTAAAAACTTTGTTTTCAAAAATTTCTCCCTTTGCCTGTTTGTTCAGATTTCCAAAAGAGAACACTGAAAAAAAATGTTTGCAAAAAAATGCAAAAACCTGGGGTTCGAACCCCAGACCTCTTGTTCACACACACAAGCCCTTACCATTGCACCCTTGGGATTTCTTTAGTCATGACTTGCACCATTTATTTAATAACCCTTGTTCCCATTTAAGCAGTTCGATCTTAATTGCTTTTTCCCAGCTTATTGCAATAAGCTGGGACATCCCTTATATTTTTCACAGCTTTAGTTTGCTTTAAAGTATCTTTCCAAAAATTGTCAGATTTTTCTATTTTCGTTTAGTATTTTTAATTATTTATTTTCTTTTAATTCGCATTTAATTCATATTTAATTATTTAAAAGTCAAAAAAATGCAATTCTTTTTTCTAAAATTTTCTTTTGTCATTTAGGATGTAGGAAAATTATTTTGGTATCCATAGGTTTATTTTTCCTAGAATGTTACGTTTATGCTCGTTTTTCGTTTCCCGGTTTACGTTATTTGCATTTCCGTTTTAGTAGATATTAGTAACCAAGCAACCCTCGTTATTTCAAGCATTTTAATACCAAACCGAATACGATATCCTCAATTTCACGCCTCGTTGGGACTACGACCCGGGTATTCGCTTATCCGGTATATTACAACTTGATTGTTTTTGCTCTAATGGTTTCAAGTTGACTTTTCTTCGTGAGAGGTTTGACTTGTGAACCGTTTGACCGAAAATTAAGTGATCAAGTTTTTGGCGCCATTGCGGGGGAGGTGTGTTGTGACAATATCGTTACGGTTTGACGATTAGTGACTTGGAGATCCTTCCTCGCGAAGTTACGTTTTTTTCCTTGTGAATATTTTTTGTCCAAAAATCCAAAAAAATTAAAAAACCTTGAAAAACCCAAAAATATTTTCTTTTCAAAATTATTTTCCTTTTTCTTTTAAATGTTTCAAAATTTTAAAAACCCAAAAATACTCTTCTTATTCCTCTTATCCGTTTAATTCTTTATCTCTCAATCCTCTTAAAAGTTTGATGCGTGGTTTTGCGACCTTACAACAGGTTTTACCTCTCGAGGGATCTCAAGAGGCTTGCAATCCCCACCAGGCAGTGTACCTGACCGATGTAGTATAGTGAAGTGGCAAGTACCGGGGGATTGATCGTTCTTTAGGGGAATAGTGTCGTTAGGATTGAAAAACTATTCTAATAGGTCTAAGGGTGAGGGAAGATTCATTTTGTATTTTTATATTTTATGAAAGCAAGTAAAATCTCGGGTTTGAAGGAGTGGGCGGAATTAGTTGCTAGTCAACTAACCCAAATTACTACAAATGCAAATAAAATAAAATAACTGAAAATGAAAAGGTTGTGAAACTTATGTGGAGAGAAATGTGTTTACTTAGATTTCCTTACTCCCTAACTATCTTTTACCAGTTGATTAGTTTGTATTAATTGCGTGGATGATGGGTGTATTCCTTAATACCAATCGTGGGGTGGCGTACGTACTTCCCTAACTCTACAAGCTCCTACTTCACTCCTATGTCGAGCCGGCTAGGAAGCTCCTAACATGGGATCACTAGAATTCGCTCATGCATTAAATACAACCATAAAAACCTTAGTACGCATTGGTTCATGTTTCTTAAGACGTTCAAGCAAGTTACCGTATAGGAGGTTAGCCAGTTTTCTTAAGCCTAACATCGATAAACAATCATCCAATACAATTAATAACACACTAATAACCGATAATCAATAGTTAGGTTTCATTAGATCTAAGCAAACACAAGATAAATCTAGCCTAGCATGTTAATTAAAAGACAAGAACGAGATATAATCAAACAACACATAGACATATTGATTGATTAAATGATTACTTATCTTCAATTAAACATGGGAGATCCAAGGGTATAAAACCCTTAAAAATGGCAGAAATTCGTCTTAGGGTTTCTCCTCACAAAGTTGCACACCAATGACAAAAAATTGCAAAACTATATATAGAACTTAGTGGCTGACGTCGTCACGTTATAGATCTTGACGCCGTCACCTCGCCGTGTCTAGGGTTCCCGGATGGTCTTCCTGACGCCGTCCCTCTTTAGTCCTCCAAAATCCTCCCTGGCTTATCAAGGCTTGACGCCGTTAGAATAAAGCTTGACGCCGTCTCTCTTTAGCTTAAACCGTGACGACCTTGATCACTTCAAAGGGTGACGCCGTCAGACTTCCTTTGTAAAACTCCCTGGCTTATCATGTGTATTTTTCATATCCACCTTTTTTTGCCAAGCCGTGACGCCGTCAAGTGTACTTTTCCAGCAGCTTTGGAGACTTTGTCGTTTTCTTCACTTTTATGCTCCAAAAACGTCCAAAATGCTTCCTTTTCCAGATTTCTTCTCCAAAGTACCTAAAATGACAAAAGGAACGATTCAGGGCAATATTTGATCAAATAAATACGATTTAGGGCTTAAATGACCCCCTAAAAGCGGTACACTTTTCGCTTCATCAAATACCCTTACACTTGAGATTTGCTTGTCCTCAAGCAAATGCGCTTTTATTCTAATCAAAATACAAGTTAGGGGTCATTTAATGCTAATATAAAAGTAATTACAATAAATAGTCGTTCCACTTTAATCATAATAAGCACGAAGATTACAAACTAGCACCTCACAAGTAGTGTTTAGATACTCACATCTCTCAGATGTCATCAAAATAAATCTCATAAATGAAAACGGATAATATCTCTCACTACCTGTCATTGCAAATAGATTACCATAGGCTTGGGAAAGGATCAAAAACCTTCTCCACTAGGCGTAAGCACCTAAGATAAACTATCAAAGAGGGCTTTTAAACGGGTTATAACGTTAGGTGTAGGGATATGATAAACACGGATTTGTTGGATAAGGGATATTTTACTGGTGGCGAGTTAAAGATCTTGATTAATTACATGTACAATATGGCGTTGCTAAGCCAAGACTAGACTCGACTTAAGCTAAAAACAAAATAACAAAAACATAAAATAAACATAAAATGAAACGGGATGGTAGTCCGTATGTTTTTTCTACTTTTCTTTTTCTCATTTTTTTTTTGTATTTTTCTTGATTTTTTTTTTTTATTTTTTTTTTTTCATACACTCTTGCCCTACCATCCAAAATAATACATCATAGGGGCGTTTCATCCCCTTACACTTGAACTTTTACATAACTTTACAAATAACTATTCTAATGACTCGAATTAAGATAATCGAAACACTTGGAGTACTTTTAAAATATTTAGCACATATGGGGGTAATAATGTTGTTCTTCCCCATTACTCCATTACACTAGTACTTTACCCATGAGTCCCAATCGTCCCAAAACAATATGTATAAGGATATGACTCGACTTAGCAATCATGTAATCAATTAGATAATTAACTTGGGGTTTAAACAAATGTTGTCACAATAATGCACTAAAAATGAGTGCATACAAGGTAGGCTAAGGCGATTTGGGTGTACATTTAAGTGGGGTGTAACAAATTCTTCCTTTAAGTAAAATGCTTAAAGGTCGAAACGAAAAGATAGGCTCTGAGGGGTGTACTAGGGGTATCGTGTACTAAAAATGAGTACAACGCAAAGGGTGTAGGAGAATTACTTGACCAATGTAGCCAATGTAATTATAACAAAAACACAGGTGTAAATCAATGGGTTAATCCTAATGCCTCTTATCATGTAGTAAATCTAACTACACGAATGTAGTCTCACTTGTGGCCTCGGAATGGTCCTAACGCAAGTTCTAGAATCTAAGTGCTACCGGTACACACATCATAGCATAAATGCTTTTCCTACCAAGGGGCGAACCTCACATATTTGGGGGTGGAAAATTTTTTTAGTGGTACGGTTTTGTGCTAGTCATATAACTCCTATCCATGAGACGCTCATTAAGATCAAAGTTTCACTCCTATATGTTGTAAAAAAATTTAAATTTGGCACTAAAATTGCCCTAACAGGTATTTCTCTCAGTTTTATTACACATTTACCATCAAACAAACGAAAAATCAAGCGTAATAGCATTCTCTAAAGTATCGTACTTTACCCCCCCCCCCCTTACACTTAAGATGAACATTGTCCCCAATGTTCAAATAACAAGATGTAAAAGTAAATAAGGTAAAAGAATGAAATCAAATACTCCCCTGATTCGTTTGGTGGATAAAGAGGTGAGATGGTTAGATCTTCTTCCAAGAGAAAGTAGAAGCTCCAAGACTAATGCATCGCCATAAGCTTGATTCCCTATACATCTCCTTGTCCAAAATAACCTGTTAAACCTGAGAAAACAAACACGAAAACCTGCATAACATCGGCGGGATAAATTCTATATAAGGATATAATGCTTGTGGAATGATTATTTTGCAGATTCCTGGAGTTTATAAGTTAGAGATTTAATAAAAACTTTTTATGAAAACAAAACTTTCAAAATTTTCAGAAAATTAAAACCTGGCGCCGTCAGGTTGTAAAGCCTGACGCCGTCAGAAATGATCTGACAGAATTCTCATGTTAAGTTTCCGGAAAATTTCTGGAAAAACCTTTACCTTACTTCCTGGAAATCCTGCAAAACATCATTATGACTCGATACAAGCATTTGACTCAATCAATTACTAATATGTATGTTAATTTAATATTGTTATGATTCATGTTCATTTGTTCTAATAAACCGATTTGGATTTCCCTTACACTTATCTTTTGCAAAATACCTTTATATGTAGTTAAGACGAAGTTAAAAACAAGATAAAGCATTTTCACAATTTAGTTTTGAACATGAATCAATAATAATAAAAATTAAACACACATACGGAAGCAAATAAAATCAAACAAACAAGTAAATAAACACACAAAGCAAATAAAGCTTGGGTTGCCTCCCAAGAAGCGCTTGTTTTTGTTCGAGTCACGAGCCTGACTCTACCCTTATTTAACGGAAATAGGGGAGGTTTTCCCTACACTTAGGGTTAAGTGCGGGTGATAGTAGCGATACACACCAGCTCGGTAGGAGTATGCCACGTGAGGAAAGATTGGTGGATGAATTATATGCTCAAAGGGGTGTGCTCCTTTCATCATAACCTTACCTAGTTCACTTTGGTCAATGGGTGAGTTAAAGTGTTCTCCTAAAAAGGGATCATTTTCTAACAACTTCGAGAGACTCCTAATTGGGTATCTATCTTGACCCAATAGACCCGGTTTAAACCCATAATGTTTCTTGTGATCAATCATGAATGGGTGATGTAGACATGTAAGGTCATTTTTCACTCCTATATTGTCTTCCTCACTACAAGGCTTAATGTCTACTACCTTAAACTTAAGACTACCCGGACTATATGTGTTGATGGGTGGATCGGGACCTAATTCAATTCCTAAATTTTAATCCAAGGATGGAAGATTAGGTAACGGTTTTGGTTGAGGCTCCGGCTCATCAAAACTAGGAACTTCCATAGGACTAAAAGAAAGGTTGTGATCACTAAAAGCATTCAAACCTATTTCTTCTAGTTGTGTTTGGTCCAAGGGCTCTACCTCTATTGGGGTTCCTATAGTCTCCTCAACTTCTTCCGGGTAAGTCACGGGCGGTGTGTGTGCCTCAAATGATGGTAGGACTTGTGGGGTACTTAGTGGGCTTGCATTTCTAACCTCATTCTCCGTAGTATCTAAATCACCTATATGTTCATCATGTGTTTTGGTGAAATCTATCCCACTCATGCAACTAGGTAGTTCAACACTAACCATCTCAGAATCTTGGTTTGATTCTAAGTCCATGTTCTTAGAAACTAGGTCTCTTTGCTCATACGAATCCACCAATTCGTTCCACTTATGGGTCATGGTTAGGAAGCTTTCCTCAAAATTCATCCAAAGGGCCTGACTAAAAGGAATTGATCCAGATAATGCTCGTCTAATAGAAATCTCACATGCATAGAATTCATTAAACCCATCTAACCTTACCCCTAACTCCTTTTGGAAATCACAAAGATCACACAAAAATTCATAGGAATGATAGGAAACAAATCTATTGGTGAAATATAATTGTTCCTCTATTGTCAATGATCTAAATGGAATTTCATCCATCATAGTGACAAATGAAAATGGCTTTACAAACAAAGGGCACAAAGAAAAAGATAGACTAAAGAAATCTAATAAAAAGAAAAATAAAAATCTCACTAGAAAGGAATCTAGTGAGTAGACCTAATAAAATAAAAATTCAACCTAAACAATAACTATTCCCCGGCAGCGGCGCCAAAAAATTGATGCGTGGTTTTGCGACCTTACAACAGGTTTTACCTCTCGAGGGATCTCAAGAGGCTTGCAATCCCCACCAGGCAGTGTACCTGACCGATGTAGTATAGTGAAGTGGCAAGTACCGGGGGATTGATCGTTCTCTAGGGGAATAGTGTCGTTAGGATTGAAAAACTATTCTAATAGGTCTAAGGGTGAGGGAAGATTCTTTTTGTATTTTTATATTTTATGAAAGCAAGTAAAATCTCGGGTTTGAAGGAGTGGGCGGAATTAGTTGCTAGTCAACTAACCCAAATTACTACAAATGCAAATAAAATAAAATAACTGAAAATGAAAAGGTTGTGAAACTTATGTGGAGAGAAATGTGTTTACTTAGATTTCCTTACTCCCTAACTATCTTTTACCGGTTGATTAGTGTGTATTAATTGCGTGGATGACGGGTGTATTCCTTAATACCAATCGTGGGGTGGCGTACGTACTTCCCCAATGTTGGGAATGAAATGTTCAAGTCAAAGAGCCTGCCAAAGATGTCAAAGAGCCTGCTAGTTGATTTTGAAGAGTATGAAGATGTACTGACAGTACCTTCTGGGTAGAAGGTACTGCTAGTTGATGAAGAGCCTGCCAAGCTATATGTCAAGTTGATTATATATTTTGTAATAGATATTTAGCTGAATTATTAGTCTTTGTACATTGTTATACGTTATGTAGAAGTAGTTTAGTCTTCTGTGGTGTACAGAAGAATATTGCAGAGTTGTACATTGGTAGTTGTATTTAATTGTAGGCTAGAATAGTCAAAGTAAAGTATTATATTCAGCCACTTGACAACTTGTAATTAGGATGCCTTATTGTATAAAAGGTTTCCTAAGTCACCACTTCATGCATGCATCTTTACCAACTATTAACCAAAACCGAACTATCTCTCAAGTAACTTAGTTACTCAACTCACAAATCCTTTTACAATCTAAGATTCAAGATTACTTTGTAATCCCGGTGATATTTAGATCATTCGTATTATTTCATCAATAATATTGAATCGTTTTGTGTTAACCAAAGTTGTGTTCCTTGTTCATTGCATACTCACGTTTACATAACTCACCACCTTGTGTTCTTTTAAGTGTGTTGTAGTAGATTCCGCATGCTAAACACATTCATACATAAATATCTCACAAACACATTACTAAGATTCACATCCCAAGTGTTTGAAATCTTTTCCACAAGTGGTATCAGAGCAAGGCTGATATTTACAAATTAAAAGAAAAATGGATGTTGAACATATTCAAACAAATGTTGCAGCTAAACTTCCATTACTCAAGCAAAATGAATTTGAAATGTGGCGACTAAGGGTAGAACAATACTTTCAAGTGCAGGACTATGCACTTTGGGAGATCATTGAAGGAGGCAACTCATTTAAACCCTCAATCACCACTACAACAGTAAACGATGCTCTTGTAACACAAATACAAGAACACCCATCAAATGCAGAAGAAAAAATTCAGAAGAGAAATGATCTAAAAGCCAGGAGTATGTTACTGATGACTATTCCAAATGATCAGCTTTTGATATTTAACAAATACAAAGATGCCAAAACCCTTTTTGAAGAAATTGTGGCTAGATTTGGTGGTAATGATGCTACCAAGAAAACGCAGAAAACACTTCTCAAACAACAATTTGAGAACTTTACAGCCACAACCAATGAGTCTTTGGACAGTATGTTCAATAGACTTTAGAAGCTTTCAAGCCAGTTAGCCATCCATGAAGTGATGATAACTCAAGAAGACCTAAACTCTACAAACACATTACTAAGATTCACATCCCAAGTGTTTGAAATCCTTTCCACAAGTGGTATCAGAGCAAGGCTGATATTTACAAATTAAACGAAAAATGGATGTTGAACATATTCAAACAAATGTTGCAGCTAAACTTCCATTACTCAAGCAAAATGAGTTTGAAATGTGGCGACTAAGGGTAGAACAATACTTTCAAGTGCAGGACTATGCACTTTGGGAGATCATTGAAGGAGGCAACTCATTTAAACCCTCAATCACCACTACAACAGTAAACGATGCTCTTGTAACACAAATACAAGAACACCCATCAAATGCAGAAGAAAAAATTCAGAAGAGAAATGATCTAAAAGCCAGGAGTATGTTACTGATGACTATTCCAAATGATCAGCTTTTGATATTTAACAAATACAAAGATGCCAAAACCCTTTTTGAAGCAATTGTGGCTAGATTTGGTGGTAATGATGCTACCAAGAAAACACAAAAAACACTTCTCAAACAACAATTTGAGAACTTTACAGCCACAACCAATGAGTCTTTGGACAGTATGTTCAATAGACTTCAGAAGCTTTCAAACCAGTTAGCCATCCATGAAGTGATGATAACTCAAGAAGACCTAAACTCTAAATTTCTTAGGAGTTTACCTTCAGAATGGTCTATGCATGTTATTGTCTGGAAGAACAAGCCAGATATTGATCAGATGAGTCTTAATGATCTCTACAACAATTTTAAAATAGTAGAGCATGAAGTAAAGAAGACTACTGGGTCAAGCTCAGGAAATATGGCTTTTGTTTCATCTCCAAGCATCTCAAAGGTTGTTGATGAAGAAAAAGAAGGCAGAGAAGAAGGTACTGCCAACACAAACTTTGGTACTGCTAGTACTTTTACTAGTACCAAAACCATGTTAGATGAAATAATTGGGTGTGCTTTTCTTACATCTCAACACAATGGGTCCATATTAACATTTGAAGATCTTCAAGAGATTCATCCTGATGATCTTGAAGAAATGGACATTAAGTGGCAACTTTCACTTATGAGCATCAGGGCTAAGAAGTTGTTGATGAGGACTGGCAAGAAGATAATGATAAATGGAAATGAGCCTGCTGGCTATGATAAGTCAAAAGTGGAGTGTTACAACTGCCACATGAAGGGTCACTACTCTAGAGAGTGTAGAAGACCTAAGAAGCAGGATAACAAGGGTGGAGGGTTTGACAACAAAAATAAAGGAAGCTTTGAGAAGAAAGGAAGCTTTGAAAGCAAGAGTAAGGTTGTAGAAGTTGCTGAGCCAAAAGCAATGGTTGCTATTGATGGCATGGGTTTTGATTGGAGTTTCATGGGTGAAGATGAGTCAACTTCTGATGAATTGGATTTGATGGCATTCTCCACTCCTGAGGTACAAACTATCAAATGTTCTAATAATTGTGAATTTCTTAAAGAATTAGAATTTATAAGAAAATCTTATGATGCACTAACATTAGAACACAGAAAAACCCATCAAACATTAGTTGATTATAAGTGTGGTATGGCCAAACTAGAAAAACAAATCATTCACTTTAGAGAAAATGAACTCACCTTTACTGATGCTAAAGCTGCTCTTAATAGACAAATATTTTTGAATGATTCAGAAATAGAAATGTTAAGAACTGAGTGTACTAAAGTGACTTTGGCTAGAGATAATATTCAACTAACTGTTACTAAATTGGAAATTGCTTCTTAATGCACTAGAAGCATAGTTGAGAATCAGATGAATAAAAGAATCAAATCAGGGATAGGATACAATAAATGTGCACCTCCTTATAGAGGAATTCCTTGTCCCCAAGGTAGTGATCTTGCTGCATCAGGTTTACATGAATTTATTAGCAAACCATTAGCTGAACCTGTAAAGAAAAGTGAACCTTCTGAGAGTGCTAAGATTGCCTCACTCTCTAAGGTGCTCACTGATAAGAGACCAGATGTCCTAATTATTGAAGATTGGGTGTCTGATGATGATGAAGATGAGACTGTTCCTATCAAAGGAAACAAAGTAGGACCAATCAGTCCTAAAAGAGTTGAAATTAAGGCTAAGGCTAAAGCTGTTTTGAAAACAGTTGAAAGTTGTGAAAAATGTAATAACAAACCTAGAGGAAGCCAAAGAAATTGGAACAACCTTAAGTCACAACAACTAGGTGATGACTTTGTTATGTTCAATAAGGCTTGTTATTACTGTGGTAGCTTTAATCATCTTCATGATTATTGTAATAAATGGGTTTCTGGGAGTAAATCAAAGTCTAAAACAAATGTTACTCACCCCAGAAAAGGTTTTGTTAAGTCTAACACCACAAAAGTTAAACATACTGTTAGACAAAATAAGCCTGTTATTACAAAACCAACTGATAAGGGTACAAGAAACACTTTCAAACAAGTACCAAAAGTTGTGAATAGTCCTATTCAAAAGAAATATGTGGTCAAAACACAAATTTGAAAACCAAAAACCAAAGGTCCTGCTAGACCAAATGGTACTGCCAAAATTGGTATTGCCAAAATTGGTACTGATAGACCAAAGACCACAAAATGGATTAAAAGGGAAAGTGTGTTAAGTCCTCAGCATGTTGGATTTGGAAACCAATCCAATCAAAAGGTGCATCAACAATCCTGAAAAGGTTTGATTTCATTGATGCAAGAGGCAAACCCAAGTCTGTCATGGCTTGGGTACCCCAAGGAAACTAATATGTTTATTCATGTGCAGGAACATTCATCTGATATTGGAGATCAAGGATATGTAGATAGTGGATGTTCAAAGCACATGACAGGCAACATGTCATTCCTCTCAGACTTCAAAACATTTGATGGAGGATATGTTACCTTTGGGGGAGGAATAAAAGAAAAGATCACTGGTAAAGGTACTATCAAAACCAGTAAACTAGATTTTGAAAATGTGTATTTTGTGAAAAAACTTCAGTTTAATCTCCTTAGTGTCTCACAAATGTGTGACAAAAAGAACAATGTTCTATTTACTGACAATGAATGTATGGTTCTTTCTTCTGATTTTAAAATGCCTGATGAGAGTCAGATCCTTCTTAAAATCCCAAAAAGGAACAATATGTACAGTGTCAATTTAAAGAACATTGATCCTAAGGAGAGTCTAACTTGTTTGGTAGCAAAAGCCTCATTGGATGAATCTATGCTTTGGCATAGAAGACTTGGTCATGTAAACTTTAAAACAATCAACACTATTGCAAAATATGATTTGGTAAGAGGTTTACCCAAAAAGATTTTCCAAAATGACCAATCCTGTGTTGATTGTCTAAAAGGCAAACAACATAGAGCTTCTTGTAAGCCCAAGACCCAAAACTCTATTTCTCAGGCTTTACATATGCTTCATATGGATCTCTTTGGTCCTACTAATGTGTGTAGCTTGAATGGTAAAAGATATTGTCTGGTTGTTACTGATGACTATAGCAGATTTTCATGGGTTTTCTTTTTAAGATCTAAACATGAAACTAGTGAGATTCTTAAATCTTATATCAGTGAGGTAGAAAACCAATCTGATAAGAAAGTCAAAGTCATCAGATGTGACAATGGGACAGAGTTCAAGAATAGAGTTATGGATGACTTTTGCAAGGAAAAAGGCATAAAAAGGGAATTTAGTGTAGCTAGAACCCCATAGCAAAATGGAGTAGCAGAAAAAAAGAATAGAACTCTTATAGAGGCTGCTAGAACTATGTTAGTAGACTCTAAGTTGCCTATTTCATTTTGGGCTGAAGCAGTTGGTACTACCTGTTATGTACAAAACAGGGTTCTTGTGACAAAGCCACATAGAAAGACACCTTATGAACTTTTCTTTGGTAGAACACCATCTTTAAGTTTTATGAGACCTTTTGGTTGTCATGTCACTATTCTAAATACCAAAGATCATTTAGGCAAGTTTGATGGAAAAGCAGATGTAGGCTATTTGATAGGGTATTCCTTGCAGAGTAAGGCCTATAGAGTGTTTAACACTTGCACTAGGCTAGTGGAAGAGAATCTTCACATAGAGTTTCAAGAGAAACTAACAAATGTGAAAGGAATTGGACCAGATTGGATGTTTGATATTGATAGACTTTCAGAATCTATGAATTATGTGCCTGTTACAGGTACAAATACTAATGATGATGCAGGTTTTGAAGATAATGTTGAAACTCCTAAAGATCAAGATTACATCTGGATGCCAATTTGGAAGGGATTGGATCTATCTTCAAGTCAAGAAGGACCTTCAAACACAACAAATGAAGGCAATGAAGATGATCATGGAACTCAGAATCAAGAGAATCAAGAAAATGGTGCTAATGACAATGGTACTGCTAGTGCACCAGATGGTACTGCTAGTTCAAGTATTGATACTGCTGAGCCATTGAATGTTCAAATAGATGATTCTTTACCAGAAGAGGTGGGGATTAGCAATCTTCCATCTATCTATGAAGTTCCTAAAACACGCAACACTAGAATTCTCAAAGATCACTCAACTGATGATGTGATTGGTAGCATAAATTCTGGTGTTAGAACAAGATCTCAAGTTGGTTTATCTCAAGTCTTGTCTTCAGACGAAGAAGGGTTTATCTCCTCTATTTATGAAGAAAAGAATCATGATATTTCCAATATATGCCTGTTTTCATGTTTTCTATCTCAGGCTGAACCCAAAAACATAAACAAAGCTTTAGATGATGCAAGTTGGGTGGAAGCAATGCAAGAAGAGCTTCTCCAATTCAAGATTCAGAAGGTTTGGATATTGGTTGATTTGCCTAAAGGTCATAGGGCAATTGGAACCAAATGGGTGTTCAGAAACAAGAAAGATGAAAGGGGTATAGTGATCAGAAATAAAGCAAGATTGGTAGAACAAGGATATACTCAAGAAGAAGGGGTAGATTATGAAGAAGTGTTTGCTCCAGTTGCAAGACTTGAAGCAATTAGGCTTTTCTTGGCCTATGCTTCATTCATAGGCTTCACTGTCTATCAAATGGATGTTAAGAGTGCATTTTTATATGGTGAAATTGAAGAACCAGTATATGTCTCTCAACCTCCAGGCTTCATTGATGCAGAGTATCCAGACAAGGTTTATAAGGTTACCAAGGCTCTATATGGTCTACACCAAGCTCCTAGGGCATGGTATGAAACATTGGCTGTTTTCTACTAGAAAGTGGATTCCAAAGAGGCAGGATTGATCCAACTTTGTTCATCAAAAGAACAAAGAAAGACATCTTGATAGTGCAGATTTATGTTGATGACATTATCTTTGGATCAACAAACCAAGACTTGTGTGTAGAATTTGAAAAACTTATGCATAGTAAGTTTGAAATGAGTTCCATGGGGGTACTTACTTTCTTTTTGGGTCTTCAAGTGAAACAATCAAAAGAAGGCATATTTATCAGCCAAGATAAGTATGTAGCAGAGATCCTAAGGAAATTTAATTTTGCTGATTCTAAGGTTGCAAGTACACCAATGGATCCAGATAAAGGGCTACTCAAGGATGCTGAAGGAGAAGATATGGATTTGCACAATTATAGATCTATGATTGGGTCTTTGATGTACCTTACATCATCAAGACCAGATATCATGTTCTCAGTATGTGTATGTGCAAGGTTTCAAATACATCCCAAAATTTCTCATCTCACAGCAGTCAAAAGAATCTTTAGATATCTTAAAGGTCAACCTAGGTTGGGTCTTTGGTATCCAAAGGAATCATCTTTTGAATTGGTGGCTTATTCGGATAGTGATTATGCTGGTGCAACTCTAGACAGAAAATCCACAACTGGTGGATGTCAATTTCTTGGTTGCAGACTCATCTCTTGGCAATGCAAGAAACAAACAATGGTGGCCAACTCTACAACTGAAGCAGAATATGTTGCTGGTGCAAGTTGTTGTGGGCAAGTTCTTTGGATCCAAAATCAAATGCTTGACTATGGGTACAATTTTCTTAACACCATTATTTATATTGACAATAGCAGTACTATATGTATCATTAAAAACCCAGTTCAACACTCAAAAACAAAACACATTGAAATCAGACACCATTTCATAAGGGATTGCAATGAGAAAAGGTTAATTCAGGTTGTTAAAATTGATTCTGAAAAGAATTATGCAGACCTTCTCACCAAAGCTTTTGATTTAGGTAGATTCAAATATCTTGTAAGAGGTATTGGAATGATAAATCTTTGAAAAACATGTGTTTTTGTTCATAAATTTAACTGGTATTGGCTTTTAAACATGGTACTGCTAGTTAGTTAAAAGGTACTGTCTATTCATAATTGGTCCTGCTGATATAAAATTCCTATGTTTTGTTCATATTTATGCTTAAATGTTTAAAATACTATAGATCAAGTGCTTTGCACTTTGTTCTTTTGGTTTGCAACTAACACATTTCAGGTTGATAACAAAACAAGAGATCTTTCAAACAAAAAGGGAAAACAAAAGTTATATTAATCTCGTGGGAAGTAACAATCTCAGGGGAGGAAATATTATCCCAGAATGGAAGAAAAACCAATTTATGAAAGGAAAAGAAAAGAGCATACAAGATGATGCGGAGGTTGAAAAAGATAGGATTAGATCACATATCTAGAAGGGATGAAGCATTTCTAAAGGAGAAAGTTCTATCTAGATCAAACTAAGACAAGTTTCAACTCAAAGGCATGCTACTAGATGATTTCACTTGTTGAACCAATCATCCAAGATACACAGCATCATTGCCTTTTTAATTTCCTCCATCCAAGGAAATTGCACCATCTTTAGGCCAATTTGGCTTTTGGTATTCAGTTCACCAAGTTTTTACAAACTTAAGAGCTGGCTAGTCCTTAAGCAAACGGCTTTTGGTAAAGACAAATCAAATCCGTTGATGGTTGATAGTTTACCAAAAACTATATGGTTGTTAACTAACCATACTTAATTGTGAATAGTTAGCTAGTCCTTAAGCAAACGGCTTTTGGTAAAGACAACTCAAATCCGTTGATAGCCGGTAGTTTGCTAAAAACTATAAGGGATTTTTACAAAACTTTCAAAGGTACTGGTAGTTCAAAAATTGGTACTGCTAGAGTAAAATGGTACTGCTAGATAGCCGTTGAGCCTGTCAGAAAAAGTTTTAGCCGTTGGGCCTGGTAGTTAAAATTAGCCGTTGGGGTAGTTATGTAAATTACTGATGATTATATTATATTATATTTTACATATAAAAGATCTTTTTAACCGCCTTTACATTTACTTATTATAATCTTTCTTATTGTCGGTTAAAAGTAATTCTCACAAATCATCTTTCATCTGTCCTTATCATAATTCACATACACCTTTCATCTTCTACCAGTACTACCAACAAATCCCACCATCATATTCAAAATTTTTATTATGGATTCCACAGTTGTTCTAAACTTTGTCCAACGTCACAATCAATTAGCATTTTTGCAGAAGTCAGAGGATAATGCCTCGTTTCATCAAGTAGTGGACTTTTTAAATAACTCCTACATCAGGTTTGCTTTACTAGTCAATCCCACTATTTATGAATCTCAAATTTTACAATTTTGGAAAACAGCTAAAATTGCAACTTCTGAAAATGGGGAACAAAGGATTAAGGCCAAAGTGGATGGCAAACATTTGACTCTTACTGAGTCATCCATAAGAAGACATCTTCATTTGGATGATTCTGATGGTATTAGTCAGTTGCCAGATACTGAAATTTTTGAAACTTTAGCAAGAATGGGGTATCATGCTACTTCTACAAAACTCACTTTTCTAAAGAAGCATCTTACTCCACAATGGAGATTTTTGATTCACACAATCCTTCATTGTTTGAGCCAGAAGAAAACCTCTTGGGAGCAATTCAGTGGAAACATGGCTTCTGCTCTCATCTGCTTGGCTACAAACAGAAAATACAATTTTTCCAAACATATTTTTGAAGGATTGACTAAAAATGTGGATAGTGAAACAAAATTTTTGATGTATCCAAGATTTATTTCATGCATCATTGCAAAATTAAAACATTTGTTGCTTCCCCATCACACTCTTTATGAAACACCAAAACTTTCTCACAAAGTATTTTCAAATATGAGAATTGGTTTTAGAGGGGAAGAAATACCACTATTTGATGATATGTTACCACAACATCCAGAAGAACCAATACCATCAGCTGAATCACCATCATCTAGTTCTTCAACTGGTTACATCTCACCAACACATCAAACATCACCAGTACCATCTCCAGTACCATCAGCAACACCACCAACATCATCACATCATGTATCACAAACCCAATCACCTCAGACATTGCAAGAACTAAAAGAGAAGGTGAAGTTCTTAGAAGATGCTCTTAAAAGTCAAAGCAAGAAGTTTTCTGAGATCAATATCAAATTAGTCAAGAGGGTAAAGAAATTGGAGGGTGAAGTGAAGAAGCTAAAGGGTAAAAGATCTGCAAGGGTTGTTTTATCCAGTTCTTCAAAGTCAGATGCTGATAGGATAGGTCACTCTTCCAAAAAGGGGAAGATGGATAGTTCGGAAGATGAAGAGGAGGCTCAATTTGAATTCCATGAAGGAACTCAAGTTTATGATGAAGAGCCTGCTGATACAGAGCAAGAGCCTGCTGGGCCAGAACAAGAGCCTGCTAGGATAAAGAGGCTATTGGCTATGGAGTACAAAGGGTCTGCTGAGAAAGTGTACAAGAGAAAGAGGGATTTAGAGCCTCAAGGGAATTTGTTTATTCAAGGGAGGATTTTTGTTGCTGATGAGCAATCTTCTGCTCCATCACAAGAACCAACTCCAAAGGATAAGGGCAAAAGCATTATGATTGAAGATGAGCCAAAGTCCAAGAAGTTGAAAAGAACACAGCAAATTCAGATGGATTTAGGAGAAGAAGAGGCCAAAAGGGTTCATGAAGAAGAATTGAAAGCATTTGAAGCTTCAAGAATGCTTGCAGAAATGAAAGAGCATAAAGATGCTGAAGATGCTGCTCAGACTCTTCTTGATACTCAAATTGCTCAAGAAACCTTTGATGCACAGATGCAATGGATTATTGCTAATGATCCAATTGTGAAAGGCCAAGCAGTAATAATAGTGAATGACAAGAATCTAAATTCTGATGAGAAAACAGTACAGCTTGAATCTTTTATCAACAAGAAGTATAAGGAAGCAGCTCTAGCTGATATTTTTTAAAAGATGAAAGAAAGTCAGAAAAGAGGTTTTAAGGTGGGCCAATCTCAGAAAGATCAAGTAACTTTTATGAAGAGATTTCTAAAAGGTCAAGCAAATTGGACTGATTATCAACTGAAGAAGAAATCTAATGATGAAATCTACTACTTGTATCTTCAAGCCTACAAAAGTCTTTACTACAAAGTTCCATCTGATGCAAAACCCTCTATGAAGAAGAAAGATGCTCAGAAGAAAGAAGTAGCAAAATTGGACACAGAGCAAGTAAGTAAGATGTTAATTACTTTGCCAACTATCATACATGCTGATCCAATTAGCTGTAGACGACCTATTATTGATTGGGAGATCAACCATGATAGATTAGGAAAATCATGGAAAATAATAAGGGTTGGGGGTCAGTCTGCTATCTTTAAAAATTTTTAAAATCTAGTTAGAGCATGTGACAGAGCAGACTTGGAAGAATTGTGGAATCTAGTGCAGATTAGGCTAGACACAAATTCTAGTACTGATGCTAAGGAACAATAATTATGGGTAGAATTCAATAGGATGTTTGATCCTGAACCCAAAGATGTTCATTGGAAATTTCCCTATCATGATCCTTCAACAACATGGGAATTTCTAAGCCATAGCAATATTCATCATCTTTACACACAGAGTGGGATAGAACTCTTTATGTTGGCTGAGAAAGAGTATCCACTTAGTTTTGAAGTGCTTAAAACTATGATCTCCAAGAGATTAAGATGTGACAAAGATGAAGAGAATTCAGAAATTTTTCAAAGTTTGCTGAGGAGCATATTTGAGCAATATGAAAGAAAAAGGAAGAACAGAGAGTGAAGGTTTTTGGAAGAGTTCCCTCAAATCCTCAAGGTATGTATTTTATTCATCAGAAACTTGTGTATTTTAATGGAAATAACAAGTTTAGGGGAGGATTGTTGGGAATAAAATGTTCAAGTCAAAGAGCCTGCCAAAGATGTCAAAGAGCCTGCTAGTTGATTTTGAAGAGTATGAAGATGTACTGACAGTACCTTCTGGGTAGAAGGTACTGCTAGTTGATGAAGAGCCTGCCAAGCTATATGTCAAGTTGATTAGATATTTTGTAATAGATATTTAGTTGAATTATTAGTCTTTGTACATTGTTATACGTTATGTAGAAGTAGTTTAGTCTTCTGTGGTGTACAGAAGAATATTGCAGAGTTGTACATTGGTAGTTGTATTTAATTGTAGGCTAGAATAGTCAAAGTAAAGTATTATATTCAACCACTTGACAACTTGTAATTAGCATGCTGATGCGTGGTTTTGCGACCTTACAACAGGTTTTACCTCTCGAGGGATATCAAGAGGCTTACAACCCCACCAGGCAGTGTACCTGACCGATGTAGTATAGTGTAGTGGTAAGTACGGGGGATTGATCGTTCTCCACAAGGAATAGTGTCGTTAGGATTGAAAAACTACTCTAATAGGTCTAAGGGTGAGAGAAGATTCTTTTTGTATTTTTATATTTTTATGAAAGCAAGTAAAATCTCGGGGTTGAAAGAGTGGGCGGAATTAGTTGCTAGTCAACTAACCCAAATAACTACAAATGCAAATAAAATAAAATAACTGAAAATGAAAAGGTTGTGAAACTTATGTGGAGAGAAATGTGTTTACTTAGATTTCCTTACTCCCTAACTATCTTTTACCGGTTGATTAGTGTGTATTAATTGCGTGGATGACGGGTGTATTCCTTAATACCAATCGTGGGGTGGCGTACGTACTTCCCCAACTCTACAAGCTCCTACTTCACTCCTATTTCGAGCCGGCTAAGAAGCTCCTAACATAGGATCACTAGAATTCGCTCATGCATTAAATACAACCATAAAAACCTTAGTACGCATTGGTTCATGTTTCTTAAGACGTTCAAGCAAGTTACCGTATAGGAAGTTAGCCAGTTTTCTTAAGCCTAACATCGATAAAAAATCATCCAATACAATTAATAACACACTAATAACCAATAATCAATAGTTAGGTTTCATTAGATCTAAGCAAACACAAGATAAATCTAGCCTAGCATGTTAATTAAAAGACAAGAACAAGATATAATCAAACAACACATAGACATATTGATTGATTAAATGATAACTTATCTTCAATTAAACGTGGGAGATCCAAGGGTATGAAAACCCTTAAAAATGGAAGAAATTCGTCTTAGGGTTTCTCCTTACAAAGTTGCACACTAATGACTAAAAATTGCAAAACTATATATAGAGTTTAAGGGCTGACGGCGTCACGTTGTAGATCCTGACGCCGTCACCTCGCCTTGTCTAGGGTTCCCGGATGGCCTTCTTGACGCCGTCCCTCTTTAGTCCTCCAAAATCCTCCCTGGCTTATCAAGGCTTGACGCCGTCAGAATTGAGCTTGACGCCGTCTCTCTTTAAGTTAAACCGTGATGGCCTTGATCACCTTAAAGGGTGACGCCGTCAGACTTTCCATTGCAAAACTCCCTGGCTTATCATGTGTATTTTTCATATCCACCTCTTTTTCCAAGCCATGACGCCGTCAAGAGCAATACTTGACGCCGTCAAAGGTACTTTTCCAGCCAATTTTGAGACTTTGTCGTTTTCTTCACTTTTATGCTCCAAAAACGTCCAAAATGCTTCCTTTTCCAGATTTCTTCTCCAAAGTACCTAAAATGACAAAAGGAACGATTTAGGGCAATATTTTATCAAATAAATACGATTTAGGGCTTAAATGACCCCCTAAAAGCGGTACACTTTTCGCTTCATCAAATACCCTTACACTTTAGATTTGTTTGTCCTCAAGCAAATGCGCTTTTATTCTAATCAAAATACATGTTAGGGGTCATTTAATGCTAATATAAAAGTAATTACTATAAACAGTCGTTCCACTTTAATCATAATAAGCACGGAGATTATAAACTAGCACCTCACAAGTAGTGTTTAGATACTCACATCTCTCGGGTGTCATCAAAATAAATCTCATAAATGAAAATGGATAATATCTCTCACTACCTGTCATAGAAAATAGATTACCATAGGATTGGGAAAGGATCAAAAACCTCCTCCACTAGGTGTAAGCACCTAAGATAAACTATCAAAGAGGCCTTTTACATGGGTTATAACGTGAGGTGTAGGGATATGATAAACACGGATTTGTTGGATAAGGGATATTTTACTGGTGGCGAGTTAAAGATCTTGATTAATTACATGTACAATATGGCGTTGCTAAGCCAAGACTAGACTCGACTTAAGCTAAAAACAAAATAACAAAAACATAAAATAAACATAAAATGAAACGGGATGGTAGTCCGTATGTTTTTTCTATTTTTCTTTTTCTCATTTTTTTTTGTATTTTTCTTGATTTTTTGGATTTTTTTTCTTTTTTTTTTTCATTACACTCTTGCCCTACCATCCGAAATAATGCATCATAGGGGCGTTGCATTCCCCTTACACTTGAACTTTTACATAACTTTACAAATAACTATTCTATCGACTCGAATTAAGATAATCGAAACACTTGGAGTACTTTTAGCGCATATGGGGATAATAATGTTGTTCTTCCCCATTACTCCATTATACTAGTACTTTACCCATGAGTCCCAATCGTCCCAAAACAATATGTACAAGGATATGACTCGACTTAGAAACCATGTAATCAATTAGATAATTAACTTGGGTTTAAACAAATGTTGTCACAATAATGCACTAAAAATGAGTGCATACAAGGTAGGCTAAGGCGATTTGGGTGTACATTTAAGTGGGGTGTAACAAATTCTTCCTTTAAGTAAAATGCTTAAAGTTAGAAATGAAAAGATAGGCTCTGAGGGGTGTACTAGGGGTATCGTGTACTAAAAATGAGTACAACGCAAAGGGTGTGGGAGAATTACTTGACCAATGTAGCCAACGTAATTATAACAAAAACACAGGTGTAAAACAATGGGTTAATCCTAATGCCTCTTATCATGTAGTAAATCTAACTACACGAATGTTGTCTCACTTGTGGCCTCGAATGGTCCTAACGCAAGTTCTAGAATCTAAGTGCTACCGGTACACACATCATAGCATAAATGCTTTTCCTACCAATTCTAGGGGCGAACCTCACATATTTGGGGGTGGAAAATTTTTTAGTGGTACGGTTTTGTGCTAGTCATATAACTCCTATCCATGAGACGCTCATTAAGATCAAAGTTTCACTCCTATATGTTGTAAAAAATTTTAAATTTGGCACTAAAATTGCCCTAACAGGTATTTATCTCAGTTTTATTACACATCTACCATTAAACAAACAAAAATCAAATGCAATTGCATTCTCTAAAGTATCGTATTATTACCCCCCCCCCTTACACTTAAGATGAACATTGTCCCCAATGTTCAAATAACAAGATGTAAAAGTAAATAAGGTAAAAGAATGAAATCAAATACTCCCCTGATTCGCTCGGTGGATAATGTGGTAACATGGTTAGATCTTCTTCCAAGGTAATGTAGAAGCTTCAAGACTAATGCATCGCCATAAGCTAGATTCCACATACATCTCCTTGTCCAAAATAACTTGTTAAACCTGAGAAAACAAACACGAAAACCTGCATAACATCGGCGGGATAAATTCTATATATAAGGATATAATGCTTGTGGAATGATAATTTTGCAGATTCCTGGAGTTTATAAGTTATAGATTTAATAAAAACTTTTTATGATTCTGGTAGAAAAACAAAACTTTCAAAATTTTCAGAAAATTAAAACCTGACGCCGTCAGGTTGTAATGCCTGACGCCGTCAGAAATGATCTGACAGAATTCTCATGTTAAGTTTCCAGAAAATTTCTGGAAAAACCTATACCTTACTTCCTGGAATTCCTGCAAAACATCATTATGACTCGATACAAGCATTTGACTCAAACAATTACTAATATGTATGTTAATTTAATATTGTTATGATTCATGTTCATTTGTTCTAATAAACCGATTTGGATTTCCCTTACACTTATCTTTTGCAAAATACCTTTATATGTAGTTAAGACGAAGTTAAAAACAAGATAAAGCATTTTCACAATTTAGTTTTGAACATGAATCAATAATAATAAAAATTAAACATACATACGGAAGCAAATAAAATCAAACAAACAAACAAAACAAACAAACAAAGCAAATAAAGCTTGGGTTGCCTCCCAAGAAGCGCTTGTTTTTGTTCGAGTCACGAGCCTGACTCTACCCTTATTTAACGGAAAAAGGAGAGGTTTTTCCTACACTTAGGATTAAGTGCGGGTGATAGTAGCGATACACACTCTTAGGGTGGAAATATGCCACGTGAGGAAAGAGTGACGGGTGAATTATATGCTCAAAGGTGCGGGATCCTATCATCATAACCTTACCTAATTCAATTGGGTTAGTGGGCGGATTAAGATTTTCTCCTAGAAAGGGATCATCTTCTATCAACTTCGAGAGACTCCAAGTTAAGAATCCACTTTGACCTAATAAACCCGGTTTAAACCCATAATGTTTCTTGTGATCAATCATGAATGGGTGATGTAAGTATGTAAGGTCATGGTTCACTCCTATATTAGCTTCCACTCCACATGGCCTAGAGTCTACTACCTTAATCATAACATTACCCGGACTACATGGTTTGATGGGTGGATCGGGACCTTTTTTAATTCCTAAATTCACATCTAAAGATGGAAGATTAGGTAACAGTTTTGGTTGAGGCTCCGGTTCATCAAAACTAGGAACTTCCATAGAACTAAAAGAAAGGTTATGACTACAAGTATTCAAACCTATTTCTTCTAGTTTTGTTTGGTCTAAGGGCTCTACCTCTATTGGGGTTCCTATAGTCTCTTCTACTTCTTCCGGGTAAGTCATGGGTGGTGTGTGTGCCTCAAATGATGGTAGGACTTGTGGGGTACTTGGTAGGCTTATGTTACTTACCTCATCATCCATAGTATCTAAATCACCTATATGTTCATCATGTGTTTTGGTAGGATCTAACCCAAACACATTCCTAAGTATCTCAAATCCTTCTCTAGCCATTTGAAATTCTAAGTCTGATTCATAGTAATATTCAACTTGATTACTATGTTCTAATTGCCTAAAGGATTCCTCATGCGTGTCATATGTTTTGGTGAAATCTATCCCACTCATGCAACTAGGTAGTTCAACACTAACCATCTCACAATCTTGGTTTGATTCTAAGTCCATGTTCTTAGAAACTAGGTCTCTTTGCTCATACGAATCCACCAATTCGTTCCACTTATGGGTCATGGTTAGGAAGCTTTCCTCAAAATTCATCCAAAGGGCCTGACTAAAAGGAATTGATCCAGATAATGCTCGTCTAATAGAAATCTCACATGCATAGAATTCATTAAACCCATCTAACCTTACCCCTAACTCCTTTTGGAAATCACAAAGATCACACAAAAATTCATAGGAATGATAGGAAACAAATCTATTGGTGAAATATAATTGTTCCTCTATTGTCAATGATCTAAATGGAATTTCATCCATCATATTGACAAATGAAAATGGTTTTACAAACAAAGGGCACAAAGAAAAAGATAGACTAAAGAAATCTAATAAAAAGAAAAATAAAAATCTCACTAGAAAAGAATCTAGTGAGTAGACCTAATAAAATAAAAATTCAACCTAAACAATAACTATTCTCCGGCAACGGCGCCAAAAACTTGATGCGTGGTTTTGCGACCTTACAACAGGTTTTACCTCTCGAGGGATATCAAGAGGCTTACAACCCCACCAGGCAGTGTACCTGACTGATGTAGTATAGTGTAGTGGTAAGTACGGGGGATTGATCGTTCTCCATAGGGAATAGTGTCGTTAGGATTGAAAAACTACTCTAATAGGTCTAAGGGTGAGAGAAGATTCTTTTTGTATTTTTATATTTTTATGAAAGCAAGTAAAATCTCGGGGTTGAAAGAGTGGGCGGAATTAGTTGCTAGTCAACTGTAAAACCCTAAAATCTGAAAGCAAGCAAAAAGACTAAATTGCCCCTACAAGTTTAAAAATTTATTTAAAAGCTCATAAAGTACCGAATCAATCTCGAACTTCTGAAAATAGACAAGTTATGATACCAAATAATCTTGGCAACTACGATTAATATTCCTAAAAGTTACAAAATGACCAAAATGCCCTTAAGGGCCGAATGAATACTTTATATATTATTACAATTACTAATTAAACTTTATAAATAAGATTAAATACATTTAAATGCAAATTTAAGGAAAGTAATTATGCATATTATTGGGCCATTAATTTGACACGTTTTGGCCAGCCATTTCTCCACAAATCTCAGCAATTTACCATATATTCTAGCTAATCACATTTAAACCCTAAATAAACATATATCGATTAAGCAAAACACACACAAAATTATCTCCATTGCCATCCGATTTTTTTGGAGGTCCATCATCATTTTTCCTGTGTTCTTAAACATTCCAAGAAGTCTAGAAAAATAACCTTTCGATTTATAAGGGCCGGATTCAAGGAGCATCGAAAATTCTTGTTCTATTCCACTCGATAGGTATTAATTCGCCAATCTTTGTTCCACTCGTTCTAAAATTCATTTTATATTTTTCTTACATTCCTTACATCATATTAGACTCATGAAAAATGGGAAATTCGAATCATGCAAAGTTTTTATAGCGCTTTGAATTTTGTGGGTTAAAACACACCTTAATTCAAAAATATGTGTCACATATTTTTCTGGGTGCCATGGTTAAATTATTTAGACCATATGTGATGTATAAGGTCTGGTAAAAATGAGAAAACGAATTATTGAAGCCTAAACAAGTCGTTGTGAATTATGGTCTTAAAAACGTGCCTAAAATCTAAAATATAAGAAACAATTTTTCTGGGTTGTTTATTTAATTTTTCTGGGTTCTAACATCATCATATAACTTGGTAAAAATATGTGTTTGATTTATAGAAGCTTAAATGAATTATTGGAGAATTAATTTAAAACCGGGTTTTGTGAAAAGTGAAGAATAAATCAAATAAAATGGATTGGGCATTAGGGTTAGCATTTTGGGGCTTGGATCTGGTCAATTAAATGTGTTCAAAGATTATTCAATGATTGTTTTATGATTGGGTTTGTTAGGGTTTGAATTTGACAATTAAAAGTGGTAATCCGATTTGAAATTAAATCACAAGGGGGTGTTTTGTAACTTTTGATACTCGGGGGTTATTTTTAAAATGTTATTTAGGTCTGTTACAATGTGGGAAAAATATAACTTGAGGGTCCTAAGTGTAAATATTTCAAGATAATGAATTAATGGTAATTAAAGGGTATGATTTGTAATTAATTAAACTAGAGGGACTAAAAGTGTAAATTCTGGAAAGTTGAGGTTGTCCTGAGTAAATAATGATATTAAAAGTGTTTTGGGTAAATTTGAGTATTTATGGGCTTAATATGTAATTAATATGGAGTTATGATTTAAATTATAAGTTTTGTAAACTTAAGGGACTAAATGTGTAATTTCTAAAACTTGAGGGGCTGGATTCGTACAATAAGTAATTATGAAGTTATATTCTGTATTTTGATAAAATATGAGGCTTGTTTGGTAATTATGGATAAGATAAGGATTTAAAGTGTAAATTATGAATTAAGGGGTTTAAATGGAAATTTTGTAAACTAAGGGGTATAAAATGTAATTTGGCAAACTTGAAGTATTGAAGACGTACATTCTGAATAAATGAAGGATTAAAAAGAATGAATGTGATAATTACATATTTGACCTTTAACTTTGGAAGAATTACATTTGAAACCCTAAAGTATGGAAACTTGCCAAATAAGGAAACCTGCCTAAAGTAGAAAGTTATTAAAATGGTAATCTGACTTAGAATATTCTGTAATTCCGTCTTCTATTCCTCTAGGTGTGAAGAAGGAGAGATCCTGATCTGTTTGTGCTTCTATTTCTGTTTTTGCATTCCTAATAAGGTACAGATATTCTGCCCTTCTTTAGTAAGGTGCCTTCGTCTCATTTCTGATTTCTGATTCACTGCCATGTTCTTTGATTCTGTGAACCTTTCTTGTTTCTCCCATGGTATTATGAACCTTTGACATGACCTTTATAGTACTGAATCTTTTTGATACTGAACCTTTCTGATACATGACCTTTCTGTTATGAACCTTTCTGATATTAAACATTTCTGATATATGACCTTTCTGACATGGAACCTTTATGATATGAACCTCTGATTATGAACTCTGATATTCTGAAATGGAAATTGACTTATGAAACTAAATTAAATACTGGATACATGATACTTGACCTTGACCACAGTTTGATACTACGAGCCACTCACTAGGCATGAGGGTTTCATGTCCATGTCAGTCGATGCACCGATGGCATGACTCTAGGGCAGGAGAGTGATGACCTGTCCCGTCCCTTTTCTGTATTTTAATTGGTGTGTTGGGAGTTATGGCCACCAGGGGCGTATGGATGCATCCTAGATTTGTTTCTGTATTATGTTCATGTTATGATATGTTATGATATGCATGGTGACTGATGGTGTGTGCGATACACGTCTTTCACAACTCTGGGAGCTGATCACTCCATATTTCTGATTTCTGGGATTAGTGAGAGGAACATCTCTCTGCATGGCGGTATGATTATGATTTCATGTTCATGTTTCTGGGCTCGTAGAGGATTACTGTTTTCCATGCACCTTATAGACTTATGACCTTTACCTTTCATTACTGATACCCTATGACATGATACTGGACTTATCTCTGTACTGGGCTTGGTATGTTTGGGCTTGATGGGATCTTTTGATTACTTCACCATTACTCATGATACTATCCATACTTTCTGATATCTCTGTATAACCCTCATATTTCTTCTCATCTATTATTACATCATGTACGATTCCTTCTATCATCCCTATTTCATTATTATTGTTTGTTACCGTTATATCTGTTCACTGAGCTCGTGTAGCTCAGCCGCGTTTCTTTTCCCGCGGCAGGTTTAGTTGGAAGCTGGGATTTGGGTGAAGAGTGTTTGGCTTTAGAAGACTTCACTAGCTTTTGGAAGATGACTAGAAGAACCTTATATTAGACATAGAAATTTTGTAATGTAAAGCTCGTAGTTCTTATTTCAGTTGTAAACCTTGGATTTTCATTGTATTATTTATGTCAAATGTCTGTGTTTGTTCTGATAAGAATTCGTATATGTGACACCTTTGCCCTTGTCGGGTTGGGGTGTTACATCAACTAACCCAAATAACTACAAATGCAAATAAAATAAAATAACTGAAAATGAAAAGGTTGTGAAACTTATGTGGAGAGAAATGTGTTTACTTAGATTTCCTTACTCCCTAACTATCTTTTACCGGTTGATTAGTGTGTATTAATTGCGTGGATGACGGGTGTATTCCTTAATACCAATCGTGAGGTGGCGTACGTACTTCCCCAACTCTACAAGCTCCTACTTCACTCCTATGTCGAGCCGGCTAAGAAGCTCCTAACATGGGATCACTAGAATTCGCTCATGCATTAAATACAACCATAAAAACCTTAGTACGCATTGGTTCATGTTTCTTAAGACGTTCAAGCAAGTTACCGTATAGGAAGTTAGCCAGTTTTCTTAAGCCTAACATCGATAAACAATCATCCAATACAATTAATAACACACTAATAACCAATAATCAATAGTTAGGTTTCATTAGATCTAAGCAAACACAAGATAAATCTAGCCTAGCATGTTAATTAAAAGACAAGAACAAGATATAATCAAACAACACATAGACATATTGATTGATTAAATGATAACTTATCTTCAATTAAACATGGGAGATCCAAGGGTATGAAAACCCTTAAAAATGGCAGAAATTCGTCTTAGGGTTTCTCCTTACAAAGTTGCACACTAATGACTAAAAATTGCAAAACTATATATAGAGTTTAAGGGCTGACGGCGTCACGTTGTAGATCCTGACGCCGTCACCTCGCCGTGTCTAGGGTTCCCGGATGGCCTTCTTGACGCCGTCCCTCTTTAGTCCTCCAAAATCCTCCCTGGCTTATCAACGCTTGACGCCGTCAGAATTGAGCTTGACGTCGTCTCTCTTTAGCTTAAACCGTGACGACCTTGATCACTTCAAAGGGTGACGCCGTCAGACTTCCTTTGTAAAACTCTCTGGCTTATCATGTGTATTTTTCATATCCACCTTTTTTTGCCAAGCCGTGACGCCGTCAAGAGCAATACTTGACGCCGTCAAAGGTACTTTTCCAGCCAATTTTGAGACTTTGTGGTTTTCTTCACTTTTATGCTCCAAAAACGTCCAAAATGCTTCCTTTTCCAGATTTCTTCTCCAAAGTACCTAAAATGACAAAAGGAACGATTTAGGGCAATATTTGATTAAATAAATACGATTTAGGGCTTAAATGACCCCCTAAAAGCAGTACACTTTTCGCTTCATCAGATGCCTTATCGTATAAAAGGTTTCCTAAGTCACCACTTCATGCATGCATCTTTACCAACTATTAACCAAAACCGAACTATCTCTCAAGTAACTTAGTTACTCAACTCACAAATCCTTTTACAATCTAAGATTCAAGATTACTTTGTAATCCCGGTGATATTTAGATCATTCGTATTATTTCATCAATAATATTGAATCGTTTTGTGTTAACCAAAGTTGTGTTCCTTGTTCATTGCATACTCACGTTTACATAACTCACCACCTTGTGTTCTTTTAAGTGTGTTGTAGTAGATTCCGCATGCTAAACACATTCATACATAAATATCTCACAAACACATTACTAAGATTCACATCCCAAGTGTTTGAAATCCTTTCCACACACAACTCTACAAGCTCCTACTTCACTCCTATGTCGCGCCGGCTCGGAAGCTCCTAACATGGGATCACTAGAATTCGCTCATGCATTAAATACAACCATAAAAACCTTAGTACGCATTGGTTCATGTTTCTTAAGACGTTCAAGCAAGTTACCGTATAGGAGGTTAGCCAGTTTTCTTAAGCCTAACATCGATAAACAATCATCCAATACAATTAATAACACACTAACAACCGATAATCAATAGTTAGGTTTCATTAGATCTAAGCAAACACAAGATAAATCTAGCCTAGCATGTTAATTAAAAGACAAGAACGAGATATAATCAAACAACACATAGACATATTGATTGATTAAATGATTACTTATCTTCAATTAAACATGGGAGATCCAAGGGTATAAAACCCTTAAAAATGGCAGAAATTCGTCTTAGGGTTTCTCCTCACAAAGTTGCACACCAATGACAAAAAATTGCAAAACTATATATAAAAATTAGTGGCTGACGGCGTCACGTTATAGATCTTGACGCCGTCACCTCGCCGTGTCTAGGGTTCCCGGATGGTCTTCCTGACGCCGTCCCTCTTTAGTCCTCCAAAATCCTCCCTGGCTTATCAAGGCTTGACGCCGTCAGAATAAAGCTTGACGCCGTCTCTCTTTAGCTTAAACCGTGATGACCTTGATCACTTCAAAGGGTGACGCCGTCAGACTTCCTTTGTAAAACTCCCTGGCTTATCATGTGTATTTTTCATATCCACCTTTTTTTGCCAAGCCGTGACGCCGTCAAGAGCAATACTTGACGCCGTCAAAGGTACTTTTCCAGCCAATTTTGAGACTTTGTGGTTTTCTTCACTTTTATGCTCCAAAAACGTCCAAAATGCTTCCTTTTCCAGATTTCTTCTCCAAAGTACCTAAAATGACAAAAGGAACGATTTAGGGCAATATTTGATTAAATAAATACGATTTAGGGCTTAAATGACCCCCTAAAAGCAGTACACTTTTCGCTTCATCAGATGCCTTATCGTATAAAAGGTTTCCTAAGTCACCACTTCATGCATGCATCTTTACCAACTATTAACCAAAACCGAACTATCTCTCAAGTAACTTAGTTACTCAACTCACAAATCCTTTTACAATCTAAGATTCAAGATTACTTTGTAATCCCGGTGATATTTAGATCATTCGTATTATTTCATCAATAATATTGAATCGTTTTGTGTTAACCAAAGTTGTGTTCCTTGTTCATTGCATACTCACGTTTACATAACTCACCACCTTGTGTTCTTTTAAGTGTGTTGTAGTAGATTCCGCATGCTAAACACATTCATACATAAATATCTCACAAACACATTACTAAGATTCACATCCCAAGTGTTTGAAATCCTTTCCACACACAACTCTACAAGCTCCTACTTCACTCCTATGTCGAGCCGGCTCGGAAGCTCCTAACATGGGATCACTAGAATTCGCTCATGCATTAAATACAACCATAAAAACCTTAGTACGCATTGGTTCATGTTTCTTAAGACGTTCAAGCAAGTTACCGTATAGGAGGTTAGCCAGTTTTCTTAAGCCTAACATCGATAAACAATCATCCAATACAATTAATAACACACTAACAACCGATAATCAATAGTTAGGTTTCATTAGATCTAAGCAAACACAAGATAAATCTAGCCTAGCATGTTAATTAAAAGACAAGAACGAGATATAATCAAACAACACATAGACATATTGATTGATTAAATGATTACTTATCTTCAATTAAACATGGGAGATCCAAGGGTATAAAACCCTTAAAAATGGCAGAAATTCGTCTTAGGGTTTCTCCTCACAAAGTTGCACACCAATGACAAAAAATTGCAAAACTATATATAAAAATTAGTGGCTGACGGCGTCACGTTATAGATCTTGACGCCGTCACCTCGCCGTGTCTAGGGTTCCCGGATGGTCTTCCTGACGCCGTCCCTCTTTAGTCCTCCAAAATCCTCCCTGGCTTATCAAGGCTTGACGCCGTCAGAATAAAGCTTGACGCCGTCTCTCTTTAGCTTAAACCGTGACGACCTTGATCACTTCAAAGGGTGACGCCGTCAGACTTCCTTTGTAAAACTCCCTGGCTTATCATGTGTATTTTTCATATCCACCTTTTTTTGCCAAGCCGTGACGCCGTCAAGAGCAATACTTGACGCCGTCAAGTGTACTTTTCCAGCAGCTTTGGAGACTTTGTCGTTTTCTTCACTTTTATGCTCCAAAAACGTCCAAAATGCTTCCTTTTCCAGATTTCTTCTCCAAAGTACCTAAAATGACAAAAGGAACGATTCAGGGCAATATTTGATCAAATAAATACGATTTAGGGCTTAAATGACCCCCTAAAAGTGGTACACTTTTCTCTTCATCAAAGTTTAATTCTATTTTCTTAATCCTCTATATGTTTAATTCTGATGGAATTGTTTATCCTTTGCGTCGGTTGTGGAGAGCCGCTTTTCGGTTTACCGTGTCGTTGGTGTACGTGCGAACGGTGTGGTAATGATATTCGGGACGGAAGTTGTTTGTTTTGTGGTTCGAGGAATTCATTCGCTTATGATCCAAATCCGAATTCTTTCAACGACTTTTCAAATTTTTCCGACCATCCTCCACAACCCCAGCTATCTTCATCTCAGCATAATTGCTTTGTATATGGAGATCCGTTGGGGGATGATTCACACTGTGAATGATGTTTCTGCAAAGGATGTGGGTTTACCCATGGACTTTGCATGTGTTGCAATTCTGAAATCGAAAATACAAATCCAGATTTTCAAAACGATTTCAACCTTCCTCAAGATTCATTTTGGCAAGAACCGTGCTATCAAAACTTCAATGATATATCATTTCAAAATATGCCAAATGATCTTTGTGAGTATTGTGGGGGTCCTCACCAAAGTTTTGATTGTCAAGCAAGTAACATGCTTGTCTATGAGCAAGTTGCGGGTAACGATCAAAATTTTGGTTATGACCAATATCCATATACTTCACTGAATCAATCACAACAATATTATTGTTGTGAGTACAGTGGAGGTCCTCACTATAGCTCCGATTGTCAAACAAGGAACCCGCTTGTCTATGAGCATGTCCCTTGTAAAAATTATGACTATTCTTATCTTGACCAACCTCCACAGTACCAAATGATTCAACCACTACCTCAGCCACCATCTCAAGAACCTTCTCTAGACGTTCTTGAAATTCTTAATTTACTTAAAGAAATTAAGGATTCGATTAAAGAACGTCCCCAAGAAGATCGTCATGAGAAATCTTGTGCAGAACTTCTAGCCGAAGAACGAGGAGCAAAAATGCGTTCCATATTTCTCAGGGCTGCCCTTCTTGATGACGATGATGAGGAAGAAGACGAGGAGAGTACGATTCCTTTGAGTGATATCATTTCTCAGCTCCCTCAGTCTATTGCAATCACAAACATCTTTCCCTCTCAGTCTAGACCCGAGGACTCTCTCATTATGGGGGATGAGCATCTTAGCACTATTCCTGAAAAGGAATCGGACGAATTCATAAAGTCTAGTGTTGAGAACCTTGTCCCAATCCCAAGTGAGTCTGAGGAAATATTTGACAGAGAATGTGATTCTCCAATTTTTGGAGAATCTCTTGACATCTCTGAGGTGACTTCCGGGATTTTCTTTAACACTCTTTTTGAATTTGATGACGATTGCTTTTCTAGCAACGTAAATCCTCTTTTTGTCGAAGTGTTAGAGAACGATGAGGTCAAAGACTCTATTGTTTTTGATAATATGACCTCAATTGTTAATCCCGAGAATCAAAAAGATATTCTTTCTCCGACATATGTGACATTGCCTTTTGGGGATCGCCCTTATATTGACTTCACATATGTCGTTCGAGTTTTTCTACCTTTCTTCACCTATAAGGTAGATTGTCCTTCCATTCACTCACTCGGGAGTGAAGACACCATCTTTGACCCTGGCATCTCTCATTCTTTTAAGCCGGGTGTATCTCATCGGAGTGGAACTTTCAAGCATTTCAATGTTTATCCAAACATCTTAAATGGAAGTCCGATGGAGATCTTCTCTTCCACATGCTCCCCCAAGAACAAATGAATTCGGGGCGAATCTAAGCTATACGACTCGATAAAAAACAAGCGCTTCGTGGGTGGCAACCCATGCTTATCCTTCTATTTTCTTCCTATTTTCTAACACTAAGTGTGGGGGAATTCCTCTACTTGTTGCTTTGTGGTTGTATGTTTGCCTTTGTTTTCAGGATTCCCGTAGATCGTGATGATTGATGCGCCTGTTTTCAATCCAGCCGCCCAATATCCGATCTTTATGTTTATGTTTATCCAGGGATATCTTATTAATCCTTTTTTGTGAAAAAAAGATTTCGTTTCCACACTTAGCTAGTAGTCTTACCCTTTTACGTTCTATAGTGTCGGCTCAGGCCGGTACTTTGAATATTGAGGGCAATATTCAATTCTAAGTGTGGGGGGGGGGGGAATTCTCATTTGACTAATTTGACCAAATTTTAAGAAAATTTCACATTTTGTACCTACTAGTCCCCTAGCACCCCCGTTTTGACCAAAAATTTTAAAATTTTTATCGTATTTTGCATTAAAATGAAGTGCTTTGCACATTAAAAAATAATTTTCTATACATTAATGCTTCGGTATTAGTGGAAGTTTAGACTTGATTAGGCTAGAACAAAGGGAATCCCGACTCTGCTAGAGTGTTGATCTAGCTGCTACGCTTAACGTTTAGGCTAAGTTTTTACGAATTGTGCAAATGAAAATGCTAAGCGTGGAGTAGTTGGTTCTCTTTAGAGCTTATATAAGTAATCTATGGCTTTTCCTCACAGAAGTTCCTAACCTGACTAAATTAGTGCTATTTTCAAACTTTTGAACGCAAAAACCGTTTTTGTTAAGCAAATAAATTTTTATACAATCTTGATTTAGAATACTAGTTCAAAGTTTATTTAAATTTCGGAACAAGCATACTTTCGTAAACATAATAAGAATGCAAAATGAAAGTGAGTCGTTGCTTGAAAGTTGCAAAAATGAAAGTTTTGAGTATGAATAAATAAGTCCTAACCTTCGGTTCGAGATCGGTCCTTGGATCCTTATTACCAAAAGGCGTTTAGGTCTTGGCTACCATCTCGCACCGGCCCTTGGACCCTTAATTCTGAAGGGCGTTAAGGTCTTGGAACTCTCCGTTGTAACGGCCCATGGATCCTTTATTCCGAAAGGTGTAAGGTCTTGGAATTTCCCCGTGAAGCTCCGTAGTTTATGGTACAAGAATGAGTTAAGTAAAAAAAAAAAAAATGAAAAAGATGTTTATGTTTGTTGCTTATAAATAAAATGTGAGAAACTTGCTTCTTCTTAAATTTAAATCGAAAGTTGAACTAGTGTTCGTCAAAATTGTCTAAAAGTTGGACGGTGATTTAGAAATTGTTGACTTCAAAGATCCCGTGAGCTCCGATACTATTCTCGTGGGTGTAAAAACCTAGCCTCCTAAGTTTACTAAGGACAAGCTGAGAAGAAAGTCGCTACATGGAGTGATCTCACCTTTGAATCTCTAATTTCTAAATCATTGTCGGTTTTTAACCCTAATAAATGTCGATTTTTACATTCAAAACTTTGAAAACAAGCACACACACACCTAACTTATGAATAATTGTGGGAGCGAAAAGTTAAGTCTCGGCTTACATAGATTCCTAATATAGGTAGTGTTAGCATTTTACAAAAAATGTTTGCACAAGGGTTTTGAACTTAGTTGGGAAGTATTAAAAAGAGGATGACGATTACAATTCCTTGGAGTCACCCATTTTGTGTGATTCCCGTTCCATGATGCCATTTTTGAAAATCAAGCATGTTATTTACGTTTTATCTCGTTTTTAATTACTTGCATTTTATAATAAAGTCAAAACGGGGTGATATTTTTGGTACCTTGATATTTTTTTGATCCTTTCATTACTTTATATGATCGGATTGCTAGGGACTAGCAATTGCTTAGTGTGGGGGATTGATGAGTGGCCTTTTACTCATCATTTTATACCCGAAAAACCCCACAAAAATGACCAAAAACACCCAAATGGACCATATATTGTTACAAATATCCTTGGATTGTGTTTTATGTGTTTCAGGTACAAAAGGATTGAAAACGAGGCAAATATGGACAAAACCGAGCATGATATGGAAAAGAGCCGAAAACCGAAGCAGAAAAAGACAATTATTCATTTGGATTTAGTTCGAGCTCGAAAATCTCTAAACGACCCTTGGATTATTTTCATTTGGCAAACTTGGCCCTTTGGTAAATTTTGAAGATATGGCAGTTTTGGTCCTTGAAGTGACAACAATTACACACTTGGTCCTTGGTTTAATTCTATCCTAACTAAAAAACCTATACGGATCCAATATTTAACCCAACCCAAGAACTAAACATTAATCCCACCAACCCAATTTTATCCCTTTGGCCCTACAACTACCCAAGCCCACACCCCTATTAGTAAAACACGGGGTCAAACTAATCAGAGATAGTCAAACCTCATCAAACCCAGATAAACACTATTTCCCTGCTATTCACCTTCTCTAACCCATCCCATTCCCGCCTAATCCCCTGATAATCACCCATCCATCACTATCATCACCAGTACCAGCCAAACAACCCATCACCCTTGGTCCCCCCCCCATCCAACTCAGCTATCCTAGGGACAAGTTTTGGATCTACGGCTCAGATTCTAAAGTGTGGTCACCAAGAAATATCAATGGCCAAGAAATTAGCACAAGAAGCAACTGGGATTTATCTCTCACAAAAAGCACAAAGAGAAGAACCCTAGTTCACATATTTTTTAGTATAAATAGAGTTGTAATACGGTAGCAATAGAGGATTTATATTAGCTTAAAATTTAGGTAATTTTTCTTTTTTATTGTTATTGTTGTTTATTTTTCAGCAATGTAATTTAATTTCAAGTTAATGCAAATTTAATTTTTCTTGTTCGGTCAAACTTAGTCAACTGCTTATTTGTGCTTGCTTATTTGGTGTTTAGAGTAGCCCATTTCTGGTTTATCTTGTCTAAAATGCTTAGTATGAAGTTGGTAGATCATTAGTCTAGCTCTTAGTAAGCTGCCTTTATTTTGCGTACCACCAAGATCACCCCAACCAGCCTTACTTTTCGATTTTTATTTTGCTTGATTTTAGACCATTAGACTAGAAATTTGGCATGTTTGATTTCTGGTGGGTGGTTTGTAAGAATCACATTTTTTGGAATTTTTTAGATAGCTTGTTAATTGCTTTTTCTTAGCTTAAACTTGCCCCTTCAGGCCTGTGAAGTGTGTTTGGCAGTTTTAGCTTATTTTTCTTGTTTTTTATCTTATTGAGTTTTTTGATTGCTTGAAACTGATTCTTGTTGGTTTAAATTTAGTTAGAAGTTAGTTTTATTGTAATTTTTGAGCTTGTACTAGGTTATGAGAGCTTGTGGTAGTACACAGTTAGATATAGATTGTTGATTTTCTTTGTTTTTAGCCACTGTGATCCCTAAAGCTTTCCCATAAGAACTTTTCCAAGCTTGCTTTCAGTTTTGTAAAAACTTTGTTTTCAAAAATTTCTCCCTTTGCCTGTTTGTTCAGATTTCCAAAAGAGAACACTGAAAAAAAAATGTTTGCAAAAAAATGCAAAAACCTGGGGTTCGAACCCCAGACCTCTTGTTCACACACACACGCCCTTACCATTGCACCCTTGGGATTTCTTTAGTCATGACTTGCACCATTTATTTAATAACCCTTGTTCCCATTTAAGCAGTTCGATCTTAATTGCTTTTTCCCAGCTTATTGCAATAAGATGGGACATCCCTTATATTTTTCACAGCTTTAGTTTGCTTTAAAGTATCTTTCCAAAAATTGTCAGATTTTTCTATTTTCGTTTAGTATTTTTAATTATTTATTTTCTTTTAATTCGCATTTAATTCATATTTAATTATTTAAAAGTCAAAAAAATGCAATTCTTTTTTCTAAAATTTTCTTTTGTCATTTAGGACGTAGGAAAATTATTTTGGTATCCGTAGGTTTATTTTTCAAAGAATGTTACGTTTATGATCGTTTTTCGTTTCCCGGTTTACGTTATTTGCATTTCCGTTTTAGTAGATATTAGTAACCAAGCAACCCTCGTTATTTCAAGCATTTTAATACCAAACCGAAAACGATATCCTCAATTTCACGTCTCGTTGGAACTACGACCCGGGTATTCACTTATCCGGTTATTACAATTGATTGTTGCGGTTAAATCGTCGCGAGTTGACTTTTCTTCGTGAGAGGTTTGGCTTGTGACTACTTTGACCACAATCAACCATCTAACACGCATTCGCCAAATCCAAGGTACCCTTCAACGTTATAGTGGACAAAAGACCATCCAATAGAACAAGTAATTAGTGAACCTTCACGGCCAGTTCAGACGATAAAACAACTTGCCACCGATTCTGATATGTGCATCTATGTCTGCTCAGTCAGTCTAAAAGAGCCAAAGAACATTCGGGAGGCGATGGCATATAATGCTTGGATCGAAGCGATGCAGGAAGAACTTCTCCAATATCAATTACATGACACATGGGATTTAGTTCCAAGACCAATTGACAAACTTGACATTGATCTTAAGTGGTTATGGAAGACCAAAAAGGATGAAGAGATGACTTTCATTCGCAACAAAGCTCGTCTCGTGGCCAAGGTATTCAGACAGGAAGATGGGATAGATTTTGAAGAGTCATTCACGCCAGTAGCAAGGCTGGAGGCAGTCAGGATTTTCTTAGCCTATGCAGCTCACAAAAACATCACAGTCTATCAGATGGATATCAAGACAGCATTCTTGAATGGAACTCTGAAAGAAGAGGTGTACGTGAGTCAGCCAGACGGATTCGTTGACAAAGATCATCCCGACTATGTCTACAAGCTAAAGAAAGCTATCTATGGTTTGAAACAAGCCCCAAGGGCGTGGTATGACGAATTATCATCTTTTCCTACTTCAAAATCATTTCACCAAAGGAACAATTGACCCGACCTTGTTTACTAAAAAATTCAAAGATGACATTTTGATTGTTCAGATTTACGTGGACGACATAATCTTTGGGTCCACTAATCCGAAACATTCAAAACATTTTGAAAATCTCATGAAAAGCAAATTTGAAATGTCCATGATGGGGGAACTAAAATTCTTTCTGGGATTACAAATTCATCAATCCCCACGTGGTATTTTTATAAATCAAGCTAAATATACAATTGAGATTTTAAAGAAACATGGAATGGAAAATTGTGATTCTGTTGGTACTCCAATGGTCACTTCACCCAAAATAGGAGCTAATTTATATGGGAAACCCATGGATCCGAAGAAATATTGGAGCATGATTGGTTCTCTCATGTATCTAACAGCTAGTCGACCCGATATTCATTTTGCTGTCTGTTTATTAGCACGATTTCAGGCAAGGCCTACCGAACTTCACCTCCAAGAGGTTAAATGGATCTTTCGGTACCCACGAAGAACCATTAACATAGGACTTTGGTATCCGAAGGATTCGGAGTTTACACTAACAGCCTTTTCAGATGCGAACCATGCAGGTTGTCAAGTTATAGCAAAAAGTACATCAGGTGGAGCACAATTTTTGGGAGAAAAGCTAGTAGGCTGGTCATCAAGGAAACAAGACTGTACGGCATTATCAATCGTAGAAGCCGAGTATGTTTCTCTATCTGTGTGTTGTGCCCAAGTTCTATGGATGAGGACACAACTCACAGATTATGGGTTCTCTTTTGACCGCATACCTATGTATTGTGACTCAAAAAGTGCCATAGCCATTTCGTGCAATCCAGTTCAACACTCCAAGACCAAGCATATTAGAGTCCGCTATCACTTCATAAAGGAATACGTTGAAAATGGTACTGTTGAATTATTTTTCGTGAAGACTGAATACCAACTCGCCGATCTATTTACTAAAGCCCTCCCAAAAGAGAGGTTTGATAACTTAGTTCGACGAATTGGAATGCGAAGCCTAACTCCCGTAGAGTTAGAAAGTCTTCTCGACTCTTCTTGAATTTTATCTCAAAAAGCTTCGCATGTAAATATTTTTGAAAAAAAAAAAAGCAAAATACAAAATTTGAAAAACCAACAAAAACAAAATATAAACATAGAAAATTTTCAAAAATACAAAAACAATATAAAATATAAAAACCAAAAATATTCTTCTCACGACATGTCTCTCGTATAATCGATATTCTGTGCGTATCTAGAAATGTCATTCAACATTGATACGGACATATACAGATGCTTGAGCGAGAGTTCATTTAAACTTTTCTAAAACATGTTGTTTCTCAAAAATATCTTAAATGATGGCTTTCGTATACTTCAGTACGAAACCCGCACTTAAATGACGGCTTTCGTATATTTTAGTACGAAACCCGCACTACATTGATGACTTCTGATTATTTCAGATCAGGACTCGTATTGTTAATGGAAAAATAAAATAAAGAATCCTTGAGCACATGATCAAGATTTTTCAAAAAGATTTTTCAAAATCTTTCTCCAAATTCTGTGCTCAAGATCCTTCAAAAAGAAAACTCCCTCTATACCCTTAAATTGATTTTAAACTCAAATGTTTAAAAAATATGCTTTATTTAAGGGGGAGTATAAAAAGAAAAAACAAAATGTTCCAAATCATGCTAAAATGATCCGTCTATCTCTCCAAAAAGCTCTCATTTAATCACTTGATATCAAAAATATCACTACATGCTATTTTTGAGGGGGAGAAGACGTGATTAAAATGTGATCAAAATGGTTAAAGTATCGTGGATTGAATCTCAAAAGAGCTCAACTCAGTATGAACCCTCGAATTGATGAAAATTAAATGTTCGTAATAAAAAAGACTTGTCCAGGACGGGTAATAATTTCAAGCTGGTCATCAAGTGATGTAAACGTGTCTCGCAAAGGACTTGTCTGAGTAGAATGTACCAATTCGAGAGATATTCTTTTGATATGACCGGGACGGGTAATAATTTCAAGCTAGTCTAACTAGTGATGTAAACGTGTCTCGCAATGGTCATATTAACTGAAAATCGATCTTTTCAAATGTGCGAACTCTACCCAACATGTTCAAATTTATCTTAAAAATGCATGAGCACATGTGAAGCGGGAGTATTTCAGAAAATGTAAAACTCTCGAAGTGTTAACTAAAATGTGTTTACTCATAAACACTTTGAGAGATTTTCACAAAAAGGTTTTATGGCAAGTGATCAATAAATCTAGGGTAATCATGGAGTAATAAGGTGATTATGGTTAGGTTTATGTCCAATGATCCGCCAGAGCCGGAGGGATCTACCCAAGGACAATTCCAATAGATTAGAATTAGAAGTCCTTAGGAAAGATTGAAAAAAGGAGTAAATGAGAAAGGGAAAGAAAGGGTTGAAGAATTAAAAAGAAAAGTTTATGAAAGGGTGAAAAGAAATAGCCCTCCATGAAAACTTAGGGCAGAAACCGGGTCAATACATCTGCTATTGGTATTCACTAAAGTGATACTGATATTGAAGACAAGACGTCATGGACCCAGTGACGCACTGCACAAACCCCTCCTAGCCACTCAGATATCTCTTAAAAGATATTTGTTTCATTTCTCACGGAGAACACTACATAATCTATCGGCCTCTCATTCCGAGATGTGTTGATATTGAAAAGGTGGCACTCTGCTCCATGCCTTTGACTACTAAAACCAAAACGCACATTATAGAGTCTAGAGCCATGAGATTCATCAAATATCTCTTAGGAACACTTTCCATATAATACACCTGTGTTCACCAATAAAGACACATGGTGTACAAGAGTCTTAATGAGATCTTCGGATCTTGCCAGTTATATCATGATGGTTACATGCTTCAAACGGTCTACAGTTGTGGGGTGATCTCCAGCAACTCACTGAATCGTGGGTGTACTTTGGTGTGTCTGTGTAAGCCCTTTCGGGGGTATCCGATTCAGAACGGCCTTGGTTAAGATTAGAGAAAGTTTCCACACTATGCTGTTAACGATCTCGAAATCTGAACCTGTAAGCGCTGGACGATTTATTGCTAACTTTTTTATTCAAGAACTGACGAAAGTCCATTCACCATCATCAGATATATCAAACATCTTCACCTTAGCATACTCATACTTATGAAGATCATCCTCAACAAAGTTCAAGTGAAAAAGTTCAAGACGAAAAGATCAAGTTAAAGACAAAGTGTTAAAGACAACGTCAAAAACCTAATCAAGAAGTCAAGAACAAGCTCATGTATCAAGAAAGGATGACATAAGTATGAAGTTCAAGAAGTATGAGTATGATGGAGGATACGACGCAAATGTACAGAAGATGTTGATCCAAGGCAAGACGAACCGAAAGACGATACTTTGAAGATCACAGAGCATGAAGGAACGATGAATGAAGACTATTCTACATAGACACACAAAGTTCAAGACGTTGAAGACAAAAGACCTATCACCGGGAGCATCATTGAAATGACCATCCCTTAGGGGAAGATTGTTAGCATTTAATTTATAAATATAAAGTGACGGTCATTTGTAATATTGAAACTTATGTGTCGTATGGTTAAGTTAGTCTAGGAGAGTGGGCTATTACTAGTTAATGTGTTAGATATACCTATGTAAATGACTAATCCACAACAGCCTACTCAAGGCCCAACCAAAAAGTCCATCAAAGGCTTTAGGGCGTCACTTGGTTGCTATAAAAGGACACTCTCACCACAAATGTAGTGGTGCCTCAAGTAGTGTATAGGTGAGAGTGTGTGTTCTCTAAGTTTGTGTTTTGTATTTTCTTTCTCTTCAAGCTAATATATTTCCAGTCGAGTTAATACATACGATCCATATTCTCTCATCTATATATCTCTTCTCTATTGTCTTAAGTGTCACGTTTAATATAGTTAGTTGTGTGATAAAGTAGTGAAGTATAGTTCTTTACATATCACAAACAGGATCAAGTAGCATGGCACAACGGTACAGACTCGGCACAACCTAAATATACAGTTTATCTCAGAAAATGTCCCGTAAAAATATTATAATGCATATGAGTTTTCAAAAGACAAAGTATTTTAGTTTTTGTGGAAGACTCGCATAAATGTTTGTAAAAAGTTTTATATCAATTTTCGTGTGGTAGTATGAAAACATAGACCCGAAATAACTCGCACGCCAAAGTATAATATACTGAACATTATCCAAACCTATATAAAGCACAAATTTGATTGCTATTTTTAGAGGCAAAAAATCACCCCAAAACTCTAAAAAAATACCAAGTGGAAACCTCACTACTAATAGCAAGTTTTTGAAATTCTTTAAATAAAAAATGGGAGAAAAATTAGGAAGGCAATATATTTAATTTATAATTTCTTTAACTTACCAAAGACAATTCAAAACAAAAATCCCATGAAATAAGGAAGCAATCCCTTTAATTCATCTACCTCTCATTCAACCATGTCATCTTTTTATTCAAAATCTTCCAAGCGAATATATTGTTATGAAGATGCGATCATCAATATCTAATTTAAGTTATTCAAAAACATCAAAATTACCACATAGAAAAATCGGCAAAACGAAGAAAAAAAAAAAAAAAAAAAAAAAAAAAAAAAAAAAAAAACCCAAAAACAATCAAAATTAACATTGAGGAACATTTGGGTATGCAGTAAATTCATCAGGATTTTAATCACAATAGCACAGGTAAGCAATTAGCTACTTCGATACGAATTATCAACTTTCCGGTATTGCATTTACAGGTTTATCTAGCAACACGCTTTTAGTGATTTGATCAAGTATTGGATTTGCAGGTTTATATGGATGAACACATGTAAGTGTGTTAGTGTTCAATTGGGTATGTTGAATTTCCAGTTTCAGTTTCCTTTTTACTATATATATTATGATATATGGCTTTTTACTATGGATGAACACATGTAAGTGTGTTAGTGTTCAATTGGGTATGTTGAATTTCCAGTTTCAGTTTCCTTTTTACTATATATATTATGATATACGGCTTTTTATTTTGATTGTAAATGTGTGATTGATTGGTATAGTGTTATTTTCACTTTTAAAATGGTGATTTATTGATATCAGCAATAAGGTATGTGTCATATAATAGAAGCTGTTAGTTTCTAAATATTTATATATGTAGGTAAGGCGTTTGATGAAATGCTCAAATGAACTTTTCTTCAAGTGCAATGTTTTATAAACTTGGTTAAATCTCAAGCTATATGTTATGGATGAAACATGAATTATAGAGCGTTAACAAGTACGTTTCTGCTCCTTTGACGAGGCTAAGGGAACTACTCAAATTAGTTGATTTACGGTTTATAGCATTGAAAGATGAAGTAACTGCTGCCTTTTATGAGGCTATTGGTGGCATATGCTCAACAAAGGACAATTCTGACTTGGAAAACTTTTCTCATCATTTTGGAGTGAAAGATATAAGGTATATTTTTTGCCATCCTGTTTACTTTCTATAAAAAATCAATATATGGATCGTGTATCTGAGTTTTGACACAAATATGTACGTAGACTACTGTTTTGATAGTTCTTTTGACATACGTGTTTGCTTTTCCTCTTCCCATGTATAATTTAGAGGTATATGAATGGGTTGATTTGGGTTGTGTTTTTATCTCAAACAAGTCAAGTCAAAAAAATAACCAATAAGGGAATGGATGCTCAAGTTAGTCGAATGGGTTTAATAGGTTGTTAGAGGGCATATTTCTGATGCGTGCAACATTGAAATCTCCTATATCATTTATTCAAAAAACTTAATTCACTAAATCATTTATGCAACATTGTATGGGGCATATCTCTTTATCCATCCATATTCACTTTATGCGTTCATGTAGTATATTACTATCTTACTAATGTTCTATTTTTAAAGTGAAACCAAAAAATGGAGAAAAAGCGGGCGTTACTAAAGGCAAAGAATGAACCTGAAAGTAGCTTGTCATATGTTCATAATTAAGTTTTGTGTGATTGAATAGATGTTTGTTGAGTCATACATATGTAATAGGTGATTACATGAATGGTCTAAATTTACATTATTAATGAAATCTATTACATGATGCAGCATATCCCCAAAGTAAATGGTGACATACCTTTAGGTGATGAAGCTACTACTGATCACCAGAGGCTATTAGACAGGTTTTACTTCTCTTTTGATCACACTCATCCATGTTCTAACATGTATTTGATAATTTTTGCTAATGATGGGCTTATTAGCTTTACGATGTGTTGTTTAGAAGTGGTAAAAAATGGCTTTATTAGCTTTCTATCATATATTTCACTTCCATAGCTTAAAAAAGGAACATCATAAAAATTTAATGGCTTATTAGCTATTGAAGTGCAAAAAATTATCTTGGTTACTTTTTTTCATTCATATAACAGTTTGTATACATGAAAGTTTAATATTTTATAACAATTTATGTTTGTACAAGCATTTGATAAATGAATGATAATAGATTGTGCCATTAACTAACACAGGTTCAATGCAACAATCATAGGGCATTATTAGATGGATATTGGCTTCACAATTGAGTAAAACAAGTGATGCATACTAAAGGTTAGTTATTTTTACCTTTTGAAGATTGTTATTGGAAAGTAAGACATGGTATAATGATTTCCTGCATACATTAAAACAACATAGCGAATAATTTCCTAACAATAAAGCTATGTTAAAGTAATTAGTTAATTATGTTGATAAACACAACCTATGAGCCATCAATTAGCTACATAAGAGGTATGACGTTAAATATAAGTTGTCTACTCAAGGGTTGTTGATGCAGGATTTCTGACCAGGTTTTAATATTTATAATTACTCGTCTACCTAAGGTCTACATAATGCACTAATGGGCAGTGTACCTGGTCGTGTATAGTGTAGTTGTCGGTAAAGCCGAGGTCATCCCAAGAGCTATGCGTGCGGATCTAATCTAAGTTCTAATTGTCACTATTTTAAAGGGGGTTTTATAATTTGATTAATTAAACTAAAGAAATGAAATAAAAGCAAATAAATGTGTATGAGATATCAATAAAGAGAAACGTGCTAGCCTAATTACTAATCTTGTTATGCCATGATTAAGTTTTCTAATTAAGGTTTTCTATCGCTTCATTTGGGGGTTTAAGTCACTAGACTCAATTGAGCAATTCGCCTAGCCTATCTTCCATAGCGTCCTATTCCATAACCTAATGATTACGAGAGGTCGTGGGTTTACCCTATGGCAGAGTCATTATGCATCGCTACAATCTAAGACTGATTCTACGGGGAGCCCGGCCTGTCGGAACTTAGACTTCCCCGTTAACTTCTTAAGTACTTCCGCTTGGTAAGTGATTCTTTGGTCCAATCTCACACAAGATAGTGGGCGTCCTATGGTCAATTCTTACCACTATTTCGCAATCTACTTCACTAGGGTCCTATGGTCAATTCTCCCGTGTCCTAGATATTACCAAGCATTCATACTACCGAAACAAAGGTGTCACGAATAAAAAAAGAAAGCATACATATAAAGCGAAATGAAAACGAGAAAACTAACTCATAGCAATAACAATTTCATAATTTGGCTAACACCAAAGGTGTTTAGCTAATCATATTAAAATATGCAGCAAATTCAATGTTTAAAATTATAAATGAAGACATGGAATTAAATACACAAATGTAATATGAAATACTAAAACTTATGGATTATGTGTGTGAATTCTCCCTTAGAAATGACTTGTGCTGCTGAATAACGTCCTTCTTCAAGCCCTAATTCACCCTCTGGTTTTGTGTGGTGAAAAGATATGTGAAAAATACGGAATTTATATCCAAATAGGGGGAGATTGTTGGGTCCGTCAGTACCCAAGCGTCCTGAAAACAGGATTTGGACACAAATTAGCCAAGTGTTAATCAACCTTAAACACTCTCGAGTCACAGAGTGAACAGTCACTCAGTGAGTTACCTTCAAGATGCTTAGGACGTGTCTAAGAAGAAAGATTCACCATTCAGTGAGGCGAAACTTCCTGAGTGTCACTTAAGCCAAAGAAGAAGGTAATGGGTTCAGTGAGTATTTGACAAGAACTCACTGAACCCCCAGTCTACTCAACAACAATAAATGATTGAAGACTGATGACTGAAGACCTAGACTGAAGAATCAAAAGTCTGAAAGAAAGGCGGGATTAGGTAGGAAGAGTTTGAGAATATAAGGAGAAGTCTTATCGGGGTAGAAACAAACCTTCCCTAAAACAGCCTAAAGTCAAGGAGTGTCAGACCTGACACTCGGAAAGACTTTTAGCCTATTCTTATTGGTTCTTGGAAATGACAAATACTGTTGTAGTTTTCAGACACGCTAGGTAATTCTTTTTGTATTTTTAATCATTGGTGCTCTTTTATACTTGTGTATAAATAGGAACAAATAGGAGAAAAGTGGGTTAAGTTTTGTGCATTAAAAGCTTAGACTTTCACAAAACCACTTTTCTCCTCAAAAGAGCAACCACATCCCTGAGATAGCTCAGTGGGTCATTATTGTTGTCACTCAAATCATAGCTTGAGTTTAGAGAGGAGAACACACCATACCTTGTCTATTCAATCCCAAGTGTTTCTTCTGCAAACACTTGGGTAATAGATTCTTTGATTGATTTCTAATAAGAATTTAAACGTTGAAAAACTTGTGCTTTTTTATATTTATGTTTTACTTATTTCTTTAAATTAATCATTACTTTAATTCAGTCATAGAACCTAATTAGATTAACTTTGTAGTTACTTCTACTTGTGTAACGGGAACAACAAGTGGTATCAGAGCCTCTGGTTTATAAAATCTTTTCAAAAACTAAGAGTGTTCAAGGTTTTTAAAACCAAGATCCTACTATGGCTGATATTAATGTGCCCCAGCTCGTCGATAAAAAGGGTGGTAGCTATTCAGCTGTTGCTCCCAGACTTGAAGCTGGAAAATTTAGCAAGTGGAAAAATTGAATGCTTTGCTACTTCACTAGTATGGAACCATACTACATCACTTGTATCAATGAAGGTCCTTATGTCCCTAAGACTTCTGAGGGGTTAGACAAACCTGAAGCTCAGTGGACTATAGATGAGAGAAGGGTGGTCAATCAAGACCAACGCCTGAAAAGCATAATTATATCTTGTCTTCCTGACGATATAATGGAATCAGTCATTAACTGTACTACAGCCAAGCAAACTTGGGTTGACTTGATTAATAGCTTTGAAGGTCCCTCAGATACCAAGGAAAACAGGATCATGGACCTAAAACTTGAGTACAACACTTTCAGGGCAAAGGACTCTGAAAGTCTTTCTCAGACATATACCAGATACAAGACCCTGATAAATGAATTGTCAAATGATGGTGTAGTTTTGTCTAAGCATGAGATCAATGTTGGCTTTGTCAACAGTCTCCCTGAGAAGTGGCTAAACTTCTCACAGGGCCTCAGGAATGTTAACCACATTCAGACCCTTGAGCTCCCTAAGATCTATGGAAAGTTTGTCTATGAAGACAACTTAATCTCTAGGAGATACCCAGACTCAAAGAAAGCTCTTGAGACCAAAAAGGCCCTGACTTCCTCACTCATATCAACTGCCTTTTACTCTAATGGTGTTGTGCAGGATTTTCAAGAGGATTCTGATGATGAGATTGATGAAAGAACTAGTAATGAGTACCTAAATGATTTAAACTTGGAATTCCAAGAAAGGACACTCCTTGCTAATTCAAAACGTTTTATCAAAAGAAATCAGTCAAACTTTACAAAAGCTAAAGCAAATGAAACCACTGAATGTTTCAAATGTGCTAAAAAGGGTTATTTTGCTAAAGACTGTTATTCAAAAACCATCTCAGAACCCTCTTATAAATTTTCTGGAAACAGTTCCTCAGGAACTAGCAAGTTTCAACCTAGAATACTTCAGTCGACCCAACATTTTCAAAAAAATAATGTTCAAAAGGGTCAAAAAGATTTTGAGGCTAAATATAGGAAAGCTAAGGCTAAACTTGCCCTCCTTGAAACTAATCCCTCAATGTCTCAGGCTGCTCAAACTTCCAAACCTGTTCAGACAAAGAACAAGGTTCTTGTAGCTGAAGCCTATGACTGGGATTAAGAAGATGTCTCCTCAGAAGATAAGGAAATTAGAGTGAGTGCACTGATGGTACTTTCAGAAGGTGATCAGCTGGCTGTTGGAAAAAGCCATGCAAGTAATGGAGAATGGGTCAACATAACCATGAGAAAGGTAAATATTTTACTTTCAATGGATGATGATTCTAATTGGCAGTCCTATATGAATTACATTTGTGTAGATCTTAAGTTTGTAGAAGAACAGAGGCTTAATTTGATTTCAAAATATAACAATCTTGTGTTAGAATTAAATAAGTGTAGAGATGAATTGCTTGTATTAAAACAAGCCAAGTTAGAAACTGTTACACTAGAAATTCAAAACACTGAGATTTTGAAACAAAATCAAGCTCTTCAAAATGAACTTAACAAAGAAAAGGCTGTCATTTAAGGCTGGACTAAAAAGAACCCCAAAGTCTATGAAACTGTGAGTCTAATTCCTAGTGAAAACAAGAAAGTTATAGGAATAGACCAACTCACTTAAACCCCCAGTGATAGTCACAGAGAAAAGACTTTTATTCCAGCAGGCATATCTTTTGAGCAGGAAATGGAACCCAACTCAAATGACTGGATTGTCAGGGACAACCCAGTCAGTAAGTTACCAAACTTTGAGAATGGAAAAATCTTGCTTCCTGAAAGTCAGGTTCTGAAAAATATGCTTGGACTCACTGACCAACCCAGTAGTACTGAGTCAGTCAATGAGTCTGAATCAGAATCATTTACACCACTCCCACCTCTGAAAGTCCTTCAGGGAGCTGCACCAAGCTCAGACCTCACACCATTGGTCTACTCTCAGCATTCTCCAAAGGAGAAGCCAGGAATGGGAAAAACCATCCTGAAAAGGCAAACCCCTGAAGTCTCAGTTCATACTGATGACTCATCAACTTCAGTCCCTTCTGAAGTAAAAACAGAAAGCCCTAACTCAAAAATTGATCAGTTGGCTGAGCTTGTCAGGAAGCTGAGTAAGAAGATTGAATCTTCTAAGAAGCCTTCTCAATCTAAGATGAAGGAACCCAAATCAGCTTCCTCAAGCACCAAACCTCTGCTAAGGTGTGAGTTGTGTCACTATACCAATCATTCCACTGATGATTGTTTTAGAATCCTTTACTGCATGATATGCAAAAAGGAAGATCACAGGACCTCTGATCACCAATCTTACACAGCCACATCAAAGATGGCAAACTTTAAGGCACAGGCTTTAAAGTATCCCTCTGATTCTAAGCAGAAACAGAAACAAAAGGCCAAACCTTTTGCACCTTGCCCTCACTGTGGCTTCAATGACCACCTTCCTAAGGATTGTCTAATAGACAACAGTTGTGAAATTTATGGAGATCCCACTCATGACACCTCAGGACATGAGAAGGTCATTCAGACCAGAAAAGGTATGACCAAGTCATCCTCTCAGTCTACTGAGTCTACCTCTGCAATCAAATGCAAAACCTGTGGTAGCTCAGTCCACTCAACCTCTGACCATGAATCAATTGCTACTTTTAAGAAGGCTACTAAAGCCAAGCCCTCCAAGAAGATGGGTCCTAGAAAGAACTAACTCAGTTTACCATTTGTGCAGAGACATGCCAGGGAGCCAGTTTGGCATCTAGATAATGGATATTCAAGGAGCATGACTGGTGTGAAAGAGTATCTGCACAAATATGTAGAAGAACCAGGACCCAAGGTGGTATTTGCTGATAATTCATCATGTCTCACTGAAGGTTATGGTTCAGTAAACTGTAGTGGTATAGTCTTTACTAGGATAGCTTATGTCAATGGTCTTAAATACAATTTAATCAGTGTCAGTCAACTATGTGATGCAAAGTACATAGTTCAGTTTGATGATAAACAAGGAACCATCTTAAATGCAAATAAGGAAGTTGTCCTTATTGCACCAAGAAGGCAAGATGTTTATGTGTTAGATATGTCCAGTCTAACACAGAATGGAACTTGTCTATTTGCTAAGGCCACTGAAACCCTCAACTAGCTTTGGCATAAGAGACTCTCCCATCTGAACTTCAAAAACATAAACAATCTTGTGAAACAAAACAAGGTCCTTGGCTTACCATCACTTGTGTTTTCAAAGGATAAACCATGCTCTGCCTGTGAAAAAGGTAAACATTATAGAGCATCCTTTAAAACCAAAACAAACTTTTCCATCAGGAACTGCCTTCATCTTCTCCATATGGATCTCTTAGGGCCCATCAGTCCTAGATCCGTTAACCATGAGAAGTACACTCTGGTCATTGTGGATGAATACTTAAGATACACTTGGGTTTACTTTCTGATCAAAAAGAGTCAGGCAGCTAAAACAATCATGTCCTTTGTCAGGAACATTGAAAATCAAAATGACATTAAAGTCAAACAGATTAGGACTGACAATGGGACAGAGTTCAAAAACTATGAACTTGAATGTTTCTATGATGAGAAAGGAATTTCCCAAAAAAATTCCTCTCCTTACACACCTGAACAAAATGGTGTTGCTGAAAGGAAAAATAAAACAATCATTGAAGCAGCTAGGATAATGCTAAATGGATCAGTCCTTTCCAAACACTTCTGGACTGAAGCGGTAAAAACTGTCTGTTACAAACAAAATAGATCCATCATTTTCAAGAGACATAGCAAAACCCCTTACGAGTTATTCAAGGGAAGGATCCCTAACATCAGCTACTTTCATGTCTTTGGGTGTCCTGTGTTTATTCATAATCACAAGGATCACTTAGGGAAATTTGATGCCAAAGCTGATGATGGATACTTCCTAGGATACCCTCTTGTCTCAAAGGCCTTCAGGGTGTTCAACACTAGGAGACAACAAATTGAGGAAACATTCCATGTTACCTTTCATGAGAGCACTGAAGCAATCAGTGTCTCTAACACCTCAGTGGAAGAGATAGGTATTTATGATTCATCAAGATATCCTCCTGATGAACACCATCCTGACAATGATCCTACCACTCAGTACCAAGCAAATGCTGAAATCTCCTACTACATCATCCCTCACAACCTTCCTTACCCAACCATCACCGATTTTGTTGAAGCACAAAGAAGTACTGATGCAATCAATCAGTCTGTACAAAGTGCTCAAGAACCAAAAAATCTCAGTGATCAGCCAACCCAGTCAGACACACAAGATCCTGAAGATCATCAGGTGTCTGAACCAGAACCCACACCTCCACCCAATCAGGTCTCCACAAGTTCTAATCAGTATAAAAGACCTTAGGACAGTTGGACTAGGTCTCAAGATATAGAACTTGTCAATATAATTGGAGAGCCTACTGAAGGCATGCTCACCAGAAGCATGGCTGCTAAACTAATAGCAGCCTCAGCCAATGAATGCCTATTTGTGGACTTCATCTCCATAATTGAACCCAAAAGTGTCAAAGAAGCACTTAAACATCCAAGTTGGGTTCAGGCCATGCATGATGAACTGGAACAATTTGACAGAAACAAGGTAATGACCTTGGTCAAATGTCCTGAAGATGTTTCAGTCATTGGCATGAAATGGGTGTTCAAAAACAAATCTGATGAAAATGGCATAGTCATTAAAAACAAGGCCAGACTTGTAGCCAAAGGCTATAATCAACAAGAAGGCATTGACTATGAAGAAACATTTGCACCAGTGGAAAGGATGGAAGCCATCAGGATTTTCCTTGCATTTGCAACCTACATGAACTTCAAGGTGTACCAAATGGATGTAAAAAGTGCATTCTTAAATGGCTCACTGAAAGAAGAAGTTTATGTTCAGCAACCTCCTGGATTTGAAAGAAATGAGTTTCCTGACTATGTCTGCAAGCTTAACAAAGCCCTTTATGGACTAAAACAAGCTCCCAGGGCATGGTATGAAACTCTCTCAGCCTTCCTGATCCAAAAAAAATTTGTCAGAGGCAAGATAGACAACACATTGTTTATCTATAGGACAAATGGTGATGTCATCCTTGTACAAGTATATGTGGATGATATCATATTTGGCTCAACAAGTTACAAACTTCGCAAATAGTTTGAAAAACTGATGGCAAAGAAATTTGAAATGAGCATGATGGAAGAATTGACTTACTTCCTTGGACTGCAAATCAAGCAGAATGATAAGGGAACCTCTATCAGTCAAGAGAAGTATGTCAGAATCCTACTGAAGAAGTATGAGCTTAGTGACTGTGCCTCAGTCAAAACTCTTATGGTTCGACCAAACAACCTTGGTCCTGATCTTACTGAAAAACCAGTGAATCAAACTCTTTTTAGAGGAATGATTGGGTCACTGATGTATCTACTTGCATCAAGGCCTGACATCTAATTCTCAGTCTGTTTGTGTGCCAGATATCAATCTGACCCAAGAGAATCTCATCTCAGATCTGTGAAAAGGATACTCAGGTACCTAAAAGGTACTCCAAACCTTGGATTATTCTATCCAAAATGCTCAGGCTTTGATCTCAAAGGATACTCAGACTCAGACTATGATGGATGCAACATGGACAGAAAAAGCACCTCAGGCTCCTGCCAAATCCTTGGTGGAAAATTAGTCTGTTGGAGTGCTAAGAAGCAACAATCAGTTGCCATGTCCTCAGCAGAAGCTGAATATGTTGCAGCAGCCAGTTGTTGTGCAAATGTACTATGGATGAAAAGTCAACTCAGTGACTATGGAATCCAGTATAAGATGGTTCCTATCTTTTGTGATAACACAAGTGCAATTGCCATCTCAAACAACCCTGTTCTTCATCAGAGAACAAAACACATTGATATTAGATATCACTTCATCATGGACGATGTCATGAATGGTGACATTGAATTACACTTCATTCCTACTGAATATCAGCTAGCTGATATCTTCACCAAACCATTAGATGAACCAACTTTCACAATACTGAAAGCTGAATTAGGAATGTTGGATATTGAAAATCAGTCCACTGATTGAATCCATCCAACTAAGTGTAAATTCTGAAAATCCCAAGTCCCTGACTCAATGTGCTCCTCAGTGAAAAAGATCACTGAATCACCTTCCCTGAACCCCTCACTGAATGAAAAGTCATTCAGGGTCCTCAAGATGACATTCAATGCTAACTTAAATGCTCTAAGTATCTAGTTAGTAAATGTCCGAGGTTGGTAACTGAATACCTATTTAATGTAGGAATATATGTTCTTTTACCAACTAGCATGCATATCTTGGGCCCCCACTTACCCACTTGGCATTTAACGCCTCTCCTTACACATCATATATTTATGATGATGTAATCTCTACAAATTACACTTTTTGCAGACGGCACAACTGTTCACCTCGACTGTTGTGCAAAACCCGAGAAAGTGGAGTGGTGGCATTTAATGCGGATCCCAAACGTTTTATACAAAACGGTTTTCAAAATTTCGCTTAATGCCTAAATCACCCCTCCTCTCCAATTCCCTATAAATACCCCCAAACAAATCAACACACACACGTTTTAGAAATTTTAAAGCAAAACTCTTGCCCTTTTTCTCTCAAAAACTAGTGTGTGTGTGTGTGTGTGTGTGTGTTGTACATCTTTGGACCCAGACCATCTCTTTCTTGCAAAATTAAGACTCTTTAATGGTTGCTTCTAAAGCTATAACCTGCGCCCCAAATGTAGAATTCGCATTAGAAGGCGTGGATATGACCAAAAACAATGTTGTAGGGAATTTTGCCTACCCCGGAAAATTTTGGGCGTATAAGAATGTGGTGAAATATCTTCAAAACTGCTTTCTTTCTACAGCATTCACAAAAACATCCCCAGTCATATATCATGACTACCTTAGGGAGTACTGGTGTACAGCGGTGGCCACCAACCCTGAGGACACCAAGGACTCCATAATCACGTTCTCATTGATGAATGGGAGAAGGACCCTCTCCCTGGATTACCCAACCTTTATCAAGGCCATAGGTCTTGATTTCACTGAGAACTTTGAGCCTTACCCCACTGACGCAGAAGTAAAGGGCCGAACTGCTTTTACTAGGGCCACATAACCCCAAATAACCTAAAGTGGCCCCAGAAACCTTATTGGCCAAAGCACCAATAATAAAAACCTGGTTTCCTGCTGTCTGGAGGATCCTGATGACTTTTGTCATTCAGGTCCTTGGAGGCAATAAATCATCCACGGAGCAATTGAACACATCACAACAAATGATGGTGTTCAGCCTCCTGGAGGGTAGAAAGATAGACATCGGAGAGATAATCTTCCGAGACCTCGTAGCCAAGCTATCGGGAAAATCTAGGCAAAGGCACATGTCTTACCCTAGGTTCATTTCCTGTGTGCTTCAGGACTTACTAGGCTCTGAATATGTTAGGCCAAACGTTGAGGGATCTAAACCTGACGTCTTATATAAAGCCAACTATTCAAGAGACCTTACGAGGTACAACCAGTCCTCCTTACCACATAGGCGCTGATGGTCATTCAGGGGGCAAATGATGTCTCACCAGTACCTTCTCCTACAAAGAAGGAGAAGAAGAAGAAGGCAGGGTCCAAGAAGGTGGTTAAACCCAAACCACTCGCCATTGAGACTTCTGCCTCAGAGCCTAAAGAAAGGCAAACAACGGCCAAGACCTCTGAGACACCCACTACTGAGACCCTCTTGACCGTAAAACAAACGCCAACGAAGGGTACTGAGAAATCATCCTCAGTGTCCTCGGGCAAAACCTTTCCTTATGGCTCTACTGACATACACAAGTCAGTGGGGTCTGTAACCTTCACCCTTTCACATCCCGATGAAGGCATTAGTCAATCACAACCTTTGCGTGAGGGAGTACAGGGTCCTATACCCTTAGTGGAGCAGCACTACTCCGTTGAGAAGGGGACGCACACCCAATCACATCCTGTTTACAGTCCTGAGAAATCACACTCAGGATCTCAGGGAGAAATGATCCCTAAATCCTTAGAAGGGCAGTACAACCCTGATGGGAAGGGGGGCCTCAACCAATCATTGCCTCATGATAGTACTGGAGAACACCCACCAGTCCTTGAAGGCACTCATGGGGACAAAGACTCAGGGGGCATATGACCACCCACTGATACGGAACCAAAACCCCCTCATGGCTAATCTAGTCTCTCAGGAATTGACCCTGCGGACCAGGCTGAGAAAACCCACTCAGTTCTTTTTGAGGGGTCAGAACCTGGCCACAACAAAGGTGAGCCCTCTCCTAAGGGGGAGCCGGATTCCCACAAGGTTCCCACTCTGGCAGATCTTGAAAGACTGCGGGATGATGTGTCAGAGGAGGAAATGGTCAATTTTGGCGATGAAGACGTTTTTGGTGCTGAGGAGGAAATGGAGACTAAAACATACAGCTCTCCTCAGCACACTGAACAATAACAATTATCTCCTCCTCCTGAGGATCAACCAGAACCCCAACTACAACTAACATCATCATCATCAGGCACTCCATCTGCTCCTGCTACTCCTCAGTGGTTGCAGAAGTATGATAATGTTCTTCCACTCACTGAAAGATAGCTGGTAATGTTTCTCCGCAAAGCCAACCATGCTCTCTTTCGTGAACTTACTGAAGAACAATGGGAACTGCATACTGAAGCAGCAGCCAACTATGCTGACTTCAGGGCTACTGTTGAAGAATCTCAGGGTAAAGTGTTTCAGGTCGCCAAACTCACTGAAAAATAACTCGGTGACCTGAGGGAATCTCTTGATTGTATGGGTACTGAACAGGACAAGCAGCTCACCAATATCCTGAAGACTCTTGATTCCATTCAGGAGGAAATGAGAGATGACCCAACCCTGATCACAAAGCTGAAAGAGTACATGGATACTCAGATGACCACCTCCACCAACATTGCTGAGCTTCTAAAGCTTCTTCTAGGGGTGGATCTTAAAACCATAAGGTCTTAGCAAGATTCTATTCAACAGTCAGTCACTGATTCCAAGGAGTGCCTGACCAAGCTATCCTCAGCCTTTGATCAGCTCTCCAACAAACATAATGAGCTGATCACCCATTACACCACAAAGGTAACTGAACTCGCTGATACTCAGGCTACAATGCCTAAAGAAATGTCCACACTGAAGAATGCGACCACTGACATAAAGAAGATGGTCTCCAGCATCTGGTCAATTCTTCAGGCCTCTCCGATTAACCCACCTCCTTAGTCAACAGATGTATACACTGAAGTTCCAACATCTATTGAGGGGGAGAAACTTGACGATCCTACTCCTGAACCTTCATCTTCTGCACTTGTTGTTGCTACAATCCCTGTTCAACCTGAAGCAGTAGCAACAGAAGTACCTGATACATCCACCAGTCAACCCCCTCCCACTGACAAAGGGAAGGGAATCAAGGTGACTGACGAATCTACTCCCCAATTACAATTGGTTCCTACATCAACAGAAAGGCATCCTAATCCAGACTCGCCTTTTTGGGTCACCTTAGATGATGGGAGTAAATTCTTCGGAACTCCGCAGGAAGTGGCCGAAGTCCTGGATGAACAGGACAAAAGAAAGGCCAAAGAAAAAGCTGAGCAACTCAACAGACCTGTAATTGTTGAGGTTGCTAAGGAGGTAATCAAGGAGACTGACAAGGTCATCAAGGGGGAAGAATTCCTCAAGCTTCAGGCTGACCTCATTCAGGAACACAATCAGCAGGCCAAGGTTAGAGAATAAAGGAGGAAGAAAACCTATGAGAGGTATATGTGGCACATGACAAACACCAAGGGAGAAGGCACCATCACTGATATGACCATTCACCTCACCAAGCCTATAAGCGTAACGGTTCACAAGGGACCAAGAAAGTCTGAGGTAAACAAGCCCTTCAAGTTCTTAGACTATAGGCTAAGAGAATGGGACATGATGATGCCCATCCTGAGGAAGAAGCAAGGCAAGATCGTTCCAAGTCTTCTAAAAACCCTGAATTCTAAATACGAGGAACTATAGAAGGTGGCTAAGAGTTTAGGAATAGATCATGAGAAGGCACTTGCTTCTCAGGGACTATCAATCCCTGAACCTACTCAGAAGACCGGGAGGAAAAGAAAAGTTGTGGGTCAGGAGCCTGAACAATTCATAGCTGCTCTTCATTGCGACAGGATTCCTCCTCAGGGAGTCAAGTTTGTCCCCAACCTGGTCATCAAGGAGCCTAAGTATGGTATCTTCTTTGTCGATGAGTTTGACCAACCGGCTTTTCAGCGAGTCAGTGACATAAACCTTGTGGAAACGACAACTCTCCTAGCATACAAGCTAATGGCACTTCAAGTGAAGGGTCCTGAAAATGAAGAGTTTGTCAAGCTGTTGGATAGGATGATGAATGAGCGACCTGACAAAGAAGTGTTAGTGTCGAAGAAAGCTAAACTTAAACTCATGGGTATCTTGGAAGGCAGAGAACGAGAACCCTGAGTATTATGTTAGATGTTAGGACTTTTGTAATGATATTAATAAAATGATGGCCCATGTTTTTGTTATATCAATGTCCTTAATAGCTTTCTAGTATATTCAGTATGAGAAGAAGCCTATTTGCTCACTCATAACTGATCAAAACACTTAGGCATAATTTATATCTAAATAGAGGGAGATTGTTGGGTCCGTCAGTACCCAAGCGTCCTGAAAACAGGATTTAGACACAAATTAGCCAAGTGTCAATCAACCTTAAACACTCTCAAGTCATAGAGTGAACAGTCACTCAGTGAGTTGCCTTCAAGATGCTTAGGACGAGTCTAAGAAGAAAGATTCACCATTCAGTGAGGCGGAACTCCCTGAGTGTCACTTAAACCAAAGAAGAAGGTAATGGGTTCAGTGAGTATTTGACAAGAACTCACTGAACCCCCAGTCTCCTCAACAACAATAAATGATTGAAGACTGAAGACCTAGACTGAAGAATCAGAAGTCTGAAAGAAAGGTGGGATTAGGCGGGAAGAGTTTGAGAAGATAAGGAGAAGTCTTATCGGGGCAGAAATAAACCTTCCCTAAAATGGCCTAAAGTCAAGGAGTGTCAGACCTGACACTCGGAAAGACTTTTAGCCTATTCCTATTGGTTCTTGGAAATGACAAATACTGTTGTAGTTGTCAGACACGCTAGGCTATTCTTTTTGTATTTTTAATCATAGGTGCACTTTTATACTTGTGTATAAATAGGAACAGATAGGAGAAAAGTGGGTTAAGTTTTGTGCATTAAAAGCTTAGACTTTCACAAAACCACTTTTCTCCTCCAAAGAGCAACCACATCCCTGAGATAGCTCAGTGGGTCATTATTGTTGTCACTTAAAGCATAGCTTGAGTTTAGAGAGGAGAACACACTATACCTTGTCTATTCAATCTCAAGTGTTTCTTCCGCAAACACTTGGGTAATAGATTCTTTGATTGATTTCTAATAAGAATTTAAACGTTGAAAAACTTGTGTTTTTTATATTTACGTTTTACTTATTTGTTTAAATTAATCATTACTTTAATTCAGTCATATAATACAATTAGATTAACTTTGCAGTTACTTCTACTTGTGTAACGGGAACAACAGGGTCTTCTAGTGTAAATCCTTGTTACGGCGTACGTAGAGAGTGGATTTACGCCGTAACTCTTGTCCGGTCAGCATACTCTTGTATTTTCATTAATAACCTTCCAAATCCGCGTCTCTTCATTCCAATTCTCAATATTAACCTGAAAACAAAATATAAGAAAATAAGAGTATATATACCCATAAAATGACACAAATGATGAGCATATTATGGGGAAATTGACACTAAAATATCAGGACTATTTGATGTTATCAGTTGTTATCAGTTATCATATCAATACAGTGTTAAGATTGTAGCGTATGTTAAACTCAAATATCATAGGTATAACTATTGAGTTGATTTTTGATTTTGATTGCTAAATGCTAATAATATGTCCTAACATGGAATGGTCAAACGAGGTTGGGTTTATCATCAAATTTTAATTCAGTGATATATAGTATAAAAATAGTTTATTGATGATAAAGTCTATTGTAGGTTCGTAATAGGTGATGGTTATGAAGATAATGATGGAGTGCATTAGCTATTGGCTCAAGTGCTTAGAGCAACTTGCAGGTTCTTAGGTATTCACCTCATTCCAACTTATAAAAAAATGTAATTGTCCTATGACACATGCCGTGTTTGAGATTTTATGACTTGTGCAAATTGAGTATAGAACCTATATGGTGCAAATATGGTTATAGATTCTCCATAAGAATATATACTGTATAGTGGTTATAGCATAGCATTAAACGTATTAAGGGTATTTGTTTGATCATATACTTGTTTATGATATCTTAATCGTTTTTCGTGTTTGGGCGTGTGTGTCTGTTTATGTATGTATTTTTTATGGTAATTAGTCAATGATAAGTAATTCGGTCAAATTATGTACCTTGGTTCCTTTCTGCCTTAAATTTTTGTGGTGTTTCTCAATTGTTACTTCAAAACTACTTGAATATCTTCTGCAAACGCCTTCTTATGATTTTGATTAACCTCTACTTGCAATTTGTCGACATTAAATGTATGAAATCCATTAGTCGAATGATGTACCAATGACGGTAACTTTTTGAATTGATCTTACCAAGTTTATGAAAGAGCAATGAGTGACAAACTGACTATATATGGCCAAACACCTTTCTTTTTAGAAAATAAGTGAAAGCTTATGTAAAAGTAATGAGCGACAATATATTGCTAAACACCTTCTATTTTCTTTAGAAGTACTTGCTAACATCTTCAGTCATAAACCATAGGCGTTAATAAGATTTTAAAATTTGGTACAAAGTTAGTGAGACTAGAAGGTCACATGTACGTTTCAATCCTTGGGTCATATCCCCCTTAAGTGAACTCATATTTCTATTGATTTTCTTACCTAAAGGATAACGAGGGCCAAACACCGATGCGTTATGCTGCTATTTGTGATAGAGAATGTATCACTGAGTTGCTTGTGAAAAAAAAATTTGCTTGTAAGTTTCATATATTGTCTGGAGTTAGATGAGATTCATTAATTAATTGGTGTTGTAGGTTTTTGTAATAGTAGTAATAGTAATGGAATTTAGATGAAAATCCACAGTTTGTTTTATAGCTTTCAAAAATCTAAAGCATTTTTTCGTAATAGTAGGAATACTAATGGAGATTAATCTCGATTACGAAGATTAACCTATGATTATTTTGACATTTGAGTATGGTCTTTGTTTATCTACTTTAACCTGAGTTGGCTTTTATTATAGGCTAGACTCCAGAGAAAGCGATGATGATGGAAGGATTAGGTTTCTCGAATGAGCTAAAGACTTGCCTAAAATCAGTATGTCCCGTGAACAACAAATATGCAAATATGAATAGTAACTTATGTGATAATAAATCCCATATTTTACTAATTATCACTATTCAATGAATACCCATTTGATATTATTAGATTTTAGGATGAACCATGTGAAAAAATTTTGATTTTGATGTTGTTTGTATTTTTAAGTGTTTATTCAGCTCTATTTTTTAGTACCCATTTGAAAAATAGGGGCTGTTTTAGTATGAATTTGATTATTGTTTGAAGTTATACTTAGAGCTTATAGTGTTTATAGAGCTAATACAAATTTTTTAGAAACATATTTGAGAAAAGTAAGTTTTTCTTGGCTTTCAACTCGGGTGGTTGTTTAATCATTTTAACAGTCCCCCCCCCCCCTCCCCCTCCCCCTGTTAGCTAAACACTAGATGTAGATGAGTAGGTATGATATGAGAAATAAAACATGTTGGATTAAATATATATATATATATATATATATATATATAGGGTAGGGTTATTTTCATAACCAAAAAAAGGTACAGAACTGCGAGAACTGGCAAGGACCAATCAGATTTTTTTAGATATTTATTTTTATTATTTAATTCAAAATGGTATAATGGTAAAATTACATTTTTTATTTTCTTTTTGAATTTTTTTAATATAAAACGTTTTTTAAGTTCCTAAATTTTAGGGTTTTTTTTTTTTTTTTTTTTTTTTTTGGTTTTTGGAAATACATTTTGTGCACATGTGTTTTGTAAAAAAGAAGGTTAACCACTAACTATATTATGACAATTGTATTTTTCGTTTATGCATAGGTGCTTTGTATATGCACATGTATCTTTAAGTAATATAACATAAATATAAATACAAACAACAAAACTTTAACAATAGATTTATGCAATTTCAAAATTTACAAATTGTATTACTCTAGTGATATGATATTTAGTTTTATCACAAACATCCATTTGTTTACACTTGTATTCAATTTTATTACAAATATATGTAGCGTGCACATGTGCATAATCCAATGTCTTTAACAGTTGGTTCATCTTTTTGGCGTGCACATGTATTCCTCGCCTGGTTCAAGAACCCATGAAATCTGCACATGTAATAAATGAATTATTTAATCATAAAAATTAACAAAACACATGTGCACTCTTCCTATTGCTCATCATACTCGTACCTGTAACGACAAAACACAAGTGTACACTTAAAATAGTAGTCAAATACATCGCCAACCTCTAGAACTTGTATGTTCACCAAGTTAAAAGACAAACATGCACATGTGTTTTTTTAATAACACTAGACTCGAACACATGTATTTTTAATTATATGGACACCATATCAAAGTGGATACACAAACCAAATACTTAAAAACTAGTTGGTATACAAATTTATACACAAACCATTTTATACATGAATCGGTTGATACGCAAATCGAAAACGAGAAAAATGCACTAATCAACTAGCACGTTGTTGGATCTGTTTCCAAACACTAACACAAATACAAACGAATCAGCGATATAAATTGTCGATATACAAAACATAAACAACTGCAACTATAAATCAAGCAAGGCTCTCTTTTTATCAATTCCCATCAATTCAACTCCTCATATCAATTAAAACATAAACAACTGCAACTATAAATCAATCACTGCTATTCAATATTTTAGCTGCTTATAGTGATTCTTCTATTTCTTATTACCATCCATCATCCACATATGCCCCACCATTCATCACAAATCTTAAAAAGGAGATCAAATACAAACAATAAACACAGATCGACAAAATGAGATCTAAAATAATCAATCAAAACCAAATCGGTCTAAACACAAAATCCCATAACATACGATCGATTATAGATCTATAAAATCACCATCACTTCTACACAAACACCTTACCCGAGACCTCTTTATGAGATCTAGAAGCCTTTGGCAGCAAGAAATCACACAAAGGATCTTTTTGGCAGCAAGAAAACTTAAAAAACGAACCTTTTTGTGGAGTCATTTCTTGATAGCAGTCGATCTAATATGGGGATGAAAATGAAGATTAGAGAGTGACGGCTGTTGTGGAGTCATTTCTTGATAACAACTGATTAGGGTTTTTTGGGAGAGAGAATGAATTATTAATATGAATTATAAATTCCCGTATATTATGGGAAATGATAGTGGAACGGTTTCTAGGATTTAATATAACTTGAAATTCCATTTGTACCCTTCCAACACTATTAATATTATTCAAAATCTTCATCATTATTACAATTATGCCACCTTTATTTGTAGCCATTGATCAAATATTTAATTGCTGTGATCGGTTCTCGCAGTTCTGTACCTTTTTTTGGTTCTGAAAATAACCCTTCACTATATATATATATATATATATATATATATATATATATATAACCCTTCACTATATATATATATATATATATAGGGGGGCTTTATTTTCAGAACCCTGTTAAGTGCGGGAACTACGAGAACCCTTCTAGACCAATGAGCTTTTTTTTAATATTAAAGATTATTATTTAATCTAAAGGGTATAATAGTAAATGACACTTTTTTATTTTATTTTTATTTTTTTAATAAAATTCCGTTGTTTTAGACACTTAATTTTCCGTTTTTTTTTTTTTTTTTTTTTTTTTTTTTTTTTTTTTTTTTTTTTTTTGTGCTTTTTTCCAGCATGCTTTGTTTTTAAAATTATTAGTGCATATGTTTTTTTACGAATTAATTTTTTTTATTTTAGTTCGTGCAATAATTTTTACAACATGCATGTTTTTCAAATAGTAAAGTGCATACATATTTTTTTGATAATGTAAATTTATAACAAACCAAGAACATATATGTTAAACACAAAAGTCGATATCGATTGAAATACAATTAAAATACAAATTTCTAAAAAGAAAAAAAATACTTGAATCTAATCGATCTATACATGTATGCACTAATAATATTTAACGCAAATGGACATATGTGCAACTCATTGTTATCAACATTTTTAGAAGTCGAACATATATGCGCGCCTTCAATAATCGTATTTCTTCAAACGCCGCATATTATCATCATGTATCTATGTGTGCATCCACTTCTAGATCTTCATTGCTATCACCATCTTCATTAACCTGGTACAAACATACGAGAAAACAATTAAACCTCAACTAAATAGGAAATGAACTTTTTAATCATATTTTTAAAACATACATGTTTTAAGCATACATGTTTATAGGCAATCATTTTTTTAAACAGACCTGTTTAAAACATACATGTTTAAAAAATCATGTTCTCAAACATATATGGAGAAAGCCTCACATATGTTTTGAACACGTATGTTTTGAACATACATGTTTTAAGCATACATGTATGTTTTGAACATACATGTTTTAAGAAAGCCTCACATATATGTTTTGAATATGTATGTTTTGAACATACATGTTTTAAGAAAGCCTCACATATATGTATGTTTTGAATATGTATGTTTTGAACATACATGTTTTAAGAAAGCCTCACATATATGTTTTGAATATGTATGTTTTGAACATGTATGTTTTGAACATAAAACATGTATGTTTTTCAAATTGACAATTAAAATGGCCGACCCACATATGAAAATATTAGAACCACCTTGTATAGATCGAATCTCTTGTTTTGCAAATATCTTTCCCCTTTCCATAAACCTGAAATACGCAATAGAGCAATTTATTTAGGTTAAAGAAGTGAATGACAGTGATAATGTTTTTGTAAATAGAAAACTAGATGGCAATTTTGACGATCTGATTTATGCTTTGATCTCAAACGGATCAACTAAAAGATATTAACTACAAGTTGCCACCCAGTATATTCAACGAATACCTCTTGCAGTGACTTTATACAAATATAAATCTGATTAGCTTGTTGTAATCATATTCAACACATTTTGTTACTAACAGATATTTTTTGCAAAAATCAAGAAAATATATATATATATATATATAGAGGGGGACTTTCTTACGAGAACCATTTTATCTGCGAGAACTGAGAGAATCACAAAAAACATACATGCACGTCTTTTAAAATAAAATAAAAATACATGCAAATCATCAATAATTGTAAGTATCCACCTATGTTCTACAATATCATCATGAACTCATCCTCTTTTTTCACAAAAACCTTGCACAAGGCCGCAATATTGTCGTTGCACGCCTTATAAGAACATACATGCACACCTTCAAAGAAAAATGTTGTAGTTTCAATTTCTTATCAAATTCTTTAGAACAACTATGTTTTTTTAAAAACATATATGTTGTTTTTAGAACATATGTGCAAAAATACAATTATTGAAGGCGTGCATGTATGTTTTTGGTGGTTCTCTCAGTTCTCGCAGATAAAATGATTCTCGCAAGAAAGTCTCACTATATATATATATATATATATATATATATATATATATATATATATATATATATATATATATATATATATATATATATATATAATATATATATATATATATCCAGGTCAACCCAACCTGCCCATGGCACCTCTATAAAAATTGTGAAAAACTTACGATGGCAGGTCATATGCACGAACAGTGTTGTCATTGCAGGCGCACGGCAATACTGGCTTGGATTCTAGATCGTGCATCCCACATAGAGTGAGCAGGCCCTGCACCAAAAAGAAAGAGAATATTAAAAGACATGATAATACATCAAGTATAAGGGAAAGAAAACAGATGGCTACTGTAATAATCTATAATGACACAAACAATAATAGTTGAAAAAAGCCAAAATTCAATTCCACTATGAAGATTGTTGGTATATCTAGTGAATTTTCCATAAGAATCGCACAATAGAAATACTGGGCTACTGGCTACATTTTGATATTGCTGGACAAATCTTTATTGATGAAAAAGTAGGAAACTCGCCTACTTTTTAGAGATAGGTTCTCAGAAGTTGCTATATTACACATAGGCATATGGTTACCTCCCCTAATCCCCCTCTTTATAGAGTGGTTTTGGCGTGAAAATATTATTATAACACGATATTAATTATGAAAATAGCACTGTTGCCTATTTTACTTGATAACCTAACCCGCTATCACTATCCACGAATTTCCCAAAACTTCATAAACGGGGCCACATAACACAAATGCTTTTGGGTTTTAGTTAAAGGACAAAACAAAACAATGATAAAAATAAATTAAACATAAAAACTCTGATGTTTGAACCTCTTGCTGCCGCACAAGCATAGTGATGCTTTAATGCCGCAAATCCAGCACAATCATATGGGTCAACTGGAAAGAAGATGGAGAAGCCTGATGAAACTGCCAATCCAGAGTGCCTAAAAGCCATAACCATCTTCTAATAAAGTTTGGTTGTCACAAGTCATACTAGTTGGATCTACAAATCAGGCTCCAGAACATCAAAATAATATCTGTTATACCTTTGCTTTAAAATTTGCCGCCACAAACAGATGATTGTTTCTTCCGATGATTTAAATCAACCCATCATCCTCTACCACACAAAGATAATTTAAGATCTGTGTTCGTGATGGTAGCCTGCAAAGAACAATAGCCATGGTAGCCTGAAAAAGAAAATAACAATTTGAAAAATGAATTTGGAAAACCGATAGGACAAAAAAAAACTAATAAAACTCACCCGATAGCCATATTCCTCTCCTTAGCCTTCTCCCGTTTTATAAATCTTCATTCCCTATTTATAAAAACAACCGAATAATCATCTTATTGAAACTGATCTTCGAAAAACCTTGGGTTTTCTTTCATGATCATGGAGGTTCGGGGTGGTTTAATTTTGATACAGAGAAAAAAAGTTGCTAGGGTTTTGTTTGTGGCGGCAGGGATTGAGAGAAGATCGTAGAGGGGAGAGAGAGAGAGATCTGAAAATAATAAAAATGGATAAACCGTTCTTGGTATATAACCCTTTTTATGGAAGAATTAAATTCCGATTTTGCCCCTCATTTAATTTTTTCTATCAAATTAAGTTACATATATTTTCAAAACTGACATTATGCATTGACATGATGTACCTTATGTATTATTAGGAGTAAAAAATGGGGTTCTCGCAGTTCTCGCACTTAACAGAGTTCTGAAAATAAAGTTACACTATATATAATATATATATATATATATATATATAATATATATATATATATATATATATATATATATATATATATAATATATATATATATATATAATATATAAATATTATATATATATATATGTATGATATGAGAAATAAAACATGTTGGATTAATATTATATATATATATATATATATATATATATATATAATATATATATATATATATATAATATATATATATATATAGGGGGCTTTATTTTCAGAACCCTCTTAAGTGCGGGAACTGCGAGAACTCTTCTAAACCAATGAAATTTTTTTAAATATTAAAAATTATTATTAATTCAAAAGGGTATTATGGTAAAATACAATTTTTATATTCTATTTGAATTTTTTTTATAAATCCGTATTTTTAAATATTCCAAAATTTTTGGATTTTTTTTTTTTTTAGGCTAGCATGGTTCCAGATATTACAGGTGCATATATGTTTTTTCTTATAAAAGATGAGGTGCATGTATGTTTTTTTAATATGTTTCTAGTATGTAATTGTTTACACTTTTTTTAACAACCTCTTGATATTTTTGCGTAACCATTATTATTTTTGAAAGTTTGATACACGAATCAAATAAACATTTATAAAATTAAAAACAAGATTCATAAATTTATATGTTACATTTCATTTAATTACAAATACAACAATACACACATGAAATAATGGCATCTTTTTATAAATTGCAAATTATCTTCATGTATAAATATGTTCATCAACTTCTAGGTCTTCAATGATCATCATCTTCAATAATCTGAAAGAATAATACACAAAAACAATTAAACCACAAACAAATAGAAAACGAAATTTAATCACAACTAGGATAACACATGCATGTTCATAGAAAACATGTATGTTTTTACCATACACCTTAATAAAGCTAAAAGATAAACATGCATGTTCATAGAAAACATGTATGTTTTTTTACCATACACCTTCATAAATATAATGGCTAAAGATGCATGTACATAGAAAACATGTATGTTTTTACCATACACCTTAATAAAGCTAATAGATAAACATGCATGTTCATAGAAAACATGTATATTTTTTTACCATACACCTTGATAAACATAATGGCTAAAGATGCATGTTCATATAAAACATTTATGTTTTTTTTTCATACACCTTAATAAAGCTAATAGATAAACATGCATGTTCATAGAAAAACATGTATGTTTTTTACCATACACCTTAATAAACATACTGCCTAAACATAAATGTTCATAGAAAACATGTATATTTTCTAATGTCAAACAAATGCAACACAGATTTTTACAAATGCAACACAGAATATTTTAAGAAAAAAATATTCACAAAGAACCCAAAATCATACAAACTGTTCATGAATAAAGCACTTAAAAAATCAATTTTTTTTAAAAACATCATTACCTCATTTTAATAAGTTGTTAAACTAATAACACACATGCACAAGCTTAAACTAGCAAACACAAATAAACAGGAGACCAATTTTTTATGTATGCAAAACATATATAATTCAAACACAAAATATGTATCTTTCCAAAACCCATTCAAGAATGTAAATTTGGCTCATGATTTATTTCAAAATTTACTAGTTTGACTTGACCATTAGAGGTCACTGCCATGGTAAACACCCACGAGGGCCTAACATAAAATAGAGGAAAAAACACACCATGGAATAATCTATAGTCCCAGCCACTGTATCCCATATCTATATTAGCCACAATTAATATTCAAAGAATCTACAGATGACCCACACAAATGATGAGAAGTCTCGAACCCATATTTTGATAAATTATCTCAAAATTCTCGAACCCATATTTTGATCGGAACCAAAAAAGAAAATATTAATTAATTAAGGCAATTGAAAATTGAAACACATTATATAAATCAACAGATCACAAGGAATTTGGCCAAAAACCAAATTGTATGATACTTACGCATGTTTTCTCAAAAAACGCATTGCTCGAACAGATGTTAGGAAACTCCTTAAAGAATTCGGTGTGTGACAGTCATCATACTCGTATATATAAAGTGTTCTTTTATTTTATTGATAGCAGGTATTTGTGGATCTACGATGGTTTTTTTTTTTTTTTTTTTTTTTTTTTTTTTTGTTCTTGGAGATCTTGTGGTGGCTGTAATTAGGGTATGGGAGGGGAGTTTGAGAGAGAGAAAGGGATACATACATCAAAACACGTAATGAGTGCTAAAAATAAGGGACAGTTTTTAGAAATACAAATTTCCCATAATACCCTTTCAGCTTTACAAGTAATGCCTCAATCTATCAAGTAATTACATTTATGGCACATTTCATTATATCCATTGATTAAACAATCTAACGGTTCAAAATGAGTTCTCACACTTAACAGGGTTCTGAAAATAAAGTTACACTTATATATATATATATATATATATATATATATATATATATATATATATATATATATATATATATATATTGGAATAACTGATGCGCAACATTTTCACTTGTAATTAATAGGTATTGTACTTTTTTGAGAGTTAAATGGAACTTGATATGAAAACAACCAAAACAAAAGAGAACAGTGGAGAACTCCATCAACCAAATACAAGGAAGTTGTGAAAGTGAAAAAAAAAAAAAAAAGACACACCCTCCTAAAAGATGTGTATAGGAAGGGACACCTCAAACAAACACTACAGCTAGACATGGACCGAAACAGAGACACTTAAACACCACCAAAGTTGAATTAACAAAACTCAGCACACCCAACCATCATGAGTCTAGACAACCATAACCAACATCCATGACATAAATTCAAACTAAAGCAAAATATGCACACCTTTGTATCTATTATGATTGTATTGGTTGTGTATCAAGTCAAAATACTACAAATAGTGTTGAATCCAACAAGTTATTCTTACTTTCTCATACCTTTGTAATTGAATATAATTGGTTATTGCTCACTTGTGCTTTACATGTTCGAAATAAAAATATTGTTTCAATAATTGAATTTCATTGCTGTTTTGGCAAGTTCTATTTGCTTTAGTTTATAGTTTTGAACTTTATGTTTGTACATATTTTGTATGCACACACATGTCAGGTATTTCACTTCATAAATTTGTATTAAAGGTAGGTGCACCTATCATGTGTTTGCAAAACATTGACCAAAGGGCTGGTCTTTGCAATGGCACAAGGTTACCCTAAAATTGTAACTAGCATTTTGTAATTATTTTGACAATACTACAAGTACTAATGATATGATAACCCATATTTTAAAAGTATATATTTACAAGAGATAGTATATACATAGTCTCAACCTTTATCAAATAATAAAATATTATTATAGTAATTAGACTAAATATGGGAACAGAATAATCTACATTGGCAAATCATTTTCTTATGACTATCATTCCATTTTTTTTTCACACGTTTGTGAAGGACCAATATACGAGAGTTACGATCCGAACGATTTATATGGAAACCCCAAAATCTTGGCCAATCTCAATTAAATAAAAGATAAGTTGTGAAAATTATTTGGTCAATGACTGGCTAAGTCAAAAAAAAAAACTCCCGATATTCCTGATAATCAAATACAAGTAATATGGTATATATAAACAACTTCACATGTTTTGAAGATCCACTCCTACCTTCTCCATATTTATCATCATCGCTGTCTTTCTTTTCTATAGCTTCATGTGCATGTACGTTTATATATATCTCCCCATAATTAACCACTTTTAAATACCATTGCCTTTCATCATAAATGAAAACAAAAAGAGAAGACCAACCCTTTTCAGTTTGTCGAGATGCTGCTCCTTTGATAATCTTTAAAACCAAAACCCTAAACTGGTAGCAAACTCATTATTTTTCTCTCCACAAAGATCAAGAAGTCAAAGGTTTTGCAGCTTTGGTGGTCAAGTGTTTGTAGCAGATTCATTAGGGTGTGTTGTTGATCAATCTGTTGTCCTTGTTCTCCTCTTTGATCTCTCTTACTTCGGCCTCAAGGTACCACGCTAACGCTTTTGTTATTCACATGTGTGATACACTAAACCAGATCTAACCATGCTTACTAATCATTAAAATCATGTTGCTATATTGATGTTGTGTCGTTAAATATGTAACCTCATGTATAAAAAGTATACGCCTATATGTTTGTTTTGTGTCGCGAGTTCATGGGTCAAGTTATTATTTCACGTGAACTAGTAGAAATGAAAATTTGCATGTAGGTTCGACTTCGAAATGATAAAATGAAGTTTACGTGTACTAAAAAGAATGAATAGGTGCATGTGCAGTTTGAATTCGAGCATATCGTCTATTATAATAAGCCTAAGAACAAATTTGACACACCTAACCCTAAACAATGATAAATTTACATGTTAGACCCCGAACCTTGCTATATTAACACTTTTAACCCTAAACTATTCCTAAACCTTTATAATTGTCATTTTGACCCTTAAATATTTTTAATTGTCATATATAATCTTAAAGTATTAAATTGCTAAATATGGAAACTTGCTATTTTTGGAAAGTTACTAAATATGGAAAGTTACCTAAAATGGAAAGAAAACTAAATGAAACCTTTATGATTAGGAAAGCTATAAAGCTTATGAGTAGACGTATGATTATTGTAGATTGGGTGAAGAAGGAGTGATCCCCTGCTTCTATTCGTTTCATTGCTTTGATTTGTGTGATCGGTCTAAGGTACAGATATTCTGACCTTTCTTTTAAGGTTTCTCATGATCTCTTTCGTATTCTGATCCGTTAGTTTCTGATTCGATTGCTATGATTTCCCCTTTGCTTGAACCTTCCCTGTTGATTCCATTTGATATGATGTCTGATATGAAGCTATGTTATGAAAACCTTTTCTACTTATATCTTGGAAATGTTTTGAGAAAAACTATTTTAAAAGAGGTTTATAAATGAGGCAAAACCATTTTTATATAAATATTACTAGCTTTTATGAAAACTATTTTTGGAAGACTAATTTTTACGAAAAACCTTTTTGAAAGAATATTTTTATGAGAATTACTTTAAAGGATCGTTTTATGAAAATCATGAATAAAGGATTGTTTAAAATGGACTTTTAATGGAAAGTTTTGAAATGAACTTTTGATATGAACCTTGACTTGATTATTCAATATGAACCTTGATCTGATAAACTCTGATTTGGACCTTTTGATATTACTTCTGAGATATTGAGATGTAGTTTCGGATATATGACCTTTTGATGTGACACTCTGATTTGATATGATACTTGACTCTTAGTTTGATACCCGAGCCATTTCTGTTTTCCTAGCCAAGAAGGTAACCTGGCCATGTCTTTGATGCACCATTGGCATGACTCATGTGTGGGTGAGTGATTTCTCACACCGTCCCCATTCTGATTATGATATGCGCATTACTTTGATTATGGATTATATATGTTCTGGGGGGCGTATGGATTGCAATCCTAGGTTCTGTTCTGTTTAGTGGATTTAACTATATATGATATGATTTCTGTTCTGGTGATTGGTACTGTGTGCTATACATGCCCTTCACAATTTCTGGGAGCTAGCTACTCCATTTGAAGAATGAGGACACCCCTCATATTATCTGATTATCTGAGAGGTCTCCCCTCTATATGATTTGAAGATTTGTGGTTACGATATGATATGATCTGTTTCTGGGCTCGTGGTGGATTACTATCCCTCTTTCTCTTTCCTTTATAATTATTCATTGACTTATCCCTTGGACCATATTACATCTGTTTGACCTTTGTTTCTGTTACTCAGTATTATTCTCTATTACTGTTTGTTATCGTTATATCTGTTCACTGAGCTCTCGTAGCTCAGCCGCATTTCTTTTCCTGCGGCAGGTTTTTAGTAAGAAGCTGAGAATGGGTGGAGAGTACCTGTAGACTTAGAAGACTAATAGCTATTCTGGATTTAGAAGTTATTATTGATATTTCAGAATTTGTATTTAGTGGAAGTTCATTTGTAACCTTATAGTATCTGTATTTCATTTGTAACCTTTGAGTATTCTTGTATTGCTATAGATGTATGCTTTGTTTGATTTGATATGAAACCATCATTGTGATATATTTTCCCTTGTCGGGTTGGGGTGTTACAGTTGCAAGTATTAAGGATGGGAAATATTACTATAGAAGGACGAATCATTTCAGGTGGTAAAGTAGAAACAGTTTGTGCTATACCGTGGATGCTCATAAGCCCGTCAGACACGAAAATGCCTTTCAAGTTAAATAGGATACAATTCCCTATTTATGTTTGTTTCGCTATGGCCATAAACAAAAGCTAAGGTAAGACTCAGGTTTTGCTACAACGCCCTGTCTTTTCACATGGTCACTTATATATCGTTGTTTCGAGAGTTAAAAGCAACCATGGTCTTAAAGTCTTTTGTTGTTAAAGTCTTAAAGTCTTTTCACATGGTCACTTATATATCGTTGTTTCGACAGAGATGACAACTACACAGATGAAACGACTAACGTTGTCTACAAGGAAGTGTTACATCGTCTTCATGCGTACTACTCATTTCTTTTATTGTTATTTACATTTTTTTATTGATATGAATTTTGTCATATTTTATTATACATATTTTGTCGTCTTATATATTTTTGTAACTCACTACATATTTGATATGGTATTTTTAGATTTTCATTTTTTAACGTTATTAAACAATATTAATTCAAATGAAATGATAGAGCTAGCCCGCCCATCGGGCAGATCTTAAAGCTAGTATTATATAAAGAAGTAAAAGAATAAACAATGAGAAAGGAATAAAGAAAAATGAGTGAAAGAATCAAGAAAAGAATAATTCAATGGTAAGTTTCGGTGTTTACCTTGTAATCATAAATAGTTTGAAATAGTCAATTCAGTTTGGAAAAATCATTTAAGTATTATAAGAAAGACACAAGTTAATATTTATGAAAATAAAGGACTTTATAATATAAATAAAACTATATATATTTCGTCATTTGTCTGATTTTATAATAAAAGTGATTTGAAATAAAAATCATAAGTTTAAAAGATTTTATCAAATTTTGGCATAACCCGCCCGTTTATACAACGTTTACAAGTCATATGACTTTAATAAAAATCAATTTGTCCAAAACTATTTTTTTCGACAATTTCAAATTCAACATTACTGTTTGTGTTCGTTAAATCAAACACATTTCAACAATAACTTTAAAATAATAAATACCTAATTTAATAAATTAGTTAATGATTAACCTTTAGAATTTGAATTATATTTATTGGTCCTTAGGCTTTATGGCCCGATAGTAATCTAATAAACGTATGTCAAATGTCTTAAGTTCATTACAAATCCAAATAAACCAAGTCAGCTAAAAGTCCAAACAAGTCCAATTTAAATCCAATATGTCCACTATATTGTATCCGATATATAGTCCAAAACTTGTCCAAGTAACTAAGTCACAATCGCACATTATAGTCCGTTATCCATTATATAATTTTAGTCCATATTATATATATGTGTAACCTGATTCACCCAAACGTGTCCGAAACTTTCCAATTGAGCATATATGTCAAAAATAAATAAACGTGTTAGTCCGATAATTCAATATAGGCAATAACCAAATATATAACACTTACACTAAAATAAACTTAAACTAAAACTAAACATAAATCCAACACGAATGGCTACGGCCCAATAAACAAATCCAAACCAAACGCACTCTACATGGGCTGCTGAGCCCATTACCATTTAACACTCACCCACACTAGCACAATAGACACATTTTGCAAATCAAATCAAACACCCCCTTTGTTATTTTTAATAAACCGAACCATTAAACACACTCATGAGTCATGAGTTTAACCAAAAACTCAACACTCTCTTGGGTGTTGTTACTCAACCTGTAGCAACAAACCCGCCCGCCGTGTGTTGTTGTTGAGCCGAGAGTAAAGCCAAGCAAACACACCTCTTGGCGTATGAGTCGCATCGACAAACACAAACAAACAAGTAGCACATATAATCTGATTCATCATCAAAAGTACGCAATACCAAACCTAACAAAACTCTAAAGCATTTCGAAACCAATCTGAGACCCATTACCTTTGTCGGGTTGAACTCGACCCGAATATTCAAACAATAAAAAATAACGAATTGGCAACAATAAAAAATATGCAAAACCAACAAGTCAAATCCAAATAACTAAGCAAACTCAAACCCGACAATGTCAATAAACCAAATAAGCAAAGCCATGTGCAAATCCGTGACCCAAAACGGGGTTTTCTACCCTTTTAATCAATCAAATACCACACGAGTTGATTTTTAAAACGTTTTTGATCTTGTTTTATTTCCACGAAAACATAAACTATTTGTTTTAAAACTGGCTGTAAATGAAAATAACAATGAAATAGGATTTTGATGCGCCTGTTGCCTTTAGATGTCACATATTAGAAAAACCTTATTATTAACATGGATCATGTTAGCACCTGTTGCCTTTAGATGTACATGAAGCAAAAGATAGAAAGCCCACCGATCTAAGATCTAAGAATCCATCTTAGCACCTGCTGCCTTTAGATGTACACGAAGGAAAAGATAGAAAGCCCACAAGTAACTAGCTTGTGGGTGGGTGGGGGTTTGTTTTGACGTCACAATCAAAGAAGAAAAAGAAAACAAAGCCCAATGATTGTTATCTTGGGTCGGCTGGTCTTAGACGAAGAAAAGCATTAAATTTGGAACAAAAAGAATATGCTATGTGTGGAGAACAAGAAACTTGGAGTAGGGGCCAAGGCACTCCATGTGTATAAATACACAACACATCAAAGGGAAGAGACAGACCATTCGGCTGAGAAAAGAGGGCCACGACACAAAAGGGTATTTCCCCATTTCGTTTTGACAACAAAAAAGAAAAGGAAGAAAAGGTGTAGGGCATGAGAGGCATTTAGTTCGAGGACCATGTAGAACATATATCATTATCATAACTATTAGTTATTCGGTTTACACATTTGAATTTGTAATGAACTTGTTTCGCTTATCGTTTAGTTAATACTTTGTTATGTTTATTGATATATTATGGGCTCACACGCTTAGGTGTTAGCCATGTTGTTGGTCCGGTTTAACTTGAGCAACTCATGAATTGACGAAATAAACACAAACACGTGCCGTTTGGACACGGAAAGTATAACGAGTTTATGATTCATGATAAGCGAAATTACAAGGTTACTCAAGAACCCACTTAGACACACTAATGACTTGGTTGGCTTTTCAATTAGGATAGTTGCAGACGGCTATCCCCAGTGAGATACAAATTAAGAGACACTTAGAAGCAAGCTAGGCTTGGGTTCTAAGTGTGTTGAGGATTCTAACACTCTAACTATGTTGAGGAATTCTCACTTCTTACTCTCGTTGAATGCGCACATTCTTCTTTGGTTGGAACGGGTTTATATAGCGGTGAGGTCACTGTTGCTTCACGTGAGAATAGTGATCTTGCCAACTGTTCGTAGGTAGGCACGTGCCTATACATCTAGCCTTGATGTCCTTTTGGTTTACCGGAATTGATAGCACCAGGTTCCCATGAGCTTCTTTTGTGTCTTGCGAAGGAACAAAGTTTATCTTCCCAAGAGTTTTCCCGCTTAAACTCTATAGTCTTCACCTAACCTTCTTGGTCTTTGATCAGAGAGCCGAGAGATCATCAAGGTATTCCTACCCTTGATGATCCTCTGTTCTTGAGCTAGAGTTCTTTGTACATACTGGCTGATGAGCACTTAGTAAGTTTGCAAGAACTCTTTAACAATATCTAAGGCATGAACTTCTGTTGTTGACGTTCAGTGGGTTTGTCTTCTTTAATCAGTGCATCCAAGATTCTTGGTGTCTCTGAATCTTAATCCTTTTTCAAGGAGTCATGTTGATCAGTCATAACTTCTTGATCAATTAGATTGAAGGTTGGTGAGGTGGTCATTGTCAATGAGAGAAAGGCCATCAAGGATATAGAGACATTTGTCAAATCTCAGTGTCCCTGATGTTTGCTCAAATACCTTACTCATTGAGACTGCGTCCATTGAGTAAATCGCTTCTTCAGTTGGTCTTTGCCAGCTCTTTGAAGAATGCTGTTTGAGCTACATCCCTTCATTAGGGAGAGACATTCTCACTGATCATCAGTGAGTTAGATGATCACTGATGTTCTGTCAGTGAGTGTCTAGGCTATTTTATGTTCAAATCATTGTTAGGGACATTTGGGTCAATTGTTGACCCAACAATCTCCCCCTATTTGAACATAAAGATGGCCCGGGTTATATCAGAGATAAGTGAGCATAACGACTTCTTCTTATATTCTGATTTACAACAAAGGTATAATGTACGGCAATTGTTTTAGCTTCAGTGTGATACTACTTGTTGGATTTTATCAGTGATAAGTGAGCATAACGGCTTCTTCTTATACATTGATTTACAAGTGTGATCTAAAGTAAAAAATCTCGCTATATGCTCTTGTCTTCGATACCTTTTGTTGAAGATGAAGTTTCAAGCTATTTTCTTCATCTTTAGTCACCATCTTTGTTCTTGGTTCGATCTTTACTTAGTTTGATGATGACCTCCTGAACATTTATGTTCAGGGTCTCCTGAGCTTTATTGCCCAGGGTATCCTGAGTATTCTCTTAGGGTCTCCTGTTTTTAGGGTCTTGCTTAGGAGGTTCTTCGTTTCAGTTCTTAGCAAAAAAACTTGCTAATCATAGATATCCTAAGCTATTATCAGTTTGTAAGTGAGCAAAAAGGGCTTCTTCTCACAAACTGATTTACAACAAAGAACCTTATACATATTATTTAGTAAAAACAAATTCTTTTTTGTCTTTGAACCATTTCTCCTTTTGTATACTCAGGTTCATGTTCCCTGATTCTTGTTCTGCTCGAGCCTTTATAACAATTATTTCGTGTGAACTCAGCTCCTGATGATTTGAGCATCAGGTTTACACATCTTCAGTTCTGGCTACCACAGATTCTCATGAATGCTTTCTCCCCCTTAACAGCTGCAACTTGAGTGAAAGATTTTGGAGTTCGTGCATTTATGGTTATGGTTCAGGCTAAAGGAACTCAGTTCCTTTGTTGAATGTCTATTAGTTAGAATAATAGACACTAAGACCTTTCAAGGAATCATTTTCATCCTGAAAGGTCCTCAGGGAGTGACTTATTGATGCTGCGAACAACCTGTCAGTGAGTTATGCTCTCTGGAAGTTTAGATCCTTTTATTCATAGTTTACATGAAAGAAGAGATTAGTTCACATTAATCTCTCCATGACTAGAATTATAAGTTATCTAAACTTAATCAGTAGTAAGTGAGCAAAGGCTACTTCTTACATACTGATCATTACATCAAAGAATTTCAATATTTATAATACCTAATTCTATTGATGCTGATAAAGTACGAGTACACTCTAGAGCTTGACTCTGTTCTCTTCAATTCTGCAACCTTTTTAGTTTTTAGTCCAGCGTCTTCGTACTTCAGTGCTCTGTGAACCAGCAACCACTCTGGCTAGAGACTTGTAAACTCAGGTAGCACTTGCTTCCTACCTGGTTTGAGCAATACAGTCCATGAACTGAACAGGCTGATTCCTCTTGAGGCAAGATCAACTGGTGTATCAGCGTTCTTCAAAGCGAGCATCAGGGACTGTTGTTACTTGAAAGTTTTGCATCATGGGAGGACTTGGTTGTGTTTCCTGCCCTTTCATGAGTTAGCCAAGTATAACCCAGGCTGTAAGCACGTCTCCTTGCTTACAGGCTGGGCAGCAACGAGGAGAGAACCATCAATGATTTTTTTCATCTTGTTGCTGAACGTCTTTAGGTGAAGTTTTTGAAAGAACAGGGACAACTTTATGCAATGATTTGCCCCTGTTTGTACTATTTTTACATATCCCTAAAGACGTATCCTCTTTCCCACTCTATCTTTTTCTTCAAATACCCCTGAACCCCCTCGTATTCGTCCATGCTGGTTGCTACTGAGATCAACCTTTTGAGCACTTCCAAATGTCACCACTTTGATGGCTAATGAGAATCTAATTGGAAATGAAACTCTCGCCATATATGTGACCTTTGATGATGAAAGCAATTACACAGGAAATCATAGTCCATTTAAACCTCCTTCAGATCAAAGGTACTTGAGATTCTTGACCCACAACGTCTTGGAGTACGTGTGTTGACTAGAATCCCTTGAAGACCGGTGATGATTGAAATGGCTTGCAAGGTGGATGGTGGTTAGATCAAGCATCACTTTGCACAAGAACGGTTTGAAAGTAGTCCTTGAATTTGAAAGGACGCTTGATAAAGTTTTAGTGGGGATTTAGATGGTGGGGATTTGTAGAGGATGGTGGTCGAATGTTATTAGCCGTCATTTAAGAACGGCTAAAAGTTATTAGTAGTCATTTAAGAACGGATCTAGATCATAAGAATGATCCACCCACTCTGATACCACTTTTTGGTCCGGTTTAACTTGAGCAACTCATGAATTGACGAAATAAACACAAACACGTGCCGTTTGGACATGGAAAGTATAACGAGTTTACGATTCTTGATAAGCGAAATTACAAGGTTACTCAAGAACCCAATAGACACACTAATGACTTGGTAGGCTTTTCAATGAGGATAGTTGCAGACGGTTATCCCCGGTGAGAGACAAATTAAGAGACACTTAGAAGCTAGCTAGGCTTGGGTTCTAAGTGTGTTGAGGATTCTAACACTCTAACTATGTTAAAGAATTCTCACTTCTTACTCTCGTTGAATGCGCACATTCTGCTTTGGTTGGAATGGGTTTATATAGCGGTGAGGTTACTGTTGCTTCACGTGGGAATAGTGATCTTGCCAACTGTTCGTAGGTAGGCACGTGCCTAGACATCTAGCCTTGATGTCCTTTTGCTTTACCGGAGTTGACAGCACTGGGTTCCCATAAGCTTCTTTTGTGTCTAGGGAAGGAAAAAAGTTTATCTTCCCAAGAGTTTTCCCTCTTAAACTCTATAGTCTTCACCTAACCTTCTTGGTCTTTGATCAAAGAGCCGAGAGATCATCAAGGTATTCCTGCCCTTGATGATCCCCTGTTCTTGAGCTAGAGTTCTTTGTACATACTGGCTGACGAGCACTTAGTAAGTTTGCAAGAACTCTTTGACAATATCTAAGGCATGAACTTCTGCTGTTGATGTTCAGTGGGTTTGTCTTCTTTAATCAGTTCATCCCAGATTCTTGGTGTCTCTGAATCTGGATCCTTGTTCGGGGAGTCATGTTGATCAGTCATAATTTCTTGATCAGTTAGTTTGAAGGTTGGTGAGGTGGTCATTGTCAATGAGAGAAAGGCCATCAGGGATATAGAGACATTTTTCAGACCTCAGTGTCCCTAATGTTTGCTCAAATACCTTACCCACTGAGACTACATCAATTGAGTAAAGCGCTTCTTTAGTTTGTCTTTGCCAACTCTTTGAAGAATGCTGTCTGAGCTACATCCCTTTATCAGGGAGAGACATTCTCACTGATCATCAGTGAGTTAGATGATCATTGATGTTCTGTCAGTGAATGTCTAGGCTATTTTTTGTTTAAATCTTTTTCAGGGACATTTGGGTCAGTTGTTGACCCAACACATGTTATGATTGCTACATTGATTTTATTATGTTTATAAAGACTTAATGCAGTTTAGTTGGATAACTTATATGTTCATCGTTCAAATAATATGTTCGTTTATTTTCTTATCGTTCTATGTCTATTGTCTAGATTATCATAGTGTAGCTCTTTAGCTATGTAGGTAATCCGTATCACTATGGTCGGTACCTGTGGCACTGGATCACGTGTGCCCTTTCTTAGGACTCGTGGATTAGGCCCCCGAGGTTAGACTAGGAAAACCACTAAAACAAGTAAGTTATCATAAGTGCTCTTAAAAATAGGTAGCACTTGAGAAGAGTAGGTTTCGCTACTAGCCCTAGGTTACCGTAGATGAATTGTATAGATTAGTTAGAAAACACTTATTCATGAATGTGACTGAGTAGACTGATAATTTACTTCAGGGATATAGGTTGCATTCATAGAACTAGGCGCGACTAGCCCTCGGTGTAGTTTACAATAGATAGGAAATGTTGCATGCAGTTCCTGGTTCTACCAACATAAGTCATTAGGTCATTCCACTTGTAAACGGATAAATGAAAATGCAGTAAGATTAGTATGGCTAGCACTTTCTTCTTAACTTGATCACAACCGTAGTTTAATTTACTTTATTTTATTTTATCGTTTTAATAGTTTATTTATTATCAAATCAAAACCCCTTTAAAACTTGTAGAATATTCACTAGGTTAGCTATTAAGTTCATCTAGTCCTTGCGAACGACCCGTAGTTACCAACTAGCTAGGATTGACCTGGTACACTGCCTGTTAGTGTTAGTCTAATAGGAAAGTCGGCAATTATAAATTTAAAACTAGACGTAAAATAACACATCAGAAGTATTTCCCCAGGTCTCGTATCGGACCTGGGCCTTGTCAGGCTTATGTTTGGGGCGAGTCTAGAGTGTGTGGGCCTTAGTCAAGTGGGCTAAAGGCCATATACGCTATCAATAAGCTTTGATGAAATCCATCTGGGATAAAAGTTCAAAGAATCAAGAATCTTTGATGAGATCTATCTAGGATAGATGTTCAAAGATATTAGAGTAATGGAATAAGTGAAACATTTCTACCAGAATCTAAATGTATAGAGAATCTTAATACGTAAATAATATGCAAGTGACGATGTTTCTATGAGAAATACAATCAATGAGATGACACGTGATAAAAGATTTCTTGTGAAAGTGAAATACTCAAGTGATGGTATTTTCAAACATCTAGATATTCATAAGGCTCATATATGAGGGTTAGCATTTTAGATCTGTAAATCAAACTACTTGAAAAAGAATAGGTTTGTAGATCATGAGTGAAATCTCATGCTACTTTGGAATGTTCATGTAAAGTTAAAAGATACATAAAGGAGGAACAGTTAACTACGGGTAAACACTTCTTGAATAACGATTGCATTAATGTGTTTACGCTGAAAGTCCTTAACATGACCTAATGTGATAAAAGATTTCTTGTGAAAGTGAAATAGTCAAGTGATGGTATTTCCGAAAATCTAGAGATTCATAAGGCTCATATACGAGGGTTAACATTTTAGATCTATAAATTAAACTACTTGAAAAAGAATAGGTTTGTAGATCACAAGTAAAATATCATGCTGCTTTGGGCTGTTCATGTAAAGTGAAAAGATACTTACAGGAGGAACAGTTAACTGCAGGTAAACACTTCTTGAATAAGGATTGAATTAATGTGTTTAAGCTGAAAGTCCTTAACATGACCTAATCAGAGGAGCTTACATTTGAGCATCTAAAGCGAGAGCATGGGAAATTAATATTAGATCTTTTAACTAAAGAATAAAAACCATGAAAGTAATTATTGATCTGGAGCGATCTATGGGATGAAAAATTCTTAGTATTGCAAGACTTAATATGAGGAATAAAGATATGTTACAAACGTACATAGCTTTAGGGAAAATAGTTTGGCACATGAAATGTGTAAATGTTGAGTTGTTATGAACAAATAGAGAAGCCATGTGACTTAAAGATTTGAAAGTATAAAATTTCAAATTAGAGAACGCGCTACTACATCGCGGTTTCAGGGGCTTGTACTGAAGTTCTCAGGAACTTAAGAGAATCGGTATCAAGGAGTCAAGGTTCCTATTTGTTAGATAATTGCATTTTACTTATGCGTAAAATGAAGTGTATCATTGAATGCTTACTTCGAGTGTGTCATGATTTAACTAAGTTCATAAATATCCAATATGTCTAAATCACTGTTACCAAGACTCACTGATATTCTTTGACTGTAAGATAATAATAGATTAAAAGTAAAGTGAGGCTCAAGAGTCCTTAAAAAGGATTAGTCAGAAAGATAAAGTGGTGGTTACTCCTAGAACTATGTAATATGAGCTTAATCAATTGACCAGGAATAAGAAGTAATGTCATAGACTCCTGCAAATTAGACATGACATTATGATAAGATTGCCATTTAGCGTATTCTGAATCCGTGAATGAAAGTCATTTCATTCTAAAGTGGTCCATAGCTGCTTATCATGTTGGGAGACCGAGATAAGTTGAACAACTATTATGAAAGTTGTGATACTCTGAGGAGTGTATCAAGTTTCACTTGCATTATGCGGGAAAAATGTTGGACGTGGCCAAGATCGAGAAGCGGAGACATGGATTAATCAATTAATGGCAATCTAGGATAGTGGCGTACTATCCCAAAGACTTGACGAGATATGACATTCGTGTATTGGCTGATCTATGTCTCAGATGTCTAACGATGTTTCTAATTATAACACCCATAAGGGCATCTGTCTAGGTTTAAGGGAAGGTATGTTAGGTATTAGGATTGTCAAAGAAGGCAATTTGCAACTCTAAGTTGAAAAAGGCTGGAGAGGATATTTTTTCGGGCCCATTGTAGTGATCTGATTTATGAGAGCATGGCCATGCGAAAAATGTCTAAGAACACTATGGGAGACAAATCAATCAAGATAACAAGAAATGATGAAACTATTGCTAGAATAACATATCCATATGTCTGGTACTTTCTAGAATATCACAAAGTGAAAAGGGATATAGTCATACACCTAAACTCAGCTGAGGTTTGCTGTATTTTTTGTTAATCACTACGTGGGTATTGAATCGGTTTCTATTAGCCATGTACTTGAATGCTTTTCTAGGATCCTCTTTGTACTATGAAAGTGTATATCTTCTTGTTGCTTTGCACAAGTAGGAGTCTAAAAGGATTTATGTGCAAAGAACAACGTCTTTCACAACTAGTACTAATAGAAATCCCGATGGGTCACACCAGTGCCCACTAAATAGAACAGACAAGTTGGCAATGAGAAAAGTGATACAAAATGAAATGGAAATGATGAGGAAACAAGAATATTGAAATATAATTATAGACGGGTCAAAAGGTAATTATTTAAAGCGTGTATATTTATATGAGATAATTATATTAAGTATAAAAAAGTCAAAACAACAACCCTTAAGGGGTATGGGTCGGCCAAATCCTACAAGGTTGAAAAGTTGTCAAACTTATATACTTAGGGATAATTCTAGAGTGTTCTAGTTGTATTAGGATTATCTTTAGGTGCCCTATAAATACAAGGCTTCCTAAACTAGAACCATAACTAATCCTCTAAACCTTAAATCTCTCCCCTCTCCTCTCCTATAGTCAATCGATCAAGCATAAGGGTTCTAAACCCGAACTTGATCGGCTATCGACTTTTTAGTCGATCTATAAGTCAACTGGGTCGACCCCGTACACTCCAACTACGTATAGGATCTAGCCCTTGTTCTACATGTGTAGTAATGGTGGGAACCTGATGAAACCAGTGTGGTGATTCTCCCCATACAAACCCCTAGACAGTCGAACAAGGAAGCATAAGAAATAAGAAGGCGATTCCGTGCACACAGACAAGAGTTAGGAGCTTATGTTATTGCATGATCAAGTAAGTAACTCTATAAACACCCTTAAACGTGTCTAGGTTTCGGGTATATCTCTGATTAGGAGATCTATTATTAAGGGTTTGGTCTGCATAGCCAGTATGTATTTATTTTTGGTTATGCATGTTTTATAATTATGCGAGCGATCACCAAAACCCTACATAAATTCCTCATGACTTCTTTAAAACCTAAAAGTATTACAATAATTTATAGTCTAAAAGAGTCTTATGGAGAAATCTAAGAATCTATACTAAAACTAAAACAAGTAAAAAAAAAATTAACTCTTATGAATTTTAGCAAATCTTTAATAAAATAAAAATAAAAATAAATGAAAATATTAAAACATAGATTACGACAATTATAAATTGTCGTTTTTACCCTTTAATCTTCTCGAACTACTGAAACACACTTGACTTCGCATGTCGACTGAAGGACCGGTGAATAAGCCAGAGCAGCTAGAACTCGAACATGCACTGAATCATTTGAATGCGATATTGGTCAACATGATGAAAATTTTATAGTTTCTGAATTTTTTACTTGTTTTGATGATTTTCTCATAAGCAAATTATGATTATAATTGTAATATGTGTAACAACTAATGATTGTATTGATTGAATTAATAAACTATTAAGAATGCAATAAACTATTAAGAATGCAAGAGATTAAATAGAAGAACAAGCGGATGAAATCGTAAGTGCTAGATGATCCTAAACTAAAATGCTTAACACTCTGTTCCCGACTATAAAACGGAAAGAAGAGAGATGGAGAGGCAAAGAAAGAGAGAAGTGAATAGGAGAAAAAAAGTAACTCCTAATACCGTCTTCCACGGGTTATAGGTCCTAATACCGTCTTCCACGGTGTATGGGGAAGGTTGAGACGTAGACAGTCTTACCCCTACTTAAGGTAGAGAGGCTGCTTCCAGTTCTACCAAAGGTAGAGAAGTGAAGAGGAGAGGAATAAGAAATTGTTTTCTTATCTTGTGTTCCCGAGTTGGAAAGAAAAGAGAAAGATGCAACAAAAAAAAAGCTTTAAAATCAACTTCTCTCCATTTCATCTCAATTTGGGAAGAAAATTAGGAGATTAATTTTGGTTGTAATTTACCATCCTTTACTTTCCTCTCCCCTTCTAAAAAATCTCAAGAACACAATTTTTTTTTTTATTACCATCCCAAACCTTTCCCTTTCACTCTATAACTAATCTGGCATCCTCCCATCTACTCACAATGCTACATCAAGATAACTTGAGATTTGGAAAAACAAAACTGTTCCACAGTGAGAACTGGATGATAGACGAAGTCTAAATATGATGCAATCAAAATTATGGGAATTGATATGTACACATGGGATTTTACTTTGCTTAGTTAAGTGAAAGGGATATGAAAGTGAAATCATATTGTATTGCATTGAGTCAAAATGAGTACAGGGATAGTAGTATTTATATAGGACTGAAACTTGTAACTAACTAACTGCTATGCTACTTCTAGAAGATTCTAGAAACATCTATGCTAAGTTAAACTATAAGCTACATTCTATTACAAGGGATAAGATAATCATGTAGTAATATGTAAGTCTTGTGTTGGGACTGTAGTCTTGGACTTGTTCTTGTAGCAGCATGAACTTGAGCTTGTGCAACATTGACTTCTTGTGTTTCACCTATAGCATTGTGTGTCTCATTATCCCCTACAAATTGGCATTGTGTATGGATCACAAATGCTCAATTTGGATAAACAATTGAAGTGAAGTGGTCTATGTAAAGCCTTGGTAAGAATGTCTGCTGCTTGTGCTTTGGAAGGTACAAATGTAGGTAGAATAAGTCCAATTTTGACCTTATCTCTGATAAAGTGGCAATCTATCTCAATGTGTTTTGTTCTAGCATGTTGAATTGGGTTCGATGCCAGGCTATAGAAGAGGCATTGTCACAGAAAATCTTTATTGGTGTAGAAATTGGGACAAGTAGATCTTTGAGTAAACTTTTGACCTAAGAAACTTCATAAGTAGTGTCTGCAAGTGACCTGTACTCAGCCTCAGTAGAAGATCTTGAGACCACATTTTGCTTTTCGGATTGCCATGAAATTAGACTACTCCCAAGAAAGAGGCAATTACCAGAGACTGATCTTCTAGAATAGGGGCAACTAGCCCAATCACTGTCACAATAGGCTGTTAGGGTGAAACTGTTAAGAGTTGGGAGGAACAAGCCTTGACCAGGGCATAATTTGATATATCTAAACACTCTCATGAGGGCCTTGAGGAGAGGTATTATTGGCTCTTGAAGGAATTGGCTTAAAGATTGGGCTGCAAATGAAAGGTCAGACCTGTTCATTGTGAGATAGAGAAGTTTTCCAACAAGAATTCTATAAAATGAGGGATCAGTGAGAAGTTCTCCATCTGTTTTGTTGAGTTTAACATTAGGGTCCAGTGGAGTAGCTGCAGGCTTGACATGTAACATGTTGGCTTCTTTTAGTAGCTCAAGAGCATATTTCCTTTGTGTCATAACCAAACCAGTAGAATTCCTGAGACACTCAGTGCCTAAATAATAATGAATTGGACCCAAGTCTTTGATGCTGAAGGTTATACCCAGTTGGTGTTTGATGTGGTTAACGAGTGTTTTTTCACTTCCTGTGATGATGATATCATCAACATAGACTAGAAGGGAAATAGAGGAAGTAGTAGTGTGAATGGTAAACAAGGAGGTGTCCACATAGCTTTGCTTGAAGCCCAAACCTTTCAAATAAGTAGTAAGCTTGTCAAACCATTGTCTGTTAGCATGTTTCAAGCCATAAAGTGATTTTTGAAGTTTGCATACAGTGTTTGGTGATGTGGGTTTAGGATAGCCTTGTGGAATGGTCATGTACACTTCTTCAGGGAGATCACCATGCAAAAATGCATTGTTGATGTCCAATTGTTCGATGTACCATTCTTTTTGAACTGCAATTGTCAGTAATGTCCTAACAGTGACCATCTTTGCAATTGGAGCAAAGGTCTCAGTGTAATCAGTCCCTTCTTTTTGGTTGTTGCCTTTAGCCACTAGCCTGGACTTAAACCTTTCTATGGTTCCATCTGCCATATACTTGATTTTAAATACCCATTTTGAACCAGTAGGAATCTTGCCAGGAGGTAACTCAGTGAGAATCCAGGTGTTGTTATCTTCAACTGCAGTGATTTCCTTTTCCATTGCTTTGACCCATCTACTGTCTTTAGATGCTTGGACAAAAATGTGTGGTTCCACTAATTTATCTATAGAACAAATTAAATGTTTGTGTTGTGGTGTGAGATTAGTGTAATTGATGTATTTAGTGAGATGGTATTTGGAAGTGATGTTGTGTACAGAGGACCTTTTAGGAAGGGAATGGTGGTAATCATCGAACTTGGTGGGGAGGTGTTTGGTTCTAGTTGATGTTCTGAGTGGAGGAGGTGGTGGTGGTGGTGTAGGAGATGGAATAGGTATAGTAGATGTTTCAGAAGGTGGTGTATGGTTTGGTGTAGGTATAGATCTTGAAGAGCTTGTTGAGGGTGCTGATGTGGTTGAAGTTGGGGTGTTTGGTTGAGATGCAGTGGTATTGGTAAGGGATGTAGGCTCAGTTGTATCCATTGGTGCAGGGTTAGGTGAAGGTATAGGTGTGATTATTGGTGAAATAGGATCAGTATATGGTGGAATTGTGGGTGGTGGTTCATTGGAGGTGAAGGGAAAAACTGTTGTGGGTGATGGTGCAGGGTAACAAGTATTGGGACTTTGGTGAAAGGGGAAAATTGTCCCATCAAAGGTAACATTTCTACTTGTGATGGTTTTCTTTGTTGTGGTGTCATAAACAATGTAACCTTTTTGGTTTGGTGGATAGCCAAGTAGGACTGTGGGGATGGATCTAGGGGCAAACTTGTCATTGGTATGACTGTGAACATAGGATCTGCAACCTATAATTCTGAGATGATCAATGTTGGGTGGTGTGTTATGAAGAAGTTCAAAGGAACTTTTATAATTTAGAACTCTTGATGGGAGTCTGTTGATTAGGTAAATGGAGGTAAGAATACAATGACCCCAAAGATGTTTTGGAAAGTTTGCTTGAAACTGGATGGACCTTGTCGTTTCTAACAATTGTTTGTGTTTTCTTTCAACTCTACCATTTTGCTATAATGTATAAGGGCATGATGTTTGGTGGATAATGCCATGAGTTTTGAAAAATTCATCAAGTGAGTGATTAAGAAATTCTGTCCCATTATCGCTACTAATTGTTTTGATTGACTTTTGAAAGTGATTTTTGATGTATGTATGGAAGGTTTTGATGGTGGATGCAACATGATATTTATTTGGTAGAAGATAAGTCCAAGTTGCCCTTGAGAAATTATCAACAATGGTTAAAAAATATGTACATTTATTCATGGTTGGGTGTCTATATGGACCCCATACATCAAAGTGAACTAGATCAAAGACTGACTTAGCATGTGAAATACTAACAGGAAATGGTAAAACAAGATGTTTAGACAAAGGACATATAGTACATTTGTTGTCTGTGTTTTTGAAAGAAGAAATAGGTAAAATTTTGATTTTGTTGAGAACTTGAAAGGAGGGGTGTCCCAATCTTGCATGCCATAGGTGATTGTTGCTGATATGTGAGAGAATGATTGGTGAGTCAGCTGGTTGTGGTTCTGTTGAAGAAGTAAGGGTGTAGAGTCCACCACAGAGGGTTCCTGATGTCCTTTTTCCACTATGGTCCTGAAAATAGCATGAGTTGTAAGTGAAGGTGATTGAAGAGTGTATGGATCTCAGTATAGTGCTTATGGAAATGAGGTTGTAAGTGAATGAGGGTACATAAAGGACATTGTGTAGTATGAAGTCTTTGTGGATACAAACTGAGCCTATTAAGTGAACCTCTGTAACATGACCATTGGGCAGTGAAACTAGGATGGGTGGGTTGCATTTTTTGATATTAAACATGAGTGAAAGTAATATACAGATATTATCAGTTGAACCACTATCTATTATCCAAGTGTCTTTAGACTTAGTAACATAGGAGGTAATGAAAGAATGGATGATGGAAAATATGCCTGCCATGTAGGTAGGAAGGAGGTTTGGATCACTATCTTTGTTTTGCAGCATCAGTAAAACCTGGTTTAGCTGGTTTTGCAACATGTCCATCCTTGCACTCACAAAGTGATCTGAGCTTGACTGATCAAAGGTCTGTGAATCTCAATTTCCCAAAGGAGTGTCATTCTCACCAACAACCATGTTCACAGTTGCTTTTCCTTTGTTGTTCTGTTGAGTCCTTTGGGCTGGTGGTATGTATTTGCCATGAAGGGGGTGTCCTACAGGCTAGCCAACAAGTTTATAGCACTTATTACCATAATGGCCTTCTTTGTTACAGTTTATGCAGATGATCCCCTTTCTGAAATTCCTTCTCCTCTCAGGTTGAACTAGTGTTTGGATTTGGGTATTAGTTCTGTTGGGTTGATTGTAAGGCCTGTTTGGGTTAGATCTTTGTTGCCTGTTATAACCACCAGTCATGGTATTGAGAGCAATGGGTGTAGCAGCTTGTTGTTTGGGTGTATCTCTTTGGGATTCTTCCTGTCTTAGCAAACTGATGGTAATGGTTGTAACAAAAGGATTTGACCCCTAACATTTGTGTAACTCTCATCTAGTCCCATAAGGAATTGAATAAGCCTTTTCCTTTGGTCTCTTTCACCATTAGTTTTCCCATTTTCACATATACATTTACAGCTACAAGCATAGGGTGCTTTAAGGGCATCCAATTCATCCCAAAGACCCTTAAGTTTTTGATAGTAAACCTCAATTGTGCTATTATTCTGTTTCAATTGAACAATGGCAAAAGTAACCTGATAAATCCTATGTCCATCAAGCTGTGAGTAATGCTCATTGAGTTCAGATCATAAAGCAGATACATAATGCACAAAACTTAAGTTGTTACTAATTTTTTCTGACACAGTGTTCGAAATCCATGAGATCAGCATATCATTGGCCCTTTCCCAGTGTGGTCTAAGTGGTGAATCAAGTACAGGTTCATCATACTCGCCAGTGACAATTCTCAACTTATTTCTAGCATTCAAAGCAATTGAAATGGATCTTTTCCAAGTACTAAAATTCTCTGAACCTGTTAACTTTTTGGAGATGAGTATCAAACCTGGATGATCATTTTGATGGAAGTGAAGTGGATGCAAAACTGAGTTACGATCTTCTTGATCCATTGAATTAACACCAGAAGTTCCAACTCCATTAGAATTACCAGAGTTAGCCATTTTCACCAAACTTTGACTTTTCTAACAAACTTTGACTTTTTCTTTAACTAATTCTTGATTCTTGTCATTTGATCAATCTTGATGATGTTTGTTGTTGATTATGCTTTGATTGGTGTAGAAAACATGGATTGTGACTGATTTCAACTATTTATGAGTTTTAGTTACTGTTTGATTGAGATTTGGTTGTTTTAAATGAAGAATTCAGTAATAATGGTGATTGATGATGGTTATTGATTGATATTGGTGGTTTTGGATGAAGAATAATGGTTGTTATAGTAGTAAAATGGTTATTGTGACTGAATTAATGGTGGTTGTTTGAAGAAAATTTTGGCGGGAAAATTTGTTATGATGGTGAAAGGCAGTTATTGTTGCCCGAATTGGCTCATCACCATAGTTTGTGGTGGTGATGGCTCTGATACCATTTAGTTAAGTGAAAGGGATATGAAAGTGAAATGATATTGTATTGCATTGAGTCAAAATGAGTACACAGTAGTATTTATACAGGACTGAAACTTGTAACTAACTAACTGCTATGCTACTTCTAGAAGATTCTAGAAACATCTATGCTAAGCTAAACTATAAGCTACATTCTATTACAAGGGATAAGACAATCATGTAGTAGTATGTAAGTCTTGTGTTGGGACTGTAGTCTTGGACTTGTTCTTGTAGCAGCATGAACTTGAGCTTGTGCAACATTGACTTCTTGTGTTTGACCTGTAGCATTGTGTGTCTCATTACTTTGTACACATAAAATTACATGGGGTATTTTTTGTGTTATTCATTAATTGTATGTGTGCAAAGTAAAATTCAATGTGTACATATCATTGCCCCAAAATTATTTACTATGAAGAATGCGAAATCACTAAGTGGATTGAGAGTAGAACGAGACAGTCATAATGGAATTAGACATAACAAAATGATAAACTAGACAGAATCGAAACGCCTAAAGCATCCCAAATCTCGAATTTATTAGTATAGTTATGTATAGTCTGTTATGTATTAGCTCAAGCCTAGTTTATATCATTTGTAGGGCTCGGCCCATCACAGGAATCCCTAATATGTATTGTTTATATATTTGTAGTTTGTGGGAATGATAAGACACACAATTCAAAAGTCTCAATACCGATCAATATGGTATCAGACCAATCCCTATAATCTCTCCCCTCTCACGCCTAAAATCTCTCCCTAAAATCTCTCCCTTTAATCTCATACGCTCCTCCTTCTCCTTCCTCCCAACACTCCATCAACAAATAACCATGGCAGGAGATGATAACACTGCACCCAAATCCAACGAAACAAATGATAAACCTTATGGCATCACAAACATCAAGACATACATCCCTCTTGTGCTCGATTTGAACAAACTGAACTATGACTCCTGGAGTGAGCTATTCACGTTAGATTGCAAAAGCTTTGGATTCATTAACTTTATCGAAAGTAAACCGTTGAGTACGAACCAAACCGATGAAGAATGGGGAAAACTCGACTCACTAGTGAAACTTTGGATCTTTGGAACCATCAGTAAGCCGCTCCTCCAAAGGGTCCTGAAGAAGAACACGACTGCTAATGATGTGTGGAAGATGTTGAAAGACATTTTTCATGATAACAAGAGTGCAAGGGCTATGCAACTAGACAATGATCTTCGCAACATCAAACTTGGAAGGCTTTCGATAACCGAGTACTTCCACAAAATAAACCGCCTGGCTGACCTTCTAGCTAACATTGAAGCACCTGTGGATGAGAAGAATCTGGTTATATATGCCATCAATGGCCTTGGAGACAAGTATGAGCAAGTTGCGGGTATCATCCGTCATCGCGATCCTGCTCCCACCTTTGCTCAGACCCAATCTATGCTCCTCCTGGAAGAGAGTCGTCTTGCACGTAAGACCAGTCGTCACGCTGCTTCTCATGACATCACATCATCCCCATTGGTTCTCCTTGCTGCTCGTGACACCAACAGAAACAAAAACCCTGGTAAAGAACCATGCCGCAATTTTCAGCGCCGTGCATGTACCTATGGCGAACGATGTAGGTACGTCCACTCCAACCCCACTGGTACACGGAATGGGAACAACACACGCGGGTCTGTTGCTCAATGAAACAACACCACTGGTCGCGCCTTGCAAGGTTCTGGTCACCGTGTTACTTTTATTCCTACCAGACCCTGGCCAAACAGCAACAACATTGGGTCGAGAGGAATCCTAGGCCCAACACCTGGACAAACTCAAGGTCGTGCTACTATTAGACAAACTGGGTCCAACCCAGTTAATACACCTGTTGCTTTTGGACCTTCAGGCCCTATGGTGTATAACACTGGCCCGTTACATGGTACTTGGGGTCCTCAGATTGTGTACGGTCCCTATGTTGATCAACCTACTGCCCTCCCTCAAGCCTTCAATGCTGTGAGTCTTCAGGATTACGATGACCACGGGTGGTACATGGATACCGGTGCCATATCGCATCTTGCTTCGGATGTAGGTAAACTCACATCCATTTCTAATAATAGCACTATATCATCTATATTAGTTGGTAATGGTAATTCTATTCCCGTCCTTAACTCCGGCCATAGCATGTTGCCTACCTTGAATAGGCCCCTTCATCTTCATAACGTACTTGTTATACCAAACATAATTACAAACCTTATATCCGTTCGCCAATTTATACGTGATAATAACTGTTCTATTGAATTTGACCCATTTAGTTTTTCTGTGAAGGACCTTCGGACCCGCCACCTGCTCCTCCGATGTAATAGCAACGGAGACTTATACCCGGTCTTGCCTCCTAATAAATCGCCCACCGCACTTGTGTCAACCAATCAATCTACGTGGCATCAACGACTCGGTCACCCGAGTAATGAAGTGTTACGTTTTTTAGTTTCCAATAAAATGATTGATTGTAATAAAACAAAGACTACTTCTTTGTGCAATGCTTATCAACTGGGCAAGCATACTAGGTTGCCTTTTTCCATTTCTAATTCTCGTGTTGAAAACATGTTTGATATTGTGCATTCGGATCTTTGGACTTCCCCGATCTCGAGTGAAAGTGGTTTTAAATATTACGTGCTTTTCTTAGATCACTTCTCTCATTTTCTTATGGGTTTATCACTTGCACAACACAAGCGATGTGTTTGATAAATTTCTACAATTTCGCCTGTATGTTGATGAACTCAAATAAGTACATTTTATTACTATCATTTATCCTATTAATTTGACTTGTTTTACTATATTATGTATGAGGATTGATACTTAATTGTTTACTTTTGTAATTCTCAGGTAAAAACAAGCATTTGGTGAAACTTAGCTATTTTGGACTAATTAAGGAGCAAAACGTGCATAAAGTGAAAGTCTACTGACATGGACAAGATCAAGTCAATTCTGCTCCAGATGCGCCGCATCTCACTCTCAACATGCGCCGCATCTCTATCAAGATATCACCAGATACGATCCAAGATACAAGAGGACATGCGCCGCATCTAATAAAGAGTTACGCCGCATCTTCTGGCGGTGTACGAATATTCCTGAATATTATAATCTTGGACCCCACGCGAAGTTAAGTACATGCGCCGCATCTACTTAGTAGATGCGCCGCATCTTCCCTCAGACAGAAACTATAAATACCCCGTAGACCAGACGAATTAAAAAGTTCCAAAACCCTAACACCGAAGACCGAACAGTAGGAACAAAGGACGAATTCAGTCAAGGAGGCAGCACAAGACACACCCAAATCAAAGATACAAGAGCTGTAAGAAGGTGCTGCATATGTTTAATTCATTAAGTAGTTTTGTTTTATTGTGTTAGTAAACTTTAATTCATCAAGATTGGTGGCTTGTGTAATGTGGCAACGGAAAGATTGCACTCCCTTAAAACTGCTTTCTCATTAATTAAAGTTTATATGTTGATGTCTTTGGTTACTACTTATTAGTGCATTGATAACCTCTGTGTTTATTAGTGGCTTGCGGGCATTTGACTGCGGGACATAATGTGGCTCCCACGGTTGTTTCTAAATTGATCACTTAGGAATAACTTTTAGACATAAGTAATCATTAAGGGTTTACTCGTCGATAAGAATAGGACCAACGAGAAAGGATTAACTACATACACTTCATATAAAGCTATCAATAAAACAAGTGACAATCTACTTAATTATAAGGACAGCCCTCTTATTGTCTCGAGTATCTATCTGTGTACGTGTGTGCTACTTGCTGATTCGTGCCTATTGGTTTATTTTATTATTTTAATTGCAACAAATCGTGCCAGTCTCTCAGGCTGAAACCCCCTTGCGTTAGGATATTAAAATACTGATTAGAATAACTAGATAATACGTTCCACTCTTAGTGATCGACACTCTACTTACCATTATCTTCATACTGACCGGGTACACTGCTCGTTAAGTGTGTGTGTTATTGATAAGTCGGCTAAATATAAATTTAAAACTTGAGTAGGCATTAAAACTGCTAAACCGCAACGACACATCACGCGCATCAAGTTTTTGGCGCCGCTGCCGGGGAGTGAATTGTTATTATCTGTTAATTTGATTAGTATTTTAATTAGTTTTTTCTTTTTTATTAGATTAATTGCATCATTGTACTATTTTGCATATTTGTTGTATTGTGTGTTAATTGTTTTCTTTTATTTTTGTGTGTTTATTTTTGTTTGTGTGTTTAATTTTTGTTTTTATTTTTCGTATTTTTCTGTTCTGCTATCGTTGTACTGTGCTAAATCAAACGATACGGCGCATCTGATCTCTCAGATACGGCGTATTGCGTTTAATTTTTTTTAATACAACGCGTTTAATTAATTCGATACGACGCATCTTTTCCCCAAGATACGGCGTATCTGTTTTTAATAAGAAAATTTTTCTAAGCGATAAAGTAATACGACGCATCTGCTTTTGCAGATACGGCGTATCTGTTTTTAATAAAAAATTTTTTCTAAACGTTAACGCCATACGACGCATCTGCTTTAGCAGATACGGCGTATCTATTATTTTGATTAAAAACAGTTTGCGAATTATTAAACAGATACGGCGTATCGATCTCTGTCGATACGGCGCATCTTACTGAATCAAAAATCTTTTATTTTTAAACGTAACGAAAATACGGCGCATTAACTTTCGTTAATACGACGCATTTAATTTTAATTAGATAAGCTGATTTTTGATTAATTAATTCGATACGGCGCATTCTTAAATTCTAAAGCGGCATATCTATTTTCTGAATAAGTCTGATTAAATTTTAACGATTATAAGATACGGCGTATCCAACTTTTTGGATACGGCGCATCAACAGCAGATATCAGAAGCTTTTATTTTACTTTGATCGTTTCACCCTTCTTTTGCACGAGTAAGTTTTATTTCAGGAAGATGGACGATCCGGATATTACAATGGAAGAATATATCAGATTTGAAGAGGAAAGAGCCTTGAGCAATAATGGGAGATACGAGTGGGAAAGAGCAAGATATGGTGCACAGGTCATCATGGATAAAGAACCCACGATGGAAGAATACTTGTTATTGAAGCAGAAAAAGTCAGGGAGAGAGAGAAACAAATTGCCATTTTGACACACTTGGACTTTATCAATTAATGAAGAGGAAGAAGAATCATACGATTTTGGTGCAATTAGGTTTCCGGCAATAGTTATTGATGACGATATTTCTCCGGAAGTTGCCCAAGAAGAAGAAGAGTCACAAGTGTTTGATTTGAATGAAAATCCGGCAATTGTTTACAAAGAAGCTTATTCATCCGAAGGTGCTTATGATGAAAATGAAGATGAATGTGGGACAATGGTGTATAGTGCTATTACTTGTAATTTTCCACCCGAGATGGAAAATATATTCTCATCATATCAAAAACACCATGATAATATTCCCTCAGATGAAGATAATGAGTATTCCGATATTGAAAAGTTTGATGCTATTGCGTACGATGGCATACCGCAATTACCACAACAAACGGAAGTATTTAGGTGTGGAGCGGATGAGCCAGATTATGACCCCACAAAGGATTTTGAAGAAATCTGGGATTACTTATTTAAGGATGAAATTCGGGACGATGCTGAAATTGCAAGACCACTAGTTGAAGATGGAGATTCACAAGATAAATTGGAGTCACTTACAACACAAAGTGGTACAAATTTATTTAATATAACTAATCCCGTTACTTATAATCTTGCTAGTTTTCCTAAACAGGTTGCGAAACAAAAAGATGATGAAGTGAAATTTATTAAACTACCTATTGAAGCACCTGTGATCAACCCGTATTTGGTGGAGCTCGAAGAAGAGTTTGGTGATGAGCTCTTAAACATTGCTATGATTGATGAAGATGATGATTTAGACCCCATGAAGGTTGTAGAGGAACTCGAACTTTTACTTGCCAAAGACCCTTTCTCATCTTCCACGGAAGTCAAGGGACGCCTTACTACCAAAGAGACTAACCAAGAAGAAAGGAGACTCATTTTTCCTCAACATACTACTCTTTCTGATGGAATGGTCAAGTCATCCAATTTATCAACCAAACCGGGTAAGATTAGGGAAGATGTACATATATTGCCAAGGTATGATCTTTATTTATTTCTTCCATCTTTACTAGCAAATTTGCACTCTTTTCGTGTTTATTTCTACTATCACCCGCACTTGATCCCAAGTGGGGGGAACAACACCCTATTACACAGTAAATAAGGGTGGAGTCAGGCTCGTGACTCGAACAAAAACAAGCGCTTCGTGGGAGGCAACCCATGCTTATCTTTTATTTTATTTTTATTTTCTGATTTTGTATTGAGTCAGTCAGGCCCGCAGCAGATACGGCGCATCTCAATTCTGAGATGCGACGCATCTCCTGCAATGGTCATATCTTATTTTATTTTTCTGCATTTTTATTTTCGACTTTAAAACTATTTATCAGTTTATTTTAATGCGGCGCATCCCTGGTTAAGGATGCGGCGCATCTTTATTCTGATCCGTATTATTCCAGGCTCGATACGGCGTATCTTCTTCAATAAGATACGGCGCATCGACTGACCTGATGATTTTCAGTTTTAATTTTTAAGTTTTATTTTTCCTAACTACTAATGTATTATGCAAGTTTGAACCTTTCTTATCTTAGGTGTGTTTTAAAGTGTTGGTGGTATTATAGTTTCCTGGATTTCCTGTGGATACATCAAGTATGAAGCTTTAACGTTCTAATCCACAAGAAAGATGATTTTTGCTTTTATACTAATGGAGGATCATACCGAGCAAATCTCAGGGGAGTTTTTCTGTTCTAATTCTTTTATTTTCCAGTTTTTAACCTTTTATACAAACAACGAGGACGTTGTTTAACTTAAGTGGGGGGATTGGAGAATTAGAACACTTAACAATTACTTGTCCTAAACTTTTTTCAAAAATTATGCTTAAAATGTGCTTAATATATCAAACTTAAAATTTTTTAGCATGTTTTTGTTTAAGATCTAAGTTACATAACTGCACACATGACGTTATTTTCAAAAATTGTGATTTTTCAAAATTCACAAATCTATGAGTGTGCCGGTGACTTGTAAACTTTAGAACTTGGCTTGTATACTATTCGAGACCACCATAATGAGTATTATTTATATAATTGGAATGACTTGTCTAAATTGGTAAAATTCTAGGATTACACCAAATAGCCTTTATATGTTATGTGTTATTAGCTAACTACACTGGTTAGTTAACCCCCGTATAAACCCTTTTGTTACTCTCATTTTTAGAGTAAGATACCCCTAGAAAAACACTCAGAGCCATTCCTTTCGTTTCTTACACCTATGTTTAAAATGTTTCGTTACACCCTTACACCTTATCCTACCCTGTAGATTAGAATCCGTGGTTGGTTAATTGCTATAGGCAGAGTGTGTTTCCTTACATTACCTGTGTTCGTGTGCGTAATTCATTATCTATGGTTAGGTCGGGAAATTGCACAATGCAAATTGGAGTGAAAGTAAATATTGTATATCTTTGAGTTTATTTTTCGTGTGTTTACTACTTTCACTATTACCATTATTTCTGAAGTATGAAAAGTATGAATAAAAATTATCCGGAAAGAAAGTTGTAGTGATGTGGTGAAATTTTACACATCTATGTTTATGTTTAAAGTTAAAAAAAAAAAAAAAAAAAAAAAAAAAAAAAAAAAAAAAACAACGAAAAAATAAGAAAAGAAAAAGAAAAAGAAAGAAAAGTTGGATGTTTATTTTAACCAACTTATGTAAAGTTATGTAAGTGGTCGATATCACCACTATTTGTTGTATTATATCTATGGATTGAATGGGAATTGGCAGTTATGGGAACGCCAGTTAAGGTTTATTCTTTGATTAAGATTTTGTTGAGTATAATTCGTGTCTACCTAAAGCGTGTGTTTCAAGTGTTAAAGCGTGAGTTATTCAATGATATGAGTCTTATTCATGGGATGGTTGGGATAGTGATTAACCACACTTAGGATTTTAATTTATTTGTTTTGTTTATTTTTATTTTACACCAATTTATATCCCAAATGTTATCCATGCCCTTTATTATTCTTTATCCAACCAAACCTTTGATTTATTGAGATTAGGGATTTGAGCAATCTTAAGTATCGTAGTCGTGGATTCGGCTATGTATTTATGATTTTTTCGCCCTTTTTGATATATTATTATTGGTGAAGTTTGGACCTATCTTTAGCCTATTCGAGTTAAGGATTTGAGCAATTGCAAGTATCGTGTTCGTGGATTCGATCATGTATTTGTGATTTTGTCGCCTTTTCTGGAATTTGAGATCGATAGTGATTAAGAATAATTAACCCCTAAGCCTAAAAACCCTTTTTACCGCTTTAGACTTGTTATTCCTTAGCTTTAGTGGTGGAGATGTGTATACTTGCCAAGCTTATGATAGAATATTCGTCGCGACTGGACAGTTAAACGATTAGATTTGCTTTTATCGACTTATTTTATTTTACTTCTAATTCGTTAAGTGTTTAGTTGTGTGATTATGAATTAAACGAATACATGGTTAAATATAAAAATAAATCCTAACATCTTTTAGGATACATTTTCATAAATGAAATTCTAAGGTTTACTTGGGGACAAGTAAAGTTCAAGTGGGGGGATATTTGATGAACTCAAATAAGTACATTTTATTACTATCATTTATCCTATTAATTTGACTTGTTTTACTATATTATGTATGAGGATTGATACTTAATTGTTTACTTTTGTAATTCTCAGGTAAAAACAAGCATTTGGTGAAACTTAGCTATTTTGGACTAATTAAGGAGCAAAACGTGCATAAAGTGAAAGTCTACTGACATGGACAAGATCAAGTCAATTCTGCTCCAGATGCGCCGCATCTCACTCTCAACATGCGCCGCATCTCTATCAAGATATCACCAGATACGATCCAAGATACAAGAGGACATGCGCCGCATCTAATAAAGAGTTACGCCGCATCTTCTGGCGGTGTACGAATATTCCTGAATATTATAATCTTGGACCCCACGCGAAGTTAAGTACATGCGCCGCATCTACTTAGTAGATGCGCCGCATCTTCCCTCAGACAGAAACTATAAATACCCCGTAGACCAGACGAATTAAAAAGTTCCAAAACCCTAACACCGAAGACCGAACAGTAGGAACAAAGGACGAATTCAGTCAAGGAGGCAGCACAAGACACACCCAAATCAAAGATACAAGAGCTGTAAGAAGGTGCTGCATATGTTTAATTCATTAAGTAGTTTTGTTTTATTGTGTTAGTAAACTTTAATTCATCAAGATTGGTGGCTTGTGTAATGTGGCAACGGAAAGATTGCACTCCCTTAAAACTGCTTTCTCATTAATTAAAGTTTATATGTTGATGTCTTTGGTTACTACTTATTAGTGCATTGATAACCTCTGTGTTTATTAGTGGCTTGCGGGCATTTGACTGCGGGACATAATGTGGCTCCCACGGTTGTTTCTAAATTGATCACTTAGGAATAACTTTTAGACATAAGTAATCATTAAGGGTTTACTCGCCGATAAGAATAGGACCAACGAGAAAGGATTAACTACATACACTTCATATAAAGCTATCAATAAAACAAGTGACAATCTACTTAATTATAAGGACAACCCTCTTATTGTCTCGAGTATCTATCTGTGTACGTGTGTGCTACTTGCTGATTCGTGCCTATTGGTTTATTTTATTATTTTAATTGCAACAAATCGTGCCAGTCTCTCAGGCTGAAACCCCCTTGCGTTAGGATATTAAAATACTGATTAGAATAACTAGATAATACGTTCCACTCTTAGTGATCGACACTCTACTTACCATTATCTTCATACTGACCGGGTACACTGCTCGTTAAGTGTGTGTGTTATTGATAAGTCGGCTAAATATAAATTTAAAACTTGAGTAGGCATTAAAACTGCTAAACCGCAACGACACATCACGCGCATCATATGTACAAACAAAATTTAAAACCGAAATCAAATCCTTCCAACGTGACCATGGAGGAGAATTCGACAACCACCAATTTCACTCACTCTTTAATGAACATGGCATCCTGTTTCGATTCTCTTGCCCTAAAACCTCACAACAAATTGGCAAATTAGAAAGAATGATACGAACCATCAACAATTTAATTAGAACACTTCTCTTTCAAGCTAAACTCCCACCACAATTTTGGGTTGAAGCACTTCACATGGCCACCCACTTACTTAACATATTGCCCTCTTCCGCCATCAATAATGAGATCCCCTTCACTAAACTATTCAACAAACCACCTTCTTACCATCACCTACGTATATTTGGTTGCTTATGTTACCCACACCTCCACACTACTCATAAACTAGAACCTCGCTCCACCCTTTCCATCTTCTTAGGCTACCCCTCACATCACCGAGGGTATAGATGCCTCGACCTAAACACTAACAAAGTTATTATCTCTCGCCACGTAAACTTTGATGAAAATATTTTTCCCTACCACTCACCAATAACTCAACAATCCGATTCATACCAATTTCTTGACATGCTTGAACAACCATCACCCATTGCTATTCGCCTACTCACCACACCTTCCCATAACCCAACAATCACGCCAACCTTACAACAAACCGTTGAACCAATCACCACAACCCCCAACAGTCCTACTCCTAACAATACACTCCAAAAATTGGACCTATCTGCAGCCCACACCAACTCAGCAGCCCAAACCGACCCAACATCATCCTCACCTACCCACCATATTCACGAACCCATACCAGCCCAACACCCACCATCAACAGCCACGACACAACAACCCGCACCTACGGAGTCTCATCCATTGGTCACTAGATCGAAGGTAGGTACCGTTAAGAAAAATCTCAAGTTCTCACTTCATATCACCACACCCTCCTCCATACCTCGTTCTCACTTACATGCTCTCCGTGACCCAAATTGGCAACATGCTATGCTAGACGAATATAATGCTCTTATTACTAATGGAACGTGGATCCTTGTTCCCCGTCCGCAAAATGTAAATGTAGTTCGGTCTATGTGGTTATATAAACTCAAGTTTCATGCAGATGGTTCCCTTAGCAGGTACAAGGTAAGACTTGTTGCAAATGGTCGCAGTCAGCAAGAAGGGATAGATTGTGATGAGACATTTAGTGCGGTTTTTAAACCGGCTACCATTCGTACAGTTCTCAGCATTGCGGTCTCTCGTGCATGGCCTATATACCAGTTAGATGTGAAGAACGCATTTCTTCAAGGTCACTTATCAGAGACGGTCTACATGCAACAACCCCCTGGTTTTGTTGATCCTGCTCACCCTGACTATGATTGTCTTATACAGAAATCTCTATATGGTCTTAAACAGGCACCTCGGGCATGGTTTCAGCGATTTTCTAGTTACGCCACCCGTGTTGGATTCCACCACAACAAGAGTGATGCTTCCCTTTTGTCTTTCAGCAGGGTACCGAGATAGCATATCTACTTCTGTATGTTGATGACATCATCTTGACAGCATCATCCTCGTCTCTCCTACAACATATTATTTCATCTCTTCATAGTGAGTTCACCATGACTGACCTTGGCCCGCTCAACTATTTTCTTGGCATCTCTGCTAAGCGTATGCCTTTAGGTTTGTTTCTTAATCAGACCAAGTATGCGACTGAACTACTTGAGCGGGCCCACATGCTCAACTGCAACCCATGCAAGACTCCTGTTGCCACTGAATCTAAGCTTGGACCAGATGGTGACCCAGTAGATGATCCGACCTTATATCGCAGTCTTGCTGGGGGTCTTCAGTATCTTACATTTACACGACCGGATCTCTCATATGCTGTGCAATAGATCTGTCTATTTATGCACGACCCTCGGGAACCTCACTTTACGGCCCTTAAGCGCATTTTGCGCTATGTTCGTGGTACTCTTGATCATGGCCTCCAGCTTTATACATCTCCAACCTCTCAGCTCACAGCTTACTCTGACGCGGATTGGGCTGGTTGCCCCACCACCCGGCGTTCCACCTCGGGTTATTGTGTTTTTCTCGATGACAATCTTATTTCTTGGTCATCTAAGCGGCAACATGTTATTTCGTGATCAAGTGCTGAAGCATAATACCGTGGTGTTGCAAATGCTGTCGCTGAGACTACATGGGTCCGGAACCTTCTTCGAGAGCTTCTTATACCTTTACTCACCGCTACACTTGTTTATTGTGATAACATCAGTGCTGTGTACTTGTCTACTAACCCGGTTCAACATCAACGCACGAAACACATCGAGATTGACATTCACTTTGTTCGTGACTTTGTTGCCACCGGACATGTTCGTGTTCTTCATGTGCCTTTCAGATACCAGTATGCCGGCATCTTTACAAAAGGACTTCCATCTCCTTTATTTGCCGAGTTTCGCTCAAGTTTGAGCGTCCGATCTCCTCCCGCTCCAACTGCGGGGGCGTATTAGTATAGTTCTGTATAGTCTGTTATGTATTAGCTCAAGCCTAGTTTATATCATTTGTATGGCTCGGCCCATCACAGGAATCCCTAATATGTATTGTGTATATATTTGTAGTTTGTGGGAATGATAAGACACACAATTCAAACGTCTCAATACCGATCAATAGAATTAGGGTGTAAATCATTTTGTTTAGTGTTATTTGATGATTATAAACTTGAGTTTTCTTTTTTCTTTTTTTGACAACGAGACATTATTGCAGGTTAAAATTTGAATTTCTACATTGGTAAATCTTGTACTAACTGAAATTTGTGATTTAATCTCTATTGTTGAATATATAGGTGTTGCAAAAATCAGGAGGATAATTGGACCCTCTATCAATATCTCAAGCTATCTAATGACTTATTAGATATGCATTGATAGTCAAAATTTGACACCTTAGAAGTGATTTCAAATCTTTATGAGAAAGATAAGAATTATACTAACTCCATCCCAAAATAAGTGTCCAGTTTGACTTTTCAGAGAGTCAAACTGATTCAACTTTGACCTTATCTATTTTTGCAGATGTTATATAATACTTGATGCAAAATATATGAATGGATTGGGTTTTAAGTGTATTTTTTATTGGTATAATTTTTCATCAAGTATTATATAACACAAAAAAATATGTAAGGTCAAAGTTGAACCAGTTTGACTCTGAAAAGTCAAACTGGACTCTTATTTTGGGACGGAGTGAGTACTATATATATATATATATATATATATATATATATATAGTAGACAAAGTAAAACAGCACTCTTCACAATTATTCTCTTCACACTATCAAACTTTGACAAAACGCAAGCAATGACATCAACTAATTATCTTTATAAACGTCACAAATTGTACCCCATATTCATTTCAAACCAAACTCTTTGTATCATTTCTCGACACCTAAGTTTCATTTTAGTTTCCTGACATATCACATCTTACACTAATATGAAGGACGAGTTAATCTTGTTGGATTGTTGGGCAAGCTCATATGGAATGAGGGTCAAGATTGCGCTCGCTAAGAAAGGTCTTGAATACGAGTGTCGAGAAGAGAACTTTCAAGACAAAAGTCCTTTGTTACTCCAATCAAACCCGATTCATAAAACAATCCCGGTTTTGGTTCACAATGGCAAGGCCATTTGTGAGTCCCTCATTATTGTTAGCTACATTTATGAGGTTTGGCGAGACAAATCACCTTTACTTCCTTCTGATCCTTATGAAAAACTCACAAGCCTTGTTTTGGGCAGATTACATTGACAAAAAGGTCATCATATTATCCTTCTCTTGCACACATTCACATCACCTCGTAATGAATACATCTATTTCTTAGAAATTAAATGCTTATTATCATGCAATAAACGTGTAAGGCCTTTTCTAACAAGCGTTTTATTGTGCAGATATATAGCATTGGGAAGAGGATATGGAGGGGAAAAGCTGGTGAAGATCAAGAGATAGCAAAGAAAGAATTCATATAATGCTTGAAAAGGTTGGAAGGCGAGTTAGGAAATAAGCCATATTTTGGGGGTGAAAATTTCGGTTTTGTGGATGTCGCACTAGTACCCTTTACAAGTTGGTTCTCTACATACACTACAAAAAACGAGTTGATTTTTCACGTTTATTTCTTCAAGTCTGAGGAATGGTGTAGTTTTAGTAGTACTTTTTACACCCAAAAAGCGTGGATAAAATATAAAACATTAGTACACCCTTAAAAGCGTGTACAAATTTAAAAAAAAATTACTATTAAAAGCGTGTATTAGTACACACTTAAAAGCGTGTACAAATTTAAAAAAAAATTATTACACCCTTAAAACATTAGATACACACTTAAAAGCGTGTACAAAATATAAAACATTAGTACACCCACCCTTAAAAGTGTGTACAAATTTAATTCCACCCTTAAACTCTTTTATATAAAATATTCCACGTTCTTATTCTCAATAAATGGTTATTCAGATACTACTCAGATACTACTCCACCTTTTTCTTATTCTCTCATTTCTTCTTCTTCAACTAAACAAACAAACAGCTTATTCATTCACTTCAATACAGCTTATTATTCATTCTCCATCAAACAGCTTATTATTCAGTCAGTCATTCACATTCATCCATCTGATCTAATTAGCGTCGTCAACAGCTTCATTCTTCGAATCTAAATCGTTCATCACCCCAAATATGAACCCTAAATCGTTCAAATATGAACCCTAAATTACTACATACTCCGTTTGCGGCATCGTTCAAATCAGTTGCAGCAGAGCTTGTTATTTCTAGGGTTTGAGATGCAGAAGAAGCTAGGGTTTGAGCGATTCGGTAGGTAGTTTATTTCTATGCAGAAGAAGCTAGGGTCTATTTGTAGCAGCTAAGGTATAAACTATTTCTATGGAGTTTTATAGCTGATTAGTTACAAGTGAAGCTTATTGGTTTAATAGCTGATTGTTTGTTTGTATGCTCATTTTTATTTCGTACACCAACTGTTCGATGAAATGTCTTTTCATGAAAATTGTTTGATTCAAATGTGATATATGTATTAATGGCAGTAAGTCAGTAACCACTAGCTTGAACGTGTTTGTTGTGTACAATTTACGTTATATACTAATTGTCGAACCAAGATGAATAAATATTGTTGCTGTGCTCCATGAGTAGTTGTCGTGAGCTTTTTAGCTTTATTTGCAAAACTTTTTGGTGACACTTTGCCTCATTTTTCATGATCATTTGGTTGCTGACTGTACTGATTAGTTCTTGTTGTTGTATGTTTCTTTAATTAAATTTGAATTAATTAGATATGTTTCTTTAATTAAATTTGAATGAAGTGAAATGTGTAGCTATAGCCATTTTTGTCTTTACACATAACATTTTGGGAATTTATTAAAACCTATAAGTTTTCAATTGTGATTTTAGGCATTGTATCGGAAACTTGGTAAGTATAAGCGATGGATAAAAGTTGGATTAATGCTCCGATTAATAGCAAAACTTTTAGAGACGGAGCTCAAAATTTTATAAGTTTTGCTCGTGTTAGAAGTATAAGAGGATCCATTAAATGTCCATGTAATAGATGTTGTCTCGGTGAATGGGTAGATTTGGATAAAGCTCATGGCCACATATTGCGTTATGAGTTTTTACCCGGGTATAGAGAATGGACTGTACATGGAGAGCATACTATATCTTTAGCACCATCTCAATCTAGTAATGTTAATGTTGAGGAAACTTCTTTTGGTCAAGAGGATATAAGAGGCTTGGTTCGTGATGCGTTAGGTATTAGTTCTTTGCCTTCGGATAACGCCCAGTTAGGAGATACAACGATGGAAGGAGATGCCGGAGAATCTACAGAAAGTGGTAGTCATGGTGATGAGGGTGCTTCATATAAGAAGTTGTTGGAAGAATGTGACAAAGAATTGTATTATGGTTGCAAGTACTCAAATTTGTCCTTCACTTTACATTTATATCACATTAAATGTATTGGTGGAATATCCAACAAGACTTTTAGCATGATACTAGAACTCTTGAGGGATGCATTTCCACATCTTACAGCGTTACCATCATCCGCCGATGAAGCCAAAAAGTTTACGAAAGATTTAGGTCTAGGTTACGAAAAAATCCATGCGTGCCCTAATGATTGTATGCTTTATTGGGGTGACAAGGTGGGTCAACAATCATGTCATATTTGCAAAGCTTCGCGATATAAAAGCGATGAAGCGGGTGGAAGTTCAAAATCCCGCAAAACAAATAAGCCGACAAAAGTTTTACGTTATTTTCCCTTAATTCCGAGACTTAAAAGGTTGTACATATCTGAGAAAACAGCAAAGGACATGAGGTGGCATGATACTGGTAGAACAAAAGATGAAAAATTGAGGCACCCCGCAGATGGTCTTGCTTGGAGCGCGTTTAATGATCGATATTCACAATTTGCCTCAGATCCTCGGAGTGTGAGGCTTGGCCTGGCTAGTGATGGCTTTAATCCTTTTCGTACAATGAGTACATCACATAGCACATGGCCCGTGTTATTGATTCCTTACAATTTACCTCCTTGGATATGCATGAAACGACAAACATTTATTCTTTCATCAATTATTCCGGGGGAGAAAGCTCCTGGCAATGATATTGACGTATATCTACAACCTTTAATAAAAGAGCTCCAATCATTATGGACGGGTGTTGATGCTTATGATGCTTTTTCTAAGCAACATTTCAAACTAAGGGCTTCCCTTTTGTGGACTATCAACGATTTTCCTGCATATGCAAATTTATCTGGTTGGAGCACCAAGGGTCGTGTGGCATGTCCAGTTTGTGCCAACTCCACTCACTCTAGGTGGTTAAAACATGGAAAGAAATTTTGCTACATGGGACATCGAAGATGGTTAGAGCCGAATCATAGTTATCGATTTCAAAAGGAACGTTTTGATGGTACAATAGAGAATGAGGGTCCGCCAACTCCACTAATAGGGTCAGATGTTTTGAAACAATTAAGCAGTGTAAGATTTAAATATGGAAAGCCTAAGAAAAGGATGAGGGAGGATGTTGGTTCAACAAGTACTCATACAATAGAGGCAACATATGATAACCAAGGTGCATTTGAGAGTACAAATATTACCATTGAAGAAGATATTGACGGTGAGAACCAATTATGGAAAAAGAAAAGTGTGTTCTTTGATTTAGAGTATTGGGAGCACAATTTACTTAGACATAACTTAGATGTGATGCATATCGAAAAGAATGTGTGTGACAATATTCTCGGGACCTTATTAGATTTGGATGGAAAGACTAAGGACAACGAAAACACCCGCAAGGATCTCGAGGAAATGGGAATTAGGCATGAACTTCACCTTATAAATCGTCCTAATGGAAAGCCGTACTTACCCCCAGCATGTTATACGATGTCTAGTGTAGAGAACTCTAACTTTTTACAATTGTTAAAAGATCTCAAAGTTGTAATTGTATAGCATAGCATAATGTTTAGCAACTTGCATAGCATATTAAAATAGTAGTTGCTATAATCGTATTTGATAGGTGTAATAATCTGTAATTGCATAGCATAGCTGTAATCTGTATTGTTAATTTGTTATGGCCACTGCAAGTACTTAACTTCCAGATGCATTATAAGTTTGACAGTTAGGCAGGACACAATTTGTGCGCATTTCGATATGTGTGCTTGTGATGTATGAATTTGCATTCATTATTTGGTAGAATTCTAGTTAGCCAATATTTGGTCTACCATGTGTTAAATGTGAATGAGTGTAAACGACACTCATTCGATGTGATGTTAATTCACTATTGTGGAACGGTTTTGTTCGTTTGAGATATTTATGTATTGAATGTGTTTAGCATGCGGAATCTACTACAACACACTTAAAAGAACACAAGGTCGTGAGTTTAAGTAAACGTGAGAATGCAATGAACAAAGAACACAACTTTGGTTAACACAAAACGATTCAATATTATTGATGAAATAATACGGATGATCTAAATATCACCGGGATTACAAAGTAATCTTGAATCTAAGATTGTAAAAGGATTTGTGAATTAAAGTAACTAAGTTACTTGAGAGATAGTTTGGTTTTGGTTAATAGTTGAAGAGATGCATGCATGAAGTGGTGACTAAGATATCCTTTTATAAGATAAGGATATCTTATTACAAGATTGTCAAGTGGTTGAATATAAAACTATACTTTGACTATATTGGCGCCTACAATTAAATACAACTACCAATGTACAACTCTGCCATATTCTTCTATGGTTCACAGAAGACTAAACTACTTCTACATAACGTATAACAATGTACAAAGACTAATAATTCAACTAAATATCTATTACAAAATATCTAATCGACTTGACATAAGCTTGGCAGGCTCTTCATCAACTAGCAGTACCTTCTACCCAGAAGGTACTGGTAGAACATCTTCATACACTTCAAAATCAACTAGCAGGCTCTTTAACATCTTTGGCAGGCTCTTTGACTTTGAACATTTTATTCCCAACAATCCTCCCCTAAATTTGTTATTTCCATTAAAATACACAAGTTTCTGATGAATAAAATACATACCTTGAGGATTTGAGGGAACTCTTCCAAAAACCTTCACTCTCTGTTCTTCCTTTTTCTTTCATATTGCTCAGATATGCTCCTCAACAAACTCTGAACAATTTCTGAGTTCTCATCATCTTTGTCACACCTTAATCTCTTGGAGATCATAGTTTTAAGCACTTCATAACTAAGAGGATACTCTTTCTCAGCCAACATAAAGAGTTCTATCCCACTCTGTGTGTTAAGGTGATGAATATTGCTATGGCTTAGAAATTCCCAAGTTGTTGAAGGATCATAATAGGGAAATTTCCAATGAACATCTTTGGGTTCAGGATCAAACATCCTATTGAATTCTACCCATAGTTCCTGTTCCTTAGCATCTGAACTAGAAGTTGTGTCTAGCCTAATCTGCACTAGATTCCACAATTCTTCCAAGTCTGCTCTGTCACATGCTCTAACTAAATTTTCAAAATTCTTAAAAATAGCAAACTGTCCCCCAACCCTTGTTATTTTCCATGATTTTCCTAATCTATCATGGTTGATTTCCCAATCAATAATAGGTCGTCTACAGCTAATTGGATCAGCATGTATGATAGTAGGCAAAGTAATCAACATTTTACTTACTTGCTCTGTGTCCAATTTTGCTACTTCTTTCTTCTGAGCATCCTTCTTCTTCATTGAGGGGTGTACATCAGATGGAACATTGTAGTAAAGACTTTTGTAGGCTTGAAGATACAGGAAGAAGATTTCATCAGCAGATTTCTTCTTAAGTTGATAATCAGTCCAATTTGCTTGACCTTTCAGAAATCTCTTCATAAAAATCACCTGATCTTTCTGAGCTTGTCCTACCTTAAAACCTCTCTTCTGACTTTCCTTCATCTTCTCAAAAATGTCAGCCAAAGCTGCTTCTTTATACTTCTTGTTGATGAATGATTCAAGTGCTTCTGTTTTCTCATCAGAATTGAGATTCTTGTCATTTACTATAATTGCTGCTTGACCTTTCACAATTGGATCATTATTGATAATCCATAGCATCTGAGCATCAAAGGTTTCTTGAGCAATTTGAGTATCAAGAAGAGTCTGAGCAGCATCTTCAGCATCTTTCTGCTCTTTCATTACTTCAAGCATTCTTGAAGCTTCAATAGCTCTTAGCTCTTCTTCATGAACTCTTTTGGCCTCTTCTTCTCCTAAAGCCATCTGAATTTGCTGAGTTCTTTTCAACTTCTTGGACTTTGGCTCATCTTCAATCATAATGCTTTTGCCCTTATCCTTTGGAGTTTGATCTTGTGATGGAGCAGAGGATTGCTCATCTGAAACTAAATCCCTCTTTCTCTTGTACACTCTCTCAGCAGACCCTTTATACCCCATAGCCAATAGCCTTTCTATCCTAGTAGGCTCTTGTTCTGGCCTAGCAGGCTCTTGCCCTGCTCCAATAGGCTCTTCATCATAAACTTGAGTTCCATCATGGAATTCAAATTGAGCCTCTTCCTCATCTTCAGCACTATCCATCCTCCCCTTTTTGGAAGAGTAACCTATCCTATCATCATCTGAATTTGAAGAACCAGATAAAACAACCTTTGCAGATCTTTTACCCTTTAGCTTCTTCACTTTATCCTCCAATTTCATTACCCTCTTTACTAATTTGATGTTGATCGCAAAAAACTTCTTGTTTTGACTTTTAAGAGCATTCTCTAAGAACTGCACCTTGTCTTTCAGTTCTTGCATTGTCTGAGGTGATTGGGTTTGTGATACATGATGTGATGATGTTGGTGGTGTTGCTGATGGTACTGGAGATGGTATTGGTGATGTTTGATGTGTTGGTGAAATGTAACCATGTGAAGAACTAGATGATTGTGTTTCAGCTGATGGTGTTGGTTCTTCTGGATGTTGTGGTAACATTTCATCAAAAAGTGGAATATCTTCCCCTCTAAAACCAATTCTCATATTTGAAAATACTTTGTGAGAAAGTTTTGGTGTGTCATAGATTGAGTCTGTGGGAAGTAACAAATGTTTTAATTTTGCAATGATGCACCCAATAAATCTTGGATACATCAAAAACTTTGTTTCACTTTTCACATTTTTAATCAATCCTTCAAAAATATGTTTAGAAAAATTGTATTTTCTGTTTGTAGCTAAGCAAATGAGAGCAGAAGCCATGTTTCCACTAAATTGCTCCCAAGAGGTTTTCTTCTGGCTCAAACAGTGAAGGATTGTGTGAATCAAAAATCTCCATTGTGGAGTAAGATGCTTTTTCAGAAAAGTGAGTTTGTTAGACTCAGCATGATACCCCATTCTTGTTAAATTTTCAAAAATTTCAGTATCTGGTAACTGACTAATACCATCAGAATCATCCAAATGAAGATGTCTTCTTATGGATGACTCAGTAAGAGTCAAATGTTTACCATCCACTTTGGCCTTAATTCTTTGTTCCCCATTTTCAGAAGTTTTAATTTTAGCAGATTGCCAAAATTGTAAAATTTGAGTTTCATAAATAGTGGGATTGACTAGCAAAGCAAACCTGATGTAGGAGTTGTTTAAAAAGTCCACTACTTGATGAAATGAGGCATTATCCTCTGACTTCTCCAAAAATGCTAACTGATTGTGACGTTGGACAAAGTTTAGAACAACTGTGGAAGCCATAATGAAAATTTTGAATATGATGGTGGGATTTGTTGGTAGTACTGGTAGAAGATGAAAGGTGTATGTGAATTATGATAATGACTGATGAAAGAAGATATGTGAGAATTACTTTTAACCGACAATAAGAAAGATTATAATAAGTAATTGAAAAGGCGGTTAAAAAGATATTTTATATGTGAAATATAATATAATATAATCATCAGTAATTTACATAACTACCCCAACGGCTAATTTTAACTACCAGGCTCAACGGCTAAAACTTTTTTTGACAGGCTCAACGGCTATCTAGCAGTACCATTTTACTCTAGCAGTACCAATTTTGAACTACCAGTACCTTTGAAAGTTTTATAAAAATCCCTTATAGTTTTTAGCAAACTACCAGCTATCAACGGATTTGAGTTGTCTTTACCAAAAGCCGTTTGCTTAAGGACTAGCTAACTATTTACAATTAAGTATGGTTAGTTAACAACCATATAGTTTTTGGTAAACTATCAACCATCAACGGATTTGATTTGTCTTTACCAAAAGCCGTTTGCTTAAGGACTAGCCAACTCTTAAGTTTGTAAAAACTTGGTGAGCTGAATACCAAAAGCCATGATGGCCCAAAGATGGTGCAATTTCCTTGGATGGAGGAAATTAAAAAGGCAATGATGCTGTGTATCTTGGATGATTGGTTCAACAAGTGAAATCATCTAATAGCATGCCTTTGAGTTGAAACATTTCTTAGTTTGATCTAGATAGAACTTTCTCCTTGAGAAATGCTTCATCCCTTCTAGATATGTGATCTAACTCTCTCTTTTTCAACTCTGCATCATCTTGTATGCTCTTGTCTTTCCTTTCATTAATTGGTTTTTCTTCCATTCTGGGCTATCAATTCCTCCCCTGAGATTGTTATCTCTCCTGAAATGAATATAACTTTTGTTGCCCCTTTTTGTTTGGAAGAACTCTTGTTTTGTTATTAACCTGAAATGTGTTAGTTGCAAACCAAAAGAACAAAGTGCAAAGCACTTGATCTATAGCATTTTAAACATTCAAGCCTTTATATGAACAAAACATAGCAATTTTATATCAGCAGGACCAATTATGAACTAACAGGACCTTTTGACTAACTAGCAGTACCATGTTTAAAAGCCAATACCAGTTAATTTTATGAACAAAAACACATGTTTTTCAAAGATTTATCATGCCAATACCTCCTACAAGATATTTGAATCTACCTAAATCAAAAGCTTTGGTGAGAAGGTCTGCATAATTCTTTTCAGAATCAATTTTAACTACTTGAATTAACCTTTTCTCATTGCAATCCCTTATGAAATGGTGTCTGATTTCAATATGTTTTGTTTTTGAGTGTTGAACTGGGTTTTTAATGATACAAATAGTACTGCTATTGTCAATATAAATAATGGTGTTAAGAAAATTGTACCCATAGTCAAGCATTTGATTTTGGATCCAAAGAACTTGCCCACAACAACTTGCACCAGCAACATATTCTGCCTCAGTTGTAGAATTGGCCACCATTGTTTATTTCTTGCATTGCCAAGAGATTAGTCTGCAACCAAGAAATTGACATCCACCAGTTGTGGATTTTCTGTCTAGAGTTGCACCAGCATAGTCACTATCCGAATAAGCCACCAATTCAAAAGATGATTCCCTTGGATACCAAAGACCCAACCTAGGTTGACCCTTAAGATATCTAAAGATTCTTTTGACTGCTGTGAGATGAGAGATTTTGGGATGTATTTGAAACCTTGCACACACACATACTGAGAACATGATATCTGGTCTTGATGATGTAAGATACATCAAAGACCCAATCATAGATCTATAATTGTGCAAATCCATATCTTCTCCTTCAGCATCCTTGAGTAGCCCTTTGTCTGGATCCATTGGTGTACTTGCAACCTTAGAATCAGCAAAATTAAATTTCCTTAGGATCTCTGCTACATACTTATCTTGGCTGATAAATATGCCTTCTTTGGATTGTTTCACTTGGAGACCCAAAAAGAAAGTAAGTTCCCCCATGGAACTCATTTCAAACTTACTATGCATAAGTTTTTCAAATTCTACACACAAGTCTTGGTTTTTTGATCCAAAGATTATGTCATCAACATAAATCTGCACTAGCAAGATGTCTTTCTTTTTTCTTTTGATGAACAAAGTTGGATCAATCCTACCTCTTTGGAATCCACTTTCTAGTAGAAAACAAGCCAATGTTTCATACCATGCCCTAGGAGCTTGGTGTAGGCCATACAAAGCCTTGGTAACCTTGTAAACTTTGTCTGGATACTCTGCATCAATGAAGCCTGGAGGTTGAGATACATATACTGGTTCTTCAATTTCACCATATAAAAATGCACTCTTAACATCCATTTGATAGACAGTGAAGCCTATGAATGAAGCATAGGCCAAGAAAAGCCTAATTGCTTCAAGTCTTGCAACTGGAGCAAACACTTCTTCATAATCTACCCCTTCTTCTTGAGTATATCCTTGTGCTACCAATCTAGCTTTGTTTCTGATCACAATACCCCTTTCATCTTTCTTGTTTTTGAACACCCATTTGGTTCCAATTGCCCTATGACCTTTGGGCAAATCAACCAATATCCAAACCTTCTGAATCTTGAATTGGAGAAGCTCTTCTTGCATTGCTTCCACCCAACTTGCATCATCTAAAGCTTTGTTTATGTTTTTGGGTTCAGCCTGAGATAGAAAACATGAAAACAGGCATATATTGGAAGTATCATTATTCTTTTCTTCATAAATAGAGGAGATAAACCCTTCTTCATCTGAAGATAAGACTTGAGATAAACCAACTTGAGATCTTGTTCTAACACCAGAATTTATGCTTCCAATCACATCATCAGTTGAGTGATCTTTGAGAATTCTAGTGTTTGGTGTTTTAGGAACTTCATAAGTAGATGGAAGATTGCTAATCCCCCTTTCTTCTGGTAAAGAATCATCTATTTCAACATTCAATGGCTCAGCAGTATCAATACTTGAACTAGCAGGACCATCTGGTGAACTAGCAGTACCATTGTCATTTGTACCACTTTCTTGATTCTCTTGATTCTGAGTTCCTTGATCATCTTCATTGCCTTCATTTGTTGTGTTTGAAGGTCCTTCTTGACTTGAAGATAGATCCATACTTTTCCAAATTGGCATCCAGATGTAATCTTGATCTTTAGGAGTTTCAACATTATCTTCAAAACCTACATCATCATTAGTATTTGTACCTGAAACAGGCACATAATTCATAGATTCTGAAAGCCTATCAACATCAAACATCCAATCTGGTCCAATTCCTTTCACATTTTTTAGTTTCTCTTGAAACTCTATGTGAAGATTCTCTTCTACTAGCCTAGTGCAAGTGTTAAACACTCTATAGGCCTTACTCTGCAAGGAATACCCTATCAAATAGCCAACATCTGCTTTTCCATCAAATTTGCCTAAATGATCTTTGGTATTTAGAATAGTGACATGACAACCAAAAGGTCTCATAAAACTTAAAGATGGTTTTCTACCAAAGAAAAGTTCATAAGGGGTCTTTCTATGTGGCTTTGTCACAAGAACCCTGTTTTGTACATAACAAGCAGTACCAACTGCTTCAACCCAAAATGAAATAGGCAACTTAGAGTCTACTAACATAGTTCTAGCAGCCTTTATAAGTGTTCTATTCTTTCTTTCTGCTACTCCATTTTGCTGAGGTGTTCTAGCTACACTAAACTCTCTTTTTATGCCTTTTTCCTTGCAAAAGTCATCAATAACTCTATTCTTGAACTCTGTCCCATTGTCACACCTGATGACCTTGACCTTCTTATCAGATTGGTTTTCTAACTCAGTGATATAGGTTTTAAGTATGTCACTAGTTTCATGTTTAGATCTTAAAAAGAAAACCCATGAAAATCTGCTATAATCATCAGTAACAACCAGACAATATCTTTTTCCATTCAAGCTGCACACATTAGTAGGACCAAAGAGATCCATATGAAGCATATGTAAAGCCTGAGAAATAGAGTTTTGGGTCTTGGGCTTACAAGAAGCTCTATGTTGTTTGCCTTTTAGACAGTCAACACAGGATTGGTCGTTTTGGAAAATCTTTTTGGGTAAACCTCTTACTAAATCATATTTTGCAATAGTGTTGATTGTTTTAAAGTTTACATGACCAAGCCTTCTATGCCAAAGCATAGATTCATCCAATGAGGCTTTTGCTACCAAACAAGTTAGACTCTCCTTAGGATCAATGTTCTTTAAATTAACACTGTACATATTGTTCCTTTTAGGAATTTTAAGAAGGATCTGACTCTCATCAGGCATCTTAAAATCAGAAGAAAGAACCATACATTCATTGTCAGTAAATAGAACATTGTTCTTTTTGTCACACATTTGTGAGACACTAAGAAGATTAAACTGAAGTTCTTTCACAAAATACACATTTTCAAAATCTAGTTTACTGGTTTTGATAGTACCTTTACCAGTGATCTTTCCTTTTATTCCTCCCCCAAAGGTAACATATCCTCCATCAAATGTTTTGAAGTCTGAGAGGAATGACATGTTGCCTGTCATGTGCCTTGAACATCCACTATCAACATATCCTTGATCTCCAATATCAGATGAATGTTCCTGCACATGAATAAACATATTAGTTTCCTTAGGGTACCCAAGCCATGACAGACTTGGGTTTGCCTCTTGCATCAATGAAGTCAAACCTTTTCAGGATTGTTGATGCACCTTTTGATTGGATTGGTTTCCAAATCCAACATGCTGAGGACTTAACAGCACTTTCCCTTTTAATCCATTGTGTGGTCTTTGGTCTATCAGTACCAATTTTGGCAATACCAATTTTGGCAGTACCATTTGGTCTAGCAGGACCTTTGGTTTTTGGTTTCCAAATTTGTGTTTTGACCACAGATTTCTTTTGAATAGGACTATTCTCAACTTTTGATACACATTTGAAAGTGTTTCTTGTACCCTTATCAGTTGGTTTTGCAATAACAGGCTTATTTTGTCTAACAGTATGTTTAACATTTGTGGTGTTAGACTTAACAAAACTTTTTCTGGGGTGAGTAACATTTGTTTTAGACTTTAATTTACTCCCAGAAACCCATTTATTACAATAAGCATGAAGATGATTAAAGCTACCACAATAATAACAAGCCTTATTGAACATAACAAAGTCATCACCTAGTTGTTGTGACTTAAGGTTGTTCCAATTTCTTTGGCTTCCCCTAGGTTTGTTATTACATTTTTCACAACTTTGAACTGTTTTCAAAACAGCTTTAGCCTTAGCCTTAACTTCTACTTTCTTAGGACTGTTTGGTCCTACTTTGATTCCTTTGATAGGAATAGTCTCATCTTCATCATTATCAGATACCCAATCTTCAATAATTAGGACATCTGGTCTCTTATCAGTGAGCACCTTGGAGAGTGAGGCATTCTTAGCAATCTCAGAAGGTTCACTTATCACTACAGGTTTAGCCAATGGTTTGTTAATGACTTCATGCAAACCTGATTCAGCAAGATCTGATCCTGGAGGACAAGGAATTCCTCTATAAGGAGGTGGACATTCATTGTATCCTATCCCTGATTTTATTCTCTTATTCATCTGATTTTCTACTATGCTCCTAGTACACTCAGAAGCAATTTCCAATTTAGTAACAGTCAGTTGAATATTATCTCTAGCCAATGTCACTTTAGTGCACTCAGTCCTTACCATTTCTATTTCTGAATCTTTCAAAAATATTTGTCTATTAAGAGCAGCTTTAGCATCAGAAAATGTGAGTTCATTTTCTCTATAGTGAATGATTTGTTTTTCTAGTTTGGCCATACCACACTTATGGTCAAATAATGTTTGTTGGGTTTTTCTGAGTTCTAATGTTTGTGCATCATAAGATTTTCTTGTAAGTTCTAACTCTTTAAGAAATTCACAATTATTAGAACATTTGATAGTTTGTACCTCAGGAGTGGAGAATGCCATTAAAGCCAATTCATCAGAAGTTGACTCATCTTCACCCATAAAACTCCAATCGAAACCCATGCCATCAATAGCAACCATTGCTTTTGGCTCAGCAACTTCAACAACCTTACTCTTGCTTTCAAAGCTTCCTCTCTTCTCAAAGCTTTCTTTATTTCTGTTGTCAAACCCTCTACCCTTGTCATCCTGCTTCTTAGGTCTTCTACACTCTCTAGAGTAGTGACCTTTCATGTGGCAGTTGTAACACTCCACCTTTGACTTATCATAGCCAGCAGGCTCATTTCCATTTATCATTATCTTCTTGCCAGTCCTCATCAACAACTTCTTAGCTCTAATGCTTAAAAGTGAAAGTTTCCACTTTATGTCCATCACTTCAAGATCATCAGGATGAATCTCTTGAAGATCTTCAAACGTTAATACGGACCCATTGTGTTGAGATGTAAGAAAAGCACACCCAATTGTTTCATCTAAGATGGATTTGGTACTACTAGAAGTACTAGCAGTACCAAAGGTTGTGTTGGCAGTACCTTCTTCTCTGCCACCTTTTTCTTCATTATCAACCTTTGAGATGCTTGGGGATGAAACAAAAGCCATATTTCCTGAACTTGACCCAGTAGTCTTCTTTACTTCATGTTCTACAATTTTGAAATTGTTGTAGAGATCATTGAGACTCATCTGGTCAATATCTGGCTTGTTCTTCCAGACAATGATATGCATGGACCATTCTGAAGGTAAACTCCTAAGATATTTAGAGTTTAGGTCTTCTTGAGTTATCATCACTTCATGGATGGCTAACTGACTTGCAAGCTTTGAAGTCTATTGAACATACTGTCCAAAGACTCATTGGTTGTGGCTGTAAAGTTCACAAATTGTTGTTTGAGAAGTGTTTTCTGTGTTTTCTTGGTAGCATCATTACCACCAAACCTAGCCACAATAGCTTCAAAAAGGGTTTTGGCATCTTTGTATTTGTTAAAGATCAGAAGTTGATCATTTGGAATAGTCATCAGTAACATACTCCTTGCCTTTAGATCATTTCTCTTCTGAATTCTTTCATTTGCATTTGATGGTTGGTCTTGCATTCGTGTTACAAGAGCATCATTTACTGTTGTAGTGGTGATTGAGGGTTTAAATGAGTTGCCTTGTTCAATGATCTCCCAAAGTGCATAGTCCTGCACTTGAAAGTATTGTTCTACCCTTAGTCGCCACATTTCAAACTCATTTTGCTTAAGTAATGGAAGTTTAGTTGCAACATTTGTTTGAATATGTTCAACATCCATTGTTCTTTTAAATTAGTAAATATCAAGCCTAGCTCTGATACCACTTGTGGAATGGTTTTGTTCGTTTGAGATATTTATGTATTGAATGTGTTTAGCATGCGGAATCTACTACAACACACTTAAAAGAACACAAGGTGGTGAGTTTAAGTAAACGTGAGAATGCAATGAACAAAGAACACAACTTTGGTTAACATAAAACGATTCAATATTATTGATGAAATAATACGGATGATCTAAATATCACCGGGATTACAAAGTAATCTTGAATCTAAGATTGTAAAAGGATTTGTGAATTGAAGTAACTAAGTTACTTGAGAGATAGTTTGGTTTTGGTTAATAGTTGAAGAGATGCATGCATGAAGTGGTGACTAAGATATCCTTTTACAAGATAAGGATATCTTATTACAAGATTGTCAAGTGGTTGAATATAAAACTATACTTTCACTATATTGGCGCCTACAATTAAATACAACTACCAATGTACAACTCTGCCATATTCTTCTGTGGTTCACAGAAGACTAAACTACTTCTACATAACGTATAACAATGTACAAAGACTAATAATTCAACTAAATATCAATTACAAAATATCTAATCGACTTGACATAAGCTTGACAGGCTCTTCATCAACTAGCAGTACCTTCTACCCTGAAGGTACTGGTAGAACATCTTCATACACTTGAAAATCAACTAGCAGGCTCTTTAACATCTTTGGCAGGCTCTTTGACTTTGAACATTTTATTCCCAACAATTAACTGTGGAAACTTGTTTTAGAGCTACTTACATCTACTAAAACAAGTTACGTGATCGTTTATGGACTCTAGGTTGTTACACCTTTGATCTAGGATTATAACTATGTTAAGAACAATGATAATATTGGCGGAATATTCAAATGAAGAATACAATACTATCACAACAAGGTTTTTCCAAGTTTACCGTTTGTTTATTCCATTAGCCCCAATGTTACATGATCAATTATAACACGATTACTATCTAATCAGGGATCGAAGATCCTTGAGGCTAAACAAACCTAACAACATCAGACCCTATGTCTAATGTTCATCAGACCCCACGTCTGATGTTCCCACACACACTCTTTAAGTGCTCTTATATTTTAACACAACTTTGTGTTGTTGTAATTTGAGAGTACGAAGCACTTTGGTGATCACTAATCACATAGTGATACACTATTTATCTAAGGGTGTGATCTCCTTTTTATAGTATAAAGGAGATCATTACAAAATTGATAAGCTTTAGTCTACTACTTGCTTGTGTATGTGTCAGTCATTAAGATACAACATGTATCTTGTTTTACAACTTTGTTGACTGAGAACATATCTAGATATTATCTACTTGATATACTTGACTCAAATACAAAATATCTTTTTCATCCTTATCCATCCAGCAGCAGTATGACTCATTGATCAGCAGCAGCTAAACAGCAGAGTTATTGCACTAAACAGCAGAGTTATTGCACTAAACAGCAGAGTCATATTAGTGTATTTTGCTTATCATTTCAGCATTCTTCATGTTTCTTTCTTCTTGTTTTTGTATCATCAAATCTATGAAAATATAATTCCCAACAATCTTCCCCTATTTGATGATTACAAAACAAACACATTCTTGTACGAATTTTCCTAGACGAAGTAGAGAAATTGAGATAACTAAATCTCACCATGAATGAAACTATACTGTCTTCCCCTTAATCTATGCTATCCACCACATCTCTTCCCCTTTTTGTTATCAACAAATAGGAAATATTACAAATATGATTTCTACAACTACAAACTAAAATTTAATCAATAGTAGTAAGAATCAATAACTTTCCCTTGTGGTGATGCACATATACAATAAATAAATGGTTAAACATCTTGAACATTGAAGCTTCCCCTGAAACTAATATATTAACCATTTCTTGATTCTTCAAATCTGTAGGCTTTTATGACTGATGAAGAAAAACCAACCATTACCAACTTGTTGATGAAGCTGAATAAACCATCATTGTGTCCTATATCTTGTACTAAAACTGACTTCGAACGTATACCCATGTATAGAGAAACCTCAATCTCTTGACAATAAACTCATCTTTTATGAGACACTGAGCACTACAACGTTACTCCTTTAAGTGTTTGTCAATTCGTAGTCATATAAAATTGCAGCACAAACAAGTTATCTTTTCTTCCAAAGATATGATAAAACACAATTTTGAAAAATTCCACCTCAACTTCAAATAAGTAACAACTAATCTTCTTTACCAATAATACCTTGATAAACAAGCCTTTTTATCTTTTAAGAACCAACTCTTCTCTTGTGTGTGATTCTTCTCCTATGTGTGTGAAAACCAAGAAAGAAAAACCAAAAATTCGACCATACCTCAACTGTTTTTGCAGCAGTTTTCAACGATGCATATCTTGCAACCTAAGGCTCAGATTGAAGATCCCTCCGGTGAGAATCTACCTTGATATACCAAGAACCTTCAACAAAAATTTCAGCTCGATCCAACGGTTAACGAAGGAGTTATCGCCTTTTTTAAAACAGCCCTGCAGTGAGTTACGAAAATACGAACCAGATCAGAATTTTTCTTCTTTCTTTAGCTAAAACCTTTTCTTTTCTAGATCCAGAGCCCCCCCCCCCCCCCCCCGCTCTGATACCAACTGTGGAAACTTGTTTTAGAGCTACATACATCTACTAAAACAAGTTACGTGATCGTTTATGGACTCTAGGTTGTTACACCTTTGATCTAGGATTATAACTATGTTAAGAACAATGATAATATTGGCGGAATATTCAAATGAAGAATACAATACTATCACAACAAGGTTTTTCCAAGTTTACCGTTTGTTTATTCCATTAGCCCCAATGTTACATGATCAATTATAACACGATTACTATCTAATCAGGGATCGAAGATCCTTGAGGCTAAACAAACCTAACAACATCAGACCCTATGTCTAATGTTCATCAGACCCCACGTCTGATGTTCCCACACACACTCTTTAAGTGCTCTTATATTTTAACACAACTTTGTGTTGTTGTAATTTGAGAGTACGAAGCACTTTGGTGATCACTAATCACATAGTGATACACTATTTATCTAAGGGTGTGATCTCCTTTTTATAGTATAAAGGAGATCATTACAAAATTGATAAGCTTTAGTCTACTACTTGCTTGTGTATGTGTCAGTCATTAAGATACAACATGTATCTTGTTTTACAACTTTGTTGACTGAGAACATATCTAGATATTATCTACTTGATATACTTGACTCAAATACAAAATATCTTTTTCATCCTTATCCATCCAGCAGCAGTATGACTCATTGATCAGCAGCAGCTAAACAGCAGAGTTATTGCACTAAACAGCAGAGTTATTGCACTAAACAGCAGAGTCATATTAGTGTATTTTGCTTATCATTTAAGCATTCTTCATGTTTCTTTCTTCTTGTTTTTGTATCATCAAATCTATGAAAATATAATTCCCAACAACTATGCACCACTATAAAAGCTGCTCGACTCAACCCAACCCCGTAGTCAGCCAACTCGTCTGAACCGTTGTATGAAGTGACCCATATTGATTCTAATCTGTTTTGAGATGTTACCAAATCCTAAATCATTAATCCTAAAATTTTTGGGTTTTCTTTCTCATTATTTAGGAGCTTGTTGAAGACGAAAGATCAAAGCTTGCAATGGATTTCAGTAATTTTTTAATACTTGAAGACGAAAGATTGAAGAAGCTAGCTTTCAATGATATTTTGTAAACATAATTAGAAATTGCTATGAAAGTGTTATTTGAGTATCTGAGGTTTAATTGTATAAAATTGCTACAGATTTGATGTTGCTATGGAATTGCTACAAATTTGATCATTTGAGTATCTGAGGTTCATGAATTATGATGTTGCTATGAAATTGCTACAGATTTGTGATTTTTTTTAATTTTTTTTAAATGTAAAATGATCAAAATAGTGACACTTAAAAACGTGTAAAAGTTTGCATTGTGTTCATGATTAAAGAACACTAGTTAAAGTGTGTAGTTTTCAAAATTTGCACCCTATAAAGCGTGTACTTTTTTATCAAATTTTCCACCCGACCAAGTGTGTACTTTTTTATCAAATTTTACACCCTATCAAGCGTGGACTTTTTGAAGCTTTCTCCACGCATTAATGTGTCGTGCATTTTGCGACGCCAACTATTGCCACGCTATCATATGCGTGTACTTCTAGTTTTAACACACCAAAAACCGTGGAAATCTGCCCCAATCAGTGTGTATAATTACACCATTTGTCGTAGTGATACGAGACTCGTGGTAACTTTAGCATCGAGGCTGAGTGTCCCAAGCTTGTGTCATGGGCCAAAAGGTGTGTTACTGAAAAACAAAGTGCCGCGAAAACTCTTCCGCACCCTCACACAATTTACAACTATGCTTTGGATCTTTTGCGAGAAGACTGAATCTGAAGTCCGGCTTTCAGTGGTTCGAATCTGTATTTTCTGGATATTGTCTTTGATTTTGTATTGGTATACCAATAAATAAATAAATGTGCTTACTGCATAGTTTAAATTTTAGTTACTACTTCAGTTATTAAAAGGGCATTTCTCAATAAAAACACTAATAACTCAAGGAGATATATGCTAATCAAATAAGAGTAAAAATATATGGTAAAGAATTTGAGCTACGAGGATGATTCTTACCTTTTATACACCGGGGTTGGCAACGTACGCATTATGGACACGGTATAAAGCTCATACCGTGGGGGAACACTGCCGCCATCCCCACGGTATGGGGCACGGTGTGGAAATTGAGGGATGGGATCACGCACGAGATGGAGATGAAAAAGAGACCTTGGAAGCTTTTCAATGTCTTTTTTTTTTTTTTTTTTTTTTTTAAATAGTAGTGAGGTATGGGATGTAGTATGGTATGGGATGCCAACAAAATTTGGAAGTGTAGTATGAAAAAATATGGGAATTAGGTGGCCTAAGGGGATTGGTTGGGAGTGTGATATGGGATATAGTGTGGGTGATGGGTTGACAACCCCCTTAGCTAATCAGCTACCAACTACCACTAACGATTACCAACTGTCCAAACGGTAATTTTACAGTTTACTTATCTAAGTATTTTAGAAAATGTGAAAATACACATGAAAGATAAAATGAGAATATTATCGTCTTTAACATGCATACATACGTAACTACATCATATTTAACTGATAACTCGATTATTTTAAAGACATATGTGCTTAAATCGATAAAACTACGTAGTGAGAACAGCAAGTACTCTGCTAACTGTCCAGCAGATGTTTACCATTCGATGTGTAGCTAATTTTCTTATTTGCTATAATATACTCAAACTTTTGAATTGTTCACTTACATTGGGAATTTTACCATTCGATGTTAACGGGGTAGTTAAAAACCACTGAGGTTAAATGTTCACAAAATACAAACATATGTCGAAATTTAAAAGTTAGGGTATATAATACCAAAAGGAAAGTTAGCTATACACAACTAAAAAAGTGGCAAATTACTTTATTATACACTAGGCGTGCGCACGACGCCTTTTTGGGTGTAAAAAAACAAAACGACGTCGTTTTGTTCTACGGCATGTCGTTTTGTTGTTTTGGCCGTGTCGTTTGTAGTTTTTTAGACCATTTTTATTTTTGGGTTGTAATTGGGTCATCAAATGTTTCTTGGCCCGGTTTCGTTATAAACTAGGCAGTACATGCTGATGCGTGTCTTCTACGACACATACATGGCTAAACCCTTGGCTCTATGCCCGATGCTCATGGTATCAATATACATGCAACCCTCATCTCTCTCTCTCCCTACACCCATCTCTCTCGCTATAAAGATACAAACGATGGTCTCATCTTTCTCTCTAAATAAGCTTGGTTAGATATGAAAGATTGGTGATTGTTTAGTGTTTTGGTGGTTATGAGATCGAGATAGAAGTCTGATTGCCATCTAATTGGTTAACTTATGGTATTTCGGTATTCTTTTTTAGTTTGTATGCAATTAGTGGATTGTTGGATAAGTGTTTGTGTTGGTTTAAGCTTTGCGATAAGTATGATATATGATCATAAGTTCTGATTTTAGATGGTGTGCTACAAGTTGTGTTTTATTTGTTGTTGATGGTCTTTCAATTTATTTATTTATTTATTTATTTATTTATTATTATTATTATTATTTTTTTGTAGATTATATGGTATTAGTGGATTTCTGGATGTGTGCTTTCATTTGTTTAAGCTTTCAAATATCTTTTGTAGTCTGATATGTGGTCATGCGTGTTGATATTATACACTTTGTATAAACTATGGTCGTAAGTGCTTCGTGATATCCTTTAAAGCCTGATATGTGGTCATAAGTGTTGATTTTATCCGTGGTATATAAGTTGTGGTCATAACTTCTGATTTCTTAATTGCTACAAACCATTTTTTGGCCGTATAAAATAAGTGATTCCTGATATCATTTAAAGTCGGATATGTGGTCATAAGTCCTGATTTTATACACTACGTATAAGTTATGGTCATAACTGCTGATTTCATAAGTGTTGTTAATTAAAAATGGGAACTGATTTTATGTTTTAGAAGTTGGTGTGTCGTTGTATAAAGCATGTTTGAAACAATACACAAATCTTATCATCTTTTGCGTATAATGTCATTCAATGTAATTTTTCGATCGTCTTTAGAATTCCAAAGCTCATTTAAGGAGCTGATCTTGTATCTAAATTCATGTTTTTAGCTTGCCATTGATGTTGTTATTTTGGGAATTCTGTACACGGCGCAACCAAAGTTTTTACCACACAGATTAGTTGCAGCGTAGGTAAAGATTTTATTTTTAATCCTAATACTTTACATTATTTGAGGTAAGACAGTTGTCAGTAGATGTTGTTAAGTAACTGGGCCATGCAACACATCAATTTTAACTATTTTTCCCCCTTTGGGTGTCATACATTGTTCTTGAAATGCACTAACTAGTTAATATATTCATTATATATATATATATATATATATATATATATATATATATATATATATATATATATATATATATATATATATAATCCATTCAACCCTCATCTTTCTCTCTAAGCTTACATCTCTTTTTAAATATACACATGGTTGTCTCATCTCTCTATCTAAATAAGTTGGGTTAGATTGTAACAACTGGTAAATTTCGTTTTGTATTAAATTAATATAATATTCTAATGGAAGAATATTTATCCATTTTCTCCGTCTAATTTTCTTTTTTTAAGATTAAACGTTATCAATTTATCTGATCACAACAACCAACTAATGTGACGTAATTCACATTCTTAATAATCGTGCTCACACCAAAATGTCTTAATGTTATTTCAAATGAACATTCCCATATGTGAAGTATAAAAGTTTTCAACTTTTATTTACCACTTTACGTTATTTTGTTAAACGTATGATTATTAAACGTTCAAACTAAACGTTAGCCATTTATTAGAGTTTTCACGAAACCCTAATTTATTATAACTATGATTTTTTGTAATTAAATCCTAAACACTAAAGTACAACACTTCAAAGCTAATGTACAAGCCTCTAATGCATCATATCAAACTTTGCTTACTTTATTTTACAAACTTTGAAGTACAAGATCTAAAGATCACGTCACAAGTCTTTAATGCATTAATTTTAAACTTAGTTTACTCATATTATTATGAACCTAATATACTTAGTTGGAGTATCTTGATAAGTTTTAACATCTTTCTAAGTACTATATTTTTATGTTATCCAGTTTTAAATTTCGTAACTTAAGGATTCTTCGTTAGCAATTACCGGGATCAAAATATACCCCGTAACTCAAGATAATATCAAGATGTTCCATAGCCTCTTTCTTATTATAGATACTCCCTACCCTTATCTCTTATCTTATCTCTCTCTCAAGAAAATAAAACAGATAGATCAAATCTTATCATATATCTTTCTCTCTCTCACATAAACTATATATGTCTTTCATTTCTCTCTCTCTCCCACGCTGCTACAACCACCATCAAACTATCACCACTTCACGCCGTGTAACCACTGTAAAAATCCCACTTTATAATAAACTATCACTCAGAATACTTATCTTTTTTCTACGTGTAAATTTTTTTTATTTGATTATAACTATTATCTTATATGACGTAGATCACCTCCTCGATAAACGTGTTCGCATGCAACCCAACCTCAACGTACTTAATAATTATTTTAAATAAACAATTTTCATATGAAACCTTAAAATATCTTAATTGCCATTTTACGTTAACTCGTTAACTTACGTTTAAAGCTAAACGTTCATTATCAAATAAAGTTCAATAAAATCCTAAACTATCATAACAGCATATATAAGTAACGAAAACATAAAAATACCAAAGTACAACTTATACAACTAAGGTACAAGCACCTAAAGCACATAAACCCTAATTCCATAATAACTCCCGGTAAAACCCTAATTTCATATAAACTATGATTTTATGTGCAAAACTCACAAACTCTAATTTATTTGCATGAGATTTTTATAAAATATAAATGTACAAGACATTTAAAGCCAAGGTACAAGTCTTTTATGCATAAAACCATATATTTATAAAAATCTTATTAAAACCCTAATTATATTTATTCTAAAGCATAATTTACAACTTTTTCATACATAAGTCTTAAAAATTAATTTTTCTAAACTCATTAAATATAAGTACAAGTCTTTAAACCTAGTGTACAAGTGCCTAATGTACAGAATTCTAAAATCCCATTTATATACATTTTGAACATAATAAAAATTATATAAAAATTATATAAATTAAGGAAATATTAAAATTATATTTTTCCTATTTTACAAACCCTAGTACAATCATCATAAGCCCAGAGTATAACTACCCAATGCACAAAATAATTTTTTCCCTTTACATATACCCAAATCGATAAATATGTTTTTATATCATTAAACCTTAAAAATCCATTTCTAAAAATCCCTAAACCCTAGGAACTCTAACAAAACCCTAACCCTAAAGTACCATAACCTTAAGCTTAGTATACAACTCCCTTAAGCATATTTCGAACCAAACTCTTCTTAGTCTAGTTCGAATACATCAAGACACAAACCAAAGCCCTATTTTTATTAAACCATAAGACATAAGATGGAAGAACCAAAAGCCTCCACATCCCCCCTCCTCTAGAAGATAGATACTTGTATGGGTATTAAGCAACCACATCACCCCCATACAATCCTTACACAACACACTTTCCCCCTCCTCACACATGGCACCAATAGAAAATGAACACACCTCTCATGTCCCCTCCTCATCATAAGATATTTAGAAAACCCTAAATCATCTTCCTTCTATAAATAGCCAAACAAAAATACCCATACTATCCCACACCTATTCGACTTATTTAAAACAGCCCATTCCCTGTGCACCACTGATCAAATGACCCTCATTCACACCAAAGAAATATTCTATAAAGCCTAAGGAAGAGAAGGAAGCTTGGTATTTTAGTTGCAAGTCATACGCCCCATACATGTACCCTAGTCGAACCAAAACCTAAGTAAGTGTTCCAATCCTTTTTCCATACTTTTATATACTTTAAATATCTTTAAAAACAATATTACATAATCTCTAATAAAAGTTATGAGCAAAAACTAGTATCATTTTCTTTCTTTCTTTCCTGTTCGAAACAGTAACCAAAATGCACTCTATATTTATTTTTTTTCGATATTTTTAAAAACATAGGACACTTACATATTGTTAAATAGAATTTTATAAGAAGAACGTAGCAATTTGAATCACCTAAAACGGATAAACGAGTCAAAAGATATGGCGATTTGAAGTTATATATAAACTTAAAATACTTACTGTAACAGTATACGAATTCACGCAAAAAGAGGCCTTTCTGGTCCGTTTCGTCGAAAACTTAAAACATGAAAGTTGTCCGGAACGACGTTTCCTTCAAAAACTCTTTAGACCTCGAGTCCTGAAAACGCATAACAAATGGTGTTTTTAATTAAATTTAGAACAGCTCTTTAATTTAAAAACCAATCAGACCTCATACTTTGGACCTAGTTTTCGACCCCTAAATGATTTCTAAAAATTCTGATTTTTGGCCAGTAACAAGATTTCCTAGCTGTCTAAACGTAGGAAAAAGAATTGTGTAAATTGGTTGAGTTTTCACTAAGATATCGAACCCCAAAAATCTGTTTATATCGCTAAATTTAGAAAATAGAAGTTCAGTTCATTCATTCCAGTTTTAACACCCCAACTCACCTACTTTGAACATAGTTTTCGACCCTTAGATGACCTCTAAAAATTCTAAGTTTTTGCCATATTAAAGACCACCTAGCTAAGTTATTTTAGGAAAAAGAAACAGGTAAAAAGATTGAATAGATAAAAAGTTATTGAGTCTCTAAAATCACCCTATCGCTAGACTAAAATCCATTTTTCAGTTTTATTAAAACTTTGTTTTCACCCGGTCGACTTTAGTAATATTTTTCGAGTACCAAACGAATTTCATAAATTATAAAACCTGACCTATTCAAAGATGACCTAGCTAGCTTTACATAGGAACAGAGAACACGTAAAATGATCTAGTATTCATAAAGATTTTCGACCTCAAAACTCTAGCTTTGTCACTAATGTCATGCGCATCATTTTTAATTAAAAAGAGTTTTTATGGGCCGATTATGTAAATGTCTCATAGTTATTTAAATCAAGGACCATTTTTGTCAATTATAAATAAAAAGGGTAAAAAGTGTCATTTCTAAAACTAGAAGGTAGAAGTTGTCATTTTTCAAAAGTTCAGGGTATAAACTGTCAATACATAAAACCTCAGGGGTAAAAGTATAACTTTTCATAACTATTATTTTTATTATTTTTATTTTATTTCCGATCTAATAGAAATTAATAAACGTAATACGTTTATTTCGATAACAAACAAGAGATATATTAAACGAACGAAAGATATATATAACAAACGAACAAAACATAAAAACGAACAATACAATCTCATCCAATTTTTGAAGAGACTTCATTATAACATTTAATCATCAACCAAAAACGAAACGAAACGAACATATGAACTTATATTATCTGAAAAAGATTACTGAAATTTAGCATAACTAACCAGGTTGCGTGCCGGAGACGTTTATCAACTTTATTTCATTTTGTTTTCCATCCAGATTGCTAAGGTGAGTTTATAGTCCCACTTTTTATATACGTTTTTCTAAACTTGTGGGGAGATACATGCTATTAAACCGAACACAAGTATTTTTCTGTATGCTTTCCTGAATTATATTGCATAAGTTTAACTGTTGCCTATTTAAAGACCCTTTATCATGAACCATTAATCACTTTCGGGTAAGCGCGAATATAATGAATAGATCTATTGGATTGACAATCCCTTTGTGTTGCTGGATAAGTAACCCAATGCATTTTATTTGAAAACGTTTAATAAAGAGTTTCAGGTAGACTCCTACTCGGGGCATAATCGTTATTTATCGTGTTAACGTTTGAGTTCATGAAACTTAGAGCAATATATAACGAACTGCAATATTACTGATTTACGTTCTACTTAGCTTGTGTTCAAACTGTTTTAACTTTAAACGCTATGGATTCACTCAACCTTTGCGTTGACTTTTTAAGCATGCATATCTCAGGTAACTGGAAGTACGATTTGGCACGGAGTGGCGGTGGACTTTCTTATAAAAGAGTGTCCTTTTTGTTATCATTCAAACGAATAATGTATAATTTATAACGTATTTCGAAACCTCCCGCTGGGACCTCTATATGTAAACTCTGATTTAATAAATGAATGATAACAATTTATTTAAAACGTCTCTTTTCGAGTCGTTTTCTATCATCATGACTGTGAACCTTGAAGTAGCACCCCAAACTTATATTTCCGCTGCGAATATCAAAAACGGGGGTGTTACAGAGTGGTATCAGAGCTCATGGGTTTAGAGAACCAAATGTTTTCAAACATTGGACTATAACCGTTTTCCGCAAAAACTTAGCCAATGTCCTCCGTGCCACGCCGTCACTGAAACGTTATTTGTAAGTAATTTATTGTTAATCGTTTAAGCTGCATAATGAAATATTTATAACTATAGAGTGGTTGCAGAATCCCTAACCTATCACATGGAATGTTAATAAAAGACCTTGTATTAATTGTTTTGTGTAAAAACAATTAATCAAGTTATTAATATCATGTAATTTCCCAGCGATTAAACTCAGACCTACCATGACTTTACCTAGGATTATTATGATTCCATATACCTGACATAACTAGGTTATAACCATAGAACCCTCTAAGATAAATTTCGGAAGAAAACTTGATGAATGAAGAGAAAGCTGCTGAACTTCAGTTTTTGTAAATAGATTAGTTTAAGTTAATCATTTATTTACGATTTTAACCAGGCACATCGTGATATTATGATTCTCAATAGGTTATGACTTCATATTGTGACCCCCTACTAGGACTAAGTAAACTCAAATTTGGATGAAAGCTTTACGGATATTAGACCAACATATCATGACTAAATCTACTGTTAGCCGTGCCCTAGAAATTAAGCAAAATAACCAAAAGCGAAAACTCACTGATAGAAAGACCATCGCCTTAACCTAAGGATTTCCCGACCTAGAGATTAAGCAATGTATTACTCCTAAGAAAAAAAAAGATCTTAAGAGAAAACTTGATAGGAAAACTTCAATCCCAATTGGAAAATCAAGACTAGTAAAAAAGAAAAACTAGAACTCATTAAGGAATCCCAACCATGTCCTAGGATGACTTTTGTATTTAAGCAGAAAATAAATCCCTGTAATGGATAAATAAATTGAGATTTAGAACTCTCTAGGTTATGCTTCCTGTTGAATCTCTACCTTGGTTACGATGGACGTAATCTAAGTATAATAAATACCCTTCTACCGTATGAAACCTTTATCTTGCAACATTTCAGTAATAATCCCAATCTGCGTTTAGCTTCATTATCTACTCTATTCCTCCTTACCCTATTCATAGTTATCACCTAGCAAAACCCTAGTATATCCTTAAGAAATTTGGTGGATATTATTTTGATGAAACCATAGACTATCCCTACCCTGTAGGAACCTTGGATGAATCTTAAGATTTATTTCGAGAATAACCCATTAGTGCCCTAAGATTTATTTTGAGGATATCCCATTAGTACCCTAGAAAAATCCCTAAACCCATCACGGTAGTGTGGACTAAAATTTTTATTCATTTGAAAAATAAATTATGAAGTTATTTTCCAAAAATAACGCGTTGAACACCATCTAAAACTTTTTGAAAAAGCATAAGTACCATTTGACTGAGCCAAACATCACATCATTTGGTCCTCAATTATACATAGTCTGATCAATTATGTATAATTTAGGAAGAATCATGTAGTGAATTGGACAGTTATCTTTTCAAATTTCTAATAACAATTTTCATTCAAAAGCAAAATATTGAAACAAAACAAAATGTTTATAAACAATCACTTTTGATTTAATACAATAGAAGTCTACATCTACTGCCCATTACCTCAAAAATAGGAATTCGACAATATTATGGATAGAAAAACCCTAAGAAATCCACAAGGACTTATAGTGCAAATTTTATTTAGAACCCGTGAAAATTCATACATAACGAGATCACTAGCATTGGAAGTACTAGGATTACAATGACTCCAAGGTAAGGAATAGAATCACTGAAAGGTTGACCGGCCATCACCACTAAGACTCCCATCAACACCACGATAGCTAGTGTAATCACTGGATGGATCATTTTGATTACCCTGTGTAATAGGAACCGACAAAAACAATAGGTATAAGACCAAACCTAGATCGTAAACACGTAAGCGAATAAGATTTATCGAGGATTATATAGAACTGGGGAAAGATCATTACCTCCATAACTTGTCAACCCCGATAGCTAGAAACTCGAATGGCATTAGAGCCACCACAACATAGACCATGAACTCATAGTCTTCCTTAGGAACATACTTCAAAAAGAAAACCCCGAGGATGATATGAAAGATTGCTAGGAAAGTAAAGAGGTGCGGCATTTTGAGGTTTTTAGGAAAGAAATTAGTAGTGAAAGAATGAGGATTAAAAATGAGGTATTTATAGGAGAAATATAGCCGTTATATTACCGTTAGAATCACTGTTACTGACCGTTAGATGTTACTGTTCATCAAACGTTAGAATCTGACCGTTGGAGTTACTGTTCACAGCCTTTAGATTTATTAGGTGGCAAAACATTCAAATTTATTTCACCTAGTAGGAATAAAAACTGACCCAACTACGTTCCCTTAGGTATCGAATGGAAATTCCTAGACAACACTTTTAGGCTAAAAATATAACCGATGATTAGCAGTGAGATGATACTATTGGATTTAAGGACATAAGAATAAGATAATATTATTTATAATATTATTTTTAACTTGAGGCATTTTAGGCATATCAAACTCCCATCATAAATCAAATCGTTGTACGATTTCCCATTCTCATATTCCCTATCTGAATAGGTTAGAAATTAGGCCTGACTATCCCTATACTTCACTTTTCCTAATCTCTCAACCAACGTTGACTGAATCTTGGGACGAGATTCCCTCAACGGGGGGTGACTATAAACACTGTAAAAATCCCACTTTATAATAAACTATCACTCAGAATACTTATCTTTTTTCTAAGTGTAAATTTTTTTTATTTGATTATAACTATTATCTTATGTGACGTAGATCACATCCTCGATAAACGTGTTCACATGCAACCCAACCTCAACGTACTTAATAATTATTTTAAATAAATATTTTTCATATTAAACCTTAAAATATCTCAATTGCCATTTTACGTTAACTCGTTAACTTACGTTTAAAGCTAAACGTTCATTATCAAATAAAGTTCAATAAAATCCTAAACTATCATAACAGCATATATAAGTAACGAAAACCTAAAAATACCAAAGTACAACTTATCCAACTAAGGTACAAGCACCTAAAGCACATAAACCCTAATTCCATAATAACTCTCGGTAAAACCCTAATTTCATATAAACTATGATTTTATGTGCAAAACTCACAAACCCTAATTTATTTGCATGAGATTTTTATAAAATATAAATGTACAAGACATTTAAAGCCAAGGTACAAGTATTTTATGCATAAAACCATATATTTATAAAAATCTTATTAAAACCCTAATTATATTTATTCTAAAGCATAATTTACAATTTTTTCATACATAAGTCTTAAAAATTAATTTTTCTAAACTCATTAAATATAAGTACAAGTCTTTAAACCTAGTGTACAAGTGCCTAATGCACAGAATTCTAAAATCCCATTTATATACATTTTGAACATAATAAAAATTATATAAAAATTATATAAATTAAGGAAATATTAAAATTATATTTTTCCTATTTTACAAACCCTAGTACAATCATCCTAAGCCCAGAGTACAACTACCCAATGCACAAAATCATTTTTTTCCCTTTACATATACCCAAATCGATACATATGTTTTTATATCATTAAACCTTAAAAATCCATTTCTAAAAATCCCTAAACCCTAGGAACTCTAACAAAACCCTAACCCTAAAGTACCATAACCTTAAGCTTAGTATACAACTCCCTTAAGCATATTTCGAACCAAACTCTTCTTAGTCTAGTTCGAATACATCAAGACACAAACCAAAGCCCTATTTTTCTTAAACCATAAGACATAAGATGGAAGAACCAAAAGCCTCCACATCCCCCCTCCTCTAGAAGATAGATACTTGTATGGGTATTAAGCAACCACATCACCCCCATACAAACCTTAAACAACACACTTTCCCCCTCCTCACACATGGCACCAATAGAAAATGAACACACCTCTCATGTCCCCTCCTCATCATAAGATATTTAGAAAACCCTAAATCATCTTCCTTCTATAAATAGCCAAACAAAAATACCCATACTATCCCACACCTATTCGACTTATTTAAAACAGCCCATTCCCTGTGCACCACTGATCAAATGACCCTCCTTCACACCAAAGAAATATTCTATAAAGCCTAAGGAAGAGAAGGAAGCTTGGTATTTTAGTTGCAAGTCATACGCCCCATACATGTACCCTAGTCGAACCAAAACCTAAGTAAGTGTTCCAATCCTTTTTCCATACTTTTATATACTTTAAATATCTTTAAGAACAATATTACATAATTTCTAATAAAAGTTATGAGCAAAAACTAGTATCATTTTCTTTCTTTCTTTCCTGTTCGAAACAGTAACCAAAATGCACTCTATATTTATTTTTCTTCGATATTTTTAAAAACACTAGGCTATAGGACACTTACATATTGTTAAATAGAATTTTATAAGAAGAACGTAGCAATTTGAATCACCTAAAACGGATAAACGAGTCAAAAGATATGGCGATTTGAAGTTATATATAAACTTAAAATACTTACTGTAACAGTATACGAATTCACGCAAAAAGAGGCCTTTCTTGTCCGTTTCGTCGAAAACTTAAAACACGAAAGTTGTCCGGAACAACGTTTCCTTCAAAAACTCTTTAGGCCTCGAGTCCTGAAAACACATAACAAATGGTGATTTTAATTAAATTTAGAACAGCTCTTTAATTTAAAAACCGATCAGACCTCATACTTTGGACCTAGTTTTCGACCCCTAAATGATTTCTAAAAATTCTGATTTTTGGCCAGTAACAAGATTTCCTAGCTGTCTAAACGTAGGAAAAAGAATTATGTAAATTGGTTGAGTTTTCATTGAGATATCGAACCCCAAAAATCTGTTTATTCACTAAATTTAGAAAATAAAAGTTCAGTTCATTCATTCCAGTTTTAACACCCCAAATCGCCTACTTTGAACATAGTTTTCGACCCTTAGATGACCTCTAAAAATTCTAAGTTTTTGTCATATTAAAGACCACCTAGCTAAGTTATTTTAGGAAAAAGAAACAAGTAAAAAGATTGAATAAATAAAAAGTTATTGAGTCTCTAAAATCATCCTATCGCTAGACTAAAATCCATTTTTCAGTTTTATTAAAACTTTGTTTTCACCCGGTCGACTTTAGTAATATTTTTCGAGTATCAAACGAATTTCATAAATTATAAAACCTGACCTATTCAAAGATGACCTAGCTAGCTTTACATAGGAACAGAGAACACGTAAAATGATCTAGTATTCATAAAGATTTTCGACCTCAAAACTCTAGCTTTGTCACTAATGTCATGCGCATCATTTTTAATTAAAAGAGTTTTTATGGGCCGATTATGTAAATGTCTCATAGTTATTTAAATCAAGGACCATTTTTGTCAATTATAAATAAAAAGGGTAAAAAGTGTCATTTCTAAAACTAGAAGGTAGAAGTTGTCATTTTTCAAAAGTTCAGGGTATAAACTGTCAATACATAAAACCTCAGGGGTAAAAGTATAACTTTTCATAACTATTGTTTTTATTATTTTTATTTTATTTCCGATCTAATAGAAATTAATAAACGTAATACGTTTATTTCGATAACAAACAAGAGATATATTAAACGAACGAAAGATATATATAACAAACGAATAAAACATAAAAGCGAACAATACAATCTCATCCAATTTTTGAAGAGACTTCATTATAACATTTAATCATCAACCAAAAAAGAAACGAAACGAACATATGAACTTATATTATCTGAAAACGATTACTGAAATTTAGCATAACTAACCAGGTTGCGTGCCGGAGACGTTTATCAACTTTATTTCATTTTGTTTTCCATCCAGATTGCTAAGGTGAGTTCATAGTCCCACTTTTTATATACGTTTTTCTAAACTTGTGGGGAGATACATGCTATTAAACCGAACACAAGTATTTTTCTGTATGCTTTCCTGAATTATATTGCATAAGTTTAACTGTTGCCTATTTAAAGACCCTTTATCATGAACCATTAATCACTTTCGGGTGAGCGCGAATATAATGAATAGATCTATTGGATTGACAATCCCTTTGTGTTGCTGGATAAGTAACCCAATGCATATTTATTTGAAAACGTTTAATAAAGAGTTTCAGGCAGACTCCTACTCGGGCATAATCGTTATTTATCGTGTTAACGTTTGAGTTCATGAGACTTAGAGCAATATATAACGAACTGCAATATTACTGATTTACGTTCTACTTAGCTTGTGTTCAAACTGTTTTAACTTTAAACGCTATGGATTCACTCAACCTTTGCGTTGACTTTTTAAGCATGTTTATCTCAGGTAACTGGAAGTACGATTTGGCACGGAGTGGCGGTGGACTTTCTTATAAAAGTGTGTCCTTTTTGTTATCATTCAAACGAATAATGTATAATTTATAACGTATTTCGAAACCTCCCGCTGGGTCCTCTATATGTAAACTCTGATTTAATATATGAATGATAACAATTTATTTAAAACGTCTCTTTTCGAGTCATTTTCTATCATCATGACTGTGAACCTTGAAGTAGCACCCCAAACTTATATTTCCGCTGCGAATATCGAAAACGGGGGTGTTACACACCGCCACCATCATCAAGAAACAAGGAGAAGACAAGGGTGACTTGTTACAAGTTAAAGAGAAGGGTTACACATAGGGCTTCGTGGTTTGTTTTGGTCCGTGAATCACCATAGCTACCACAATCATCACCACCACCGCCATCACTTCCATATCTCTATCTCTCTCGTCTCTTGGTATGTATAACACCACAGGTTCATTTTTCGTTGATTTCTTTTAAAAACCGAATATAAACATTAATATAGTTTTCGTGAATTTAAAACTTGTATAAAAACGTTTTTGGTAATATATTTTCGTGGGGTTTAATCTGATCAAGAGGTATTTGTTGTTTCGGTTTTATAATGGATCGGGTCATAACCCAACTAGGGTCGCGGCTCAGATTTGTTTTGGTTATTTCTTGATGTGGTGGATACTATGGTTGTTTAAGCCTTGCTTCAATCTAAAACCCATATAGGGTGTGGTTTGTTTTGTTAGTCTCAGCCCAACCAAGGGTGTTTGTTGCTCTCGGTTCACAGCCACCCCGAAGGGTGTGCTTGTTTGTTTTGACTCACCACCGAGAGCACCCAAAAAGGTGCGTTTGGCTGGTCCACACCACGGCCCACTAGGGTGTTTGGTTGTAGCTTATTTTGTTTGCCGTGGCTTATTTGGATTGATGAGCTCTTATGAGCTTATTTTGGTTTTGCCTTACTTTGGTCTAAAAGTCAGGCGAGATGGTGTTTGTTGGTTTAGACTCAGTTTTCGACTTAGATAAATTATAGATGTTTGTTTAGCTTGTATATAGTTAGACTTATTTGAGGGTGTTTGTTTTGCTTGCTCGACCAGCCACACCCATGAGGTAGGGGTATTTGGCTCGCTCGGTTCAGCCCACCCAATGGTGGTGATGGTCTTGTTTTCTGCCAGCCGCCAAACTGTAACCCAATTCGGGTCGGCATTGGTTTTATATTGTTTTGACCTGCAGCCCAATGAGGAACCTGAAAAGGGTGAGCTTGGTTCGGTTAGGTTTTCAATGTTTCTGCACCTGTTTGTTCATGGCAAGTAATGTTTTGTGATGCAAATCAAGAGAATGTTATTTGTTTAAGTGGTCCTAGTTTAGGTTTGTTTGGTTCTAGGTTTGTTTGGTTCTATTCCTGATAATACTATTGGCAAGCTTACTAAGATTCAATATTTAGTTCTAAGTAATAATCAGATTACTAGTTTGCCTAATGATTTTTGGAGTTTGAATGCGCTTAAACATCTTTATCTTCGAATAATAAGATTAATATGAGTTTGCCTGGTAATGTTGGTATACTTTGGTAACGGGCCGAGGCCCAACTAAATAAACAAGGGTATGTTTAATTTACTAACGATATACATATATATATATTGGATTGTAAACGAAGACTATATATATTTAAACATGCTTGACTATGGGACTTGATAATTAATATTGGACGTTTGGACAAGTTGACATATATTGGACTATCGGACTAGAAATATAACAGACTTGGACATATTGGACATAACGGATACGTAATAGACTAATTATTAATATTGGACTTGGGATTATTAAACTACTTACTTGACATCTTTGGACTTTAACAGACTTAATATATCGGGAAAACGCCCATTGGATTATGGTATGTGCTTAAACACATACCTTTATTTGACCAAATTAAGACCAAAACGACCAAAAACTAACCAAAATGCCAAAGATATTTGTGTTTTTGTGTTTATGTTTGTGCAGGCAACGGATAAAAGAAAAAGGACAAAAATAAAGAAAAATCAGGAAAACACGAGCAAGGGATTTGGAAGAAACTATTTAAAGCCGAAGCCGGGGAAGAATTCGTCAAAGAAAATATATTTGAAGAAAAGCTCTTGGATCATAACAAAATTACAAAATCAGTCCTTGGTGATACTTTCAGAAATTGGCAGAAATAGTCCCTCCTTATTTAAACCAATTCCAAATCAAATCCTTAACTTAAAAATCAATTCACAACAAATAAACCCAACCCAAAAACATTCTCAGCCCAATTCCCTTCCAGCCCACTCCTTATTACCACATCCGGATCCTATACCCACCCATAACCCGTTTTATTTTAAAATAACCCATAGTCAACCCATTTAATACCCGGTCAAACCAATCCCAATACCCGCCATTTCTTACCCAGTTACTGTTCCTTCTTCTTCCTCAGTATTTACCCTGCTCCCAAGGAATTACCCACCTCATTAAAACTCTTCTAGAAGCTGCTGACATGACAAGGAATGCCAGAGTGGCAAATCCCAGCTTCCTCATTGGCTTAAACACCACATGCCATGATCAATGGCTACGATGAGAAGGAGTGGTGACCAAGAATGATCCAAGGGATAAGAAAAGGCTTCCTGATGAAACCCTAGTTCTTCCTCAGGCTATAAATAGAGCCTCAGTCACAAGCACCAGGGATGTTAGTTAGTTTTAAGTTAGGATTTTTAGGTTTAGATTAGGTTTAGTATAATAGCAGAGTAATTATAATTTAGCTTATTGTAGCTTATGGTTCCAGCTTTTTGTTATTTACTCTTCAGCTTTCAAAACTTGTACTCATTTTCAGTTTTTAATATAAGTCAATCTTTATATAGTCAACTGCTTATTGCTTTTCCTGGATGCTTATTTGCTTTTTCTTAGCTTTTATCTGCTTAACTTGGTTTATTAGTAATGCTGGTAGCTTAATTTAGTTTCTTCATCATTAGTTTAAGTTGTGCCTTTAAAATCATCAAAGAAGCCAAAAACATAGGTTATTTTAAGTCTAGCTTATTTAGTGCTTATTTACATTTGAATATTGCTCATTAGGGTTACATTTATCTAGTAAACCAGTCTTAAGTTAGATTCATAGCTTAAATAGATCAGTTGTAGTGTTAAATCAAAAACAGTTTCCAATGGGAGTGTTTGGGATAGTTAATGAAATGGGTTAAAATGGTTACTTACTGTTCAAATGTCATATCTTCAACTTTGTTAAGCTCTAATTTAGTGATATAGGATGAAATTCAATTGTTTTTAGCATAAGTAAGTAGGATTGTAGGTCTCTTATTGGTTTTCAATATTTCATAGGATTTCAATCTTTCATGTTGCTTATTCTTGAGAAATCAGAATTTTGCCTTTATAGTGTGGATTTTCCAGTTAGCACAAGTCATAGTAGTTGTTTTATAAGAGTTGAGTAAGTTTCATTTAAGTTTCAGCCCAATAGCTCAAGTTTGAAAATCTGTATAGAACCTTAGTCCCATATGCAGTCTGCATGTTGTTGTTGTTGTTTTTTTTTTTTTTTTTTTTTTTTTTTTATTTATTTATTTATTTATTTATTTATTTATTTATTTATTTTTTTAATTTTGCCTAATTCAGCCAGCCCCATGTTTTTCATTTATCACTTTCTCAATATAAGCCCTTTTAAGCTAGACTTTTGCACAATTAATATTCAGCTGCTCTTCTAGTTAGTTCATATTTTTGTGATTTTTTCCTAATAGCTTATCACAGCTTTTTATTAGCCTAAAATTCCCCTTTTTTGCCCTGCACCATAAGTGCATCAGCTGACCTCAGTGGTCTTTTTGCCTATTTTGTCAGTTTTAGTGCTTATTTCCTTTTCATGTTAGATTATTCTGAGAATTGGTTGTCTATTTAGGTTAGGTTTAGCATCATATAGCTTACTTCAGGTTCTAGTTACCTTATTAATAGCTTAACTGTCCTTGTTTAGAAAGCCATAGCTTATTTGCCTTAAGTTTGGTTTTAGCCTTCTGTTTCCATATCAGCTTATTTCTGAGCTGCTTTCAAGTTTTAAAAAAATATTTTCAGTGTTAAAATAGCTTATTAACTAGTGCTTATCAAGATTTTAAAAAGAAAAAATAAAAAAATATATATATATATATATAGTTTTATCAAAAAGCCAAGGCTGGGGTTCGAACCCCAGTCTCTCAGCTCACACACAACACTCACTACCACTAGTACCCTTGGGATTTCTCTGCTATACTTTCCTCTTTATTTCTTTTAACACCTTTTTATTCTCTTTAGCTTATTTTTCCATTTCTGCTTATAACTGCTTTTTCAAAATTGTTTTTTCCATCTTTTTATTTTTCTTAAAATCCTTAGTACATCTTTTAGTTTTTATAAAATTCTCGGATTTTTCTGAAAAGTTTTAATATTTTTAAATATTTAATTTCTATAAATTAGTTTTTAATTCATAAAAAATTAAATAAAAACCAAAAAAATATTATTCTTTTTTCTAAAATTTTCTTTTAGTATTTAGCACTTAGGAAAAATTGATTTGCACCCGTAGGATTAGAATTTAACTATTTTGATGTTTAGGTTCGGGATTTCCCGGTTTTTACGCGCTTTTAGGATTTCCTTTGCGTTACTAGTTACGTTAGCTTTAGCTTATCATTTCCCTTGCCTTATTATTTGTTTCTAGTTAATATTTCAATATTTTTAGTTTAAAAACCATATATCTCAACTTTTATTCACCATTCACTACACGTTTCACGAACCCGATATCACGAAATTCCATTCATCCTTCATCGGGACAACGAACCGGGTTACACATATTTCCTTTGTGTATCCTTTTGGGATTATATAATCGATAAATCAATTTTTGGCGCCGCTGCCGGGGAAGGTTGAAGTGAGTTCGTGATTTCCGAGTATCGATTCGTGTTTTGAAGACCCTTCCTCGTGGAGTTATCGTTTTCATTTGTAAATATTTTCTTATTATAAAAATCCCCAAAAGATTTTATTCTCCAAATTATTTTTCCATTTTCTTTTGTGATTTTCAATGTTTCTAAAATTTAAAAATCCAAAAATATTCTTCTTAATCCTCTTATTCGTTTGATTCTTTATCTCTCACCCTCTATCCGTTTAATTCTTCTTTATGTCTTTATCTTACCATTATAGTTGTGAATTGTGTGGAGGTCCTCCAAATGGTGGAAATTGCCCCGGTTGTAGCATTGTAAATTCGGGAAACGGGTTTGTCTATGACCAAAATCCCGACAATGCAACAACCAATTTCTTTAATCAACCCCCACACCATGAGATGGAAACATATTTTTGTGAATATTGTGTAGGTCCACACCCAAGTTTTGATTGTCAAGCAAGGAATCCGTTTGTCTATGAACAAGTTCCATGTAATCAAAACTTCGGGTATGACCATTATCCATATAATTCACCGAATCAGTCACAGCAAACGTATTGTTGTGAGTACTGTGGAGATCCTCACTATGGCTCTGATTGTCAAACAAGGAACCCGCTTGTCTATGAGCATGGCCCTTGTAACAATTACGACTACTCTTATCATGACCAACCTCCACAGTATCAAATGATTGAAACACAATCTGAACCAATTCCTCAAGAACTTCTCACTGAGATTCTTGATGTAATAAAAGATCTTAAGGATTTGGTTCATAAGCGTACCCCAGAAGATCCTCATCAGAAAACTTATGGAGAACTTCTAGCTGAAAAACAAGCAGCTAGAGTAAGTTCCAAATATCATCAAACTTTCGTTTGCAATGACGATGATGAGGATTCTATGTGGGGAGTTTATGAGAGTTCGTCAGCTGCAACCACACCCGTCCAGAAGAAGCACGAAGACAAAACTATGGGTGAATTGTTAGCAGAGGAGCAGATGCAACTTATTAGAGCTTTATATGTTGAACATAGGGTCGAAGACGATTATGGCAAGGAGTGTGCCCCCGAAGTTCTTGAAATTTCAGATAAACCTCCAAGTGGCAATCCCACTCCGTCTTCGGATCCTATCATTTCCGACTCTTCCCCTTCCCTCACTCCGGTTTAGGGAAGTGATCCTATCTTGGAAGAGATCGATGCTTGTCTCAAAGAAGATTCAAGTTCTCCGGAAATTGATGATTCTTATCTTGATCCGGAGGGAGATATTCTTTTTCTTGAGAAATTATTGAATGATGAACCATCACCTTCTCTCACTCCGAAGGAAGTTGAAATCAATCCTTCAAAAGAATTTGATGAGCTTGTTTCCGAAACATTCAAAACGACTCTCACCAACCCTTTATTTGATTTCGAATATGAGTTTACTTTGATTTTTGATAATCCAATCTTTGATATTCAGATGGAGGAGAGTGATGAGTCCGTGACGGAACATGAGCTCACAGATTCTCATAATATGGTTGATTCTCTTCACGAGGAGTTCTCCTGTGAACTCGCTCCTATCATATCTCCTCCAGAGTACGATTACTTTAATTTTGAGGAAGATCCTGACCCGGGGGGAGATGTACTCTATCCTGAGCATTTGCTTATCAATGACATCATCCCAACCCTCCCTCCCGAGGTTTTTGTTGATGATAACCACAAGAGCTTCAATGATGATATACAAGATCAGGAAAATGGTAATTTTAAGGATGAGGAATAGATCCTCATTGTGATAAAGAACTTTCTCCCTTTCTTCACCTATCCGGTGACTTCTCCTATCCTTCACTCCCGAAGGAGTGAGGACACCATCTTTGACCCCGGCATCTCTCATTCTTTTAAGCCGTGGGTATCTCATCAGAGTGGAACTTTCATTTGTTTCAATGTTTATCTAAACCTCTTCAATGAAAGTCCGATGGAGATTATCTTTTCCACATGCTCCCCTAAGAACAAATAAATTCGGGGCGAGTCTAAGCTATACGAATCGATAAAAAACAAGCGCTTCGTGGGAGGCACCCCATGCTTATTCTTCTATCTTCTTTTCTATTTTCTAATAAGTGACGTGAGGAGGGTTACCTCTTCCATTTGTCGTGTTTCGTGGTTTTTTGTGATGTGTCCAGGATTTGCCCGAATAATGAAGACTCTCGTGCTCGTGGTTTGCTTCTCTCCACTCGAGTTTCATCATTCGTTGCTTATCCGATATCCTTAATCTTATCGTTTAACATTTATCTTTTGGCATAATTAATAAATGGCCTTAGATTTATGTAGGAGAACCCTTACCTTTAAGACATTGAGGACAATGTCTCGTTTTAGTCTTGGGGGGGAGGTAATCTTTTGATTTGATTTATGCCTTGCATTTTTTGTCGTTTACTGATGCAACCCCGTCTTTTCCTCCAAAATTGAAAAAATTGAAAAAATCCAAAAAAATGAGAAAATTTAAAAAAAATTTGCAAAAATATAATAAATTTTGACATTTTGTTGACTTTCCGCTGGTGATAGTAGGAATAAAATTTTGACTTGACCGGGCGTGTTGAGCCCTAGCTTGTCTCCTTAACCATTCGGCTAAGCATTCGCGGATCTTATTATTTAAGATTTTAAATTTGCGAAGAACGAGAAATGATAAAGTTGTTTATAAGTTATATTGCTAAACGTGGAGTAGTTGGTTCTCTTTAGAACTCATCGAAGCTAATTGTGGCTTCTTGTTCCCATAAGCTTGTTTCACCCTATAATAATAATAATCTAATTAAAAGTATTTTGGTTTTGGCGATAATGAGTTTTTTTTCCTTCTTAAAAGAATCCTTGCTTGCAAGAGTTGGGTACACATCAAGGTTACTCCAAGTGTCGTGTGACATAAGCGACGGTTCATAAAGCGGCCCTTGGATCTCTAATTCAGGAATGTGTGAGGTCTTGATCTAACGACCTTGGATCATCATTTCAGGAATGACTAGAGTCTTGGAATACTCCGTAAAGTTCCGTTTAGTTTATGATACACGGAATTTGGAATGTTGGCACCAAAAATAAATATAAATAAATAAAACTTAAATTTATGTGCTATAAGCTGCGGATTCGAGATCGGTCCTTGTATTCTTATTTCCAGAATGTATTTAGGTCTTGGCTACCCTCTTACACCGGCCCTTGGACCCTTGATTCTAAAAGGCGTTAAGGTCTTGGAACTTTCCGTTGTAACGGCCCTTGGATCCTTTATTCCGGAAGGTGTAAGGTCTTGGAATTTCCCCATGAAGATCCATAGTTTATGGTACACAACTTCAATAAAAAGTTAGGTTAAAAAAAAAAAAAAAAAAAAAAAAAAAAATTTGCAAAATTCAAAAATATAAAAATAGAATAATAAGCCCCATTTTAAATCACCTTGATGTGGGCCTCATTTTTATTTGCAACGATTCTCGAGGGAAGAAATTAAAACTCCTTAGCGTCCAAACTAAAGTGCTTTTATCGGACTAAAAATTATTGAAACGAGAATATGAAGAAATTCATGTCTCACCAAAAATAAAATAAATAGAGGAAAATAGGAATTTGGGGACAAAGAGTTCTACACAATTAAATTCCATGAGTAGTGTTGGCAATCTAACTTGTAAATGACAATGATTTCGTTTTTAAGCTTAGTTTGGGGGCTCGTGAAAAATCAAGGATGACGAATTTTATCCATATGGTCACTTCTTTATGAGTCGTGTTTCCTACTCATTAACCCTAAAAGTTATTGATAGATAATGATTGTCAACAAAGCCGTCACATGATAATGAGAAAAATACAAAAATAGAATAAAAAGAAAAATCGGGGAGTTTTTAGAACTTAAGATTTCTTAATATCTTTTGAAAATTTTGCTACTTTTCAAAGTTAGTAAAAAGAGGTTGGAAATTTTTGGTTTCAAAAACGTGTTTTTATAACATTGCGTGAGGACACATCAATATCTTAGTCTGGGGGATTTTGGTATGTGCTTAAACACATACCTTTATTTGACCAAATTAAGACCAAAACGACCAAAAACTAACCAAAATGCCAAAGATATTTGTGTTTTTGTGTTTATGTTTGTGCAGGCAACGGATAAAAGAAAAAGGACAAAAATAAAGAAAAATCAGGAAAACACGAGCACGGGATTTGGAATAAACTATTTAATGCCGAAGCCGGGGAAGAATTCGTCAAAGAAAATATATTTGAAGAAAAGCCCTTGGATCATAACAAAATTACAAAATCAGTCCTTGGTGATACTTTCAGAAATTGGCAGAAATAGTCCCTCCTTATTTAAACCAATTCCAAATCAAATCCTTAACTTAAAAATCAATTCACAACAAATAAACCCAACCCAAAAACATTCTCAGCCCAATTCCCTTCCAGCCCACTCCTTATTACCACATCCGGATCCTATACCCACCCATAACCCGTTTTATTTTAAAATAACCCATAGTCAACCCATTTAATACCCGGTCAAACCAATCCTAATACCCGCCATTTCTTACCCAGTTACTGTTCCTTCTTCTTCCTCAGTATTTACCCTGCTCCCAAGGAATTACCCACCTCATTAAAACTCTTCTAGAAGCTGCTGACATGACAAGGAATGCCAGAGTGGCAAATCCCAGCTTCCTCATTGGCTTAAATACCACATGCCATGATCAATGGCTACGATGAGAAGGAGTGGTGACCAAGAATGATCCAAGGGCTAAGAAAAGGCTTCCTGATGAAACCCTAGTTCTTCCTCAGGCTATAAATAGAGCCTCAGTCACAAGCACCAGGGATGTTAGTTAGTTTTAAGTTAGGATTTTTAGGTTTAGATTAGGTTTAGTATAATAGCAGAGTAGTTATAATTTAGCTTATTGTAGCTTATGGTTCCAGCTTTTTGTTATTTACTCTTCAGCTTTCAAAACTTGTACTCATTTTCAGTTTTTAATATAAGTCAATCTTTATATAGTCAACTGCTTATTGCTTTTCCTGGATGCTTATTTGCTTTTTCTTAGCTTTTATCTGCTTAACTTGGTTTATTAGTAATGCTGGTAGCTTAATTTAGTTTCTTCATCATTAGTTTAAGTTGTGCCTTTAAAATCATCAAAGAAGCCAAAAACATAGGTAATTTTAAGTCTAGCTTATTTAGTGCTTATTTACATTTGAATATTGCTCATTAGGGTTACATTTATCTAGTAAACCAGTGTTAAGTTAGATTCATAGCTTAAATAGATCAGTTGTAGTGTTAAATCAAAAACAGTTTCCAAAGGGAGTGTTTGGGATAGTTAATGAAATGGGTTAAAATGGTTACTTACTGTTCAAATGTCATATCTTCAACTTTGTTAAGCTCTAATTTAGTGATATAGGATGAAATTCAGTTGTTTTTAGCATAAGTAAGTAGGATTGTAGGTCTCTTATTGGTTTTCAATATTTCATAGGATTTCAATCTTTCATGTTGCTTATTCTTGAGAAATCAGAATTTTGCCTTTATAGTGTGGATTTTCCAGTTAGCACAAGTCATAGTAGTTGTTTTATAAGAGTTGAGTAAGTTTCATTTAAGTTTCAGCCCAATAGCTCAAGTTTGAAAATCTGTATAGAACCTTAGTCCCATATGCAGTTTGCATGTTGTTTTTTTTTTTTTTTTTTTTTTTTTTTTTTTTTTAATTTTGCCTAATTCAGCCCCATGTTTTTCATTTATCACTTGCTCAATATAAGCCCTTTTAAGCTAGATTTTTGCACAATTAATATTCAGCTGCTCTTCTAGTTAGTTCATATTTTTGTGATTTTTTCCTAATAGCTTATCACAGCTTTTTATTAGCCTAAAATTCCCCTTTTTTGCCCTGCACCATAAGTGCATCAGCTGACCTCAGTGGTCTTTTTGCTTATTTTGTCAGTTTTAGTGCTTATTTCCTTTTCATGTTAGCTTATTCTGAGAATTGGTTGTCTATTTAGGTTAGGTTTAGCATAATATAGCATATTTCAGGTTCTAGTTACCTTATTAATAGCTTAACTGTCCTTGTTTAGAAAGCCATAGCTTATTTGCCTTAAGTTTGGTTTTAGCCTTCTGTTTCCATATCAGCTTATTTCTGAGCTGCTTTCAAGTTTTAAAAAAATATTTTCAGTGTTAAAATAGCTTATTAACTAGTGCTTATCAAGATTTTAAAAAGAAAAAAAATATATATATAGTTTTATCAAAAAGCCAAGGCTGGGGTTCGAACCCCAGTCTCTCAGCTCACACACAACACTCATTACCACTAGCACCCTTGGGATTTCTCTGCTATACTTTCATCTTTATTTCTTTTAACACCTTTTTATTCTCTTTAGCTTATTTTTCCATTTCTGCTTATAACTGCTTTTTCAAAACTTCTTTTTCCATCTTTTTATTTTTCTTAAAATCCTTAGTACATCTTTTAGTTTTTATAAAATTCTCGGATTTTTCTGAAAAGTTTTAATATTTTTAAATATTTAATTTCTATAAATTAGTTTTTAATTCATAAAAAATTAAATAAAAACCAAAAAAATATAATTCTTTTTTCTAAAATTTTATTTTAGTATTTAGCACTTAGGAAAAATTAATTTGCACCAATAGGATTAGAATTTAACTATTTTGATGTTTAGGTTTGGGATTTCCCGGTTTTTACGCGCTTTTAGGATTTCCTTTGCGTTACTAGTTACGTTAGCTTTAGCTTATCATTTCCCTTGCCTTATTATTTGTTTCTAGTTAATATTTCAATATTTTTAGTTTAAAAACCATATATCTCAACTTTTATTCACCATTCACTACACGTTTCACGAACCCGATATCACGAAATTCCATTCATCCTTCATCGGGACAATGAACCGGGTTACACATATTTCCTTTGTGTATCCTTTTAGGATTATAAAATCGATAAATCAGATTATTATTGGGCTATTAAGCCTAATAACCAATAATTAAAAGTTGAAACTTCTAAGACTAGTTATTAGTTAAACTTAACTAATCTGCATATCTCTTATTTAATTGCCATTTGATCCTTACGTGTTTATTACCTTTCACACTTGTGCTATATGTTTTATGCTTTGGCATGCATTTTGTCTGAGTCTATGACTTCATACCACCACTCGAATGAGATACTAAACCTTTTTACGAAAATTGATACGAATATTCCACGAAAACTAAAATGCTCTGTCTCTTGAAACTCATACGCATCGATTACTTTCCGCGTGTCATATTTTGAGACAAACTGATATTCATTAGGTTCTGCCGATTCTGTATCATTCAGCTATACTTCTTTATACTATTCTGCCTACTCCTTGGCACCGTTGTGTTACTTTTGCCACTACACGCTAAGGTGAGTCATAGCCCATCTCTTACTTATTTTGAACTCTTTGGGGGAGATAAATGCTCGTTTTACTTACATATTTCACTCATTTACCTTAAACGTTGTACTCAGTTGATGACACACTCTGTTCATTTATTGAAACATAATACTTGCTTTTACTTACACAAGTACTTTAAACTTTTACGAATTACCATGAGTTCACATACCCACTTTTATACATTTTTCTATCTCATAGGGAGATACATGCTACAAACATGAACACAAGTGTTTTTCTGTATGCTATACTGATTGATATTGCCTAAGTTACAACTATTGCCAAATGTTCCTCATATCATGAACCATTAATCACTTGCAAGTGAGCGCGTATATAGTGAATAGATCTATTGGAGGTTGACAGCCCATTTGTGCTAGCCGGATAGATAGCCTTGGTGCTAGCCGGATTGATTGTCAAATGCACTTTATTTGAAGGGAAATAGGAAGATGGCAATCTCCTACATGAGGGCCTCATACTTACACCATTTCTATGGTGTAATTTATTTATATCATTTCTAAGATATCACACACGTTAACGTTTGAGTGTCATGAGACTTAGAGCAATAATACGGTACTGTAGTCATGATACGATACTGTCACTACTGAATTTATGGGTGTATAACAACGTAACCCACTATTTATTTTACTATAATTGTATTCTTATACAATTATCAAACTTGAAACTTGTGTTCAACTAATTAGCATACAAACCCTATAGATTCACTCAACCTTTAACCCGGTGAGGGCAAACAAACGAACTACTTTTGTGTTGACCGGGTTAGGGCAAACAGACGAACTATGAGTGTATAACAACGTAACCCACTACTTATTTTATCAATATTTGTATTTATTACAATTATCACCGAAACTTGAAACTATTGGAATCAGCTGTTTTACTTATAAATTCTATTGTGACAAATGGTAAATTTGCCCTAATATTTAATTCATAACAATTCATTTATTATGACTAAAATATCATATTAGGCCATTATGTGATTATCATGGAAAACAGACCTGCACATATTGTCACCCGGAAATCTCACCGAGGAACAGTGAAATGATCACATATTATAATTTACTCATTTTATTGTTGTAAGAACGAGAGGTTATCCCAGTTTTACTCGGACTGACACCACACACAAACCAGAAATAAATCTGAGATTCAGAAATTTTAGTGAATATTAAAGACTCAAAAATACATTCAAGTATTACGTAACGACTTTAAAAATACAATCTTTCATATTTGTGACGGTTCTGGGAAGGACCCGAATTTGACTCAGTTTAACGAGACGCGGGTGTAAAAAAAAATACCACACTTTAACTAATTATTCACTAAAATACTTAAATCAACACACCTCACCCACTCACACAAATTTCCAAAACCTGCAACCCTAGGAATACTCTAAACTTTGTCCGCCCCCTTTTCTTCTTCCCAAAATCCTTCGAACCATCACTTTCCACCATCACCAATACCTTATCTCTTTGACCCAGGACCTTGTCTTCTTCACTGACCTAGGAAACCCACACAAGTCAACTAGGCTAAAAAATTCATTGAAATAGAGATAGCAAGAAAAAGGGAAGATTATATTTCCCAAACCCGAAAGCTCTTATGGAGCTACTTTCCAAGATCCACCATAAAATCCGCTCCTCCAAGAGATGTCGAATCACAACTCACCAAAAATACCATCAAAGATCTGAGAAGTTCTCAAGAAAGGTTAAGAGTGGAGGTGTTGTGATTCGATTTGAAGGTTGGGGTAATCGGTATTGGAGCAGTGGGTTCTCGGATTAGAGTTCATTCGAATTTCATCCCTCAAAGAATCATTGTAAGATTTAGTAATTGATTCGGATTTATTTATAATTATTATATATTTTTTTTAGTTACAAAATTTCTGGGTCGAATGGATGAGATTAAGATTGAGTATTGATTATGTAGTTTCTGTCGAATGGATTTCCCAGAAACCATAATAGATTATGAGAAAATTTGTTGTTGATTGTTGTTGTTAGTGTGGCATAAGAAGTTAGGGATTATAGAACTCGAGTCACATATTTAGAATTGATAAGCATTGCGACTACATTGCGTTTAAAGAACTCTAGGGAAAACACAGGTTCATGGTTCGATCCTGGATATATTGTGACTAGTATAGAGGGGCTAGGTAGGATGTTATGTTGTTGCTAGGTGGGTGAAAACAGTCCATTGTGACTGACCATAACCCAAACTAGTGACCACTCAATGCTGGGAGCGTTGGTGGTGGATATTGGCTGAAAAGGCCACCTCACGTAGAGGAGGTTTGATTCAAGTTTGTTTGTGACTATTAGACACAACACATAAGGGCTATGCCCTTTGTTCAAGGCATATAGACGCTCACCCTAACCTAAGAACCTACCCACAAAGGATAGCACCAAATCGCCCTCAAACGCAACCCATATAGTGATGTGAGTACTCAGATAAGGCACTCACTTATGATGGACTTCATTACATGTCCTTGTTAAGTGAAGATAGGAAACGTAGGGTCATAGTAAGCTAGGCTTCTTTTGAGGTTGTTTTTACCTCTGTCGAGACGTATAAAGGGAGCCAGGAATCCTAAACCCCTAACACCATTTAGGCCCTCAAATCTCAAAGATGCGTAGTACTCGAAGCAATGACCCAGAAATGAAACTGAAACTATGGTTAGTAACCATTCACGGCCCTAAAGTGGAGTTCCAGGCATGTGTTCCCAAGTCGTTAACTTGGTGTGTGTAATACCTGAAATTTGAATAACCTATAAAATGACCAAATTACCCCTGAATCCATAATACCTAATATAATCATTTATAACAATTCCGAATTGAATCCAAAAATTACGAAAACAACTGCATATGAAACGAAATGAATTCTGGGTCAACACTACATTATATTAAATGTCAAGAAATTACAAAATCACATATACATTTAAGTATGGTCCGAAATTTAATTAATAAAATTAATATATATATTTTGCAAAATTATTTTAATTAGATAATTACAAATTAAATAAGGGAATTATATATCAAATAAAAGTATGATTTTGTGATATTCTTTGGGCCGAAAATACTGAGTTTATCCCCCCCATAGTCGGCCAATAATATATACAAACCAAATCTTTTATTTTTGCAAAACCTTTAAACCGAAAACCTTATTGTCGATCCAAACTAAATTCGACACCAAGTTTATTCGACTTCCTGGACGTGTTCAAGTATTTTTCTGGGATTGATCATAGAGTAACCGAGCTAAGAAAAATAGGAGTCGAGTTGTGGAAGCTCTCATTCGATCGTGAGGATTTGTCTTTGTTCGATATATTCAGCCGATAGGTACAATATTACCACGACTTAATTTTACGTTCTATATTTCATCTAGTATTTTTTATTATGATCTATATGTCATATACAACTCAGGAAAAATACGTAAAACAATTCATGCAAGCTAAATAACACGTACGAATTTATAATAGCTAAAACATACGTAAATTCCAAATAATGTTATGCGATTTTTCTGAGATGTAAATATAATTTTTATATGTTCTATACTGATCATATAAGCTTAGAAAAATAACCACGTGATTTTTTGAAGCTTAAAATAATTGTTTTGAATTATTGTTCATAATCGGATTTAAGAGAAAACAAAGAAAAATAGGAAGAAACCCTAGGATGGATTAGGGTTAGGGTTTACATGTATAGATCTGATGTAATTAATGAAATTAATGATTGTATGATGATGGTTTAATGATTGGTTAAACTAGGGTTTTGTTTTGGTACATAAAAAGGATATACGATTTGTAAATAAAAGTGCAAGGGCTTGTTTTGTCAACTTTCAAACTTCTGGGATATTTTTGTAAGATCATATAAGTTATTAGGAAGGTGAGAAAAATATAACTTGAGGGTCCTAAGTGTGAATATTGCAAGTAAATGAATTAATGATAATTCAAGGGGTCGATTTGTAAATAATTAAAATGGAAGGACTAAAGGTGTAAGATCTGGAAACTTGAAGTTATTTTGAGTAAATAAAGTCATTCAAGGTGTAATGGGTAAATTTGAGTATTTGTGGGGTTGTTATGTAATTATAAATGAATTATGAATTAAATTGTAAGTTTTGTAAAGGTAAGGGACTAATTGTGTAATTATTGAATCTTGAGGGTCTAATTCGTATTTCATGTAATACTGAGGTATGGTTCTGTAAAAATTGGTGAGACTAAAGTATTTTCATTTTAAACCTTTGAAGTTAATGAATTTGTAATTAAAACCCTAAATTATGAAGATTGTCAAAGTTAACCCTGAACTTTTGTAACTTGATAAAAGGTACTTTGAATTCCATAATGAGTTTGAAATAAAGATTTAACCTAATCCGAAATATCAACATATTACTAAATCTGGAAAGTTACAAAATGAAAAGTAAATTAAAAGTAATAATTTACGTTTGAATAATTCGTAATTCCGTCTTCTACCTCTCTAGGTGTGAAGAAGGAGAAGCCTTGATTTCTGCTTCGCATTTACTTTCTTATCTTTTGCTTCGATAATAAGGTACAGATATTCCGTCCTTTTTCAATAAGGGCTTTTCAGTACTTTCCTTTCAGAATTCATTTCCTTATTAGGATTTCCTATACCTTTGCTATGTTCCCTTTTGTTGTGAACTTTCGATGGGGTCTTTGATTTGAATCTTTTGCCATGTACCCTTAAGATACAATTTTGATTATTGTTAGTACGCCCGACCTTTGTTCTACAGTTTAATATTACGAGCCAATAACTAGGCATGACGGTTTCATGTCCATGTCATTGACGCACCTCTGACATGACTCTAGGGCAGGAGAGTGATGACCTGTTCCGTCCCTTATTTATTATTTGCTATGGCCATTATATTATGATTATTGATTTATCTGTGGGGCGTATAGGTGCACTCTAGATTTGATCTGTTATCTGTATATGTTATATGTTATTATATCTGGTGACTGATGGTGTGTGCGATACACGTCTTTCACATTTGATTTAGAGCTAATCACTCTATACAGGTATGTTTTATTTTATTAGTAATGCTATGGTATCGTAAGTAGTCTGGGCTCGTGATAAATTGCTGTGTCCTTGTTTTCTTGAATCTTTTCTTTATTCATGATCTATTTCTCATTTCTTTCATGTCAACTTCGTATCATTTCGTTTTTCCTAAATTGCTTTCGCATTTGCTACTTGCTATTGTTATCGTTATCTATATATCTGTTCACTGGGCTTTTGAAGCTCAGCCGCATGTTTCTTTTCATGTGCGGCAGGTACTTAAGCTAGGAGCTAGGGTTTAGCTTTGGGATGAGAGCGATCTATTTTGGAGTTGACCTTAGTATTTAGCTTTGCCATTTGAACTTCTATTTATTTTCATTATGCCATTGTTTAGGCATTTAAATATTGGATTTTGTACTTAAGCTATTTTGTCTTGCATTTTGATTTAAGTCATGTTGACTTATTTTGGATTTAATGTTAAGACTTATGAGGTTTTGTTTATTGAATGCTTTGTTGACTTCTGATATGCCACCATTGTTGTGATATCTTTACCCTTGACGGGTTGGGGTGTTACAATTTATGGTATCAGAGCACAGGCTTTCATGAAACCTTAGAGCTTAGGCTATCGACCTGTGAGGATCTGGGTAGACATTAAGTTTTCCTTTCGCGCACTCTTTTCTTGTCCTGCTTTGCCATGCTTTCCTTTTGCTCTATCATTTTCCTATTGATCTTTCTAATCGTTTGAAAATCCTGTAGATAGTTGTTACTCGTCGTGGTGGTGACTATTCCGAAGGGGAGGAAGAGATCCCTAATTTGGAGGAGTTGGTGGCTAATGCTATAGCCAATTTGCTACCTGGGCTTAATGCTAATGAGGTGATCACTCGGATGATCAACGAGTTTCGTAATGGAACTGGTCCCTCTGGTGGATCTGGTGGTGCTGGTCCTTCTAGTGGTGCTGGTGGTACTGGCGGTGGGGGCCGACCCACTACCATTAATGGTTGGCTGGAGAGTTTCAATAAGCTTAAGCCGTTGTCGTTCAGTTCTGCTGCTACTCCTCATGCTGCAGAGGACTGGATAACACACATGGAGAAGCTGTTTGAGGTGCTGGGTTGTGAAGATGGGTTTAAGACTCGTCTGGCTGCGTTTAAGCTTGAGGGAGATGCGCTTAACTGGTGGAAGGCACACAAGGAAGCTAAGGGTGGTGATGCTTATGTTCTTGGTTGTACTTGGGCTAATTTTCAGGCTACATTCTATAATAGGTACTTCCCTGTGTCCGAACAGCAGAGATTGATTAGGGAGTACAATACTATCTCTCAGCTTGAGACTGAGAATGCAGGAGAGTTTCTGGAGAGATTCTAGAGATTGGTTAGCTTTGTGGGCCCGGTTGCTGGGGATGCTGAGCATTACCCCCATCCATCAAGGGTAATGTCACTACCTTCAAGGCTACTGACCTCCATGAGACTATGGAAGTGGCTAACAAGCTAATGGACCAAGTTATTGAGGATACCGCCGAGAGGGTGGTAGATAACAAAAGGAAATGGAATGATCACTCCGGAGATAACAACAACCAGAACAAGCGACAAAGGATCGCCAAGGTCTATACTGCTGGAGAGAAGAAAGGTTATGCTGGGAATTTACCCAAGTGCAACAAGTGCCGATTCCACCACAACGGACCTTGCCCCACTCAGTGTGGGAACTGCCAGAAGATCGGACACAAAGCTAGGGATTGCAAGGCTCCTACCCTCATGATGGACCCGAACGTCTCAATAACCTGCTATGAGTGCGGAGTAATAGGGCACTTCAGGAGTGAATGCCCGGAGCTGAGGAACCAGAATGAAGGAAGAACTCGTGAGAACACATACGCGATAGAAGGAGGAGAAGCTCGCCAGGACCTCAACGACAACACCGGTTATGACAATGCTTAAAAAGAGAGTTCCCTACCTCGTATGAAAAGACCTACTCCTAGATTCTCTTAGATCGTATTCCTCCGAGTATTTGTACTTCTTAAAGACCTTTTGTAATTTTTCTTTATATGAACCTCTCCGTAATGAATTCCTTAACTTTTGAGATCAAGATATTATGATAACCCTTTTCCTATCTCCATCACTTTTGAAATTGTTCGTTAACTAGTACACCTATGACCAATTGTTGTGATTTCGAACCAAGAGAAACTCAATACCATGGAAACTAAACCCGGCATCGCATCATCAATCCTTAACTAAGCATAGCCTAATCACCTATGTTGAGTTCAGGGAGGATCATGCCATAATGGGAATAGTCATCGCGAAAATTCCTGTACACTAGAACTTTCAATACATACCTCGACCATTGAGTTTCACCCGGCACTCACCAAGCCCTGAATTCACGTAGAGATGTGAAAAGTAGAACCAAGAACACTAGAACCTTCAGAACCCCAACCCCTTCGAGTATTTCTAAGTGAAAACCGAGGACGGTTTTCATTCCTAAGAAGGGGAGGATGTGACAAATAGTAAATTTGCCCTAATATTTAATTCATAATAATTCATTTATTATGACTAAAATATCAGATTAGGCCATTATGTGATTATCAAGGAAAACAGACCTGCACATATTGTCACCCGAAAATCTCACCAAAGAACAGTGAAATGATCACATATCATAATTTACTCATTTTATTGTTGTAAGAACGGGAGGTTATCCCAGTTTCACTCGGACTGACACCACACGCAAACCAGAAATAAATCTGAGATTCAGAAATTTTAGTGAATATTAAAGACTCAAAAATATATTCAAGTATTACGTAACGACTTTAAAAATATAATCTTTCATATTTGTGACGGTTCCGGGAAGGAACCTAATTTGACTCAGTTTAACGAGACGCGGGTGTAAAAAAAAATACGACACTTTGACTAATTATTCACTAAAATACTTAAATCAACATACCTCACCCACTCATACAAATTTCCAAAACCTGCAACCCTAGGAATACTCTACACTTTGTCCGCCCCCTTTTCTTCTTCCCAAAACCCTTCGAACCATCACTTTCCACCAACACCAATACCTTATCTCTTTGACCCAGGACCTTGTCCTCTTCACTGACCTAGGAAACCTACACAAGTCAACTAGGCTAAACAATTCATTGAAATAGAGATAGAAAGAAAAAGGGAAGATTATATCTCCCAAACCTGAAAGCTCTTATGGAGCTACTTTCCACGATCCACCATAAAATCCGCTCCTCCAAGAGATGTCGAATCGCAACTCACCAAAAATACCATCAAAAATCTGAGAAGTTCTCAAGAAAGGTTAAGAGTGGAGGTGTTGTGATTCGATTTGGAGGTTGGGGTAATCGGTATTGGAGCAGTGGGTTCTCGGATTAGAGTTCATTCGAATTTCATCCCTCAAAGAATCATTATAAGATTTAGTAATAGATTCGGATTTATTTATAACTATTATATTTTTTTTTAGTTACAAAATTTCTGGGTCGAATGGATGAGATTAAGATTGAGTATTGATTATGTAGTTTCTGTCGAATGGATTTCCCAGAAACCATAATAGATTATGAGAAATTTTTTTGTTGATTGTTGTTGTTAGTGTGGCATAAGAAGCTAGGGATTATAGAACTCGAGTCACATATTTAGAATTGATAAGCATTGCGACTACATTGCGTTTAAAGAACTCTAGGGAAAACACAGGTTCATGGTTCGAACCTGGATATATTTTGACTAGTATAGAGGGGCTAGGTAGGATGTGGTGTTGTTGCTGGGTGGGTGATAATAGCCCATTGTGACTGACCATAACCCAAACTAGTGACCACCTAATGCTGGGAGCGTTGGTGGTGGATATTGGCTGAAAAGGACACCTCACGTAGAGGAGGTTTGATTCAAATCTGTTTGTGACTATTAGACACAACACATAAGGGCTATGCCCTTGGTTCAAGGCATATAGAGGCTCACCCTAACCCAAGAACCTACCCACAAAGGATAGCACCAAATCACCCTCAAATGCAACCCATATAGTGATGTGAGTACTCGGATAAGGCACTCACTTATGATGGATTTCATTACATGTCCTTGTTAAGTGAAGATAGGAAACGTAGGGTCATAGTAAGCTAGGCTTCTTTTGAGGTCGTTTTTACCTCTGTCGAGACATATAAAGGGAGCCAGGAATCCTAAACCCCTAACACCATTTAGGCCCTCGAATCACAAAGATGAGTAGTACTCAAAGCAATGACCCAGAAATGAAACTGAAACTATGGTTAGTAACCATTTACGGCCCTAAAGTGGAGTTCCAGGCATGTGTTCCCAAGTCGTTAACTTGGTGCGTTCTGCGTTTGCTTGCAAACCTATACTAGACCCAGCCAACGGGCTAGAGCCCACATAGGGAGCTAAGCCTAAGCCCAACAAACAACCCTTTTATTTTAGTTCATTAAATGAGCCTATGAACAAGGCGTTTCAGCCCACCAGGATCTTGTAACCAATAGAGAAGCCCAACCCAATTAGTAACCCTTAAAACCCCCTCCTCGGACCCAGTGAGCCGTAGCCCAATGGGTATTGAAGGTGCAATTCGAATAACAACTATATTGATGCTAAACGCAAACAAGTAAAAGGGACATGAGCCGTTCGCGAAAATAATTTGTATCAACTAACATATAAACAAGTAAAAACTTATATAGCCGAGTACAAAATGAAATTTCATTTAAACTAACGCACAAGTACATGAAAACTAGAATAGCCAAAATGTTAAACGCGACCCAATTAGTTAAAACATCTAGACTATATGTATATACATTGTTATAAGGTGATATTACATACACTCGGGAAAATAGAGATATATATTGACATAAACTTGTGTAGTAAAACGTAGTACTCAAATCAATGGCAAATCAATTTCACGATAAGGGTAGGCTGTAACCCACGTCGAGATATATATATATATATATATATATATATATATATATATATATATATATATATATATATATATATAATTACACATTAACACTCACTAATAATGTGTCAAACTCAACTTGGATAAATTCGGCGAAACATAAAATTCTAAACAAATGAAGTGTAAAAATGAATTCTAATAAAAATGAGAATTTAGATAAATTAACTAAGTTATTATAAGTTATCGATATATTTCTCAAATCATATAATTAGTAGGTAATAAACGTCACAAACATTAGGTCTTATTTCTAAAATCAACATAAACGGACATAACGAATAAATTACACAATTATATATATATATATCACAACAAAATTTAATTCATTCGTACCTAGATTGTTTATTATTCCCAACCCCTCATTACCGTACCTTTAGGTCATTTGTATAGATTCACCTCACCATTTCTTAGGAAAGACCTTAGAAACCACACTTGCCGCCACACAAGTGACAACAACATAGATACACTAAAACATTGAAATTAAAATCTGAAAGGACTTGAATTTAATACTTGAAACTAAGACATGGTTATTTAATCTAGGTTGCGTGTTGGTGTCGTGCACTCCTTAATATCACAGCATTCACTGTTCAGACCATTAAAGGTGAGTTCATGGCCCCTACTTTTACTGGTTTTTAAACTGTTTTGGGGGAGAATACATGCTTATTTTAAACTAAATTCAATGACTGTTTATTCGGTATATGAAACCTAGAATTGATTGTTTTTACTTGAAATGTGATTGGTGTTATATGCAAGACTGTTACTTGAATGCCCTATTTGGATAAATGATATATACATAGACCAGGGGTACTGGTCAGATATGTATAAGAGTGGTTTACTTGAATGCTTTATATGTATACATGACATGTTCATAATCCAGGCGTACTGAGCAATACCGGGCGTACCGGTTACATTGACCGGGCGAAACGGTTACATTACCAGGCGTACTGGTCATGGCGAGCGTACTGATTAACTAGACTTTAATACTAAACTGTATGATATTCTGTGTAACATAATCTGTTTTAATCAAGCCTATGAACTCACCAACCTAGTGTTGACCCTTTTTAGCATGTATTTTTAGGTTTAAGGTGATTATTTGGTGGCGAAGACTTTTGTCAAGGCATGGCATGGTCATAGAAGACTCTGCTATAATTGGGACCACTTAAAAATCTTTTATGGGCTTATATTTCCGCACTATTTTTGAAATGTTGTAAACAAATCATTTTTGAATAAGAAATCTAATTTAAACGGTTAAGTAAAACCGTTCTTTATACTTTGTGTTGTGATACCAATTGAGTAGCACCCAAACATGTATGCTTCCGCTATACTAGATTTTGGGGGTGTTACATCTATGAACTCACCAACCATTGTGTTGACACTTTTAGCATGTTTATCTCAGGTCTATTTTTTTTGAAAGATGTTTATCTCAGGTCTATAATGAACGAGGATGACACGGAGGAGTACGGATACATCAAGAAGGCTATAAATTTTATTATCATTCGAAAACTTATTTTGTAAACCTTGAAACCACTAGGACCTCATTTTGTAAACTCTGATATTCGAATGATAAATCTTTTCAAATGACTCAATTAGAGATCGTTTTCTATTATTATAACTATTGTGCCGTCGAGTAACACCCAATTCGAATTCCGCTGTGTATTGCAAAATTGGGGGTGTTACAGATTGGTATCAGAGTTATAGTTATAGAGAAACGGGTCTAATTGAGACCTGAACTATAACCACTTTTACAAATAAAACATTTTATAGCCTTTCGCTCTCGGTGCCTTCCATCCTCTAGATGATTATGTGACTTGTAGGTATTTTATGCTACACATTAGTATATTGATATATACACACTCGACATACTTTCGATCACTTTATATAACAATGGACAGAACACATCTGCGTGTGCCTATTCTAGGGCATTACGGCACAACCACATTTCTTTGATCATGTACCTACTTGTACATCTTGTAATATACGAAACATTTCACTCATTCATTTAAACACTTTGAACTAATCACTAAAATCTAGTGGTCTCATTTACTCCTCAGGAATTGTGAGTGATACAATGATCTCTAAACTTCTCACGACCACATGAAACTTGTCTCAAACTATCGATTTCGTTGATAGAAATTAAAGATATGAAATTGCTAAGGAACAAACTGATTCATCATCCATAAAAGCTAGAGTTCAGCAGCCTTCTCTACATTCATCAAGTTCTCTTCCGAAACTTACATTATTAAAAGTCTATGATTCTAGTCCAATGTGGACTATTTTCTTTTCCATTCGTATGTGCTTTATTCGCTCATGCTACACACTCATACTACATACTTAAGATCGATTATTACGTATGTATAAACTTATACTACTTTTTATATAAACGCTGTACTATCACAAACAACGAGCATATCACGAGTATACCTAATTTAGGTGTTAGAACTTATGTACACCACCATCTATAAGTTCTTGGACCGTTTTGGACTCTAGGTTGTTTAGACCTTGATTTAGGATAAACAATAAGCACAATGATAATAATAAGCATAGCGGAATAACATAAAGAATATTATTATTATCACTAAGGTTTTTCGCCATCATCTCCTAACACTAACAATACAAAACCTAGGCATCCGTTGTAGGAACTTGATGCCTAGACACAACCTACACTGTGGAAAACTAGAAGGGGGGTTGAATAGTTTTACCGTTTAAAATTAATTCGCTTTGTGACTTGACGTGATCTCAAAGTAAGTATGCACAAACAAACAATATAATATAAGTAAATAAGGAAAGGAATGATCAAACCACACAACACGGATATTTATAGTGGTTCGGCTACAAGGACTCTCTTCCTTGCCCTACTCCACTCCTCGAGCCTCTAACTCGAGAGTTTTTCTTCACTAAGAAACAAGCTCCCTTCTAGGCAGAGAAAACCTTTACACGTCGCTTAATCTTTATCCGGTACTAAGCTAAACACCGGGTTCTTTGCAAGGGTATAACCACTCCCGTTGGTTCTTTCACAAGGGTACAACCACTCCCGTTGGTTCTTTACAAGGGTACAACCACACCCGACTCTCTTTGGGTTTTAAGGACTAAAATACTAACCACACTCTACTGAATGAATGATACAAACAATGATGTGTGAACTAATATATGATCACACAGACTCTATACTAAAAGGATAACAACAGACTGTTAATCCTTATATGCTGTGATCTTCTTTGCTACAAAAGGAAAGATTAATGAAATGAATGAATGATATGGGTTAGTGATATGCAAATGAATGAATATGTATTTAAGCTATATGAGTGATGCAATGACCAAATGATCAGCTTGCTATTTATAGGCAAAGCTGATCAACAGCTGGCGGATCTGGCGAATCCCAAAACTTAGATCCGTCTTTGTGTGGATTTGGATCCGTCGTGTCAGGCCAGCTAAGAGATCTTCAAATCTTGCCATATCCTTCCATATCTTCAAATGTCAACTCTTTGGCTTGAAGATCTAAACAAAATATCACAAAATCTATCCAAGATTGTGTTCATGATGCATGCCATGATGTCATCCTTATATTTTAGAAATAAAGTTTCTATTTTAAGGAATAAACATGTAAATGTGTATATGTTATTACTAGTAAACTTTGTAATGTGAAAATGTGTTTTTAAAAGACTTATCACTATAAATGTAAAAGACTTAATCTTATTTATGCTTTGCTTAAAGATAAACTTTGTAATTGTCATTAACAAAACTAAGCAAAGATCGTAAAATATAAATAACGTTTTTAGGACGATATTTGTATTAATAATCTCCCCCTTTTTGTTGATGACAAAACATAAAGTATATTTTTAAGTAAAGAGCTTAAATAAAGGATGAGTCTTTTAAAAATATAGATTAAGTTAGTTTATGTAAGTTTTAAAATCTATTTTAAGCAAAAATATATATACTGTGATGTTTCAAAGTGATGCAAAAACCTAATCCTTTCTCCCCTTTTTTGTCGAAACAAAAAGAAGATATGCGTAGCGGAATGCGATTTTGATAAATTTAAAGCTCCCCCTTGATTTATACTCCCCCTAAATGGAGTAACAAGGATATGATGTATGATGATGTATGATCCTACAAAACAAATGGTTAGACTATGATATGCTCCTCTTTGATGTATACTCCCCATTGATAGAGTACCAACGTATACATTTCAAGAGTATGATATGATGTATGATCCTACAAAACAAATGGTTAGACTATGATATGCTCCCCCTTGATGTATACTCCCCATTTATAGAGTACCAACGTATACATTTCAAGAGTGAAAAATTCTATAAAATGATGAGTTAGTATATGATATACTCCCCCTCGATCTATACTCCCCGTTGCTAGGGTACCAACGTATATGATTCAAGGTTGAGAAAAGCTAAAAGATAAAGGTTAGTAATACTTCAAGAAAGAAGAAAAATGCATATGTAATAATCAACCAAACAAGAAAGGTCAACCCATTTGACTTTAAAAAGTCAAAATGAAGTGTCTGATCAAAATTTAGTACCTAATGTACATTTGATCAAAGCAATATGTGAAGTTAAAACAACCATACTATGATGTTAGTAGTCTAAAATGAGATAATATGCTTAATTTTGATCACCCACAAGCATAAAAACATAACATTTATTACTTGGAAAAAATGATGTTACATTCAAACAAGAAAAATAAATCCTAAAAAGACAACTTCTAAAACAACATCCTAAAAAGTTCCTATAAGAGGAAACTAAAATGCTCCTATTGAGGAGGATGAGAGATTGCATTGAGACACTCGAGAATGTGGTTCAATATGAACCTCATTTCATTTTGGAGCTCATGGACCAAAATGTTGGTCCTTTGGGCCAAGTGAGCGGTTCTCTCGCAGTGCGAGCAATCATGACTTGAAAAACCAGGAGGAAGAGTAGTCTCATGGTTTTGTGGTGGTGGTGGTGGTTGGTTGTTGGTTGTTGGATGGTTGTTGTTGTTGTTGGTTGGATGGTGGTGGAGTTGGGATGGAGTTCATTAAGATGGTTTGGAGATCTATTGCTTCATCAAGGCGGGAACCCACCATATTAGATATAGCATGGAGGCGGGTGAGTTCCTCATTGATCTCGTCTTGGGTTTGTGGCTCATTTATCCACATTGCTTCATAAATAGCAATTAGTGTGGATGTGGGTGAAGAGGTTGAGGTGGTGGTGTATCACGGTATAAAGGACCGTGGATATCATGATAAAGCGAATGAAAAAGCATAGGTTCTTGACCTTCAAAGGTCATGGGTGGAGGATTGGTTGACCTTGGTGGAAGGTCTTCCAAGTCATCAAGGTATTGATGTGGTGATGTAGGTGGAGTCTTAAATAACTCCATTGGTTGGAGTTTGGGTGAGTTTGGGAGTGATGGTGACCTAACATGCTGTGATGGAGCGGGTAGTGGTGTGGTGGCAATTGGAGTAATGGTTGGTGGTGGAGTATGGATAGCTACATTTGATGGTGTTGGAGTGGAGAGTGTTAGGAAATTTTCATTTGCTATGGGAGATGAGATATTAAGAGGGGGTGATTCCTCTGATGAGTTAGCTAAGTTAATAAAGCAACAAGGCTTGACACTAATACGAGCAATTCTTTTTGGGGGTCTGCTAGTTGATGAGTTACTATATTTTGTCATGGTTAAGAGATGATAATGTAGTTAAGAAGTACAGGAGAGAGTTAGTAGTGAAGGTTGTTGTGTGATTTGTGATGATCCTAAGGTACTAATTTATGGACAGAAGGTTTGTTGGTCTTTGTGTTTGGATTGGATGTAAATCCAATGGAGAATGTTGGTTCCTAATGATTTGGAACAAAAATTTAAGCTTTTCACATCTCAAGGTCAATCCATACATATGGAGTTGAGTGAAATGTGGGAGATTTGCAGTTAATGCAAAGAGAGAGTGGAAAATCTATTGATAAGATGTTTCCACGGATTTGACGGATCCCAGAAAAGGGTTCCTTGCTTGTATTAGAAAGGTAACTCACATGGAAAAGTTAAAAAATCAAATTTTGGTGGGAAATTTATTTCCAAGGTTCTAAGAGTTTTCTAAAGCATTCTAAGGAGTTTAAAGATCAGTAAAGTATTCCTAATAACTATAATCTAAAATCTAACTATCGGGATGAGTCGGGAATTTTTGAAACAATTTACTGTAGGTACCTGCGGATCCAATCGACAACAAAGACGGATCCAAATTTTGGGATCCGTCAGATCCGCAGGTTCAGGATTGGCGGAGCCAAGGAATACACTAGGCGGATCCAAAATTTGGGATCCGCCAAATCCGCCATATGAAAACTCAGTTTCTTAACAGAATGAATGTCATATTTAGCGTTTCTCAGTCAAAACCCGAAAAATCTCATAAAACATATGTAATAGCTAATATGTAGTACAAATTTGCTAAATATATGGATTCTAACACACGTATACACATGGATTAATCCGATATTAATTTCTTACCATAAGGGGAATTAAGCCAAACGGGGGCTTAATCTCGGAAAATTGATAACACCATGTGTTATCGACCTAGAATTTGAAGTTAGTTTACACACATACCAAGTACTACCATAATGTCTTAAGAAACATACATGTTTAACACATCATTGTCAAATAAAGTTTAAATCCAAACACTCCTCTCACTTGAACTTCTTGCTCAATTTCTTTTAACCCTTGTGAAGTTTCATGATCCAACGCCCCAAATTCTTCACCATTCCTTTGGTTTTCTGATGCTCATCGGATTCATTCGGGATTGGAGGAAGTTGACTCAAGTACTAGGGTGGTGAGATCCTAGAGTTAGGCAATCAATCATCTTCGCTCATGGATGATGATGATGATGATGATGTAAGAGGACGAGGACGTTTGCCTTTTGCAACCGCTACCCTACGATCGCTTAACGGAACAAAGGTGTGTGGAATCTCATCATAGTCGAGAAAAAAGCCTAAAGCATTTCTAGGAATGGGTTCAAAGGCTCTATAGAGACGAGTTAAGAGCATCCTGTAGGGCATTGCGATGGTACCTTGTACCAGAATATCGGCCATTCGTTTGGCGATATAGTATGCAAGGTTGAAAGGTTGATGAGTTGACACACAATACATCATATAACAAAGACATGCGTTAATATGATCACGATTCCGAACGGTGCTTATGACATTTGCCCTTAACACATCTTCTTGCTTTGTAAATTCGGGCCTAAGTTCATTGAGTTCCCTGGCAAAAGGATCTCTATTCACTTGACGACCTCGATGCATCCTAGTTGGGTTGTTCCTAAGTAAGAAGAGATGCTCCCTAATGGTTTCTTTGGCATTCAAAGGTGTGGCATACGGTGCCGTTCTCTCAAGGTTGGATTCTAAGATTGTCAATGACCATTTATCCGAGTAGACACATGTTCCATAATTAGGAACTCCTAAAACATCACCAAATTGATCTAAGGGAATGTTGAATAAGGTTCCATTGACTCTAAAGTGAATGCTCATGAGACCATTGTCGCTTGAACTAAGACCTATGGTTGCATAGAACTCGAGAATGAACCTAGGAATGATGAGCTCATCAATGTCTAAAAGACAATCGAAATGAATCGCGGCCAATTGCTCGCGAAGATTGGTATCTTTATAGAATGAGGAGTCTACAACCCTACCCTCATGGACGTATCATTTTTCTAAGGCTTTGAATATATTGACTTGGGCTTCGGTGAGACCCTTGGTTTTGTGGTGTTTGGGAAGGTAATCGATGGTCTTTTTGTGATCGTAGTTGGTTGCGGGAGGCATAGTTATCCTAGACACGAAAAATATATAGTTTAGTTGAAATTATCGAAAATACGTATAAAGGTCTAGTGTGTGCCTATATGGGGACAATGTGGAGGTGCGGTTATCTCGACTCCTTTTAATGCATGGAAATTTTGTTTATGCAAATTTTATGATAAAACGAGAGATAACCCAAACGCTCCTACTTCAATGTAGCTTCATTTGAATGTACCCGAAAATACATATCAGTTATGTATTCCCTTTAGCATTCAAGAGACATTATGCGAGTGATGCTTAGAACATAACGTTTTTGTATTTATATGAACAATGTTCAAAAACCGTTTTTCCTAGTTGTGAGAAGATTTTAGCAAAAATTTCTCATGGGGTTTGTTATGAATAATGAAAATGTACTACAAGATGCAATTCCTAACTATGAAAAACATGATTTGTTATGCAATTTAGTAAATATGCTTCATGAATTTTCAAGAATTATGCATAACCCCAAGTTTTGGTTTGTGCATGAAATAGAAATCCTAGACGCAGATCAGGAATGCAAACATGATAAGGATACTTACAGTGATGTTTAGAGCTCAATTTGGTTGAGGAAGATGGCCTAATTTGTGAGTTTAGTGAATTATGGGTCGTATTCCAGTGGTTGATATGTTTTTGGTGAGAGTGATGAATAGTACAGGAGTTTATTAAATATATAAAAACCTGTTTACCAAGTGACGGATCCGGCGGATCCCAAACAAGGGTTCCGCCCTTGTTGTCGTTTGGATCCGCAGGATTAGAACACTTGTTTGGCTATTGCCGTGTTTGGTTATTCTAAGGTTTGTGTTAATGATTAATCTACTCACTAGGTTCCATCAATCCTAAACCAAGTCTAAGATAGTTGAAAGGTTCTCTCTTTAGAGGTTTTGTGAGGATATCGGCAATGTTGTCCTCGGAGAAAACTTTCTCAATTGAGATGTTTCCCTTCTGAACATTGTCACGAAGGAAGTGATGACGTATTTCTATGTGTTTGGTTCTAGCATGTTGGACTGGGTTTTTGCTAAGATCGATAGCTCCTTTGTTGTCACAAAGAATGGGAATGTCGTTGAGTACAATTCCATAGTCGACGAGAGCTTGTTTCATCCACAGTGCTTGTTGGCAAGCTTTTCCTGCTGACACGTACTCGGCTTCAGTTATTGATATGGCAAGGGCTGTTTGTTTCTTAGCAAACCATGAGGTGAGACAATGTCCTACAAAAGTACAAATACCGCTTGTACTTTTTCTATCAACATAATCACCAGCATGGTCTGAGTCAGAGTACACTATGGTTTCAATTCCCGTTCCTTTGGGATACCATAATCCTAGATGTGTAGTGCCTTTTATGTACCTAAATATCCGTTTAACGGCTTCAAGATGGGATGTTTTGGGATCTTCTTGAAAGCGTGCACATAGACAAACACTAAACATAATGTCCGGTCTACTAGCTGTTAGGTAGAGTAAACTACCAATCATCTCTCTATATTTAGTGCTATCTACGGATTCACTTTCGTCATCCTTGGTGAGTTTGGTTTCGGAAGACATTGGTGTTTTCATAGGTTTAGAATCTTCAAGACCAAATTTCTTAAGCATATCCTTGATATACTTAGATTGGTTGAAGAATATCCCATCTTCTAATTGTTTTATTTGGAGACCTAAGAAAAAGTTTAGTTCTCCCATCATACTCATTTCAAACTCATCATGCATGATTTTTGAAAATTCATTGCATAACTCTTGACAAGTTGAACCGAATATTATGTCATCCACATATATCTGGACTATGATAATATGTGATCCCTTTTTCTTGGTGAAGATAGTGTTGTCTACTAGGCCCATGGTATACTTATGGTCAACTAGGAAGGTCTTAAGTCGATCATACCAAGCTTTTGGTGCTTGCTTAAGTCCGTATAATACTTTCTTAAGTTTGTAGACATGATTAGGTTTTTCAAAATCGGCAAATCCGGGAGGTTGTGCTACATATACTTCTTCATTTATGAAACCATTTAGAAATGCACTTTTGACATCCATTTGAAATAGTTTAAAGTTATGTTCACATGCATATGCAAGTAATATCCTAATTGACTCAAGTCTAGCTACGGGTGCAAAAGTCTCATCATAATCTATACCTTCTTGTTGATTGTATCATTGTGCTACTAGCCTAGCTTTGTTTCTAGACACTATGCCATTTTCATCCATTTTATTTCTAAAAACCCATTTTGTACCGATTACGGTTTGATTTATAGGTTGTGGAACTAATGTCCAAACGTCATTCCTAACAAATTGATTTAATTCCTCTTGCATCGCAATGACCCAAGATTCATCTTTTATGGCTTCATTTACATTTTTAGGTTCAATTGTTGAAACAAAACAAAAGAAGTTACTTTCATTTTGAGCTTTAGACCTTAATGTTCTTTCATTGATTTTTCCTATGACGTTTTCTAATGGATGACTTTTGGTTTCTTTGATATTAACTATTTCTCTTTTTACCGGTTCATCTTCTTTTTCTTTAAGCCAATAAACTTCATTTTCTAAAAGTGTCGTTTTGGTTTTTAAGAACTTGTTTTTGTTTATGATTTTTAAAGTTATATCACACAGTTTGTTATATTCTATTTCTAAGGTTTTATCATCTATAGAAGAGTATGATGAGTCATAATGTACCTCTTCTGTGTCATGAGCCATGAGAGCAACTTCGTCGTTCTTAGGCTCGTCATCATCTCCTTCACTATCACTCCAAGCTCCACTGACAAAGGCTCTTTGAGACTTGTTCTTTGGAGGCTTTGGACATTCTCCTATTAAGTGACTAGAATCACCACACCTATAACACTTCATGTCTACCTTTCCTTTCCTGTCTTCACGGTCTTTTCGGAAGGAATTCTTTTCTTCACGAGGTGGTCTGACGAACTTTCCTCGTCTCCTGAAGAATTTCTTGAAATCTCTTACAGCCATGGCATATTCTTCGTCTTCGCTACTAGAACAAGACTCTTCATCACTTGACTCAACTCTAGCTTTCAAGGCAATGGACTTCATTTTCTCCTTCTTGCCTTTAACTATTTCTGAGTCTTTTTCCATCACCATTTCGTGAACTTTGAGGTTTCCTATGAGCTCGTCCAGTGTCATACTTGAAAGATCCTTAGATTCTTCAATAGCTGTCACCTTTGTTCTCCACTTCGGGTGGAGTGCTCTTAGAAATTTCCTGACAAAATTCTTACTATAAAAATATTCATCAAGTGCTTTAAGAGATATAATAATAGTATTAAACCTAGCAAACGCACTATCAATGATCTCATCTTCAGAGATAACAAATTGTTCGTATTGTTGAACAAGAAGATCAATTTTGTTATCTTTGACCTATGAGTTCCCTTGATGAGTGATAATTAGTGATTGCCAAATATCTTTAGCCGTTTTACACATAAAAACTCTTTCATATTCTTTCTTAGGTAAGGCATTGTAAAGCATCATTTTGGCTTCATTATTTTTGGCAATCAACCTCTTTTGTTCATCACTGTGATGAATAAAAGAGTTAACTACATCCCGACCACCTGAAATATCATTACTTATGGGCTTGTAATCACCCTCTACAATAATATACCACAGATCTATGTCCATTGACTTCAAATATGTCTCAAAGCGATTTTTCCAATATATGAAACAATTTGGGACAAATAGTGGTGGTCTTTGCATAAATTGCCCTTCTTTAAAGTTTTCAAAATCCATTGATCGTTTCAAGTTTTTAAAATACAATATATTTTGAAAATCTTGAGTAACACCGCTCTGGTACCAATTGTGGAAAACTAGAAGGGGGGTTGAATAGTTTTACCGTTTAAAATTAATTCGCATTGTGACTTGACGTGATCTCAAAGTAAGTATTCACAAACAAACAATATAATATAAGTAAGTAAGGAAAGGAATGATCAAACCACACAACACGGATATATATAGTGGTTCGGCTACAAGGACTCTCTTCCTTGCCCTACTCCACTCCTCGAGCCTCTCGAGTTTTTCTTCACTAAGAAACAAGCTCCCTTCTAGGCGGAGAAAACCTTTACACGTCGCTTAATCTTTATCCGGTACTAAGCTAAACACCAGGTTCTTTACAAGGGTACAACCACTCCCGTTGGTTCTTTCACAAGGGTAAAACCACTCCCGTTGGTTCTTTACAAGGGTACAACCACTCCTGACTCTCTTTGTGTTTTAAGGACTAAAACACTAACCACACTCTACTGAATGAATGATACAAACAATGATGTGTGAACTAATATATGATCACACAGACTCTATACTAAAAGGATAACAACAGACTGTTAATCCTTATATGCTGTGATCTTCTTTGCTACAAAAGAAAATATCAATGAAATGAATTAATGATATGGGTTAGTGATATGCAAATGAATGAGTATGTATTTAAGCTATATGAGTGATGAAATGACCAAATGATCAGCTTGCTATTTATAGGCAAAGCTGATCAATAGCTGGCGGATCCGGCGGATCCCAAAACTTGGATCCGTCTTTGTATGGATTTGGATCCGCCATGTCAGGCCAGCTAAGAGATCTTCAAATCTTTCCAAATCTTGCCATATCCTTCCATATCTTCAAATGTCAACTCTTTGGCTTGAAGATCTAAACAAAATATCACAAAATCTATCCAAGATTGTGTTCATGATGCATGCCATGATGTCATCCTAATATTTTAGAAATAAAGTTTCTATTTTAAGGAATAAACATCTAAATGTGTATATGTTATTCCTAGTAAACTTTGTAATGTGAAAATGTGTTTTTAAAAGACTTATCATTATAAATGTAAAAGACTTAATCTTATTTATGCTTTGCTTAAAAATAAACTTTGTAATTGTCATTAAGAAAACTAAGCAAAGATCGTAAAATATAAATAACGTTTTTAGGACGATATTTGTATTAACATACACCTTTAGTCGACTAAATCTTTACACACACACACAACTAAACGCCTCTAACCCTCTTTATATAATAGAGGATTAGGGTTACAAAGGATAATTACTATAATTACAAACTAAATCTTTTAAACAATTAAGAATATCTTCAGTATCTTCCATCTTTTGTTGATTTCTGTAATGTCAGATTTAGTCCCTTTGTTTCATTCTTATATTCACTTTGTCTCATCTAATCAAGAATTCCAACAATCTTCCCCTATTTGATGATGACAAAACAAACAAAGTCGTGTACGAACTTCCCTAGACGAAGTAGAGAAGTTGAGATGTAAACATCTCCCTGAATGAAACAAATCTTCCCCTTAAGTCTTGATTTCCTTTATAACATGCTATACCATCAAGAATCTGCAAGTTGAAAATCATCAAATCTTCTACCCCTTTTTGTCATAATCAATAGGGGACTAAAGTATGCAACTTTGATCTTCATAACCACGAGCTAGTACCAAACATCCAACTTAGTCTTCCAATGTCTTGAATCGCCCTCCTGAACACCAAAACGCTTTCTTTTATAAATGAATCCAAGACAGAAAAATCCCAAATCTTCAGTAAAAATACCAACGAACAATCATGAAAACCTTCACCTCGATGTAGCACATAAATGGTTAATCATTTTAACACTTAAGCTTCCCCTGAAACCCATATGTTAACCATTTGAAAGAACTTGTCGAATAAGTAACCAACAATAATAACGACCATGTTGTACCATCCATGAATGAGCATCCTAATTCCGCATTAGGTTTGAAAGATGACAATAATAATATACGATATCAAGCTGTAGTAAACAATGTAAACAATTCTTTGGTGAAGCAGTAGAAACCATGTAGAAAAAGTAACGACCTCCAATCAGTGTTAACATGATTACTACTTCAACAAACTATCACGAATATCCTCTGTGTGTCATCCAATATCCCATGTGTGTGTCTCAAATCTCCAATCAATCATATGTACTTCCCCTCACTGCTTGTAAATCATGCAACTATATCGAACCATAAAACTCTTTACATGTTGCAATAAATCATCTAAACACAGCAGTAGGAATTACAAAGAGCAGCAACATCGAGCAGTAGTAATATAAAGCTAGCAGCAGAATCTCAAAGATAACAGTAGTAACAGCAGCATAAACTTTATGAGAGCAGCAGTATTAATAAAACTAGTAGCAGCATAAACCATTTTCAAACAACATTAAAAATCCACCAAATGAACAATTAATATTGTCTTCGATATGAAATGTGAACCATTAAATCAGCCCCACAATACGAATCTTTCATGTTCATCATCAGTACGAGGTATTCTTTTATCGAATCAGTAAATATGAATCAGGTAGAAAACGAAAAACACAACTTAATGACCATCGACCCATTAATTCCATATGATAGACACAATATTAAACCACAAGCGACAAACCTTCGTTCTCAGCAAGAGTCAAATCAACCTTGAATGAATTACCACTGACCAATTGTGAAACACAAGGGACATTAATTGCCTTAATAATTATGCCACTTATCGCCGTACGAGGTATCAATTAATAACGATCAGAATCTTGTATCAATTTAATTAGCAGAATACGACAACTAGCAGTTTATGAGAGACTTTATGATCATCGATTACTGCAATATTGATTCTATATCATTCTTGCACAGTTATTATCGTCGCCATATATCACAAAAAAAAAAAAAAAAAAAAAAAACCGATTATACCTTAATAGCCTTTTACCGATCATAAAACTTTCTTCAAATCTGCTCTTCTTCGATAGTAACAACCTTGTAACATCCCTAGATCGAGAGCCCCCACTTTGATACCACCTGTTAAAATGTATGTATGCCACCATCTATAAGTTCTTGGACCGTTTTGGACTCTAGGTTGTTTAGACCTTGATCTAGGATAAACAATAAGCACAATGATAATAATAAGCACAGCGGAATAACATAAAGAATATTATTATTATCACTAAGGTTCTTCGCCATCATCTCCTAACACTAACAATACAAAACCTAGGCATCCGTTGTAGGAACTTGATGCCTAGACACAACCTACACCTTTAGTCGACTACATCTTTACACACACACACACAACTAAACGCCTTTAACCCTCTTTATATAATAGAGGATTAGGGTTACAAAGGATAATTACTATAATTACAAACTAAATCTTTTAAACAATTAAGAATATCCTCAGTATCTTCCATCTTTTGTAGATTTCCATAATGTCAGATTTAGTCCCTTTGTTTCATTCTTATATTCACTTTGTCTCATCAAATTAAGAATCCCAACATTAGGTATTTGAAAAATTTATCGAACCTCGGCTAAATATAGTCTAGTCACCTTTATTTAATCTAGGGACAGTTGAACATAGAATGACTACCTATGTTCAACTTAAACTTTTCAAATACTAGGAATAGTTGTACTAGAGTTATGTCCAGATTGATCCTCTACTTTATTTTTTGAAAATTTGAAAATCACCAAATTTTGTGAGTATAAAAAATTCATATGTATTCATCAGATTTAATGCAGTAACAAAGTAAACCCTTACCATATCTTTATCATGTAAAGTCAGTCTCATCTACCAACACTCTTTATTCTAGGCTTTGGTCCCCACTTTAATCCGAATGCTCCCTACATTTAACATGCTTCAACCCATGATCAAAATATAACCACACAAGACAATTTAGTAAAACCAGACTCAAACGCGCCTGCCTGGTCACATGTTAACATAAATTCGAATATCAACAACAAGTGTTTCATAATCTTAATCCTACTTCAAACCAAATAACTCACTAAATAAGGACAAATGGATTTGTTCTTACGTATTCTTTTATTGCCGTAAGAATAAGATAAAATTTCATAAGAACAGCGATAAAACAAAGATTCAATACAATACTTTTCCCGCAACACTATCTGATACTCCCGAAATTTATCTATACCAATTGCTAGAACCATGAGTGGAGTAAGAATCACCAAAATCGCAAGCAAAAACTGATAATTTTTCTTCTTCCGAAACATTGACACATCAAGTAACTACTACTACGAAATACATGAGTGCGACAATGGAAATAAAATGTGGCGTCTTAAAGTGTTGATAAGTGAAAAATTTAGTATAAAAGAATGAGAATTAAAAATGGGGTGTTTGTAAAAACACAAGTAGCCATTACTATTTTTGACCGTTGGTGGTTACTGTTCACTGGTTACTATTCACCTTGAATCAGAAAAAATATTTATCTGATAAACACTCGTTACTCTACTAAGAATAAATTCAGGACAATGACAAATTGCACCTTATTTCAAAAACGACAAGTTGAAATACATCACTAGTTATCTCATAAACCAATTGACACAAGGAACCACATTTATTCGTCAACATCGCTTCAACATCTAACACATAATGAATCTCGGGACGAGATTCCATTTAAGGGGTAGGTACTGTAACAACCGGTAAATTTCGCCTTGTATTAAATTAATATAATATTCTAATGAAAGAATATTTATCCATTTTCTACGTCTAATTTTCTTTTTTTAAGATTAAACGTTATCAGTTTATCTGATCACAACAACCAACTAATGTGACTAACTCACATTCTTAATAATCGTGCTCAAACCAAAATGTCTTAATGTTATTTCAAATGAACATTCCCGTATGTAAAGTATAAAAGTTTTCAACTTTTATTTACCACTTTACGTTATTTCGTTAAACATACGATTATTAAACGTTCAAACTAAACGTTAGCCATTTATTAGAGTTTTCATGAAACCTTAATTTATTATAACTATGATTTTATGTAATTAAATCATAAACACTAAAGTACAACACTTCAAAGCTAATGTACAAGCCTCTAATGCATCATATCAAACTTTGTTTTATTTTATTTTACAAACTTTGAAGTACAAGATCTAAAGCTCACGTCACAAGTCTTTAATGCATTAATTTTAAACTTAGTTTACTCATATTATTATGAACCTAATATACTTAGTTGGAGTATATTGATAACTTTTAACATCTTTGTAAGTACTATATTTTTATGTTATCCAGTTTTAAATTTCGTAACTTAAAGATTATTCGTTAGCAATTACCGGGATCAAAATATACCCCGTAACTCAAGATAATATCAAGATGTTCCACCGCCTCTCTCTTATTATAGAAACTCCCTACCCTTATCTCTTATCTTATCTCTCTCTCAAGAAAATAAAACAGATAGATCAAATATTATCATATATCTTTCTCTCTCTCTCTCATAAACTATATCTGTCTTTCATTTCTCTCTCTCTCCCACGCTGTTACAACCACCATCAAACTATCACCACTTCACGCTGCCACCATCATCAAGAAACAAGGAGAAGACAAGGGTGACTTATTACAAGTTAAAGAGAAGGGTCACTCATAGGGATTCGTGGTTTGTTTTGGTCCGTGAATCACCATAGCTGCCACAATCATCACCACAACCGCCATCACTTCCATCTCTCTATCTCTCCCGTCTTTTGGTATGTTGAACACCACAGGTTCATTTTTAGTTGATTTCTTTTAAAACCGAATATAAACATTAATATAGTTTTCGTGGATTTAAAACTTGTATAAAAATGTTTTTGGTAATATATTTCCGTATGGTTTAATCTAATCAAGAGGTATTTGTTGTTTCTATTTTATAACGGATCGGGTCATAATCCAACTAGGGTCACGGCTCATATTTTTTTTGGTTATTTCTTGATGTGGTGGATACTATGGTTGTTTAAGCCTTGCTTCGATCTAAAACCCATATAGGGTGCGGTTTGTTTTGTTAGTCTCAGCCCAACCAAGGGTGTTTGTTGCTCTCGGTTTACAGCCACCCCGAAGGGTGTGCTTGTTTGTTTTGACTCACCACCGAGAGCACCCAAAAGGGTGCGTTTGGCTGGTCCACACCACGGCCCACTGGGGTGTTTGGTTGTAGCTTATTTTGTTTGTCGTGGCTTATATGGATTAATGAGCTCTTATGAGCTTATTTTGGTTTTGCCTTACTTTGGTCTAAAAGTCAGCCGAGATGGTGTTTGTTGGTTTAGACTCACTTTTCGACTTAGATAAATTATAGATGTTTGTTTAGCTTGTATATAGTTAGACTTATTTGAGGGTGTTTGTTTTGCTTGCTCGACCAGCCACACCCATGAGGCAGGGGTATTTGGCTCGCTCGGTTCAGCCCACCCAATGGTGGTGATGGTCTTGTTTTCTGCCAGCCGCCAAACTGTAACCCAATTCGGGTCGGCATTGGTTTTATATTGTTTTGACCTGCAGCCCAATGAGGAACCTGAAAAGGGTGAGCTTGGTTCGGTTAGGTTTTCAATGTTTCTGCACCTGTTTGTTCATGGCAAGTAATGTTTTGTGATGCAAATCAAGAGAATGTTATTTGTTTAAGTGGTCCTAGTTTAGGTTTGTTTGGTTCTATTCCTGATAATACTATTGGCAATCTTACTAAGATTCAATATTTAGTTCTAAGTAATAATCAGATTACTAGTTTGCCTAATGATTTTTGGAGTTTGAATGCGCTTAAAAATCTTAATCTTCGAATAATAAGATTAATATGAGTTTGCCTGGTAATGTTGGTATACTTTGGTAACGGGCCGAGGCCTAACTAAATAAACAAGGGTATGTTTAATTTACTAACGATATACATATATATATATATTGGATGGTAGACGAAGACTTTATATATATATTTAAACATGCTTGACTGTGGGACTTCATAATTAATATTGGACGTTTGGACAAGTTGACATATATTGGACTATCGGACTAGAAATATAACAGACTTGGACATAACGGATACATAATAGACTGATTATGAATATTGGACTTGGGATTATTAAACTACTTACTTGACATCTTTGGACTTTAACAGACTTAGCATATCGGACAAATGCCCATTGGATTATTATTGGGCTATTAAGCCCAATAACCAATAAATATAAGTTGAAACTTCTAAGACTAGTTATTAGTTAAACTTAACTAATCTGCATATCTCTCACTTAATTGCTATTTGATCCTTACGTGTTTATTACCTTTTATACTTGTGCTATATGTTTTATGCTTTGGCGTGCATTTTGTCTGAGTCTATGACTTCGTACCACCACTCGAATGAGATACTAAACCTTTTTACAAAAATTGATACGAATATTCCACGAAAACTAAAATGCTCTGTCTCTTGACACTCATACGCATCGATTACTTTCCGCATGTCATATTTTGAGACGAACTTATATTCATTAGGTAATGCCGATTCTATATCGTTGAGGTATACTTCTTTATACGATTCTGCCATACTCCTTGGCACCGTTGTGTTACTTACGCCAATACACGCTAAGGTGAGTCATAACCTCTCTCTTACATATTTTGAACTCTTTAGGGGAGTTACACGCTCGTTTTACTTTCATATTTCACTCATTTACCTTAAACGCTGTACTCGGTTAATGACACACTCTATTCGTTTATTGAAACATAATACTTGCTTTTACTTACACAAGTACTTTAAACTTTTACGAATTACCATGAGTTCGCATACCCACTTTTATACATTTTTCTATCTCATAGGGAGATACATGCTACAAACATGAAAACAAGTATTTTTCTGTATGCTATGCTGATTGATATTGCCTAAGCTGCCGCTATTGCCAAAAGTCCCTCATATCATGAACCATTAATCACTTGCGAGTGAACGCGAATATAGTGAACCCATTTGTGCTAGCCGGATAGATAGCCAATTGTGCTAGCCGAATTGATAGTCAAATGCACTTTATTTGAAGGGAAATAGGAAGATGGCAATATCCTACACGAGGGCCTCATATTTACACCATTTTTATGGTATATTTTATTTATATCATTTCAATGATATCACACACGTTAACGTTTGAGTGTCATGAGAGTTAGAGCAATAATACGGTACTGTAGTCATGATATGGTACTGTCACTACTGAATTTATGGGTGTATAACAACGTAATCCACTATTTATTTTACTATAATTGTATTCTTATACAATTATCAAACTTGAAACTTGTGTTCAACTAATTAGCATACAAACCCTATGGATTCACTCAACCTTTGACCCGGTGAGGGCAAATAAACGAACTACTTTTGTGTTGACTCAGTTAGGGCAAACAGACGAACTATGAGTGTATAACAACGTAACCCACTACTTATTTTATCAATATTTGTATTTATTACAATTATCACCCAAACTTGAAACTATTTGAATCAACTATTTTACTTATAAACTCTATGAACTCACCAACCTTTGTGTTGACACTTTTAGCATGTTTATCTCAGGTCCATAATGAACGAGGATGGCACAGAGGAGTACGGATACATCAAGAATGGTATAAATTTTATTATCATTCGAAAACTTATTTTGTAAACCTTGAAACCACTGGGACCTCATTTTGTTAACTCTGATATTCGAATGATAAATCTTTTAAAACGACTCAATTAGAAAACTTTTTATATTATTATAACTGTTGTGCTGTAACAATCCATAAAATTCCCTAGTCATTTGTGAACATTAATCAAGTATTAATTTTCAGTACAGTTCAGTTTACCATTTTTACAAGCAAAATTGAATTTTTGTATTTTATGTTACGTTAATCCTCAAAACATTGGAACGAGCTCACACGCGGACCACGATGAAATTACTATATTCAATAATCACCAAACGGACCTTCAATTATATTTTTGGCCTGTTACTATTCAAGCCCATATAAAATTTCAGCCCATTTCATTCTTTTTCTTTTATTCCTTTCGACACAAATCTCATTCCCTTGGCATCTTTTAAATCAAATTTCGACACGCGAGATATTATTTATTTTTACATAACTCGATTTTCTATACACCCAAGATTAAAGAGTGATAAATCCCATACTTTATTTTGAATGTTTGGTCTATGAGCGAGACCTAAAGTAAACCCCACTCGGGCACGTATAATATACAACTTTCATATTTTTCTTACTATATATATAAATATATATATATATATATATATATATATATTATATATATATATATATATATATATATATATATATATATGAACACCAATTTACAAAAGTTGCCATATTTTCTAATTCACTTGCCAATATTTCTATATAATCTGACACCAAGGAATAAACTAAAATTGCCAATTTGATTTACTATATATTCGAAAGGGATAAGTCTTCATATACCCCAATGGTACACATGTCTTCACCCTAAATACCCCAAAATTTTTTTTCTCCCCAAATAACCCATGGGATAGGGTCGCCCAAATATCTTGGGCGGATCTCATAAAATAGTGACATGTGTCCCTATATATGTCCCCACCAAGTACTAAAATGTACCACTTGCAGTATGTACTTTCTTGGGCGACTGGGACCCACATATCTTGGGCGACTTTGGTTTTTTTGTCTTTTTGTAAAAAAGTAAAGTATTATTTTATTATATAATAGTACATAAGTCTTGGGCGACTGGGTCCCACAATTTCTTATTCTTGGGCGACTTGTTAGGTAGAGGGTACACTTTTATATTATTTTATTGTATTGAAACTTGTGTCTATACTTTTTATATACAAAATACACTAAAAAATACAAAATTATATTTTTAATACTTTTCAACCCTTTTAATACTTTTATACATGTTTACTTCACACTTCTTTCTCTCACTCTTTCGATTACACACACAGATCGAAAGCCTTCTACTCTTTTGATTATACTCCTCTCTATCAATTATACTCCTCTCTATCAATTACTTCTACAGATCGAAATCGCATTGTTTTTGTTTCGATTATATTCATTATCAATTACACCCAAAGATCTGAAGCAACCGATTGTTTTGGTTTAGGTTTATTCTAATTTAGGGTTACGGTATAGTATTCGATCTAACGAAAGTAAAAATGGTTTGGGGTAGGGTAAGTAATTATCTTTTCGATTTAGGGTTACTCTAATTTAGGGTTAAGGGTTTGTCGTATTTTTTTAAATTTTTTTTATTTATCTGATTATTTAATTGTTAGTGTTAGTAGTTCGAGGATTATTTAATTGTTAGTGTTAGGTTTTATGTAATTTTTTAATTGTTAGCTTTAATTAGGGTTTATTACCTGAATATTGTATATATTGTATATAAAGTTGTGAAAGATGATGTCTTTTTTGGGAGTGTTGTCAGTATGCATTAGCTTATATATGGTGGCACTAACTGTTAATCTCAGTACACACAATTTTGTAAATAAGGTTGAAAAATTTTGTGAACTTTAATTATTGGGCTGCTAATCTAGTTGATACATATTATTGTTAAATTTCTAAATCAGCTTTTAGTAGGTTTTTAGAAGCTTGAAATCACCCATTTTTCTCCTGCACCATAGCATATCAGCAGACCTCATGTTGCTTATTTGATGATCTCAGTGCTTATTGTTCTTTGTGGATTGCTTATTTGTTTTCATTTGGCTTATTTAGAGTGATGTCAGTATGCATTAGCTTATTTCATGTTATATATTGTTACATACTTGTGGTTGTTACATAGTTAGAAGGCTTGTATATGGTGCCTAAGTGTGACAAATGATGGCTGTTTTGGGAGTTGTAAATTGTGTCACTAACAGTTAATCTGCATAAGTGTGACCAATGTGTTTTTGGAAAATCAAAGTTCGCACAATTTTACCAAACAATTTTCAAGTGCGAGCGTTGGAAACCTTTGCTTTTGTCTTTGCGATGGATCTAAGTGTTGTATGACCACGGTGGTAATCAGCTATTCTATGGGAAACAACTAGGGTAAACGGATCAAGTGGTGATTTCGGACGACCTTGAACCATAGATAGTCGGTTTACTTAACCCTGTAGAGTTGGGCTCAGATATCGGGCCTCAGATTATTCATCCTGCTTGTGATTAAGACATGGCGGAGGTAGTCTGTACTCCCGATCAGGTTTAAACTACACGGGCAACTGTTTTGATAGCTTGTGATCTCGCGAAGACATAGTGTATCGGCGGTACACACAATCTAGTAAATTCTTTTAAAAAATTTTGTGAACTTTAAATTTCCACTAACAGTTAGTGTACCTTGAATACAGTGTAAAGTTGCTATTTCCGGTCTTCAGGCTCACGCTGTCATTTATTATGATGTATGTGGTCCATTAGGTACCTAGCTCGAAAACCTAGTGGGAGCCATTTGATTCTCCAATTGGCTTTATGACATATGATATTTGCATATAAGCTGCTTTGATGCTTTAAGACATTCTGAGAAAAGCCTAGGGTAAAAGCCGATGAAATGAGGTTATTCTGGCAATAAGCTTCTTTAGCTACTCTCTTGCAATAAGCTTCTTTAGCTACTCTTTGTGGATTGCTTATTTGTTTTCATTTGGCTTATTGTTGAAATTTGAATAAACCTTCATTCTATTCACCATCCGAATTTCACCACAATTGTATACAAAGTTGGTAGATTTCTTCAAGTCTATCATCTTCCATTGTGGCTGGCTTTCGTTGGCGACACATGAATATATATTTCTATCAAGACGAATCACCACTTGATCCGCAGCATTAGCTCGTCCCAATGGAGCATTAGCTCGTAGTAGAATAAACCTTTAATTGTGCTTAAGTGTCACCATGCTCTCTCTAGAATCGTAGAATATACATAATTAATATGTATATTCGCCACATACAAGTGAGCAATATCAAACATAGATCTAGATTTAAGAAATTCTGATTGCGCAACCTCAATTATAGGGGAAGATCTATCTAACGTTTTAGATGGGTTCTATTGCTTAATTTGGAACCCGTCTTAAACTGGTTGCGTCTTTGATCTTGATAACCAGCTTTGGCCCACATTTACAAGTGTGCTCACCCTAAAAATTTTTTTATGGTGAGCACATGTTTACTTGTGGGCCAAAGCTTGTTATCAAGATCAAAGACACAACCGGTAATAAGACAGTTTCCAAAAAAAAAGCAATGGAACCCATGTACGACTTTAGATTGATCTGCCCTTATAATTGAGACGTTTTGATTGCGATAATGATATAGTGTGTATGATTGATGACAATCCACACTCCTTCATTATCGCCGTCAAGACGAGTCCTGTTACTCAGACTCTATTCTATGCTCAACATTTGCATATTTTGTTGGCACAAGTTTAAGTATTTGTTATTCATGGTCTTCCTTTTCTAATTATTTTTCTAAGCTGGCTTTATTTTTTTTCTTAAAGGAATATGAAGCCAAAGTCATCGTTAGGAGTAAATTGAAATACTTTTCATTAATTAGAGAAAAGCTGAATGAAAAGCGAAGGATTTTATTTAGGACTACCTGTTTTGGAGGATGGTTGGATATTTTATTTTTTGACCATGAACCACATATGTTAGATTATATACTACAAAAACAGGGTTATGTAGATGATGCACATTTTGATATGCCCCTCATATATACTGTGGATGGTCATAGTCTACATTTTGGTCGTCCCGAGTTTTCTCTAATAACAGGTTTTCGTTTTGGAAAATATATAAGGTCTGACTTGTATAGTAAAGGGGATATAAAATTTAAGTCAAGGGTATTTCCAAATAAAATGGGGGTAAGACTTTCAAACTTAGATCTTCTTGGTGTTCTTGAGGATGAAGAGTTATTCGGTAAATTATCTGACGAAGATGCAGTCCGTGTGTGTCTACTTTTAGCGCTAGAGGTAATTTTTATGGGTCGGTTGTTGGCTGAACATGTAGATGATAGATACCTTCGTTTGGTTGAAGACCTTGAAGCATGGAATTCGTTTCCATAGGGGGAGCACATTTGGAGGCAATTGTACAACCAGATACTTAATGTCGTAGACAGACACAGGTGGGAACACCTTAAAGGACTAGAAGCATCTCGGAAGTACGTTCCAACGTATACAATTGCAGGATTTGTTTGGGCTTTCAAGGTTATTCTTTTATTTTTTTCCATATAATTGTATGAGTTTTTAATTTTGTTTTATTTTTCTCCGCCTAACGCAATCTTTAACTTTCTAGATATGGATTCTTGAGTCGTTTGAAAGAAGCAATAATTGGTGGAATAAAGTCCCAGATGTCATACCAAGGGGTGTAGCCTGGTCAAAGAAAGAAGTGTTTACACGATCGGATTATGGATTGCTATTTGGCAAGGTAAAACCTTATAGAATATCGTATTCCCTACTATTTATCTTATTTTGTGTTGTATTCAACTTGTTTTGATCTTCTTTTGGTTAATGTTTTTTCTAGGACTCGAAGATAAATTTTGAATTGAAAGCAACATTAGCCGAGCAGCGGTCTGATTGGTATATCCAATTTCAAGAGTATTTCATGGGGTACATACCAATTACTCGTAAACCAAGGGTACCACATGATTACGATGTCTATCTACAGAAGTTGGATGCTTGCTGGAAACGTGGGAGGACAGAAAAAAAGTATTTACCGCTTGTTCCTAGGATTTAGACCAGTGATCTTATTACTGAGATCAGCCTTAAGGATTGTGTGATTCAGGAGTTGAATGCTCGTGTTTTCAAACTTGAGTCTATTATTCAGGTGATTTTTTATATACAGCAATATAATGCATTTAGCAATAATATCTATTTATATGATTGTCAAATAAATTTAATGGGTTTTAAAAATACTTTGTAGGTTCTTGCTTGCGAAAGAACTTGCGGTTTTCGGGTAAACACATTGGTTCCGATAGCTTACTTGTCAAATTATAAAGCGAATTTTTTACTTTATTGAATTTAACAATGCCTCCGATTTTTCATATACAGGAGAAATTGGACTTCAGTAAATCGTTTTCGCATCTAAGCCATGAATTCTGAGAAAAACTGGATTATGAATTCTTTGAAATGGTTGACTCTATTATTTCCAGAAATCGTTCAGCTGAGATAGATGTCAACTCTGATGATGATATTTTTCAGGTAATGTGTTTTTACAAAGAATACAAACCAAAATTATACCTTGTATGAACACATCAATTCATATAAATTCTTGTGACAGGAGTATCTTTTAGAAGAGGAATTAAGCCTGAGGAAGCCAGAAGAAGAAAGGTGGAAGATTGAAGAACTAAAGCTTATGGAAAAGGAGTTTCATAATGCGTTGATAGAGGAGACGAAACGGCGGTTGGAAAGGGAAGAGATGTTGAAGATTGCACTCGAGAAGAAGAACAAGTTATCTGCTTTGTATAATTCAGAACATTGGAAAAGAGCAAAGGCAGGCATGGAACCCAACAAGAGGAGTAAAAAAGATGGGTCTGATTCGTTGTATTACTGGTCCGAAAAATTTGTGAAAGCTGAAAAAAATCGAACTCCCCCTTTTGGCTGTCGGGATCGAGATATGAGTGACTATTTAAAACGTGTTAAACCTTGGGTGGAGGTAAATCTATAAAGTAAATCTGACTAATGATTACGACGAATTCCTTGGAAAGCCGGGGCCTCTTCGTTATACATTTCCTTGGTCCAAAGAACCTGTACGTGTTGATCGGAGGTTCTGGGAGAGCTTAGTTTGTTTAGATCCTACAAAACAAGGGTGGCTCATGGATGAGGTCAGACTCGTACATTTTTCATTTATAGTTATTGTAAATCTATTGTTTTTCATTTCTTCTGGTATTTGTCTCACGAATACTCTTTTGCGTTGGTTTTCACAGCACATAGAGCTGTGGGTGGAATACATGTTGCATTTCAGACCCGATGACGCTGATTGGGCTATGGTTAGTCCATACTGTGTTCAGCTGCTATTGCAGGACTCCATCCCCATTTGGTATGCTAATGGAAGCAAGTACAATATTAATTGGGCCGATGTTGACCAGGTAATACTTGTATTCATTCCTTGTGTATACATATATGGACGTATTTGACTCAGAACACGACATATAAAAATTTATTTTTTCGTTACAGGTTTTTATGCCTATCAATGAAAAGAAAAAACATTGGTTACTGGCCCAGTTCGATATCACGACAGGGGTGGTAACGTTGTATGACAGTGGTGAAAAGCATGAACCGGAGTGGCGTCCTTGGTATTTGAATATGCGGGCATGTTTAGAGGTAAAACTTTATATTTTTTACTAAATAATTCTAGTAAAACCTGAAATGCATGTGTTGCATATAACAGACTCAAATCCAGTTCAATTTCAACTAAGATGAATATACTAGTTCAATTTCAACTATAAGTCTTTAAAGTACAGGTTCTTGTATATTAAAACTTCAAGTACTTTGACAAGTATCCTCTTAAATGTAACATAAGTCAAATCTTTAATGTTTAGGTACATGGACATTAAGTGTTCCTTAACTGTTCCTTAATGTTCCTTAATGTTCAGGTACATGGACAAGTAGATTATTAAATGTTAAGTCTTATTTATACTCTTCTTCTCCACACTAGTTTACACCCACACTAGAATTAAACCTCCAGCTATACCTTTATACTCTTCTTCTCCACACTAGTTTACACCCACACTAGTTTGCACCATGTCTGACTCTATTCCACTTGAAGTTCAATTGGACATTTTCCGTAGGCTTCCTGTGAAGCAAGTACTTCAATGCCGAAGTGTATCAAAGACCTGGAAGGCTGGCATTGACACCTTGCATTTCACTGGTCATTTCGGGGTTCGCCCAGCTGATGGTTTCCCATATGTTTTACACTATCAGCAAGGGTTTAAAGGTTACATGTCTTACCTTTCACAGAATTTCGCTTTAACACCTGTACCCACAAACCTATCTTTTTCTGACTTGATACCTATTGGCTGCTCACACGGCATTTGGGGTTTTTCGTATGGACCAATTCTCCCTCACTACATGGCTTTTGTTTGGAACCCATCCATCAGAAGATCTGTGGGAACATTTGTCCCTTATGTGACAACTGGTCAGGAATATGAAAAGCGTATGTTGACTTTTGGGGTTCGACCTGACAACCTGGACCCAACAATTTTAAAGATTTCATACCCTTTCAATCCCCAAAATCCATGGTGTGTCTTACTTTTCTCCTTCTCATCAAGACAATGGAAGGTATTAGAAAGTCAGTTTTTGCCTCGTCAGTCAATCCGACTGAAAAAGGGAACTCAAGTGTTGTTGATGGTCGTATCTTCTGTTGTGCTTATGAAAAGTTATTTGCTAGTCATGTTAGCTCATTCAAGAGCTATATGATGGTTTCTTTTGACTTGGTGACCCATCGTTTCCAGGTTCTTGACATACCAGACCAGTTGTTATTCAAACTACCTCTACCATTCTTTGTTTCTAACCTAAGAGACAACGTTGTTGTTTCCGGAAACATAAATGGTGAGGACAACTTTGTTTTCTGTGTATGGAGCTTAGAGGTGGTTGGGGGAATCATTGAATCGTTTGAATGTCTGATTGCTTTTCCTACCCCTTGTGCACTGAAGTTAATTGGGTTTGCTGATAACAATGACCCAATATTGGAAGTTCAGAACCCGGAAGAATGGGCTACCAATCTTGTACTCTACAATGTTGCTTCCGGTAATTTTCATAATATTGGTGCAGAGGGAAATGGTGCTTCATTTTGCTTCAGTCCCAACTGTGAGTCTTTGATTCTGCAAACTCATCATGATACAATGGCTTATTAGATTGTTTGGTCCCGAGGGGAATGGGTTTTATTGTTGTGTTTTATCGGTTTTTGTAGTCAGTCTATGTGCATGTTTGGCTCATGCCTTATGGTTTAGAAGGGTCGTTTATGGTTTTTAATGTTATCTAGCTGTGATACCCAGTGTTTAGGGTTTTACTTTGTAATTGACAATGTAATGTTAAGTTGTTATTAACTTGACTTGTGATACGGAAGATGTAATGTTAAGTTGTTTTGGGTTTTACTTTGTATCTGCTGTGGTGGGTTAGGTCACGTTTGAGGCGTGTATAATGACCAAGTGAATCGCTGTATCAGAAAATGAGAAGTTCATTTGTATCTTTTTAATTATTATGTATGGTGTGGTTTCTGGTTTTAATGTTTCTTAATTACTTTTACGTATTTACCTTTTGTTGTGTACACTGCACAGAAACAAGATGTGTTTCTCAAACACTGCAAAGTTAACTTGAGTTGACCAATTTTTCTTTGCTTTCTTTTTTCTTGTTGAAAAAACAAGATTGTCTAGTTTCTATATGAAAAGAGAAAAACAAATAAAGACGAGAGTGACAGTGACTGTTAACATCCTCATCTTCTATATGCTAGACGATTTTATATTGTCTCGTTTCTCTATATGTTTTGTTTCATTTGTACTATATATTGTTGTTTTGGTTGTTTTTGCTAATATTTTTCAATCAATTTGCAGGTTGGACTTCCCATTGTCCTACATGATGCCAATGTTTTTGAGAAGAAAGGTATAGATCCCAAAACGTATGCCATCACCTTTACATATGCAAAGAACATTCCAGAGCAGGGGGGCCTGTTTGGTGATTGCGGTATTTGGGTCTGCATATTCTTATACCGATTGGCACATGGGAAGTCGTTGGACGTCGAAAGTCCTGTTCAGGCAGCTATTGCTTACCGTGAACATATGGCTAGGTTCTTTTTCCAACACAGAGTGTGTAGTTGGTAATTTTCGGCTATGGTGGTTGTAATTCTAACAATTAAATTTGTTGTAATAGAACTTAGGCTTAGGATATGTTATGTAATGTGATCCCTGTTATGGGACTAGTACATTAAACTATGGTTGTCATGTATGTATCCTTGTACATTAAAATGTCATGGATTTGTTTTTGCTCATGGCTTGTTCTTGGGTATTCGACTGCACTAACTAGTAAGACAGTTTCATAATTTTGATAAGCTTGTTTGGTTTATATATTTCAATTTAGGTTACGACTCACTTAGATAATTTATTTGCAGCACACAAGTAGCGTTAAACGACTCATGGACTTGCTAGAAAGTTGTTTCACCAGGTACACGTTATTTAACTTAACATTATTTTTAAGTTGCTAGAAAGTTGTTTCATGCATATATGTGCTTTTAAATTGTTAACAATCTTGCATGCATATATCCTAAAGATCTTTTGAACATCATAAAGACATAAAACAAAAGTAACCCAACTTAAATAGTAGATTATACATATAAAACAGTTCACACATAATTGAGACACTAAGCCTACAGTTCACACATAGGATCATAAATCATCCAAGTGATATTCCGAGTATGAATTTAGGTTGATGCCAGAATTAGAAGGTTCACCGCCCCAGAATGTGTCACCCTCATAAAGGTTGTTAGATGATTCACCCATCCACTGTAAGTCTTCCCAATCCGTGTAAATTTTGCCATTACGAAAATACTCATCATCCCCATCTGTTTCGGCTCCTCTACCACTACGCTTTCAGTATCTGTCTTACGCTTATGACTTCCCTTACTACTTTTCTGAGAACATATTTATTATATCAGCAACAACTAGTACACAAACATGAGTTATACAATTGTAGCAAGTTTCAAAATTACCTCTGTTGTTGGCAATGGTTCCCTACATGCTTCACGTGTGTGACATTTGGATCCACACCTACCACATTTTTTACCTTTTGGCTCTTCATTTTTTGATGGAATGCGATCTTTGTTTTTTGGTCTTCCTGATTGTCGCTTCATCACCGGTGGTAAAACCTTTTGCAAATTACCTGGATTATGCCATTTATCTTCTTCTGGCAAAGGAAATACCATTTCATTATATGTGGCTTTCAGGTTGGTTTTTGTAAACCATGGTTCTGCCCATTTGTTACAGTTAGTCAAACATTCTGCCCTACATACTGCGCACACATGACCACAAGGTAGCCCCGAAAGTTGCCATTGCCTGCATGTGGAACGTAAAAACAGATTCCATTCAACAACAAACAACCTAAAGCTTATTAAACAACATGGTTATATTAGATACCTGCACGTGCATTCCCTTTTTAAAAAATCAACTATATGAGCATTATGATGGTCTAGTACTTGATACACAGCACACATGGCAATTCCTCTAACTTCCCAGTTACCACTCTTTAACATTCTGTTCTTCACCTTCGCAGTTGCCCAATCAGTAAGTTCAAATTCCGGTGCCTCTAAACAATTCATGAAAACATAAAAAAGTTGTTATTATTTGCATATGTAAAACATTTTGCTTCTTCTTATTTCAACAATAATTGAGACACTAATTACCGTGATATTTTTCTCGACGTTCAAAATACCAGTCTTGTAAAAGCCTTCTGTAATACTCCATGAGCATTGTTATTGGAACCTTTCAAACTTTTCTCGTTAAAGCATTAATTGATTCTGCACTATTTGACGTCAAGTAATTGTATCTTTTTGCGGGGCAATATGCCCTTGACCACTTTTCAAAACCTGCTTCTTTGAGTTTTTTTACCGCTGCAGGTCTTTTTGACCTTAGCTCAGCCATTGCTTTATGAAAGTTTTCCGTCGTATAACTTTTGCACGCCTTCCAGTAAATATAATTGACCTTCTCGCCCTTCAGATTGCAATTCATCATCAAGTGACGGCAACAGTTACCATGAAAGCAATCTGGAAAAACTGTATTACACGCTTGTATAATCGCTGCATGCCTATCTGAGATAATCGCCAAGCCAGGAACCACACCAATGCACTCTTTCAATTTTCTCAAAAACAATGTCCATGATTCACCGGTCTCACCCTGTGAGACACCGATAGCGATTGGTATTATCTGGTTGTTACCGTCCATACCAACAGCAAGCAAGTTTGTTCCAAGATATTTCCCTTTTAGATGCGCGGCATCGATTATCAACAACGGCCGCATGAAGGCTATAAAACTCCGAATCTACATCATTAACCATATATTAGTTGTAATAACATAACAGCTTAAACAAAAATAAAATACTTTCAAATATGTATATATAATTATAACGATCCTTACCGCAACACCAAATGCTATATATACAAACTTAAATCTTCCTTGGTCGTCTGTTTCAATGTGTGTTACTGTTCCCTCTTTTGCCATCTTTAAGTTGTGGCAATATAAAGGTAACTTCTCAAACGAATCTTCAGGGTTACCGTTCAATAACTCCAACGCCAGATTTCTTCCCCCCCAAACTCGCTTGTAAGAAACGTCTATTTGCCATTCAAGCCATATATCTTTTTGTATGTCCCTCACTTTATATACTCGGTTAGTATCTTTCAGTTTTTCCCGAACTAAGTAACTTAGTAATTTCATTGTAGCATTACGATGATTAGGATGTAGTTCAGTTCTTGAACATGTGTGCACGTCATTTACGTTTGATACATAGAATTTATTACCCACTTTAACTTTGCGAGTGTATATATTCCATGGGCAACCTTGTTTCCTACATTTTACGCTGTACCTTGTGGTTTCGGATTTTATAACTACGTATTCAAATCCTTCAATTAATGATTTCTTTCCTATAGCAAACATGCATTCTGCCTTATCAAAAAATTCCCTATACAAGTAAAAAGTATTATCGTTTTTAAATGAGGTATTATTGGGATGGGTGTTTTTAATGACCGGATTAGGGGCGCTGGGTGGCATGGGCATGTTTGTAAATGAGTTTTTTTGCAAGTCATCTTGTTGGTGAAAATAAATTGTTCAACCTTTGGATAATGAAATTGTTCTGGTAACAAAGGTACATTAAGATCGATTGATATATGATTAGAAGCGGAAGATGATTTTACCTCAGAAGGTATTTCTGTTATTGATACAAATAGTTTCTGAACGTGATCGTTCTTACAACAAGCTTCTTGTATGAAGTACTGGACGTCATCATCATCAACAATGTCCAATGTTCCAACAGTGTCTTTGTAAAACAACCTTACGACACAATCACCCTTCTCTTTAACGGCGCCCAACTTATTCTTCATGTACGCCACTAATTTGCTATAACTGATGTCTTTGGGTAGTTTAACAGCATGCTTTGAACCTGGATGCACTTAGATAACTTTAAACTTAGATCTGTCCTCATTACTCATATTGAATTTGTTGTTTAAATTTTGAATGTTAGAAAAATAGCTTGTACACTACCCTATTGCATTTTAGGTGTATTAACCTGCCAATTTACACATTTATGTGTATCTCAACCTCCCTTTGTACTTGCACATTTATATTCTTGTACTTGTTCATTTGTGTATGTCATATTTAATAGTCACAGAGTCGCCCAATATAATGAATAAATCAAACTCCATAGTCGCCCAAGACAATAAGTATATCATTTCCTTGTATTTGTTATTTTGTTAAAATGTACCCTGCTGTCACTTGGTATTATTGCAGCTAGTTCTCTTGGTAAGCTGGGCTTGCAATGAGACTTATATTTTAAGTGGAAACTTATGGTTGTTAATATACAGTGAAGTTAGTACCCTGTAGGCAAACTAGCTTATATATTCAGCTCAAAAGAATAAGATTGATATTGCACTGGTATTTAGGTCGATATATAGTCCACTCAATTTTCCATTTACACATTTATGTGTATCTCAACCTCACTTAAAAAGTCACCCACAGATTTAAGTGTGTGTGTAGTTGCCATTAACATAAGTCAAGTATCTAGTTGCCAAAGATTTAAATGCGTATCAACCCCCATTGTACTTGCACATTTATATTGTTGTACTTGCACATTTATAATAGTCACAAAGTCGCCCAATATAATAAATAAAGCAAACTCCATAGTCGCCCAACACAAAAAGGATAGTGAAATAAAGTCTCCAACCAACTTGCCTTTCAATATAGACATGGCACAACCTTCAACTCAAAAATTAAAGAGAAAGAAAATGACTACTAATGATACATACGTAAAGGTGTTGGACGAAAGATGCATTGTCTGTTGTATGGATGTTAAGTGTTGGAGGCATGCTTGCACGGGCGGAAGTGTTGTTGTAGTTGGTGGAGCTGGTGGTGTAAAGGCAGAGAAAGTAAGTGGTGGTGTTATAGGTCTGGGTATTAGAAGTGGAAACAAACCTGCAAGGGGTGGTTCAGTTGGTGGTATAGATGGAAGTAGGACAACAACACCAACTAATGAGAGTATTGAAGAAGAAGAAAGTGCAGATGTAACTCAAGCAAAAAAGAAGAAAAAAAAAGAAGGCAAGAAACTTAATTAAAAACAACAACAAAAATTGAATGATTATGTTATGATCCTAAATTCTGGTCAAAAGCTGTTACCGAAAAAAAAAAAGGATAATGGGTAAATGGGTAGCTGAAGTTTAGGGCTAGTTATTATCCTATTAATGATTATTTATATATTTTGTTTTAGTTTTAGGGTTTGTCTATGTTTAATTGTTTATGTTATCTAAATTGGGTTTCAATTACCTTTGTTCTTGGAGATTAACCCATCTCGAATTGGGTCTTCTATCTTGTAATATTTCAGTTTTCCAGCAATGAATCTATCAATTACCTTTGTTCAATTTTTGGGATCTATCAGATTATGGTCTGTTAAACCATTATCATGTTTGGTCTGTGTTTTGAACACATTATACACAGAAAATGTGAATCATAAGATCCATTTCATTCAATTAACCATAACCAGTTGATTATACAAAAGGAACCCACCCTAACCTACATCAACCAACCCCCTCACGTATACCTCTCCCTCACAGCAAACTCTATCTTCTTAAGAAGCTTCTCGCGCATTTGCTTGGCCATCCTCATCAACGCCCTCGCCCTACGCAAATCAATAGTCTGGAGTCTCCTAAGCTTCTTCGTATTGTCCCTTGCATTTCTCGAACGTGAAAAGTTTCGAAGTTCAGCTATAAGCTCCCCTCTACGACCGACCCTAGCAGTAATCTTTTTTGAATAGATCTCCAAATCGTGTGACCTCTTTAAGTCTTGAAGAATCTCTGGCTGGTAACGGCCAAGAATAATTTCTGTTACAACAAAGGAGTGACAGAGGGTTGTGAGGTCAATTTTTGTTGAGTTCATGGTTATATCAGTGGGGAATTTGAGCTTGTGAGGTCAATATACAAATTTATGTGTATCTCAACCTAACTTATTTGCCATTTACACATTTATGTGTATCTCAACAACCTCACTTACAAAGTCACCCACAGATTTAAATGTGTGTCTAGTTGCCATTAACATAAGTCAAGTATCTAGTTGCCAAATTTAAATGTGTATCAACCCCCATTGTACTTGCACATTTATATTGTTGTACTTCATTTATGTATGTCATATGTAATAGACATAAAGTCACCCAATATAATAAATAAAGCAAACTCCATAGTCGCCTAACATAATAAGTATATCATTCCCTTGTATTTGTTCATTATATATACCTTAACGTGATTATTCTATCATTTTCAGAAATGTCTAAAGGCAAAAACTTTGAAATCTTATGTAATTGCTTAAAATTTTTAAACTCAATTGACAGTACCTGTATTTATTTTATTTATATATACATAATTATTTTTTTTTTATATTTTTTTGTAGAGATGAAATCAATACCTTTGAAAGATGTGGAATCGGTGAAGGAAACTGGTACATGTTTAGAAAAAATTTATGCGGAAGCGTTTTATGAGGAGGCATCAAGTGTAGATGGTCATGCGTATGTTAATGAAGATAAGGAAATTCAAGCAAGATTAGATGAAGAAGCATTAATGGAACAACTACTTGAAGAAGATAGGGCTGAAAGGGAAATGGAGGAGAGAATGAGGCAAGACCGTTTCCATGAGGAGTTGTTGTTGAAGATAGAGTATGGGATAGCGGAACCTGAAGACTTTGGGATTTACAAGAACGAAACCAACTGGGATGTGCTGCTGTCAAGAATGAAGGATAAAATCTAATGTGTTATTTTAAATTATTATGCTTTTAAATGTGCAAATGTAACTTGTATGTTCATCAAGTCTAGGTGGTTTTAATAGTAGGTATTTAACTTTCCACCTCTTTTGTTCATCAGCTCTAGCTGAACATTTTACTTCTAATGCCAAATTGTTTCAAGGAAATATTGTACTAGGTTACCCAAGAATATTTAAGTGAAGGAACCACCAGTTGTACCAGTTCATTTAGGTTCCTCAACCATCTCATGTACTTGCGTCATTATGTTTCAGTTCAATATAAATGGAACCTCACAATTACACAATCTGCATTATCCACTTAATTCTAACACATAACTTCCCTTGTCTTATACAAAAAAAAAAGGATAATTCATGAATTCATCTTCCTCTTCAAGTATGTCACATCATAGGAACCAGTTCGAATACCACGATGTTGCTAACATGACGCATTGCAAATGTCGTCCGGCATATCCACTACCTATCAAAGTATCTTGGTCACATAAGAACCCAGGAAGAAGGTACAAAGCATGTCCTATGGACAGATGTGGAGTTTATGGTTTTCTAGACCCCGAGCTCCCGTCATAATACTACAAAGAATTGTTTTGGAGAGAGAATGAAGAAAAAAAGGCACTTGCCAGTCAACAAGGAAATGTTGTGGCCAATGCGGAATACTCTTCACAGATTATTGGATTGTTAGAACAAGAGATGAAAGATTTAAAGACAAAATCTAAAGTTCATGATAAATTCATGTTATTTTTCGATTTGGTAGTTGTTATCTGTTGATCCCAGTTGAGCTTCACGATCTTATTAATTACTTTAGATAAAACTAAGGTAATCGGTATAGAAACTGATCTTGAGTTGTATATCAAATATTATGCGGAAACTAATACTTGATCATAAGAAGAATAAACACAAACGAATTCTCAAACAACACTTCAATATATTAATACGATTGCTCTGAATAGCAATAGGGTTACAAGAAACCTTGAAGTGTAAAACAATACGTATGCTAAGATAATCGATATCTAACTCTAACCCTAGAACCTCCTTTTATAGCGTAAGGAGTCCTAGTCGGTTTACAAGACTTCCTATACAAGAAAAATATTCATACGTATCTTTTCTATACTTATCCTTAACATACTATACATATCTAATAAGCAGCAGAGTAAATCTTCTAGCAGCAGAGTCTTCGTGAGCTAGCAGCAGAGTTACACTATGCCTATTATCCAAAACAGCAGAGTTATCAAAATAGCAGAGTTCTTGTGCTAATCAGCAGAGTCACATAACTATCCAACAGAGTTGTGTTTCTCGAATCAGCAGCATTTTAGACCCAACAATCCTCCCCTAAACTTGATATTTTTCTTCAAAAAATCATCAAGTTTCTTTCAAACCCAACTAACCACCAGGAGGATGCTTCCAAACACCTTACTATTTTGAAACCTTTGATTCAAGCAACTTTTTAAATTTCTCAATAAGTTCAAATGCTTGATTATCTACATCAAATGGTCTTTGTAATGTCAACTTACCAGGCTGCAACATTTGATACAGAATAGATGTACTGTTGTTTATGACATAATCCTTCTCCACAAGCATATACATAGTCACACCTATGCATGATAAAACATGAACTCCACAATATTGATATAAATACCATCTCTTAACTGTGGAACTCAGTAACTTCTTCCATTCAATACTCTTCTCATCTGGTTCAAACATATTCTTCAAATGATAATAGTTGAGTCTTTCATAAACCAACTCTGGTCTTGTATCACCATAATTCATCTTGTAAAGATTCCAGAGTTGAGTAATATCATCCCTATCCATGTAGTGCACCATCTGAGAAAAACTAATATACCCCACACTTGAACCATTTGATCTCTTAATTACCCAGCATACTTGACCATCAGCAAGAGCATCATGTGAATATGAAATAATTGGATATTTTACTGATAAAGGAACTTCATTAAGTAACTCAGGCTCTTCTTGAGGTTCATGAACTGTGAGATTCATAATCCCTTGCATATCATCTGCAGTCACTTCTTCTTTCCCTGAATCACTATCCTCTTTCTCCTCTTTATCCGAATCACTCATCACTACTGACTGTGTTCTTCTCTTCTTCCTACCCACCTGCTTTACTTTCCTCCTATATCTCTTTGTACCAGCAGAGGATTCAGTCATTCCTTCAGCTTCAACAATAATTTCTTTCTCCTTCTCAACATCAGATACTATGGGCTTTGAAACACTTCCACTCCCAGATGCTTTCATATTGTCAGATCCCATAACTTCTGGATTTCTCTTCTTTTCAGAAACTTTTCTTGGATTAAGCTTAGCATAAGTTTCATAAAATTCCTTTTCAATTAAGTGATCTGACTTTCCTTTGAAATCCTTCATCTGATAGCCTCTTGCATTCTTCAAATAGTACTTCATGTCATTAACCAATGCTTTTCTTGAAGATGACTTAGGTTTGTAACCATGCTTCTGTGCTTCGTTAATCCTCATAATCAACTCTTTCCACTTAGCCAATCCATTCTTTCTGAGTATAAACTCAACAAGCTCTTTTGTCTTTTCAGTTCCATCCAATTGCTCATCATCTGATATCAACCTAGCTTCACCTCTTACAATCATATCAGAATCAATGAAATACTGCAATTGTTCATCCAATTCTTCTTGATTAACATCTTTAAATGTAGAGCTTTCCATAAGATCAAACTGATTTCTTTCTTCATCAGCTGCAACACTTCTTGCATATTCTTCATCCTGAGCAATTTGAGCTTGTTCATCAGCCAACTTTTTCTTCCTTTCAAGCTCTTCAGCAGATTCAGCAGCTTGTTGTTTTGATGGTGTGGGTGTTTTAGTTCCTTTATTCATGTTCAACAGTACTTGAGATAAAGTCATCTGTTCATCATCTGAATCAGCAGAGTCCTTTACTCCAGTAGAGTCCTTTACTCCTGCACTCTGCTCAGTATCATCAGCAGAAACCTTTAACTCATCAACAGCATCAGCAGAATGTTCTGCATCAGCAGAGTTAACCTTTCCACTCTCATCACCAACATTTTCAACCTCTTTAACAACCTCCCCTGAACCCATTACACCTTCCTGATCCTGATCATTCACTACAGCCTCTTGATCATTCCTCCCCTGTTTGGAAGCATCCTCTTCCAAACTTGGTTTGGAACTCTTCTTTAGCCTCCCCTCAAGGTGTGCAACCCTTAGCTTAAGCCTTCTTATTTCAGCACCTTGAGTAGCCTTAACTGTCTTTAACTCCTTGCGAAGACCAAGGACCTCCTTTGACAATTTTGTACAATTATCCGTCAATTCTTTCAATTGTTTCATGATATCCTCACAACTTCGGTCTGTGTAACCTGACCCGAGAGGTTGATCATTGGAATTGGCATTATGTACTGGTGTTTTAACCGTCAAATCCTCAGTGTCATGTTCAATACTAGCATCAACACTTCGACCTGTGTAACCTGGTCCGAGAGGTGTATCATTTGCAATGTCAATATGTACATTAGTGTCCATCAATTCAATAGTATCATCTCTGTCCTCATTACTTCGAGATGTGTTACCTTCTCCGAGAGGTGAATCTTGGGACACAAACTCAGTCTCAACCCCAGGTTGAACATCTGAGCCCCCCATAGAAGCCATTTGGCTGGGGTTACCATCAGTTGTATTAGGTTCCTGAGAACCTTCTACAAAAGATGTTGCCATGGTTGAGGTCTTAATTATGTTGACACTGTCCTGCTCAACTACTAAGTTGGAAACAATAGTGCCAGCCTCTTCCATCATGATACCTACAACACCTGTATCAGCCTCATCTGCATCCATACTAACATTGGCCTGAGGTAGCACAATGTTCTCATGTTGTGAAGTCCTAGGTGATTGGGTGTTTTGGGTTTCATGTGACACTGAATCATTCAAACTTGTTGATGAGGATGTGTGATGGGAAGCTGTGGATGTGCCAGCCTCTTCATCCTCATTCACTGCAGCCACAACAGTCAAGATATGTGCAGTCAGCGGAGTGATAGCACCAGAAAATCCTTTACCATTCTTCTTTAAAAATGTAAACATCTTGATTGCCATTCTACTACAGGGCTCAACATTTACATGCCTCAATGGTTCCCTTAGCTGTCTGTTTATAATAAGTTGTAGAAACCTTGGGTACAAGTAAAACTTCTTCTTAACAAACTTCTTCATCCCCTCAAATATCATAGCAGAAAAATCAAAGGGCTGCCCTGTAGCTAAACACACTAAAGCCATAGCCTGAGAGGCACTAAACTCACTCCATCCACCTACTTTGGGAAACAGGCAGTGTTGAAGTGTATGTAGCAAAAACTTCCAATGTGGACAGAGACGACCTTTCAAAAATGTACCACCAACTTCAGGTCTCTCATATCCAATATTCTCAAGCTCAGTCATAATAGTTTCTGGGGTAATGGTAGGGGGTGTTGATATACCAGATAAGCGCAAACTTCTCTTAATTGTTGTTTCACTTACTACAATATTCTCCCCATCTACACTACCTATTAAACGTTCCTCACCATCTAGGACATCCAACTTAACAGTTGACCAAAATTGTTTCATATGAGATATATAAATGGTAGGATCAGCTGTTAACGCATACCTTAACTTAGACGAACTCAGAAAATCCATAACCTCATAAAATCCATCAGCAGCAGTAACCTTACTGAGAAATGCTATCTGATTGTGTTCATCCGGAAACGTTCTTCGCGCCATTTGATTTGGGGGTTTTGGGTGAAATGATATGAATTGATGTTCTTGGGTGAAGGTTGAATGTAATTTTTAGAAATTAAAATGTAATGAGATCAAATTGGTGAAAGATACCGTTTTGATCTAATTAGGTTTAAGAACGCGCCAAAAGTTTCAGTTTGACCCTTCAACTTTCAAACTCATCAGCAGAGTTGCGATAGTGTTGACCTAAAGTCAACATGCCCAAAATCTTCAAAATCACTTCCTTAAATACCATACCAACCCCACATTTAATTCCATAAAGCCTTTAATCACTAAATCAAATCCCCAATTCACAAACCCTAATTCAAAATCAACAAATCATGAGTTCTTCAAAAGCTTCAATCATTGAGATCTCCTCAGATTCCTTATCCGATTACTCACAAGGGTGGGCAAGCTATTTTCCTCAAGGTTATCTAGCAAGTTCATCGTCAGCAAAACCAAAAGGAAAAGCAGTTGTCGAAGAGGAATATTCCGACCCACTTCCATCAACACCATCCTCCTTTGAGGATTCTGATGATGAAGGAAAAACAAAAATCGATCCTCCACAGCATCCTTTGACCGCTGAGCTGCAGAAGCAAATGGAGAATGCCGCCGCTGCCTTTGCGAAGAGTGTCCACCTACCTCATCCAAAGCCAAGTACGGTTGAGCAGAAACCCCCTGTTCCAAAGAAGAAGAAGCAGCAGAAGAAATCAGCTCCCTCAACAAGTCAACAGCAGAGTCTACCTCCACGATCAGTAGTACTTGCTCTCCCCTGTCCAAGGGTGTTTGAAGCCATGGGCACTAGGGGACCTCGTAGCAAGGTCATGCCTGACTTTGCTAGGATTTAGGTTGTGAATCTTTGTATTTTGTTGTCTTTTGATCTTTAGCATGTATGTATGGAAACACAATGATGTACTTATGTCTTGATTATCAATGAACTTCTCTTTTCATGCTTTACTTGATTGTGTATGTTTATGTATCTGCAAAAGGTTAGTAGCAAACAACAAACACAAGCAAGAATATTCCATAATAGCAGCAGAGTAGACATAACAATAAACAACTAAACAGCAGACTTTAACCAAAACACCAGATAATGACTAATCAACAGCACAAATCCTTACAAAAATTTTACAAAAACATACAGAGATAAGATGGTTTAAGATTTAAAGATTGATCATACCAATACTAGCAACTAAAAATTGAAACCTACTTATATCAAAACTTTTGGTAAGTAGATCAGCAACATTATTGTCAGTATGTATTTTAACCACTTGAATAAGCTTTTTCTCATAACAATCTCTAATAAAATGATGTCTTATCTCTATGTGTTTTGTTTTAGAATGAAAAACAGGATTTTTGATAATACACATTGTGCTGTTGTTGTCAATAAAAATTTTTGTGTTCATGAAATTGTACCCATAATCCAGCAATTGGTTCTGAATCCAGAGCACTTGTCCACAGCAGCTAGAAGCAGCAACATATTCTGCTTCAGTTGTTGAATTAGCCACCACTGTTTGTTTCTTACATTGCCAAGAGATTAACCTATGACCAAGGTACTGACAGCCTCCAGTGGTTGACTTTCTATCCATAGTAGCTCCAGCATAGTCACTATCTGAGTATGCTATCAAGTCAAATGGTGAATTATTAGGATACCAAAGACCCAATTTTGGTTGACCCTTTAGGTACCTAAAAATTCTTTTGACTACTTCCAAGTGTGAAACTTTTGGGGACACTTGAAATCTAGCACATGCACACACAGAAAACATGATATCTGGCCTTGAAGCAGTCAGATACATCAATGAGCCAATCATTGATCTGTACAGATGCACATCAACCTCTACCCCATCTTCATCCTTGAGCAAAGGTTTATTTTTATCCATGGGTGTCTTGGCTGCCTTCACATCTTTGAAACCAAATTTCTTTAACATATCAGCCACATACTTGTCTTGGCTAATAAAAATCCCATCTAACTTCTGCTTTACTTGAAGTCCTAAAAAGAAAGTCAGTTCTCCCATAGAACTCATCTTAAACCTGCTGTGCATTAGCTTCTCAAATCCTTCACATAAGACCTTATTTGTAGACCAAAAAATGATATCATCTACATAAACCTGAACAAGTAGGATATCCTTTTTGTCTTTCTTAATGAACAATGTTTTATCAATGGTTCCTCTGTAAAAACCATTATTCAACAAATACTGAGATAAGGTGTCATACCAAGCTCTAGGAGCTTGATGTAGTCCATACAGTGCTTTCTTCACCTTGTAGACCCTATCAGGATACTTAGGATCTTCAAACCCAGGTGGTTGCATCACATAAACCTCTTCAGGTATCTTTCCATACAAGAAAGCACTTTTCACATCCATTTGATACACAGGAAAATTCTTGTATGAGGCATATGCCAAGAAAAGTCTGATAGCCTCCAATCTTGCAACTGGGGCAAAGACCTCATCATAGTCTATCCCTTCTTCCTGAGTGTATCCCTGAGCCACCAATCTAGCCTTGTTTCTGATGACAATACCTCTTTCATCTCTTTTACATCTGAACACCCATTTTGTACCAATTGCCCTTTTTCCATTAGGCAAATCAACTAATGTCCAGACCTCCTGAAGCTTAAACTGCAGCAACTCCTCTTTCATAGCTTCAACCCAACTTTCATCTTTCAAAGCCTTGTGAATGGTCTTGGGTTCTTCTTGAGATAAGAAACAGGCAAACATGCAATTCTGTAAATCCTTGTGGCTATTCCTCTTCTTAAGTGTTTGGGCAAACAATCCCTGATCAAGCAAATCACTCAACCCTTTTGATTTACTTCTAGTCTGAACAGCAGAGTGAACATCACCAATTATTTGCTCCTTTGGATGATTCCTGTGGATTCTGGTTGTTGGAGTGGGACTAACAGGTATATCAGTCTCCAAATTTGATAAATCAGCTTCAGCACTAAAAACATCAACAACTTCATCATCAGTATCCACATACACTTCTTCTAATTCAGGCATCTCATCAGCAGAATCATCATCAGAATCACCATCTTTATCAGCAGCAGAGTCCTTGTCCATAGCAGCAGAGTTACCAAACCTAACAGCAGAGTGTTTTGGCCTATCAGCAGAGTGCTTTGGCTTGGCAGCAGAGTTGAGAGAACTGCTGCTATGTTTATTTCCTTGTTGCCCAGCAACATCTGACTCTGTATTCCATTCCTTATCATCATTCTTGACATCATGAGAAGGTTCATCATCACCTTCTACATTAACCTTTGGAACTTCCTTATGAACAGCAGCATCATCTGAACTTTTTCCCTCTTTATCTGTTGGTGTGAAGTACTGATCAAGCTTGCTTCTTTCAATCAAAACAAACTCCTCTGCAGGCTCATCCTTCTTTGCTTGTGTACCTGCATTAGGGTTAGTTTGTGTACCTGCAGACATGTTAGTAGTACCTGCAATGACTGGTTGATAATTCATACTCTTGGTTAAAGAATCAATATCAAACATCCACTCAGGACCTTTTCCATCAACATTAGGTGTGGTTTCTCTAATTCTAACATGCAAATTTTCCACCACATGCCCAGTCCTTTGATTGAAAACCCTAAAAGCCTTACTTTCAGTAGAGTATCCAACAAAGTAACCTATGTCTGCTTTCTCACTAAACTTGCCTAAGTGGTCAATGGTGTTTAAGATAGTGACAGGACACCCAAATGGTCTAAAGAAATCAATCAGTGGTTTCCTACCATGCAATAACTCATAAGGGGTCTTATTGTGAGGTTTAACTATCTTAGTTCTATTTTGCACATAGCAAGCAGTGTTGACTGCTTCAGCCCAAAAGATAGTGGGTAACTTAGACTCTGACAACATAGTCCTAGCAGCTTCAATTAATGTTCTATTTCTCCTCTCAGCCACACCATTTTGCTGAGGAGTTCTAGCCACACTAAATTGTCTAGTTATACCCTTTTCCTCACAGAACTGATTCATTACTTGATTCTTAAACTCAGTTCCATTGTCACATCTGATGATCTTAACCTTATGATTAAATAGGTTTTCTATCCTAGTAATAAAAGCCTTAAGAATACCAGGAGTCTCACTCTTAGTAGCTAAGAAGAATACCCAAGTGAACCTACTAAAATCATCAGTAACCACTAAGCCATACATCTTTTTGTTCAAACTATTCACATAAGTGGGTCCAAATAGGTCCATGTGTAACATAAACAAAGGTTCAGTTATGGAATTCACCAATTTGGACTTACAAGATGCTCTATGTTGCTTTCCCATTTGGCAAGCAACACATACTTCAGGATTCTCAAAAATCTTTGAAGGTAATCCTCTGACCAAGTTTCCTTTCACCAACTTGTTGATAGCCTTGTAGTTCAGATGTCCAAGCCTTCTGTGCCATAGTTTGGATTCATCAATAGTGGCTTTGGCAAACAGACAAGTTAAATCTCTTTTGGGAATAATGTTCTTTATGTCCACACTGTATATGTTGTCATTTCTAGGGACTTTAAGAAGTACTAATTTGTCATCGGGTATCTTAAAGTCGGGAGATAAGACAAGACATTCAGTGTCTGTAAAAAGAACAAAATTCTTTCTGTCACACATTTGTGAGACACTAAAAAGATTGAACTTTAAACCATTCACCAAATACACTTTCTCAAAATCCAATTTTCCAGTTCTGATTATGCCTTTACCAACAATTTTTCCTCCTCTAGGATCATTCCCAAAAGCAACATATCCACCATCCAAAGCTTCAAAATTCTCCAAGTTTCTTTGGTCTCCTGTCATGTGTGAAGAGCATCCACTATCAAAAATGCATTTATCCTTTAGCTCCTTTTGTAGATTGCCCTGCACAAAAAGTAAGAGAATTAGTTTCTCTTTGGGACCCAAGCCATTACTGACTTGGATCTACCTTGTGCATCAAAGTAGTCAAATTTCTTCAACTGCATTGGTGCACTGCTGTGTCTGAGAACATGATCTAAAACTTTAACTTTTGGTTTCCAGACCCAGCAAGCTGAGGCTTTAACAGCATAAAAATGGTTGCCCACAACAGTATTAGTAACAACTTTAGGCAAAACAGCAGAGTCTGCCCTAACAGCAGAGTTTGCCTTATCAGCAGAGTTTGCCTTAACAGCAGAATTGACTATTTCCTTCTTTATGGGCCCTTTAGATGCAATAGGAGAGATAACTCTAGACACACCATCTCTCATCAAAACTTCCTTGGGAACCATGTTTCTTTTGGGGTGAGGGTGAGTCTTTCTAGCAAAGTTTCTAAGGTTCACCCTAGTGTATTGGTTCCAAGCTGGTTTCTTATAGCACTCATCTTGCAGATGTTCAAAACTACCACAGCAATAACATGCCTTCTTAAGTAATTGAAAATCAGTACCTAATTTGTGTGAAACTAGGTTGTTCCAATTTCTCTGGTTTCCCCTAGGCAAGTTATTTGTTCTTTTAGGATATACTCTAGGTGTGTTTTCATACTCAGCCATCTTCCTAGAGATACCTTTACCAAACCTAGGCTTAACAAACTCAACCTTTTTAGCCCTAGGTACTTTTGATTCAACAACAGTAGGAATTTCTTCCTTTTTGTTCTTAGAGGTTGAATCAGATTCTACTTCATCATCATCACTGTCAGATATCCAATCTTCAATAAGGGGTGCTTGTTCATACTTCTTTACCTCAACCTTAGGTGACTCTATTTCTTTTTCACTGGTTTCAACTACAGGTTTACTAGTTTCACCTACAGGTGTGACTCCAGACTCAGATATGAAAGTTAATGTCCTAGTAGGAGGGGCATTGGCACTAAGCTTTGTAGGGTGAGCAACAGCATTATATCCTATACCATTAAAGTGTCTTCCTAATGGTTTACTGAGAATGTCAGTGGCAAATTGTTGTTTTTCCACCCTAACAATGTGTTTTTCAGTCTCACTCTTAGCTAAGTCTCTAGCCTGTTCAGCCTCTCCTACTTTTTCCATAAGAACCTTAATCTCATCATCTTTCTTGATAATTTCATTTTTCAGGATAGTGATCTGATCAAGGTATTCAATTTCAACCTTTTTATAAAATTCTAGCTTCTCTTCTAAGTTCTTTAAACCATATTCATAACTAAGATTATCTAGCTTAAGTGTTTCATTTTCTATTTTAAGGTTTCCATTGCTAGACTTAAGTATCTCAATTGTATCAGAACATGATTTAAAAGAACAGGATGATTCATTGGATACCTCAGAGTCTGATCCAGAAGAAGAATAGGCCATGAGAGCAAAATGCTGTACTTCAGGATCTTCTTCAGCTATCAATGCACAATTTGGACCATCCTCAGCAAGATCACTCCAATCAAAATCACCTAACCCATCACATGATACCATAGCAGTAGTAGAATTTGGCTCTTCATCAGCAGACTTCTTGAAATTTTCATTGCTTCTTTTTGGTGCTTTGCATTCTCTTGCAAAGTGTCCCTTCTTTCTGCAATTAAAACATTCAGCCTTTGACTTGTCAAATCCAACACTCTTGTTCCTTCTGAACTTCATCTCTTTCCCAGTGCGCTTAAGAAACCTTCTTGCCCTCATAGTAAGCATTGCAAATTGCCATTGCATATCAATCTCCTCAACATCATCAGGATCAAGTTCATCCAGATCTTAAGGCATGACTGAAGTACTTGTAGTAAGTTCAGCCAAATAAGCACAAATTGCAGCATCACTGATGGTGTTGGTGTTAGTAGAGTCAGCAGCAGAGACATGTGAACCTACAGCAGGAGCAAAAGCACCAGCAGCAGAGTGCTGTTCTTGATGTCTACCAATATTCTTGCTGTTTGAAGAAACAAAAGCAAGATTATTTGTGGTAGAAGATGAACTTGACAATCCCTTCACTTCAGATTCATAAACCTTCAGGTTGTTATACAGATCATCCAATGTCATAGTATCAAAATCTTCCTTGTGCCTCCAGACCACTGTATGAGTGTTCCATTCAGAAGATAGACTTCTCAGAAACTTTAGATTGACATCTTCTTGAGATGGCTCAATCTTCAAAAGAGCCATCTGACTGGTTAACTTATGAAGTCGATCATAAGTTCCCTCAATGTTCTCAGAACCCAAAGCAGAAAAAGTCTCAAACTGGTGCTTCAGAAGATTCTTTCTTGATTTCTTGGTAGCCTCATTCCCACCAAATCGAAGTTCAATTGCTTCCCATAACTCCTTAGCAGACTCAATATGATTAAAGCTCAATTGATAATCATTAGGTATTCCCATCATGAGAATACTGTGAGCCTTAACCTCCAATCTTCTCTGTGCTTTCTCCTCACTTGTCTTGAGAGTCAAGACTGATCCAGTAGCAGTCTTGGTTTGTACCTTGTCGCCTTCAAGAACAACTTCCCAAAGTGAGTAATCAGCCATTCTTATGTACTGTTGAATCCTCATCTTCCAGATTTCATACTCTCCAGTCTTGAGCATGGGAACCCTTGATGCAGTAACCATGTGTGTAGAGTCGGAGTCCATTGCTTACTGTGATGATTAGCAAATCTTGTATTCAGAAATTCTTCTTGGTACCAGTTTCTAGATCACAAGCTCTGATACCACTTGTTGATCCTAGTTGAGCTTCACGATCTTATTAATTACTTTAGATAAAACTAAGGTAATCGGTATAGAAACTGATCTTGAGTTGTATATCAAATATTATGCGGAAACTAATACTTGATCTTAAGAAGAATAAACACAAACGAATTCTCAAACAACACTTCAATATATTAATACGATTGCTCTGAATAGCAATAGGGTTACAAGAAACCTTGAAGTGTAAAACAATACGTATGCTAAGATAATCGATATCTAACTCTAACCCTAGAACCTCCTTTTATAGCGTAAGGAGTCCTAGTCGGTTTACAAGACTTCCTATACAAGAAAAATATTCATACGTATCTTTTCTATACTTATCCTTAACATACTATACATATCTAATAAGCAGCAGAGTAAATCTTCTAGCAGCAGAGTCTTCGTGAGCTAGCAGCAGAGTTACACTATGCCTATTATCCAAAACAGCAGAGTTATCAAAACAGCAGAGTTCTTGTGCTAATCAGCAGAGTCACATAACTATCCAGCAGAGTTGTGTTTCTCGAATCAGCAGCATTTTAGACCCAACAATAAGTTCTTGGATCGTTTTGAGCCTTAGGGTTCAACAATAACAATGAATAATCATGCAGCGGAATAAGAACAAATCAATTGTTATTGACACAAAGTTTTTCTCCACAATCACCTCCAATTATATTTGATCATAATATAACATGTTACCTAACTGTAATAGGGATCTAAGACAACTCAGACCTTGAAGGATACGAACCAACTTTACAAACCCTAGGCGTTTACAAACCTACACGCCTAGGTTACACACACACACACACACCTTTTGACTACATTATGGAAGACACATATGAAACCTATGTACCCTTGATCTCTTTATATAATAGAGATTTAGGGTTTACAAAATACTACGAAGGACTAATAAATAAAAACTTCTTTATCAAGCAAGTCCCTTGTGTTTCATTCTTCATTAATTGAAGAATTCTTCTTTTGTAACTTTAGGTCCTTCATGTTTCATTCTTTCTTGTTTCATTCTTTCTTGTTTTGTATCATCAAATCTATAAAACCCAACATTATCTTTCTCATTTTGTTTTGTTTCTTAGATTAGAATTGAAGGATTAACATGAAATGTAGAATGTTTTGTCGGTTTATGTTATGGTAAGGAAATGCAATGAAGCCAGATACAATCTAGCTTATTTATCATATACAATCTACCAAGCCGTAAAATAGACCTACATGGTTAAGGAAATGCAATGAAGCCACAAAATACTTACAAGCAAGCCAGACAATTTAAAAGCAAATGATAATTACTAGTTTGGTATATTTGTTACATGATTTGTACACCACACGTTGCTTTAAACCAATCTAAAGAACCATCAACATACACACCATCAACATTGCATTGTATAAGCAGTTGCACATGTAACATGCATAATCTAGGTAACTTGAATTGTATGAACTAGGGAGAATCTAGGACCTTGTACTTCCAGAGATATTCAGCAATTCGTTCCCGATATGCTAGAGGTGCTATTGCAGGATTGTCCACCTTTAATGACAAACCTTTAGCCAACCGGTAAAGGTTTATACACACCCATATTCCACAGTCACCATATCCACTGCATTGGGTTGGGACATCCTCTGCATATTTCCAAGTTATCTGATAACCATCCTCCTCTATGCCTTTTGCCTGCAACACCCCTTCGGCTTTAAGATAGGTAGGCAAATTTTTACCAAATTCTGCTGGCATGGTCTTATTCCACCACTCTTGTCTTTTTGAATATCTGGGAAGCGAGTCATATACTGTTACAACACCTGTACGTATATGAAGCTCTGCTGTCGCCCAATTCTTGTTCGGCTCATTAAGTAGAAATAGCACCTACAACAGTTTATTGGCCATCACACAAGGGGTAAAAAATAATATGCATAATGTAAAGATAAGATATAAATACCTTCTCAACATCGGACCAAGCCACTGGATACTTGACACCATTGGACCAAAAGCTTCGTATGTGATTCTCCATGACACAAGGGCTGAAAAATGAACCGGCCATAGCCCAATCTGCCTCTGGTGGTCGGAATGTCCACATCAAGTCAACCCATACGTCTATGTGCTGTTTTTTGTTAATTAAAGATGTGAATAAGTTTGTGTTATGTTGCAGTCTACAATAGTGATAGACAAACTAAGATTTAACGAAAACAAGTATACGCTCATTTATATGTACCTCATCCCTAAGCCATCCGCCACTTTCCTAACCTATGCCCAATAAACACATCCAAAAACGGCGGTCAGCAACCGTGTCTTGATTGCCCCATGGAAAAATCAACTTACTTTCATTGTCGCTTTTAACAAACTTTTTAATAGCTTGGGGCACAGTGACGGCATGTTTCTTCGCCTTCGGGGCTCTTGACAGGTTCTTAAAAAAAACAAAAATAAAAAAACAAAATTACTTAATGGTTGTTCCAACTCATATAAACTTATGTAACTATGTTGCAAGACATCAAGGCAACTAAGTAACGGGAATACATAGTTGAAGTTTTACATACCTCTACAAATGGTTCCAAATGTGGCACTTGCAAACTATTGTCAAAATCAGGACCTTTGGGAGGGGATATCTTTTCTTGAGTGATTCTCGATGAACGATTTCTCAAGACTCTTGGAGTAGAGTCTGGAGGATTCGTATAAGGAGAGCTGTTGAATTTGCTTGGTTTCCTCTTTCTTTTTAGTCCGCTGAAAATGGTCCTTAAATTTTCTCTTACAACATTGATGTCAGGAGGGGAGATATATTGTCCCTGTACAAAAGTAACGCTATCATCAACACATGATAAATTATAAATTATATAGAAAACACTACTTCAAGATATACCATATACAAGTCTTTGGATTTTTCTACATTGGCTTTTTAGTAAAAAATAAAGTGTTGTGGGTCAGGAATATTGTGTCACTCATGCTTAATTATTTTCAAATATAAATGATGATTGCATATGACTGACATTGTGGTTTGGGATTTGCTACAACTGAGTGAAAACAAAATGTGCACTGTTTGCATGTGAGTGAATTCAACTTGACTACTCTTTAAGAACTATTGCTATTTAAGAGTGGACAGAGGGTTCTATATTCACATCTCAAAGAAAAAAAAATTAATAAGGAATAATGGCAAATAATGTAAAGTTGGCTGAGCGTCGGGCAGCGGTGAATTCGTACCAGTGGGAAGACATGGTAAAGTTCTATTGCCAAACATCAGGAATCGAGTATATTTGCTTGGCTAGAGAGATAAGCGCAATGTGTAGCAAGGTGAATGCTAACAATCGTGAGAGGGCTATTATTATTGCGGAGTTGGAGACATATGTTGGGCAAAGAGTGCCTCAAAAAACTGCACAGTTTTTGAGGGAGCTTCAATACAAAGATGAGAGAAAGGTGATGGAGTTGCAGATATTGGCTGCGGAGATGGAGATGAGGAGCAAAGAAATTGATATATTTATTCAGAGGCTCAACGGTATGTTGCCCTTGTGAGAAATATGTTGTGGGATGTGATGGGTCAAGTTATGTGTCTAAAGAATCTATTAATGTATGTTTCTGAACCAACTATGTTTCTGTTTGGTCAACTTATTGGGTTTTGTAGGTGATGTATTGCAGCCTTCCATAATATTGAATTAACAAAAAAATTACCTCAACATCGATGCAAATAACTTCAACACCGTTGTCACCTCCATTACCCCCGTCCACAGCCGGTTCATCGTGTGTTTCATTCCCTTCCCCAGAAGGTTGTTGCTCTGTTTGAGGCCTGTCCCCAGCCGGTTGTTGTTGTATCTCGCTTCCCGCCACCTCCTCAGTTTCCTTTTATCGACATCCATATCGATCAAATCCTTAAAAAAAAAAAGCTAGAATATTTATTTGTATCAATACAACTAAAAAAGAAAAATAATAATTTAATATAATATATACATACATCCTGAGGGGGAAGCTCAATCCCATCATCAATAAAATCGGAGAATGCTGAATTCAAATTCGGTAAGGACGAACAATCAAACCTACTGTTATCGTCCAGTTTCATAAACTATATACAAGAATCAGATGGCGTGGGGAAGGCGGCTTTCATAAGTTGTGTCATGGGGCCTTGAAACCCTTGTGTGTCCGTATAATACAACTTATGATCATCAGGATCAACACCACTGGCCTTCACAGATGTGTCGGCATGCACATCTGGGCAAATATTCTGCAATTGAAACAGTAATACAAATTGCTTTATGCAACTAAAAAAGAAAATGAATTAAAAATAGAATGCAATTGAAACAGGTGTGTCGGCATACCTTTTGTTGCTTCCGTACTCCTAACACATCCTCAAGCACCCCGATCCTTTTTTTAACAACCTCTAGCTCACTTAACAGGTTTGAGACATGAACGGCTCCAACACGTTCTTCAATGCCTCCGACTGTTGACTTAATAGAATTAAGCTCAGCTTCAATCTGAGCACTAGGCAACACTTCAGCCTCGTCGAAGACATTTTGCTCATCACCAACTCTAGTTCCTTCTCCAGCAAGTGTAGCTCCTTCTCCACCATCGCCACCAACTCCATCTCTTTCTCCACCAACACGAGGTCCTTCTCCAGCATCATCTCCAACTACAGCTCCTTATACACCAACTCCAACTCCTTCTCCACCGTCACCACCAACATCAACATCATCAACACTATCATCACCAACTGTAGCTCCTTCTACACCAAGTCCAGCTCCATGTGCACCGTCAACACCAACATCAACATCATCAACACTATCACCAACTGTAGATCCTCCAGTAACTCCAACAACTTGTCCACCATCATCACCAACATCAACATCATCAACACTATCATCACCAACTGTAGCTCCTTCTCCAGCAACTACAACTCCTTGTCCACCATCACCACCAATTCCAGGTCCTTCACCACCATCATCACCAACAGGGTCACTAACATGAACGCCAACATCCCCAACTTGAAGATCACCACCATCTTCTACAACAGCGATTGGATCAACCAACATATTTGTTGCAACTGTCACTTGCAACTGTAGTCCTCGGATATAATCCATGCTACACCTGTACCATGGAAGGACTACCTCGTCATTTCTTGGAACCAGCTTGCTTATTGGTATAAAACCCTAGAAGAAAAACAAACCATCGTTATATGATGAACGCAATCAAAACAAACAATACATAACTAATTTTCAGGTATATACAGGGTTTACTTACCGGATCAAAGAGCATGGAGTAATGTTTTTTTTCAAAGGTTTTCATTTTTGACCAGGCTACACCACGTGGGGTCTTTGTATGGTCTTTGGTCCACCATTGCATGCTGTTAGGGAACGTTTCCAAAATCCATATCTGGAAAAAGGAACAAAGTTTAGCCAAAAAATAAGCCATGACCACAAATTTGAAACACAATAAACATTTTAATAAGTTCAAACATAATAAAATGTATTTATGGTGTCTGGTACTATAAAAGGAATAAGAATACTGATGCAGAAACATAAATGGAAAGTTTTTAATATAAATGGTTGTTCCTTCTATTGTTCCTTTAATGTAATCAACATTGATGACTGATAATGGAAAGTTATTAATATAAATGGTTGTTCCTTCTATTGTTCCTTGAATGTATTGTTGAATGGAATGTTTGAGTATTAATTTCTCTTTGTGGATAGGGTTTTGTTCAATTAATTTTTGGCTGCAAGTAGTTATCTTTTATGAACTTTTTTATCCATTGGTAACTGACTTTAGCCATTGTCACTGTTTATGTAGATGCCCTATTTTTTTCCTTTTCAGGCCTGTTTACAGGTACTTTATTGTGTTATTGTGTTTTGTCATGGAGCACATGGATTTGCTTATTTAAGCTGGGTAAGTAGAAAATTTTTTTGTGTATGCAATGGACGGTTTTCCAACTCTTTCGGAGCTGATTACTGTTGGGTATCAGCAGGCATGATTACTGTTGGGGAAGTTAAAGTTAAGGTGGATGTGGCTGTGTATCGTTATCTTGGCTGTAGTTTTTAGGTGGCTCCATGTATGTTGTTTTATGTCATTTTCTGTTATCTTGTTCTATGTTTGTGTCTGTAATCTTTAGAATAAACAACTGGTGGTAGTTCGTGTTTGTTGTGTGTGTTTGTTGTTGCACCTTGTATAGCATAAATCTTACATTAAGCAAGTAATTATAGCATAAATCTTACATTACTCAAGTAATTATAGCATAAATCTATGGGTATACAAAGCCATATACAAAGCATAGTAATTAAGCATAGTAATTATAGAATGTGACAAGTAAATTATTACCTTGAGGGCATATACAAAGCCATACAGATTGTATGTTTGATCTTTCTTTGGGGATTTTTTGACCGGCTTCTTTGCTTCACCGTCATTATGCTTCTTTACCACATTTACCGTTCTTTTGTACAAATGTACCCACAAATATTCACCCCATGGATATGAATTCCAAACAGAAAAATCCTCAATCATTGTCAACATGTGGTCTGGAATGTAGAACCTTCCTTCACGACCCATGAATACACATGTTGCAATGATCAACAAACAAACCCTAACAGCATCTGCATCCGATAAAGCATCCCACCCTGGACCAGGCTTCATCAGTGCTAAAAGCTCTTCACCCTTTACTTTCTTAGTCCTAAGGGTTTGGAAATGAGGAAACATACGATCATAGAATGGACTATGTTTTAGCCCACGAACATTACGGCCTACGATAGTTTCGTCTTTCGCAACAGACTCAAAAATAAAACCGGTTATCAGACAAAATTCTTCACGACCAAAATCAACCACATTATTACCTATTTTAAACCTAAGGGAAGGGCAATCATCACTTTCATCCACATTAACCTGATTTTGATAAAAATGATTTAACAAATGGGTATCTACAGAAAAGGGGGGGATGTCTAACCATGGCCCAAATACAGTTTTCCTAAACAAGGTGGTTCTATTACTATTCAACATACCTTTGATCGTTGTAATATATTCTAATCTAGATCTAACTGTTACCTTTGTGTCTGACATTGTGACCGGAGTAGCAGGGATGGCGAAATATTATGATAGCCCTACCCTTAGGTTTAAAATGGGTCAAAATATGGTATAGGAAATCTCAAGCACGGAGTTGGCATGGGCATTGGAAATCTACCCCTTTTTATTTCAAATAACTATATCGTTCTTTTCAAACTCATCATCACTTTGTGAAAAACTATCCTTTTGGCAACTAATGTGTAATCTCTGAATATTGAGTTTTCTTTGAATGATATAAATGCAACTTTTAACGATTGTCTATGCTTATGACTGTGATCAAATTGGTAATACCCCGTTTAAGTCTTCCGCTGCTTCATTACGATTTTCGGGGTGTTACAGATTGGTATCAGAGCCTAGGTTATAGAGAACCAATTGATTTTTAAAACATTGGACTATAACCGCAATTTCTAAAAGGACCATTTTTAAAACTCTACCACCCTATGCCCTCTGTGCCAACACTTACGAACTTTTGCATTGAGATTTGCTTGGCAGATTATGCATAACGAATGAATATTAACACTTTATTAACTCATGCATTGAGATTTGCTTGGCAGATTATGCATAACGAATTAGTTTTACCACCTACGAATGTTATTATGGCTAATGCATATGTATATTATTAATAACTTACACTTATTATTATTGGGATATTACAGTACCATGTCTCCACCGATTCCAGTTATCGTTCTATCTGATGTCGAGACTGATGCTACACCAGCTGCTTCACCTACCCCTATCCTCATATTATCAGATGTTGACACTGACACTACTGTACCTGTTGACCATACTGTCACTCTATCAGAGACCATGTCCGGAGAGACTGAGCCTTTCGAGGAGGGTGAAGTTGCTCCTACCCCGGTCATTGCATCTCCTGACCACCCAGCCTCACCAGTGTACGGTCCCCTAACATGGGATCAGTACATGGAGACTCAGCAGTTTCTGCCTACTGATGATCTTCCTCTACCATCACTACATCGAGTTCTTACCCATGACCACTACTCCTCAGGATCAGAGGCGGATGACGAGTCGTCTGACTCCGACTCTTCCGACTTAGCTTCACCCATACCACCCCAACCTACACCGGTTCGCCGACGTAGGGTAGTCAGATTTCTACAGCCTTATGAGCCCGCACCATTTGGGAAACTTTATGTGCCTTGCCAGGGAGGCCCACCTAGGAAGTACACTGCCCAGAAACGGGTACGTGCACCTTCAGCCCCATTGGTACCACCACCAGCTATCATACCACCATCACCAGCACCAGTATCCTCATCACCATCACCTGTATCAGCATCACCTTTACCACCATCATCATTACCACCATCACCACCACCTCAGCCACACCCTTATATGATTCCATCACCACCATCAGTCAGAGTTGACTCTCTTTTTGACTCCATTACTAGATCATACCCATTCACCCCAGCACCTACAGTCTTTTATCACCAGACCACTACTATCCCGGTGACATCCCCAGTCATGTCACCCACCCATCCGACCGAGCCTAGTGACACCTTGCCTCCCCGCAAGAGGGCACGTTTCTTTAGCCCTTCATCATCATATCCTTATGTCGAGGCTGTTTCTGAGGCCGCTGCTCAACCCCACAGGAGGGTTGATGCACGCCGCTGGTCATTTCTGTTGGCTGTGATCCGTAGATGGAGAGCACAGGAGGGTGCCCCGAGAGCTGCAGAATTGGGAGAGAGTTCATCTACCGCTGCTGCTAGAGTTCTTCCGGTCATGGGAGAGCCCATTCATCACACTATCCCACTGTTAGCAGCTAGACTCTCTAGGCATGAGGACCGCCTTGATGCTCTACTCAGTTTCATCGGGGATGTTTCACTCGAGCGCATCGAGTGTATTGAGGAGGAGGTGGAGAACCTCGTAGTAGGGAGAGTAGCCATGGATGAGGTTTTCGATATGATGGGTACTAGCCTCCAGGAGGCGCAGGAGATTATTGCTGATCTTAGGGATAGAGTAGAGGCGATGGAGCAGGAGGTCCAGGACCAGAGGGACCACATCACAGGCATGGGAGAGAGGCAGGAGAGCATGAGACAGGAGTCCCAGGATTCAGGGCATTATTGAGACTCAGGATGAGGAGCTCCACATGACCAGGAGGAGCATTCAGAGATTGGAGGCTGGGGAGAGACAGAGAGATGCTAGGATTGAGGAGTTGACAGAGACAGTTCGAGCACTACAGCGCCGCTTGGATGGGGCATCGGGTAGTTCTTAGATTTTACTATATCAGTTGTGGCTAGACATCTAGCGTACCGTTTGTGATGTAATAAAGAAACTTGTATTTGATTGTTTTGTAAGCAAGTGAATCAAGATTATGAAAACAAATATTGTATGTTATGATTTCCGGAACTTGATGTAAAATTTATGATTATCTCGTTGTTTCATTATATTTGTATGTGTTGTGGATGGTGCTCGAATATGTTGTATTTATGATTTAATTATGATATTTATTGATGTATTGCAAGGACGATCACTTCATGTGTTTGCATGATGGTGACATATTTATCATAAATTTTTTTTTCCTCAGCATCGATGTGTTACATTATGATAATTTTGTTATGAAGTATATACAATTAACTTGTTAATTGACCATATTCCAACATCAACTCAATCACAAAAGTAAATTCTAAATATGTGTTCTTATGTCATTGTTAGAACATGGCTACCCGCAGCAGGACAACAGATGCAGTCTTCGGAACGATCATGACCCCAGAAGAGATCCGCCGGTTGATCACTGAGAGCGTAGCCGCTGCATTAGTGGCTCAAGCTGCAGCCACGACTCCCACTGGCAGTGCAACAAGGCCCACTGCCGAAAGCGAGCCAGCCGTGACTCGCAAATGCACCTACAAAGAGTTCATGAGCTGTAAACCACCAACATTCAAAGGTACCGAAGGAGTGACAGAGTTAGCTCGATGGTTTGAGCACTCAGAAACTGTTTTCAAAAGGAGTGGTTGCGCAAAAAGCAACAAGGTCACCTTTGCTACTGGTACACTATCAGATGACGCTCTATCATGGTGGAACGCCACTGCTTAGAAAATGGGTACTGAAAGAGCGTACCAGCTCCCTTGGGCTGAGTTTAAGCAGAAGATGTTGAAGAAGTATTGCCCACGCACTGAAATCCGAAAGCTAGAAGATGAGTTTGATCGCTTGGTAGTAAAAGGGTATGACATCCGGACCTATGACAGAAGGTTCCAAGAACTCTCTCTACTATGTCCAACTAAGGTGCCAGATTTCGAGAAAACATTAGAGAGGTATGTTGAGGGATTGCCAAAAGCATAGAAGGGATCGTTACTGTATCCAAACCACAAACGCTGGAAGAAGCCATGGAGACTGCTCAGAAATTACTGGAGAGGGAAATTAAGCGTAATCAGGCTCAGGGAGGCAACGATCACAAAAGAAAATTTGATGATCGTAGAAGCAACCACAGCAACAACAACTCTCACCACAACAACAACAACCACAGTCACCACCGCAACAACAATCAAGGCTACCAGCAAAACCGAAACCACCATCATAACCAGCAGAACCGCCGGCAGGAAACTGCCAGGGCTTACATTGCTACACCTACTGGAAATGGGGGTTATGCTGGACCCGCTCCCATGTGCAACCGCTGTAAGATGCACCACCATGGACCCTGTTTTTCCAGATGTGGAAAGTGCCAGAAAACCGGTCACAAGACCCAAGACTGCAAGGCCACAAGAGCCAATTTACAACCAGTGGCCGTAGTATGCCATGGATGTGGTAAGAAGGGACACTACAAGTACCAGTGTCCAAATCAGGTTGCCAACGCCACCAACAATGCTCGGGGGAGAGCATATGTGCTGGGAGATGGAAATGTCGACAAGATCCCGATGTTGTGACGGGTACGTTTCCCCTTAATAATCATCTTGCTAAAGTTTTATTTGATTCTGGAGCCGACAAAAGTTTTGTGTCTACTTCATTTGCATCCCTACTTGACATTACCCCGACTAAATTGAACATCACTTACGAAATCGAACTAGCCAACGGCAAACTAGTAGAAACTAACACCATGATCCAAGGTTGCACCTTGCTTTTACTAAATCGACCATTTGACATAGACCTCATGCCCATTCAACTTGGTAGTTTCGACGTAGTCATCGGCAAGGATTGGTTGTCCAAGAACCATGCTAGAATTATATGCGACGAGAAAGTTGTTCACATTCCATGTGAAGGAGAAACTTTAATTGTCCGTGGCGAACGAAGTAAGACCCGACTAAGCATCATATCATGCTTCAAAACGATGAAGTATATCGATCGAGGATGTCTTGCGTTTTTGGCTCAAGTGACCGAGAAGAAGTCGGAGGAGAAGCGACTGGAAGATGTACCGATAGTTAAGGATTTTCCCGAAGTGTTTCCCGAAGACTTGCCTGGCCTTCCGCCAACCCGACAAGTAGAATTCCAGGTCGAACTAGTGCCAGGAGCAGCACCAGTGGCACGAGCACCCTATAGGTTGGCACCATCCGAGATGAAAGAGCTGTCTGAGCAATTACAAGAATTGTCAGATAAAGGATTCATACGTCCGAGTTCTTCGCCATGGGGAGCTCCGGTACTGTTTGTTAAGAAGAAAGATGGATCCTTCCGGATGTGCATCGATTATCGTGAGTTAAACAAGCTCACCGTGAAGAACTGATACCCACTACCTAGAATCGATGACTTGTTTGATCAACTGCAAGGGTCGAGCATATACTCGAAGATTGATTTAAGGTCAGGGTACCATCAACTGAGAGTTAAGGAGGGAGATATACCGAAGACAGCTTTTCGTACACGATACGGGCACTATGAGTTCCAAGTGATGCCATTTGGTCTGACAAACGCACCAGCTGTGTTTATGGACTTAATGAACCAAGTGTGTAAGCCCTATCTGGACAAGTTCGTAATTGTGTTCATCGACGATATCCTTATCTACTCCCGTAACAAAGAGGAACACGCAGAACATCTGAGAACTATCCTGGAACTGCTCAAAGAAGAGAAATTGTATGCCAAATTTTCCAAGTGTGATTTTTGGATTGAGAAAGTGCAATTTCTTGGGCATGTGATCGATAGCAAAGGAATTCACGTGGACCCCGCAAAGATCGAAGCTGTTAAGAATTGGGCATCTCCTACGAACCCCACGGAGATACGACAATTTTTAGGTCTTGCTGGATACTACCGAAGATTCATCGAGGGTTTCTCTAAGGTCGCCAAACCTTTGACGGAATTGACGCAAAAGAAGAAGAAGTTTGACTGGGGAGAAGAGCAAGAGACGTCATTCCAAGTTTTGAAACAGAAGCTTTGTGAAGCTCCGATCTTAGCACTACCCGAAGGAAGTGAAGACTTTGTGGTATACTGCGATGCATCGTACCAGGGCTTAGGCGCTGTGTTAATGCAAAGGAGTAAAGTTATCGCATATGCTTCCCGACAGCTCAAAACTCATGAGAAGAACTACACTACCCATGATCTCGAATTGGGAGCAGTAGTATTTGCCCTCAAGATGTGGAGACACTACTTGTATGGCACCAAGTGCACGGTGTTCACAGATCACAAAAGTCTCCAACACATTCTAGATCAGAAGGAATTGAACATGAGACAACGCCGATGGTTGGAGTTACTCAGTGATTATGATTGTGAAATTCGCTATCATCCTGGAAAGGCGAATGTTGTGGCAGATGCCTTAAGTCGAAAAGAACCAATTAAACCCCTTAGAGTTAGATCTCTGGGAATGACAATTAGATCACCACTTCCATCGAAGATCCTTGAGGCTCAGACCGAAGCTCTTAAAGAAGAGAACAGACCAAGAGAGAAGATCCATGGTATGCCGGAAAATGAGAATGGCTTTGTGAGGAAACCAGACGGGAGATTGTTTTTCAGGGACTGAAGTTGGATTCCACTCTATGGAGGAATACGTGACCTTATCATGCATGAGTCTCACAAGTCTAAGTATTCTATCCACCCGGGTTCTGATAAGATGTATCAGGATCTCAAGAAACTATATTGGTGGCCAAACATGAAAGCCGACATCGCTGAGTATGTCGGGAAGTGTTTGACATGTTCAAGGGTGAAAGCTGAGTATAAAAAACCATCCGGTTTGTTGATTCAACCCGAGCTTCCAATGTGGAAATGGGAGAGGATCACCATGGACTTCATCACAAAGCTACCTAAGACGGCGAGTGGACTTGACACGATTTGGGTAATCGTTGACCGTCTCACTAAATCCGCGTACTTCTTGGCAATCAAAGAAACTGACGATATGATTACCCTAGCACGACTATATTTGAAGGAAATAGTCTCTCGGCATGGAGTGCCGGTTTCCATCATTTCGGATCGATATAGCCGTTTCACGTCACACTTTTGGCGGTCATTGCAGAAAGCTTTGAATACCCGATTAGATATGAACACCGCATACCACCCACAGACTGATGGTCAGAGTGAGAGGACTATCCAGACCTTGGAGGACATGCTATGAGCATGTGTGATCGATTTCGGGAAAGGTTGGGATAAGCACTTACCATTAGCAGAGTTTTCTTACAACAACAGTTATCACGCTAGCATCAAAGCAGCACCCTTTGAAGCACTTTATGGTCGGAAGTGCCGATCACCGGTTTATTGGGCAGAGATTGGAGATGTTCAGCTCACGGGATCCGAGCTTATCCACGAAACAACCGAGAAAATTGTACAGATCAGGCAACGCTTACAAGCTGCCCGTGACCAACAAAAGAGCTATGCCGATGTAAGACGAAAACCCATGGAGTTTCAAGTTGGGGATAGAGTCATGTTGAAAGTGTCCCCTTGGAAAGGAATGATTAGATTTGGGAAGCGTGGAAAGTTAAATCCAAGATACATCGGACTATTCAAGATCCTAGAAATGGTTGGTCCAGTGGTGTACAAACTAGAACTCCCTGAGGAGCTCAGTAGAATACACAATACCTTTCACGTGTCAAACCTGAAGAAGTGCCTATCAGATGAAACCCTTATCATTCCATTCAAAGAACTTCGGCTCGACGAGAAGCTTAACTTTATAGAGGAACCGGTAGAAATCATGGACCGGGATGTGAAGCAATTAAAACTAAGCCGCATTCCCATCGTCAAGGTCCAATGGAACTCAAATAGAGGACCAGAGTACACGTGGGAACGTGAAGATCGAATTCGCGCCAAATATCCACACCTCTTCGCCGAGGCAACACCGACCACTACCACGGACTAAGAATTCCGGGACGGAATTCAGAATTAGGGGTAGGTACTGTAAGAACCCGTAATTTTGTAAGTTATTAATTTCCTGTAAACTCGAAGTAATCAATTATGAGATTTAATTCAAGCTACTTTATTCATTTCGTATTTAAAGTTCTACTCTATGTAAACTATGAAACGACAAATGATATTGCCAAACGAACAATGTGGTACAACTCACGTTACATTTTTACTAGAACCACACGCGTCCTGACACTGTGATAGTATGGCATAGGTCTAATAATTTAATACCGAGAGTTATTAAAATACGAGACTCGTTATATTCACTCGAGAGTTATTTAATCAACAGTGTTCCCACGTCTCACCTTTTTATTTAACACTCACCCTTTTATTTAGTAACTAACATTTACTTACCTACACCTTTTATTATATATACCCTTCCCTATTATACAAAAAAAAAGGAGATAAATATATACTCAAAAGGTAAAACAAATAAAATCACTCCCTTATCCCCCTTTACTACCCACGCCTCCTTCTCTCATCCCTCTCTCTCACAAACAAACATCTGCTTCCATCTGCTACGCTGCTTCCATCAAGGACACCATCGTCAACCCCTTGGCCTCATCCTCACACCTCTAGCAAACAAATGATGATGCTACTCCCTTCTGTCCATAAAAGAACGACTGACATCGCTGCCGATTCGGAGTCAACGCAAGGTCCAAAAAGAAGTGACTAGGATGTGATAAGGCTTACTCTTTTGAGCTACACCTCCAACTGATCATCAAGATGAGGAGGGGCAAGTTACCTTGTATTACCCTATATAAACCGAGCAATCCACAAGTGGATCCACACCTTCTCAAAACTCCACCAACAAAGAGTCATAGTAAAGATTCAATTGTATCGAAGGGCTGTGGATTCACTTGAAGACGGATTCGGGTTTACTCTTTTCGACCCATTGTTGTAAGAATACTAAGTCTTCTTTTGATTATATATTTCTCTTTATCTCCAAGAATGATTGTTCTTAATTCATTAGTCTAACTGTCGTTGATAGTGTAATCATTCGGTTCATTAGTCTTTTTTTTTATTGTTGTCGATATTATGGAAAGCTTTTGAAACTAGTAGGAATTATTAGAACACTAGATTAAAATTAGTTATTGGCTCAAAAATGTGAAGTGATCTTGTTTGAGGTTGTGTTTGAAAGATTTGTTTAGACCGAATCGTGATTCAAAAATTATGCACGTAAGGTGTTTGTGAAAATGCCAAGTCAAAATCGAATAGAGTTAAGTCCTCAAAATCTTTCCTTTTTCCGTTTTAAGCCTGCCTAGTAACTCCTTGTTAGAAGTTGCGTTAAGAACTTGACTCGTTATTTGGCGTCCTCCCTGTGGTCATCTTCATGTGGAGCACATAATACTTAAACTTCTTGAGTCCTAGTCGAATGATAAGTCTACAAAGTGTTATCATTTGTTAACTACTAGTAGCCTTAAACGTGCTCCATTTTGGTTAATCGTTTTAGTCCGTAGTCGTATTTTAGTCGAGCCAAATAAATGGTCAAACCGATGTTGTCTAAAAATGGTTTGTCAAAGTCATTGTATCATTCATTGTACAGAAGCAAAAACAAAACCCAAGTCTACTATATCTTTTATTTTGCTTTGGCAAATCGTTTTGGGCCAAAGCCCATAATTCCTTATGCTCCCTTCCATTCGTAGCAGTCCAAAGTCACAAACCCACATTGGGCCGAAGCCCATGTGCCTAGCGTGGGCCGCAGCCCATCCCCCTTCCCCCTCCTCGACATATAGAAAAGTCACGTGAAATTAACTCGACAAATTTTATAAAAATATGTACACGTCACTTGCATAATATTAACTCGACAAAGAAACTTTGGCGCAACTAAAGTTTAACAATTATTATATGTTTTCGGAATAAAAGTATTAAAACGATATGATCTTGTAAAACAAGAATATTGTGAAAAATAAGTTTATTTCAAGGTTGTGAGAAGAATTAAAACATGAATACTTACTAATAGTAACTAAACTATATACTTTTGTTCAATATTATATATATATATATATATATATATATATTATATATATTATATATAACACCTATATATAACTAAATTTTAACGAATGAATATAATCATTTTCCGTACTTAGTCCTTCGGTCATCGCCAAATCGAAATACTTATTCGTCTTACTATTTTCTCGCAATTCTTACATACCCACTTCCATGAGCCAATACTTAGAAAACTTTTGTCTTTAAAACTTAAATGCTGCCACACCAGCAACAACAACATAAAAACTTTTGAATTAAATTCGTGGAGTCTTAAACTTAGTCGGTTAACTAAATTATGCCATACTAATCTAGGTCACGCGTTGGAACTACTACCTACCATTTGATTATATTGCATTTCAGATTCTACTACACTGAGGTGAGTTCATAGTACCACTTTTATTATGTTTTCAAATCCCGTGGGGAGATACATGCTATAAATCTGAACACAAGTATTTTTTTGGTATGCTATCCTGATTGATATTGCTAAGTTAATATTGCCTAAGTTACCACCCTGCCAAAAAGTCCCTCATATCATGAACCGTTAATCACTTGCGAGTGAACGCGAATTCAGTGAATAGATCTATTGGAAGTTGACGACCCATTTGAAGTTAGCCTGAAATGGTAACCAAATGCACTTTATTTGAATTATCAAGAGTTTGGCAAACTCCTACGACGAGGGCATTATCACTTACATCATTGCTATGATGTGGGCTATTTATATCATTTATTATTACACCCGATGTTAAGGTTTGCGTGTCATGAGGCTTAGGGCAATATATATTACACTACAATATCATTGTTTTTACTACTATCTGACTTATGTTCAAACTGTTACAAGTTAAAACACTATGGATTTACTCAACCTTTGTGTTGACGTTTTAAGCATGTTTTATCTCAGGTAACTAAGGAAATCTCAAGCACGGAGTTGGCATGGGCATTGAAAATCTACCCCTTTTTATTTCAAATAACTATATCGTTCTTTTCAAACTCATCATCACTTTGTGAAAAACTATCCTTTTGGTAACTAATGTGTAATCTCTGAATATTGAGTTTTCTTTGAATGATATAAATGCAACTTTTAACGATTGTCTATGCTTACGACTGTGATCAAATTGGTAATAACCCATTTAAGTCTTCCGCTACTTCATTACGATTTTCGGGGTGTTACAAGGTCGGCCAAAAGCGAGCGTATAACATGTCGAATCACGAATGTCTCGGGATAGACATTTACAAGGGCTTTTATTTATGTGCTTCTAGAGCATACACATTGTCGAGCTTCGGTTGCATGAACTTAGTGCTAGCGTAATAGTCGTTTATACGGATGTGTCATCATATTGGTTGTGATGGTCAAATGCTGCACTTATGGTACAACTTTACTACTACTTTATGTAAATCTATGAACTCACCAACCTTTGTGTTGACACTTTTAGCATATTTTTCTGAGGTGTTTAGCTGTTTACTATATGATGATGCAAGGCAGTGCGTGGCAGGGGCATAGACACACTTTTGGAGTGTACACATTACACTCATGACCAGGGTTTTTGTACTATGGGACAACTAATAACAATAAATGGGCCTTGTTTTCCGCATTTCAATTATGTAAAACTGATGTTTTATTTAATAAAGCTTTTAAAACGAATTTCATAAATTCGTTCTCTATTACTTATGTTATGATCCAGTTAAGTAACACCAAGATGTTAATTCCGCTGCATTCTGATTTTGGGGGTGTTACATGTGCCGTCGAGTAACAACCAGTTTGAATTCCGCTCCGTATCGCGAAATTGGGGGTGTTACATAGATCAGAAGGAGTCATGATTGTTTGGTTTTGGTGGTTTAGAGGTCGAGTTAGAAGTTTAATTGCCATCTGATTGGTTAATATATGGTGTGTTACAAGTTGTGTTTTATTTTCCGTTAATGGTATTTCAAACTTTTTTTTGTTTTTTTTAGTTTGTGTTAGCATTAGAAGTGATGGTCATTTATTCTTATATGAACCTAGTATCTTTGTAATAACTTGTATGTCTAAGTAATGGACTTATGGACTTAGTGTAGACTAGTTAAGCTAATAAGAGCTTTAGATAGTAATGTTAGTAACCTATATTTGTCTAGTACAAGTCCATTCATTATGTCCAAGCGCATCAAGCGCATAACTATCTTGTACACTACATAATAGGCATCACCTATCATTTGTAAGGGAGTGAGACCTCATTTTGTATTACCAAGTTTCACCTACATTCTCCATCTTCTCTCTACACCTCTTCCGACTTTTTTCTCTCAACTCTCTCTCTCTCTCTCTCTCTCTAAAACTCTTCTACTAGCATCTAAGTTTGAAATGATTCAACAAAGCAACTGCTGATAGCAAGACACATCAGTCAAATAGCAAGCATCTGATGCGAAAAAGAGGCAGCGAAAAAGGAATATGAAGAGGGAGACCAGCCAAAAAATGCCGTGTAAATGTTGGTTCAAATGCTGAGCGAAAACGTAAAGGAGGAGAAAAAGAAACTGATAATTTTGAGGTTTCAGATGCCCAGTTAGAGGAAGTATATAATAAATTTAATATGGATAGATATAAGGAGACAACACGGATGAAGATGGATGTGTTGCTGCAATATGAGTGCAAATTCAATTAAAACAGGTTTATTAGCACAATTTGGGGTATAACCATTTGTATGTGATAAATATAGTAGGATATGTCGTCGCTTTGCGATTTTTAAGAAGTTGGTATTTTTTGTGACACTGTCTATTTTGCCAGAACTAATATATAGAAGATCCCCATGTTTCTTCTGCATACACTTTCGTATTGAGTCGATGAAAAGAAGATCCCCATGTTCACTGGCCTTCACGATGCAGTAGTAACATTGTATGTACTTTACTATAAAAGATATCTTATTTTACAGCTTGCTTTTTAGAAATACCACTTGGATCCAGATTATGATTAGATAATTCAACTAATTAATTTTCTTTTGCCTTTCATATTTTTATGTGACGGTAATATGCTAACTTAGAAATCGACTTTAAATATTTGGCATTAATGAACAATGGTTTTGCATACATAAGTCATATTACGTACAAAATATCACACATATCAGCAACCGTTGTAAGACAATGAAAATTAAACAAAATAAATGAAAATAAACATACCTTGACTGGTAACACGTAATTCACGGGCACAAACCGGCCTTTTCAAATCAAATCCCCTGCAATAGGATATCCAACATTAAACTACGAAAACCCTAAACCATAAAACGTAGACCATAAATCCTAAACCCTCAATCCTAAGCATAAGTGATGAAAAAAATCCATAGAAATGATAAACAAAAGCCACAAATCATATGCAACTTCCATTTACTTCCCTTGTTGATAACCATAAGTGCAAATGCAAGTGAAACTAAATCTTATATGTTTGCATGCAACTCTAACACGTCAAGTTGAAAAACATCAATCCTTACTCGGTAGTCGTACAGTAAACTGAAACCTAAAATCTTTCATACATCAAACTGAGAACCACACAGCCGATGCCATAAACTAAAGTGCATAATTGCAATTTATATTCATAAAACACAAAGACAAAAAGTGACAATTTAACAACAACAATATACGTTTCAAATGATTTCAAGTTTCCTAAATATCTAAACACTATAACCTTCTCAAAACAACATGAAGACATTAACAACTCCTGAGAGTCTAAACCCCAAAACATTAATCCGATAATCCACTGGCCAAAATTTAAAACCCATGGTGACAATGAGCAACTAACCTATCAACTGATCCTGGAATAACCACAATTCCCAATTTTTATATCCCAACTTTTGGTCCGCAGATGGTCGACGATCGGATACACACAGGTCCCGTGAGCTCTTAACGTACGTGTTGCAAATGAAGGTTGATGGAAAAGATTTTGATATCTAAGAAAGAGCAGGGAAAAAAATAAAAAATAAATAACGAAAGGGCGTCGTTTGCACCCCAAAGCATGAGACGACGTCGTTTGCACCTCAAATGCATAAAACGGTAAGAAGAAAACGAAATGACATCGTTTTGATCCCAACATGAAACGACGTCGTTTGTACTAGGGGTGAGCATTGGGTCAAACCTGGACCGGACCGAGACCGATTTAGCCCAAAACCACAGAACGAGGACCGGAACGAGTGTGTTTGGTCCGGTCTGAGTCGGTCCGGTTCTTCGGTCGGTTTGGTCCGAGAATAAAAAATTGTCGGTTGTTCGTAAGACCGGACCGGACCGGACTGTACCGAACATGAGGTAAAGTGTGGACCAAGGATCAGACCAAAATAGGTTCAGTCCGGTTCGGTTCGGGCCATTTTCTCGATTCGATCCGGCCCGCGGTCCGTTTTGCTCGCCCATAGTTTGTACCGTAAATGTATAAAAAGGTAATTATGACAAATGAGAGGTTATGTCAAGTTGTCTTATCTAAATACATGTAATTTATACAAGTGTATACATTTACATTTTACTCCCTCATCCTTTTACAATACTGCAAGACCCCATATTCTATGCAAACTAAAACAAAAATATAGTCTAATTTATTCTATCATTACAATTTACATCATAATATAATCCTAACATTTAAGAGCTTCCAAACAAAAATGGCATACAAGTATCATGATGGCCTTTTTATTGATTTTGACGATTGGACATTTAATATACAAAAGGAATATCGCTACAAAACTGAATGAGTGAAACAAAGTCATAAAATAAATTTAGCAACGTGATTTGAGTAATTGAATGAAAGTTTTTGAGTTTAGGTTCAAAATAGCAACGAATTATTCTTATATTAGCCCGTTAATACGTAAATTAAAAAATGTGTTTCATATTTTATTACAAATTTTCAAATTTTGTATAACAATAAAATTTACAACGTAAATGTAAGGTTTTTGACGAGGCAACATTCCTAAGCGTATGAAGAAATTATGTACTCTTTTCCCTTCACTAGATTTTTTGTCCCATTGGGTTTTATCTAGTAAGGTTTTAGCGAGGCATAATCTTCAAATAAACATTCAAGGGGAAGTGTTACAAATAATTACGGAATGGATGTCCATATCCTTTTAATTGCTACATCATCAAACCATCCAAGAAGAATGCGTTTGGTTAAGATCGATGATTCAATACATCCAAGAAGAATGCGGTCTCAAGTCTATCAAAGGAAATCCAACCTTATTATATGAAGACAATGCGGCGTGTATAGCTCAAATCAAGGAAGGATATATCGAAGGAGGCAAAAAAAAAGAACATTTTTCCGAAGTTTTTCTTTACATATAATCTACAAAAGGATGGAGTTATTGATGTTTGTCAAATTCGATCAAGTAACAATTTGGCAGATTTATTCACAAAATCTTTGCCAACAAAGTTTTTGAGCAACTGGTTTGGAAGATTGTCTTCGACGCTTGAAAGATATACATTAATTTGAGGAGGAGTATTATGCGTACTGCACTCTTTTTCCCTTCATCAAGGTTTTATCCCATTGAGTTTTTTCTTGGTAAGGTTTTTAATGAGGCAGTTTATAGTGTATAATAAACGATGAATATCCAAGGAGGAGTATTGTAAAATATTATGGGCTTATGGGCTTATGTCTATTCATCATAATCTTGATTAACAAGTTAGGGTTTTTACTTTCCCTTATAAATACATTCTATTGTAACCTATTGGGTGTATCAATCAATAATACTCTCTTCTCCTTACATCTCTTTACTATGATAAATGATCTTTAGACATTTATCATTATATTTTCACATTCACTTGAGTGAATGGAACAAATTTATTGAACGGGTTTATGGTGTTTGTTCAAATACTCATTGCTTTGTTTGGTTCAAGAAGAACTTGTATCAAAACATCGTTCTCAATATATGAGAATATCGAGGCATCAACCATATCATCGCATATTTTCGTATCATTTAGATGTAATATTGAATATTGCAAAATTGTGCTCGCGAACACTTTTCATGTTTTACAACACGAAGTGCACCAATTATAGCGCGCATGATGACGTATAGTCTACACCCGGGTCACGAACCCGGTTAGTAAACAATACTAACAATTAAGCCCACCACGCTTGGGCCGCAACTGGACTACCAGTTATGTGGCTTGGGTCGACAAGGCCCAAGCCCAAAGTTATTTCCGGATAATATATAGAATATCTTCTAAATAAAGAAGATATATACTATATACCCGATGTCGGCTAACACGCCGAAGAGTAGGGAACACGAAACCCACTAGGGTTTCATGCATATATAAAGGGCACCCAAGCCCTCGGTAAAGGTACGATCTTCAATAAACCCTAACCATAAACTAAACCCTACATTCGATTACTTACTCTCACGCCGGAGGATAATCGGGGGAGACAATCCCTCGATAAGCCTAACGGTGTTTGTTCTTTTTCTTAGTGCGCAGGTCTCATCAAGCATTAAGATTCGAATTGGTACGAGAATAGAAGCCCTATCAAGGAACGCCCAACTTTTGTATCAACAAGTGGCGCCATCCGTGGGACCCTACACTAAGGATTTTACCAAAAAACTAGAATGACGAAACACGGAAGTCATAAGAGTCCGCATGGGAAGAAAACGCAGGACGATCCACTAGGAAAGAAGCATCAAATTGATACGGCTTCTAAACAGGCCTCTGGGACAACCAGTACGCCTCAAAACTTAGGAGCGCACCCAAATCTGGTCTTTCCTGCAGTGGAATCGCTTACCAGGTTTACCCCCGCTATTACGACAAGTACTAGTGAGATAGAACTGGAGCGCACACCTCTTGCCATGCCAGAAGTAAACTTCACTGAGCCTCCCAACGCGCCTGTACGAAACAAGGATCCAGCTTTGGAAACCGACTCTATCGCGCTAGAAGGAGTTGCCTCCGAATTAGCCCCAAGTGACTTCGTATCTCAAAACTACGAAGCCTTGACTGCGCTCATGCGAGAGGAGGCAAAGAAGAGGTCAAGCCAAAGTCTGCACGCCAGACTCAACTTTGACCCTAATCCTGACGCATCCCCACCGCGCTACCGAAAGGAAAGACGCGAGAGGGATAGCCGTAAACAGCCAGTGTTCGCCAGGATTGGAAGGAAGGTTGTGGACGATGAAGCAGCCGACCTTCAACATCTGGAAGAGCCTGAAGAGGGGGAGCGGCGCGCCAATGTCCACGCTAGGCTTGGCAGACGCAGAATCCAAGATAGGCTTGGGCGACGATGTTCCCCAAGTGAAAGCCCCTCAAGCTCTGACTCTGAGGATAGTCGGCGCAAGCGCCGCAGAGGAGCAAGCTCAGACTCTGATGATAGTCGACTCAAGCGTCACAAAAGAGTCCGCTCATCCTCAAGAGATTCCTCGGACAGCGAGACTGGACACTGGAAATCAAGAGGGAAATACCGCGACCAGGATGATGAAGACATGTCTCTCCCCTGGCGTCGCCAAAAGGTTGATGCGTTTACTAGGCGCATCAGTGACTTTTCTGAAAATAAGAAAAGGCGCATGCCTGCTAATGTCAAAACATATGATGGGACAGGTGATCCTGATGATCACCTAAAAATTTTCGAATCAGCAGCTACTATCGAAAATTGGCCACAGCCTGTGTGGTGCCATATGTTCAACTCCACATTAGTAGGAAATGCGCGCAACTGGTTTAGTAAGCTTCCACGCAGAAGCATTGGTGGGTTTGAAGAGTTGCGCAGAGCGTTTCGCTTAAACTTCACCCAAAGAAAGAAGTGCGCAAAAAACCCTGTCGAACTCGCTAGGGTTAAACAGCGACAAGGGGAATCCACAAGCGCTTTCATGGAACGCTTCAAGGACGAGTGCATGAAAGTCAAGGCGTGTCCAGAGATACTCAAAATATCGGGTTTTATGAATGCAATCAATAACCCAAATCTGATAAAAAAGCTAAATGATAAGGTTCCCCTAACCTTCGATGAGCTCATGAAGCGCACGAGGTCTTTCGTCCAAGGAGAAGAAGCCGCCGCGGATAGCAGGAAAAGCTATTCGAACCATAGGTCGCAAGAAGAGTCAAGGAGACAATCCAATGACCAGAGCGGCAATCGTAATAGGAGTTACCGTAATCAAGGCGGCGGAAGGGGAAACGACAAGTATACCCCATTAACAAAAACTCCAAAGGAGATATTCGCAACAGAAGGAGCGAACTTCCCGAAACCACCACCAATCCGCACCCCAGAGGATAAGCGTATAGGGAATGGTTATTGCGAATACCATGGACAGAAGGGCCACACAACTAACGATTGCGTTCAACTGCGCCAATTGATTGAAAAATTGGTAAAGGAAGGAAAGATGGACCACCTCGTAAAAAACATCAGAGAAGGGAAAGATAAACAAAAACCAGTGGCCAAGAAAGAGACGCCAAGAGAAAAGGCAGATATCATCTACATGATACAGCCATGGCCGCGCGCGACAAGACAAAAAGTTAGTCAGCGTTTCTCTAAGGGAAACGAAATCTCTTTCCCCTCCCTGACTGCGAACAACGCAGTGGTGGATCCACTTACCATTGAAATACATACGGGGGGTCACGACATCCGTCGCATGTATATAGATGGAGGTGCATCCGCTAATATTATATATGAACACTGCTTCAAGAAACTGCGACCTGAGATACAGAGTCAGTTGATCCCAGCCACAGCACCGCTCACTGGCTTCACAGGAGAGAAGATATGGCCCACGGGGCAATTGCGTCTATTTGTAGAAGTTGGTGACAAACCACACTCTACAGTTACCTGGATGGATTTCATGATAATCAGATCCCCCTCTCCGTACAATGGTATCATCGGGAGACCTGGAATATCATCTATCCGCGCCGTGCCATCCACAGCGCATGGGATGCTAAAGTTCCCAGTGGAAGGAGGTATTGTCACCCTTTACAATACCACCACACCACCCAAGGAATGTAACGCAGTGACAAGTGACGTAAGTATTGTTCCAGAACAGCGCGCAATCAAAGTCCCAAACCTAACGGTCGCCATTCACCCTGAATACCCGGATCAACAGGTATCTATTGGTGGGTCTCTGTCTGACAAAGGCAGGTCAGCTATATGCGCACTCTTGCAAAATAATTTAGATATTTTTGCATGGGAACCTAAGCATATGACAGGAGTGCCACGCTCCATCACGGAACATAAGCTACAAATCCGACAAGGATATCCTCCAATACGACAGAAAAAGCGCGGACAAGCTCCAGACCGCGCAAAAGCCATCCTGGAAGAAGTACATAAGCTGGTAGACGCAGGCATCATGCGTGAAGTCTACTACCATGACTGGCTCTCTAACCCAGTGATGGTAAAGAAGAGCGATGGCAGTTGGAGGATGTGCGTAGACTTTACGGATCTCAATAAAGCATGTCCACAGGACTGCTACCCGCTACCGGAAATAGACTGGAAAATTGAGTCTCTATGTGGATATCCCTTCAAATGCTTCCTGGACGCATACAAGGGATACCACCAAATTCAAATGGCAGAGGAAGACGAAGAAAAGACGGCCTTCCACACAAGTCAAGGGGTCTACTGCTACACAAAGATGCCCTTCGGCCTCAAGAACGCAGGAGCAACATACCAAAGATTGGTGGACACTGCGTTCGAGAAACAAGTGGGACGCAACTTGGAAGTATACGTCGATGATCTCGTCATCAAAAGCCATACAGAGGATGAGCTGGTGCGCGACATGGAGGAAACGTTCAAAACACTCAGGAGAATCAACATGAAATTGAACCCCAAGAAGTGTACATTTGGCGCTACGGAAGGCATGTTTCTCGGGTATTTGATAGAGCCCGATGGGATCAAACCTTGCCCAGAGAAGACTCAAGCAGTCATTGACCTCCCCTCACCGCGCACACTAAAAGAAGTTCAGTCACTAAACGGCAAGCTAGCCGGACTGAACCGATTCTTATCTAAATCAGCAGACAAGTCACTTCCCCTATTCAAGACACTCAAGAAGTGCACCAAAAAGGGAGATTTCAGGTGGACTGCGGAGGCAGAAGAAGCCTTCCAACAGCTCAAACAACACATAGCATCGCTCCCAAAGCTTGTTGCACCCCGACCAGGGGAAGAGCTGATAATGTACCTATCTGCGACTCAAGGAGCAGTCAGCGCAGTCCTACTGACAGACAGGAATTCCGTCCAAACACCCATCTATTTTGTTAGTAAGGCGCTGAAGAAAACGGAGATTAACTACACTGCAATGGAGAAATTGGTCCTAGCCTTAGTGTTTGCAGCGAAAAGACTACGCAGGTACTTCCAGGCGCATCCAATCGCTGTTATCACGGACCAACCCATTAAACAGGTTATATCGAAACCCGACGCATCGGGACGCCTACAAAAATGGAGCGTGTTACTGGGCGAGCATAACATATCATACAGACCGCGCACTGCAATTAAAGGGCAGATATTGGCCGACTTCATCATCGAGAAACCGGATACAGACACTCCACCTGCGACAAGCAAGGAGGAACTCCAAGAACCATGGATTCTATTTACTGACGGATCCTCATGCGTAGATGGATCAGGAGGTGGCCTTATTCTCACCAACCCAGAAGGAGTTGAATTCACCTACGCACTGCGTTTTGAATTCACAGCCACGAACAACGAGGCAGAATACGAAGCACTCCTAGCTGGGTTACGCATCGCAACTGAAATGGGTGCACGCAACCTAGAAGTAAACGTTGATTCGCGGCTAGTGGCTAACCACGTGTCAGGAGAATATATAGCAAAGGAGGAACACATGATCCAATACCTCGAAAAGACCAAATCTCTGATCCAGAACTTCGATAGGTTTGTCATCAAGCAGGTTCCCAGGAGTGAAAATAGGAAAGCAGATGCGCTGAGCAAAATTGCATCCACCAGTTTTGCGCATCTATCAAAACAAGTTTTGGTGGAAACCTTGAAAAACAAGTCAATCACAGAGATGGAAATATCCACGGTGATAGAAGAGGAAAATCCTACGTGGATGACACCGATCATTGACTTCATCAGCAAGGGCATACTTCCCCAAGAGCAGAAGGAAGCTCGAAGAATCCGACGCACAGCGCAGCGATTCGAGCTCAGAGACGACGTCTTATATAGACGCTCATTCCTACAACCATGGCTTAGGTGTGTTGGACCTCTCCAGGCAGACTATGTACTTAGAGAGATCCACGCAGGCTCATGCAGCATGCACTCAGGACCACGGTCCATTGTAGCGCGCGCCCTAAGGTCTGGATACTATTGGCCTACTATGCACCGTGACGCACGCGACTTGGTACGGAAGTGCAATGATTGCCAAGTTCACAGACCTATTCCGCGCCGACCACAACATGAACTAACACCTATTACATCGCCATGGCCCTTCTACAAATGGGGTATCGACATCGCTGGACCTTTTCCCATTGCCGCAGGAGGATTGAAATTCCTCATTGTGGCAATAGATTACTTTACCAAGTGGATCGAAGCAAAGGCAGTAGCGACTATAACAGGTAACCAGGTGAAACGATTCGTGTGGGACAACATAGTATGTCGTTTTGGATTGCCTGGAGAAATTATCTCGGATAACGGAAAACAATTCCGTGATAATCCGTTCAAAGATTGGTGCGAACAATTGAACATCACGCAACACTTTGCATCAGTAACTCATCCACAAACCAATGGTCTGGTCGAGCGCGCAAACAGAAGCCTTGGCGAAGGAATCAAAGCGCGCCTGGACAGACACAAAGGTAGATGGGTAGAAGAACTATCACATGTTCTTTGGGCGCACCGAACGACCATTAAGGTTAGCAACGGGGACACCCCCTTCTCTTTGGTCTATGGGACAGAAGCTGTAATACCGGCTGAAATTGGAATGCCAACCATCCGTACTGCGGAAGTTAACATGGCAACCAATGATGATGAGCGGCGCATAGACTTAGATCTATTGGAAGAGCGACGTGAACGCGCAGCAATACGCGAAGAGAAAGCCAAGTCGAGAATGAAAAAATACTATGACACCAAAGTACGCAGCACTTCATTCAGACCAGGCGACTTCGTATACCGCGAAAACGACTCAAGCCGCGCAGAAGACACTGGGAAGCTAGGACCAAAGTGGGAAGGACCTTACGAGGTCATAGAAGCACTTGGCAATGGAGCGTACAAGCTACGCGACAAGGACGGAAATGAACTACAGCGAACATGGAACGTCCGCAACCTTAAACGGTGCTATCTTTGAAGAAGGCTACGGCCTAACATGGACACCAATGCGCTTTAGAAAGTGCCCTCAATAAAGATCCATGTAATTTTATTTTTATGAATTATCTAGATAAACATTCTTTTTCAAAACTTGCAAGTATTAATAAAACGTTATGGTTTCTAGCTAACTCCATAACACATTTAACTTTATTGTTTGCATCTTTTATTATCATGTTTCAATATTGTTATATTCTTGCCTACATGGCGTGCATGCACACACTAAGACCCACGATGGCAGGAAGGATGAGTAAACCTAATAAACTACTCGTTGAGTAAGAGGGTTGCAAACCCATCAACACCGGATCACGAATCCTTGTTAAACACCTTGCGCTCAAGACGTTGGCGCAAGCTCTTCACGCAACCCACGACGGATGCGCGATAAAGCACACTGTGCGCGTTTAACAACTCAGGAAATCAAGACTCTTGATTCCTTAAAGTACACTACGACAAGTAAACTTACAAAAATACATAGGCAACTATGATTAAGTTGGAAAAATTCAACACACGACTACGGTCCTTAAGGAAATTCATACACGATTATGACCCTTATTTTCTAAGTACGCTTAAACACTTAAAGCTATCTTCACGCAAGGATACATAAGTCATATAAGAACTACGAGTTCAAAAAGCATAAGTATTTAGAAGTTATAGAAACACTAAGTACAAAAGCAACTTTTTATTCATAGAATACAGTTCTACAAAAAGACTTGTACAAAAGAGCTAAATACTATATGTACGCCTTAACTGGCTGGAACCCCCGCTCCAAGCCGCTTCCTTTGAATCCGCGAGTCTCTTCAACAACTCCGCATCATCAAGGGAAACAGTGGCCACGCAGACAGGCACACCATCGGATCTAGGCTGATGCGCAGCGCCTATGCCGCACAGAATGGCCTTTCCTTTCTCGCCTTTCTTTCGTGCGACCCTGGAAACATGCGCATTTAGCGATCTTTGCAAAGAAATCTCTTTCTCAAGACGGAAAGGATTCAGAATGTCACGAGGCTGAGCAAAAATGGGTACCTTCAACTGCGCCACATCAGGCTTCAAGTAGAAGTCCACCTGCTGATCTGCATTATCCTGCAGATGCCTAGGAAGAGTGAGCCCCGCCATGATCACGCTGATCGGCTGGTCCTGATCACGCTCCAAGAGAGCGATGTGCGGAAGCTCAAGCTTCTTTAGCTCCTCCATGGCAGCAACAAGCTCAGCATGGGCATCCGCCTTATACCCAGGCACCTCAGCAAGCGGCACAGTCAGCAACTTGGCCTCCGCGAGCTTGTCTGCGGCCGAGGTCTCGCCGTGCGCAATAGCGCAATTCACAACCTTCCCAAAGGATGCGGTGACCTCAGGATGCTCCAGCGTACACATGGCGGCCAGGCGAAGACCATGACTGATCAACCACCTACGAAATAACACAAGTGTTAATAAGAAAAAGGGGTCTCAAATATATATAAGTTATAAGGAAAATACAATGGTCATGTACCTGCGCTCGGCCACAGATTGAACCAAATGAGGATAAAGCTCCTCATCATACTCGATGCTAAGCTTACGGAGCTTCTCCTCCTGCATCTTCAGCGCAAGCTCCACTTTGCTGCGGAACTCTTCAATGTTGGCAAAGTGCTTGCTCCTATTTTGTTGCAAGTACTTCAGCGCCCATAAAGAATTCCGTCTCTGAAGATCCGCAGCAGCACGCTCCTTCCCCAGCTCAGCCATCACCATGACCTTCTCCTCACCCATTTTTCGCGCAGACGCCTCTGCGCGCTCCAGTTTAGCCTTGGAGCTCAGCTGCTCAGCTTTAGAGCTTGCTAATTCAGCCTGCACAGACGCTAATTGCGCCTGCAGTCTGGAAACCTCCTCAGACTTGTGCACTCTTGCTTGCGCCACCAGCTCAGACTGGCGCACAGCGATAGAGGCAAGCTCCTCCATCGTAGAGTCAAACGGACTTGACTCCACTTCAACGTCCCTCGGTGAACGCGCCCCGTCCAGAGCATGACTCACCTCGGGTGGCGCACTCCCATCTAGGACGCCAGCGTCCTCCACAGGCTTTTCGCTGCAAAAAATATCAAGAGACAAAGTTAGTGCACGGTCAATCATACACAAAATACTAAGGAAATGCTAAATAATACTTACATGGGGGGAGGAGTCGAGGACACGTCCTTCTCCTTCTCAGTCTCAGTCGTGGACGCACCTCCACCAGACTTCTCGACATCCACACTGAAGACACGAAGGAACGAAGTTAGCACAAAATATAACTTGACAAAAGTTCATTCCTAAAGTACTTACTTCATCTGCACCCCAGCAAGAGACGAGCTTTCCCCAGCATCAGTTCGCGGCCTCTTGGACGGCCCTTCACCATCATTGCCAAGCGCTCTCTTGCGCGTCAGTGGGGAGCTCTCCTCCATCTCACTGTCAGTCTCCTCTAAATGGATCACCGTTTCGGGAAGAGGAGGCTGCGCAGCGTCAGGACTTGGCTGCACAGGAGGAGCCACCTCCTGTATTGGCTCAGCCGCTATCACATCAGGGGAGCCTTCGGGATCTGGGATAACCAAATCCACGACGCGCCCTGCCGTCGCCTGCAGAATAGTCTGCTCACCGTCCCCCAGAGGACGCACTCCCACCGCCACGGAACGCGGATTCTCTAGCCTCACAACAGCGAACAGATCCATATCTGCGCATCAAGTAAACAAAGAAAAGCAAGTTACATAAAGTATGGAAAAAGAAGAAGCGCTTACACTAATAACGACAGTAAGGCGACAGAAGGAGCACCCACCCGTGCCATCCGCATTCAAGAATGTGGGGACCTCCGTCTCATGCTCAAAGTAGTTGCGACTGATGCCCATATGCACCAGGAACGCCTCCGGATATGGCTTGATGGGAATACGGTTCTCATCAATGATCGCCGCATGATCCGCGTTATACCACGTCTCAGGGGGGCGCTCATCCTTGGGCAGATCGGCACGGGTGTAAAATGGAAAATGGTCAGGGAAGACGGCTTCATCAACCCAAAAGAATTTTTCCCTCCAATCCTTGAGCTTATCTACCTTCTGCACGTAACACTGTAACTTTCCAACGCGCTTCGAGAAGGTAACCCACCCATTTGACCACGTTGCGTGATAAAACGCGCGAAATAAGTGGAGGGTTGGGTGAATCGCCAACAAGCGACAGTTCACCTCAAAGTTAGCAATCTTCCCAGCACCAATACAATGCAACTGGGAGATGTGGAGATTGTAATAATTGAGTATGTCACTCAGTAACACGGAGATGGGGACGCGCTGATTCGCCCACTCGAAAAAGCGCGTATATAACCCCACCTTCCCAGCAGGGAAATCCGCGATGGTGTCATTTGGGCCTGGTACCTCAGGGCGCAGGCCCATAGGGATAAAATAATCCGAGGTAAACTGAATCAGTTCATCCTCGGTTATGTTAGAATGGAAATTATGAAGTTGCGCTACCATTTTGTGAATCAGATTATGTGCGCACGCGCAATTACCTTTGAATTATCTTTTTTGGAAGAAGATTTGAAGATGTAAAAATGGAGGAATGGCGATTTTTTAACTGTGGACGTCACAGTGAATGAGAGGCGGTAGTTTATATACTTTTCCCATCCACCACAGATAAGTGACACGTGTATCCCACTAGCCCCAATCGTGTGGCTAGGATAAATGACGGTACAAGGCAAGTGGGCAACCTCTCCATTTCCCAAGGTACCCAAATTACACTTTCTTGGACTAGATACATCACACGTGTGGTTTTGGCGGTATATTTTTTGAAAGCTTCCCGCGTACGCATGGGGAATAATTTCGACACGACTCTAGTCTAGCGTCCGCAGGTTTTACCCTGCGCACACTAGACTGGGGGGACATGATGACGTATAGTCTACACCCGGGTCACGAACCCGGTTAGTAAACAATACTAACAATTAAGCCCACCACGCTTGGGCCGCAACTGGACTACCAGTTATGTGGCTTGGGTCGACAAGGCCCAAGCCCAAAGTTATTTCCGGATAATATATAGAATATCTTCTAAATAAAGAAGATATATACTATATACCCGATGTCGGCTAACACGCCGAAGAGTAGGGAACACGAAACCCACTAGGGTTTCATGCATATATAAAGGGCACCCAAGCCCTCGGTAAAGGTACGATCTTCAATAAACCCTAACCATAAACTAAACCCTACATTCGATTACTTACTCTCACGCCGGAGGATAATCGGGGGAGACAATCCCTCGATAAGCCTAACGGTGTTTGTTCTTTTTCTTAGTGCGCAGGTCTCATCAAGCATTAAGATTCGAATTGGTACGAGAATAGAAGCCCTATCAAGGAACGCCCAACTTTTGTATCAACAGCGCACTTACAAGAATTTCTTTCACTTGATGGTCAAATAATTCTTTAAGATTTTACCATAATTTTTTTTTGACAGATTTTCACCGTTGAATATTCTATTTCTATACACTTTAAAATGTATTATTAGAAGAACATATATATGTAATCGACCAATTAATGTCATAATGAAAATCTAAGTATGCAATCGATATCACAGTACACTAGCTATGCTCCGTAGCAAGTTATATTTGGTTTCATTTTTCAAATATTAATAAACTAATAATCAAACTTGAAAATACACATATATAGCAAGATATATGCAAAATTATGACAAAACCAAAACATAATATACATGCATAAGGGCATAATTATCGGTCTCAAAGTACTCTCAAACATATAAATGAGCGTTTCATGTAACTTTTTCAATATAGGCATGATGACGAGCTATGTTATTGCAATATATAACTAAATGCATGTCTCAGTTCAAAATAGCAAATTCATATTCCTCCAAGTATTATAGTCACAAGCTATTGTTTAGTATCTCAAATCATGACTAATGATATATGTTGTAGATCGCATATTAGCAACAAATAAATACCACAATCTTTATCTCACTAATAAGTAATAACCAAACTCGTAAACAGTTAATTAAAAGCATGTGCATATATGCATAAACTCAAGATTAAATCATTACAAAAATCATTCTCAATTTTAAGATTACTTTCATTTATGCAAATCAATCATGAATATGTATTATGATTCATAACCATGTAATCGTATAATTAATTTGGGGACTACATATTCTATATAAGAGGTCTTGTAAATAAAATCAAAGAACGAGGACTTTGATCTAATTAATCCCATTTTTTCTCAAAAAACACAATAAGCATAAATATACTAGATCAAGTCCTTTTTATATAGTAGTATAATATATCTCATATTGGAAAAACATATTATAAGATCAGATATAAAAAAAAATTCACATGTAACGATGACCTTGACGGCTTTTAGGTACCAAGATATTACCTACAACTCAACTTATCAACGAATAGATAGATCTAAGCAAGCAACGCAAGGTTAATATATAATTCACAAAATTTAAAAGCCAATTAAGATTTATAAGACGAAGATAACAATAAAGAGCGAAACCAAATAGAGAATCCTTTTCTAAGTTGGGTGATGTCAAAAGTTCTCGTATATCACAAAAAATAAAAAAAATAACAGGTGATATAATATTAATATATAACTAAGGTTTGAGTCTTACCTTGTGTATTTGTTACTTTGAAACACAAATCATGAAGTTTTAGCAACGTCGAAGCAATTTTTCTTTCTCATCGTTATCCTTTAGCATAATGGCAATTAAAATATCTTAAAAGCGTGCTGATAACGTGTTGTGAAATATAATGAACAAGAATAAAGAGATGTAAGGAGAAGAGAGTATTATTGATTGATACACCCAATAGGTTACAATAGAATGTATTTATAAGGGAAAGTAAAAACCCTAACTTGTTAATCAAGATTATGATGAATAGACATAAGCCCATAAGCCCATAATATTTTACAATAAATGTGTATTTTTATATGTTAAATTGACATTCTTTCTGAACTCAATAACCTCTCATTTCTTCCAAGAACCTTATCAGTTACTATCATTCAAGCCACTAACTATTTTTTCATTTTACGAACCTTATGAACCAATTATGACCCACTTTATTCCCCACCCCTTTCTGACACTCACTTATTGTGAACCTCGCTATAATCCTCATTGCAAACTGTAAACCTCATCGCGAACTCTTTAACAACCCCTACCAATCAGGAACCCCACCTCCTTTCCTCTTTGATCCCACATCCTCTATTTTTTTAACATGGTCTTACTCACTTTCTCTCAACATGATATTTTTACTTCCCGGCCACCTTTATCTTTTCTTTTACATTTTTTTTTAATCATTTCTTCAACGTTTACAACACTAAAATCTAAACTCCTATAAAATTAATATGCTACATTTGAAATGATAAACTTTTTAATACACACAATTTCATGTTCTTTATCACTATTAGGTAGTGATAGCCCTTCAAAAAAAAACTATTAGGTAGTGATATCTGCAAAGATTCTAATATGAACCAATATTAAGATTTTAAGAAGAAATTCGTTATTTTTTTACTTGTTTGTTGAAAAATTAAATGTTTATAAGGGCACCTCGAATATTGGAGATAGACAAGTGACTATTTTTTCTTAAAAAGTCATTTAAAAGTTTTTTTTTTTTTTTTTTTTTTTTTTTTTTTTTTTTTTTTTTTTTTTTTTCTAATAGATGTAAAACTTTGTTTCTTTTATAACTTGAGGTGTGAGGAAAAACTTTTAAAGACCTTTTACAATAGAGGTAAAAGTAAAAAATCTTTCCGGAGCTTTTTTTGCATTGTAATAGGTAGAAGATGATTTGAAGAAAATAAAAATTTATTGTTAGGTACTTTATATTTTGGATGCTCTAAATTATGACTTGTGAAATAGCAATTAATTTTTGTTTGTTTATGTACCACAATGTCAAATGAATACTTCGCGAACCTAATTATTGTTGAATTGCCAGATAGTTGTTCTATTTTTCAAGAATATTGTGCGTAATTATTATTTTTTGTTTTTTGAACAAGCATAATTATTGAATCTGGCATTTTACTAAAAGAAAGTGATTGACACACTCCAATTTTTTATTGAGACACTCATGGTACAAGTAATTAAAACCGTTTATACTAAAAGTACAACTGCTTAATGAATAATATAAAGTGTCCTAATAAAGATTGAGAGTGTGTCAGTCACTTTCTTTTACAAAAACTTGCGAACCTGAAAAATCATTACAACGATGACAAAGAAATAAATTTAGCAGTATATAGTTTGGAAATGGATATAGAGGGCGGCAAAGGAACACAACATGGTATATTCTTGGCATTTTAAAAGTAAAACAAAAAGTTAGATTAAACAATGTCACATTTGATAAACAACTTGAAAAAGACTTGTTGCAATGGAGGGTGACCAACTCATCATCCCTCACTCGCCACTGCCTTTGTGGCCTTCCCCTCACACGCGACCAACCAAAAAAAAGAAAGAAGTGGTGACCTTGGTCACCTTCCATGCACAGAGGAACAAAAAAAACGTGTATATTTTTGCCACCACCCCACCGGGTCATATATGTAAAAAAAGAATGTTCTAACTTTACCATTTTATTACATATAAATGCCCACAAACCTCATCATTTTAATACACAACTTCTCATTCTATGTACTCTCTCACTTTATATTTTTACTCTTGTTATCATCTTCTACACAATGTCTTAACAAAACACTCCAAAAACTAAAACTCAAAACATCGACAACAAAACCTCCTAATACCCAATTCAAATTTATGTCTCGGTCCTACTCCACCGGTAAACTTTCGAGCCCCATCGTTCGTTTACGGAAACCAACAATACCAAAACCCACAATTCATCTCTCCACAACAATACCCACAATACCCACCTATGTACGATCTAAATATTGGCGGTTCTTTACAACCAAATATCGGTAGATCTTCATCACAACCTCCACCTATGTCTCCTATTCATCCATTTAATTTTGATGATATTCCAATGTACGAACCTCAATTTGAATCGTCTATGCCTAAAATCGTTGATGACGAGGAGGAAGTCGAAGAAGTCACGACCCCAAAAAAGAAGCCATAAAAAATACGTCAAAAGAGAACGGCTAAAAATGATGATAAAGGTCATAGGTGCATTCCATGGACCCCTGATGAAGAAAATGCATTGTGCAAAGATAGGGTTCGTGTATCTGAAGATAGCATCGTTGTTAATACAAGAAAGGAAAGTGGGTTTTGGACGACAATTTAAGGTTACGTTGTGTCACGCCCCCTCCCCTCCCAAAAAAAAATGTGTCGCCGCGAAAAGGTAACCGGGGCGTGACGTTCGTGGAACAAAGTACAAGGTAAATAAAGAATGGCCTCTACATGAGTCGTTTAGAAAAGTACATTCAAGTTTTTGGAAAATAAGTTCAATAATCAAGTTTTAAAGTTACATGTCCCGAATGAGAAGGATAAAATGTTCACATTGAATGTACGACAACATAATAACATCTTCATGATATGATGCTACGAGATAAGACTCGGTGAATGTCACAACAATGCAACCTATGCAAGCTAAGTTACTGACCTGAAAAATACATGCTAAAATGTCAATAATAATGTTGGTGAGTTCATAGGTTTAAGTAATTGTAAAGTCAAGTGCGGACCACAAGATTTCAGTATGTATGACCATTATAACAAATACAACGTCATAGAAAAATAATACAATTTCCCCGAAGCTCAACGTAATCTATATGCAATTTTACAAATATATAATTGCCCCTGTAGGTGTTTAGCCAAACACCGAATAATCCAAATGATATGCGTCCGTTTAACCAGTTGGTGTGACCAACCTAGACGGGGATGTTAACCCAATAGATCTATTCGTAACATTCGTACTTACAAGTAATTAACGTTTCATGACAAATGGGGACCTTATGGCTGGTGTGGTAACTTAGGCATTAAGTAAATGTTTTATGCACTTGTGTCCGTATGTCAAAGTAAGCATAGTATTCTCACCCCGAATATTTCAAAATAGTACAAATATGTAAAAACGGGGCTAGAAAACTCACCTCAAGTAGTGGATGTACGCGAAAAAGTGTAAAGTAATGAAATAAACAGGGAATTCTAACGCGACCTAGAAATATAAGTTGTTTTATGAAATATGCAACATATACTATATGCGTATGAGTTTTATGATGTTTAGCACCTTTATATACTCGTAATGAGGTTTTAACATGTTACGTAATTCGGTCGTTTAAGAAATATATTCAAAACGTGTTTTTATTAATTTGAATCCCTATAAAAATTTAGGGTGAAAACTAAAGATACGCAACATATTTATTCAAAACTGACGATCTAAGCAACGAACTTTAGAAATTACCATTATACGCAAAATACTTTCAAATTGGGAACAAAATAATCAATATGACTGGGAACTAGCAGGTTACCAGGTTACTAACTTTGAAAAGTTACAGTAATGGTCCCTGTGGCTTGAGTTGAGTTTCACCGATCATCCGTTGACTTTTTTTTTTTACTTAGAAAAGTTACAGTAATGGTCCATATGGTTTACGTTGACTTTCAATTTTAGTCCTTGTCTTTTTTTTTTCACTTCTAACTCTTTCTTGGTTACTTTTTTTTTTTTTTTTTTTTTTTTTTTTTTTTTTTCATACAACTTTTTTTTTTTTTTTCTTTTTCAAATTTCAAACCATATGATCACTTTTAAACTTATTATACATATACTTTAAAGTGCTAATTTTGTTTCTTCCCTTTTACACTTATCATACATATACTTTAACACAGCCTTTTAAAAAAAAATCTTTGTACTTTTATTTATTTATTCATACAAGTTGTTAATACAAATAAACCGTAAAAATGTTTATTAATATTTATCAATCTCTTTAAGTTTTGTCGATAACAAACATAACACCATCCTTCTTTATCGCGAACGAACCTGAAACACGCCCAGAAGATACACTTAAGCAAACTCACTTCCTGGTCTTCGGTTGCTGCTCTTCCCGGTTGCTCAAATCAACTGGTATGATCCCGGACACATCTGAAAGACATCTTCGCTTGGTGACTAGACAATCTCTCGGTATCATGTCAAATCCTACTTCACACTCCGGTGGAAAACTTGGTGGTTCAACCAGAAATCATATTCAGAAAACTCAGGGTGCCAAATAATTCTTAAGATAAGGTTCATTCATTGGTGTACGAAATGGGTTCTAGAAAAACTTCATAACCGCGAAAGTAACACACGAGTCTCCAGAGTAATAGTGATAGCCAAAAGTTTAACAATCGGTAATCATGGTAGGGAGTTCAAAATTGTTTCAAGCACCAAAGGTGAGACATAGGAGGATAGTTGTCAATATTTTGAATGCTCAATCAACCAATCCCTTATCAGAATAAAATCGAAGATAACTATCCAAAGAAAGACAGATCAACATAGCAAATCTTATCGTTCAAAAGTGAGAGGGAAATATTCTTATACTCGTGGTTAAACACCACAAGACTTCTCATAGGGACAGAGATGGGTAAGACGAAATCAAATAGCGTCGGAAGATTCATAGATGCTTATCAAAAGCAAGAGACAAATCACAGAATGTATCAAGTACGTCATCGCCATGGAGATTCTCAGAATGCCCGAAGAGGCATCAAAATGATTAACAAAAGGATCAAAGGTCAAAGTCAGAATCTGAAGATAAGGATCAAATAGTGTCAGGCATTACTAAGCAATTCTCAATGCCTTCAAGATTTATTTAGGTTTCAAATCTTAGGTGGTGCAAAGCATAAGCTTTCAATCTCCAAAAGTGATCTCAACAGGATTTAACCAAAAGCAAGGCACGAATCAGAGTGATGCGGAAGCAATGATACTTAAACAAATGCCTTATAGTCTACCCATTCCTCACTGGTCAAAACTTAAGTTCATATTAAGAAATCCTAAAGCAATTTCTCAAGGTGTTCTCCTATGTTCTTATAGTGGAAGCCTAATGGTCCAAAACTCACAGGTCCAGGTTTATGTATTACAAGTCATCAGCCTGGGCTCTTATACCATAAGTTGTAACACCCCAACCCGACAAGGGTAGAAGTGCCACATTATGGTGACATATCAAAGCAAAACCAAGCATACATCTATAGTAATACAAGAAATCTCAAAGGTTACAAAGGAAATACTGAAGTACAAAGTTACAAAAGAGAACAAAGGGATAAATACTAAATCTGAAAATGCCAATCCTTCTAGTCATCTCTATTTCAAAATAGCTATCAAATTGTAGTCCTCTAAGTCCAACGGTACTCTCCACTCATAACTCAGCTTCTTACAAAAACCTGTCGCAGGAAAAGAAATGCGGCTGAGCTTAAAAAGCCCAGTTAACAGATATAGTGGTAACAAGCAGTAATAATGGAATAGTGAAGTAAGGGAAACAATGCAAGGTATAAGAAGAGTTAGGGAAAAAGTAAAAGATTATAAGGTAAAGAAAACAGTAATCCACCACGAGCCCAAGTCAAGTCAAGTATCAAGCCAAGTATCAAGTCAAGTATCAAGTCAAGTATCAAGTAACCAAGTAGCCATGTATCGAGAGGGGTGACCTCGGGATACCAAGTATAATGTGAGGGGATGCCTCAAAGGTTGGAGTAGCTAACTCTCAAGCTGTGAAAGACGTGTATCGCACACACCATCAGTCACCAAGTATATAACAAGTAATATCATGATAAATCCATCGAAACAAGTAACAAATCTAGGATGCATCCATACGCCCCAGTAGGCCAAGTACTTCCTCTACGTAACAAGTCAAGTCAGGGACGGGATAGGTCATCACTCTCCTACCCTAGAGTCATGTCATCGATGCATCAATGACAAGGACATGAAACCCTCATGCCTAGTATACAAGTGGTGGCTCGTAGTCTCAAACTATGGATCAAGGGTCAAATCAAGTATCAAGTGTCCAAGTTCAAGTTTCATATCAAGTGGTTCAAGTCAAATTTCCATTTCAAGTATATCATATCAAGGTTTATATCAAGGTTCAAGTCAAGGTTCAAATCAAGAATCATAGCATAGGATTTATAGCAAAGGTTCAAATCAAAGTTCAAATAGATCATATCAAAGGTTCATAATCAAATGATTCGTAGGTTCATAGTAAAGATTTAACTCAAAGGTTTCATATCAAACGCGTATTTAGAAGTAATCTTTCAATAAGTGACTTTCATAAAATGATATTTAGTAAAGTCTTTCATAAAGATAGTCTTTAAAAGTTGTTTTCATAAAACTTTTAGTAAAATTTCATTTAAAAGTGGTATCGCATTGTACTCAACAACATCGTTTTAAAATAGCTTTTCTCAAAACATTTTCATATATAATTAAGAAAGGTTTTCGCATTCAGTTATAATATCAAATGAACCTTCAAGGTATCCAAGGATTTGAATATTCATGTCACAGGGTGACGAACGAATTATATCAAGTATCAAAGGAACATAGCAAGGTTCAATTTATCAAGGGGAGCATAGCAAGGTTCACAAATCAAGGGGAGCATAGCAAGGTTCACAAATCAAGGGGAGCATAGCAAGGTTTAAGGGAGTAAGATAGACAAGTGAGAGAGAGTTCATGAGAAACCTGTGAAAAGGTCAGAATATCTGTACCTTAGACCGCAAGTGAAAACACAACTAAAAACATAGAGACCGGAAGCAAACTCCATCTTCAGCGAATCTACACGAATTCATGTTTGTCTTATTAATAACTTATTTTAACTCGGATTGCTCATTTTAGTCGGCTTACCATTTTTAGTAACTTTCTAACTTTAGTAATTTCCCGTTTAGTAAGTTTTCTTGAATTAGCCAAATTAGTCATTTATTGTTAATGTTACCATTTAGTCTCGTTAAATTCGTTAAAATGAAAATATACATGAATTTGGGTTTATTATTATAATGTATGTCAATTTAGGGTCTTAATGTGCCTAATTAATAAAGTATGGTGTGATATATGAAAATGATGGAAAGTAGTGCTACAATATTATATGCTACATGTGCCTATACTAACCAAAAGTCAATTCGTTTTACACATACTGTCCATGATTTGATAATTCGAACTCATGACCAAAAGAAAAAGAAAAATGTGACATGCCTTACTACATCCCTACTGACATGCTACTCTTTTATATTACCATTCTTTCACGGTACCAAAAGCAACCAATTTACTCTTATTATATTTAGCTTCGAATAATAGGACAGAAAGAGAATTCATGCATGCAACCTTATTCTTCTACTCGACACCCTCATAGCAACTGTATGGGTTTTCGAAATATAATAACGAAACAAACCAGTCTTTCTTCTTTTCTTTTAGCTCGTTGGGATTGGATACCATTTATGTTTGGGTCGTGTAAAGTGGTCAAAAATAGATTCAGTCTCACCGTTTCTAAATGTCGACATGTAGGGTTTATTAAAGTGTTATTTTATGTGAAAAAGGTTGTGAGTTTTATGGGTTGCATACATGGTTGTTCTCAACAGTTTTATGACTCTATTCATGGTTGTAGTTCGACACAGAGAAGGCACGAAAGAACATGCTAGGCTTTCAGTTTGTTATTTTATGTGTTATCTTCATGATTTCATGCGACTCTTAAAACGTATTCATGTTGGTATGTTTACTGATTTGTATGGTCTCATGAGACCTTTCATACGATGATAACGAGGAAAAAAAAGGATGAAACAAAGTCGAACCCATACCCTCTTAGCGTGATCACAAGAGGGAACAAAAGAAGCAGAGGAATCCCACGACAAACTCAACCGAAGCAATCCTAATACTCCACGAATCTGCTGTAACACCGCGTCAAACTACCACCTCGAACCAAGAAAACAATGCACTCGATCTCTCCTTTGAACCAGAAACAGCCCACTCGTAATCACCAAGTAGGAGACACCAAAAGGACCTCATTTTCTTTGTTTTTGAACCGCACAGTAAGGAAGAAGAAAGCAGCAGCCGCCAATATTTGTTATAGGTTTTTAGGGTTTGCTTGATTAAAAGTCTTGTGTGCAGTGGTTATAACGAAATAATATGTGCATGTATACTATAAAGGAAAACGTGTGAGGGATTGAGTCAAAATAGGAAACATGCAAATATTATGGGATTCTAATTGACAAAACAAAATGTGGCATGATTTGGTTTAGGTAGAAATGTGTGATGGCTTCACATTTTTGGTAGATTGCTTAATTTGTGGGCCTAAATGATAATATAGAATTTTCTGTTACACATTACATTTAGGCGTGGGACATTTTAGATTAAATGTGTACTTTTTGTTTTATTTGTTCAACTATCAAAGTTAAATACTTAAGGTATAACCAGAATTAGATATCGTAATGTTTTACACGTCATTTTATGAATTTGAGATCAAGGGTATTCTGGGTATTTTACGTATTTAGAAATTTTGGGTTTTACAACTTCTTCCCCTCTAAAAGAAAATTTTCGTCCTCGAAATTTGAAGTCGCAAAGTTAGACGAAGTCGTAGCAAATCGCAAAAAGATCGTCATAAAACATTCTCATGCCCGGGGAGGTTCTTCCAAAAAGGATCTTCAAACCAAATAGTTTCTCATGACTCAATCAAAACAAGGTGGGTTCAAATTCCTCAGAAGGAGACAAATTAGGTTGATTCTGATCAAAAGGCCCATGCAACATAAAATGGATGATAGGTGAATCTTCTGGAAAGCTCATATGGAATACGAACAAAATTTCAAATCAAATTAACTGTATCAACAGTAGAGAGCTCTACAAAGAGCTTAAGATTTATAACTGAGGTCAACAGAATGCAAAACGAGAGTCCAAACTCATCCAGATATCTAATGAACGAAGGCAGAGTAAACGCATAGGTAGAATGAACCTAAAGTCTCACTAATCACGGATAATCCAACGGAGATCAAATTCTAAACTTCTTAGGTACTCCCTAAGATATCCTATGGCCACAATGAGTGCACGTTATATGGTGTAAGTATTATCACGTTGATCAGGCGTTATAATACTAGCACCACATAAATATGCCTTCATGATGATCATAATTTATCTCGAGTCATGAGCAAAACAACCTATCTTAATCCACCTAGTACTTCTACAGTCTCAGAGGTCAACAAAATCAAATGTCATAGTCAAGAGGGAAAACAAAACTACTCGCAAGAGTATCGGAATCCCAGATTGCCTAGCAGAAGTAAGGTACGCCGTCCACAAGCATCAGATCTTCCACAATTCGCCAAAATTCCCCAAAACAAAGCCATCATCGAACATACAAAAAAAATAAACACGGAACTGAAATGCTTCTAGGGAACTTAAATCATTAGAGGATCTTATTACTATATAACGAAGCTTAAGTGAGTCAACGGAAGTGAAAATTAGTCGTCAATAACTTCGGCCTTCACAGAATCAATTCTTCCGAACATAAAAGGTCTGTTTCAAAAATCCGTTCATTCAAAACATCCAATCTCTTCAAGTCCGGTTAATCTGTCTTCGTTTGTCCATCAATCTGGAAGTGAAACAAAATCGTGAACTTGTGTCTGGTTCATCAAGCCTCCTGCAGTTCTTCTTGGAATGTGATGGAGTAATGTGAATTTCTGGCACGATCTTTAAATCCCTTCATCATCCAGTCTGCTTCCGCTCTCAATTCCTCTTAGTACAACCAAGATGAATAGGGAAGTGAGACTGCACGTCTTCATCAGTTCCAGGTTCGCCATCTTGACTAGAATTTTTTCTTCTGCATCGCCAACACTTCTGCCTTGTAAGGAATGTCTTCACTCTTCAGGGTAGCCACCGCTGTTGTCTTGATGCATACGCAAAACCTTCTGTGCTGCAAGGGAGTATAACCGAGTCTCTTTCTGAAATGTCCCAAAATTTGTTTCGCCTGAAGGTATGGAAGCTAATTTCTATTTCAGCTTTTCCAAAACTCCATTCTCAATCAAACTAAGCTGTTTCTCTCTGTTCACGAAATTTATCAATGGTAACGCAAGTTGTAAACATCTTCCAGAATTCTTCTGCAAAGTTCAAAAGATTTCAGTTCTCCACTCTGTTATCGGTCTTGACCACTTGGTGATAGTTTCAAAACTTGCGGGATTTAAAGAGATATCCTCAATTAAGAACATCGTTGTCTCAACAAATATCAACCTCCTAGAATGCACAAATGATCGTCAAATTTCTAACAAAGTGCAAAAATGATTTTCATGCTCTTCCTCGTCTCCGAATGTACTATTAAGTCATACAATGACCATTTGCCCAAGTACTCACGAGAAAACATCATTTATCAAGTTCACAAAACAGTCAAAGCTTTAGCTAATACTATTAGCGTCGCTAGCCGTCATAGCAGTCGTTACGAATATAGAAGGCGATTCCAAGAATAACCTCAATTCATACTTCCATCTAAAGGAAACTTCGCGCTCTGAAATTGAACAGATACATAGTCGTTTCAGGGAGGAGAAATAATGGTTCCTAACAGCAATACGGTTCAGCTTCCAGTAATCAATACATATCCCCTGTCACCATCCTTCTTTATCGCAAACGAAACTGAAACACGCCCAGAAGATACACTTAAGCAAACTCACTTCCTGGTCTTCGGTTAATGCTCTTCCCGGTTGCTCAAATCAACTGGTATGATCCTGGAAACATCTGAAAGACATCTTTGCTTGGTGACTAGACAATCTCTCGGTATCATGTCAAATCCTACTTCACACTCCGGTGGAAAACTTGGTGGTTCAACCAGGAATCATATTCAGAAAACTCAGGGTGCCAAATAATTCTTAAGATAAGGTTCATTCATTGGTGTACGAAATGGGTTCTAGGAAAACTTCATAACCGCGAAAGTAACACACGAGTCTTTAGAGTTATAGTGATAGCCAAAAGTTTAACAATCGGTAATCATGGTAGGGAGTTCAAAATTGTTTCAAGCGCCAAAGGTGAGACATAGGAGGATAGTTGTCAATATTTTGAATGCTCAATCAGCCAATCCCTTATCAGAATAAAATCGAAGTTAACTATCCAAAGAAAGACAGATCAACATAGCAAATCTTATCGTTCAAAAGTGAGAGGGAAACATTCTTATAAGCGTGGTTAAACACCACAAGACTTCTCATAGGGACAGAGATGGGTAAGACGAAATCAAATAGCGTCGGAAGATTCATAGATGCTTATCAAAAGCAAGAGACAAATCACATAATGTATCAAGTACGTCATCGCCATGGAGATTCTCAGAATGCCCGAAGAGGCATCAAAATGATTAACAAAAGGATCAGAGGTCAGAGTCAGAATCTGAAGATAAGGATCAAATAGTGTCAGGCAATTACTATGTAATTCTTAATGCCTTCAAGATTTATTTAGGTTTCAAATCTTAGGTGGTGCAAAGCATAAGCTTTCAATCTCCAAAACTGATCTCAACAGGATTTAATCAAAAGCAAGGCACGAATCAGAGTGATGCGGAAGCAATGATACTTAAACAAATGCCTTATAGTCTACTCATTCCTCACTGGTCAAAACTTAAGTTCATATTAAGAAATCCTAAAGCAATTCCTCAAGGTGTTCTCCTATGTTCTTATAGTGGAAGCCTAATGGTCCAAAACTCACAGGTCTAGGTTTATGTATTACAAGTCATCAGCCTGGGCTCTGATACCATAAGTTGTAACACCCCAATCCGACAAGGGTAGAAGTGTCACATTATGGTGACATATCAAAGCAAACCCAAGCATACATCTACAGTAATACAAGAAATCTCAAAGGTTACAAAGGAAATACTGAAGTACAAAGTTACAAAAGAGAACAAAGGGATAAATACTAAATCTGAAAATGCCATTCCTTCTAGTCATCTCTATTTCAAAATAGCTATCAAAGTGTAGTCCTCTAAGTCCAACGGTACTCTCCACTCATAACTCAGCTTCTTACAAAAACCTGCTGCAGGAAAAGAAATGCGGCTGAGCTTAAAAAGCCCAGTGAACAGATATAGAGGTAACAAGCAGTAATAATGGAATAGTGGAGTAAGGGAAACAATGCAAGGTATAATAAGAGTTAGGGAAAAAGTAAAAGATTATAAGGTAAAGAAAACAGTAATCCACCACGAGCCCAAGTCAAGTCAAGTATCAAGCCAAGTATCAAGTCAAGTATCAAGTCAAGTATCAAGTAACCAAGTAGCCATGTATCCAGAGGGGTAACCTCGGGATACCAAGTATAATGTGAGGGGATACCTCAAAGGTTGGAGTAGCTAACTCCCAAGCTGTGAAAGACGTGTGTCGCACACACCATCAGTCACCAAGTATATAACAAGTAATATCATGATAAATCCATCGAAACAAGTAACAAATCTAGGATGCATCCATACGCCCCAGTAGGCCAAGTATTTCCTCTACGTAACAAGTCAAGTCAGGGACGGGATAGGTCATCACTCTCCTAACCTAGAGTCACGCCATCGGTGCATCAATGACAAGGACATGAAACCCTCATGCCTAGTATACAAGTGGTGGCTCGTAGTCTCAAACTGTGGATCAAGGGTCAAATCAAGTATCAAGTGTCCAAGTTCAAGTTTCATATCAAGTGGTTCAAGTCAAGTTTCCATTTCAAGTATATCATATCAAGGTTTATATCAAGGTTCAAGTCAAGGTTCAAATCAAGAATCATAGCATAGGGTTTATAGCAAAGGTTCAAATCAAAGTTCAAATAGATCATATCAAAGGTTCATAGTAAAGATTTAATTCAAAGGTTTCATATCAAACGCGTATTTAGAAGTAATCTTTCAATAAGTGACTTTCATAAAATGATATTTAGTAAAGTCCTTCATAAAGATAGTCTTTAAAAGTTGTTTTCATAAAACTTTTAGTAAAATTTCATTTAAAAGTGGTATCGCATCGTGCTCAACAACATCGTTTTAAAATAGCTTTTCTCAAAACATTTTCATATATAATTAAGAAAGGTTTTCGCATTCAGTTATAATATCAAATGAACCTTCAAGGTATCCAAGGATTTGAATATTCATGTCACAGGGTGACGAACGAATTATATCAAGTATCAAAGGAACATAGCAAGGTTTAATTTATCAAGGGGAGCATAGCAAGGTTCACAAATCAAGGGGAGCATAGCAAGGTTCACAAATCAAGGGGAGCATAGCAAGGTTCAAGGGAGTAAGATAGACAAGAGAGGGAGAGAGAGTTCATGAGAAACCTGTGAGAAGGTCAGAATATCTGTACCTTAGACCGCAAGTGAAAACACAACTAAAAACATAAAGACCGGAAGCAAACTTCATCTTCAGCGAATCTACACGAATTCATGTTTGTCTTATTAATAAATTATTTTAACTCGGATTGCTCATTTTAGTCGGCTTACCATTTTTAGTAACTTTCTAACTTTAGTAATTTCCCGTTTAGTAAGTTTTCTTGAATTAGCCAAATTAGTCATTTATCGTTAATGTTACCATTTAGTCCCGTTAAATTCGTTAAAATGACAATATACATGAATTTGGGTTTATTATTATAGTGTATGTCAATTTAGGGTCTTAATGTGCCTAATTAATAAAGTATGGTGTGATATATGAAATGATGGAAAGTAGGCTACAATATTATATGCTACATGTGCCTATACTAACCAAAAGTCAATTCGTTTTACACATACTGTCCATGATTTGATAATTCAAACTCATGACCAATAGAAAAAGAAAAATGTGACATGCCTTACTACATCCCTACTGACATGCTACTCTTTTATATTACCATTCTTTCACGGTACCAAAAGCAACCAATTTACTCTTATTATATTTAGCTTCGAATAATAGGACAGAAAGAGAATTCATGCATGCAACCTTATTCTTCTACTCGACACCCTCATAGCAACTGTATGGGTTTTCGAAATATAATAACGAAACAAACCAGTCTTTCTTCTTTTCTTTTAGCTCGTTGGGATTGGATACCATTTATGTTTGGTTCGTGTAAAGTGGTCAAAAACAGATTCAGTCTCACCGTTTCTAAATGTCGACATGTAGGGCTTATTAAAGTGTTATTTTATGTGAAAAAGGTTGTGAGTTTTATGGGTTGCATACATGGTTGTTCTCAACAGTTTTATGACTCTATTCATGGTTGTAGTTCGACACAGAGAAGGCACGAAAGAACATGCTAGGCTTTCAGTTTGTTATTTTATGTGTTATCTTCATGATTTCATGCGACTCTTAAAACGTATTCATGTTGGTATGTTTACTGATTTGTATGGTCTCATGAGACCTTTTATACGATGATAATGAGGAAAAAAAAAGGATGAAACAAAGTCGAACCCAAACCCTCTTAGCGTGATCACAAGAGGGAACAAAAGAAGCAGAGGAATCCCACGAAAAACTCAACCGAAGCAATCCTAATACTCCACGAATCTGCTGTAACACCGCGTCAAACTACCACCTCGAACCAAGAAAACAATGCACTCGATCTCTCCTTTGAACCAGAAACAGCCCACTCGTAATCACCAAGTAGGAGACACCGAAAGGACCTCCTTTGCTTTATTTTTGAACCGCACAGTAAGGAAGATGAAAGCAGCAGCCGCCAATATTTGTTATAGGTTTTTAGGGTTTGCTAGATTAAAAGTCTTGTGTGCAGTGGTTATAACGAAATAATATGTGCATGTATACTATAAAGGAAAACGTGTGAGGGATTGAGTCAAAATAGGAAACATGCAAATATTATGGGATTCTAATTGACAAAACAAAATGTGGCATGATTTGGTTTAGGTAGAAACGTGTGATGGCTTCACATTTTTGGTAGATTGCTTAATTTTTGGGCCTAAATGATAATATAGAATTTTCTGTTACACATTACATTTAGGCGTGGGACATTTTAGATTAAATGTGTACTTTTTGTTTTATTTGTTCAACTATCTAAGTTAAATACTTAAGGTATAACCGGAATTAGATATCGTAATGTTTTACACGTCATTTTATGAATTTGAGATCAAGGGTATTCTGGGTATTTTACGTATTCAAAATTTTTGGGTTTTACACAAAACCCGATATTGTAGCCTAAAATCCGAACTTGTACTACCAGATAGCCGGATCCCTTGGATTACACTGGCCGGATACCTTTGGGAAGGGATCCGCCGGATCTGGGTGAACAGTGCTCATAATTACCTATAAATAGTGAGCCATTTCTCTCTTTTTTCTCACCCCACTTAGATATATCTTCTCTCTACATTCTAAGTTCTCTAACCTTAGATCTAAAAATCATTCTTGTAACTCTCTTTCTCTTGTGTTCTCTAGGTTCTTATTATAAGACGAGGTCACACTTTCTTGCATACGAGCCATCCTTCTTCTCAAGTTGCTTGGACTTCTCATCACCTCAAGACCACTGAGTTGTTTCTTGTTGTTGATACTTCTTCTTGTATTCTCAAAGTTGTTGTGTTAGTTGTATTGTTTTGTTGGTTTGGTCCGCTGTGCTAAGGACTCGGTATTTAGCTTTGTACCGGAAAAAGTGTAAGTGACGTTGTGAAGGTTTCTCCACCGGTTGAAGGAGCTTGTTGACATAGTGTTTACGAACTCTCGAGTAGGTGACTTGGGGAGTGGAGCAGGGCAAGGAAGGTGTCCTTGTAGCCAAACCAATATAAACAATTGTGTCACACTTCTATCCTTTATCTCTTTACTTTCACGTATTTATTTCTTTACTAGTATCTTGTATTATCTATATCTCAACATCCAAAGGTTTCACATGCTATTAATCTAAAAGTTTTTATAAACTAAATTTAAATCGGTAAAAAGTATTCAACCACCCTTCTAGTTTTCTGCAATTGGCAACAAGAGCAGGTTTTATAAAAAGTTTTTAAGCAAATTGTATTTTAAAACTTTTTCGATCAAATGGATTTTGAAAACTAAAAGGAAGGGCAATCTATGCAAAGACCACCACTTTTTAAAGCTAATGGTTTCATATATTGGAAAAATAGATTTGAAACGTATGTGATGTCTAAAGATATTGATCTTTGGAATATTATTGTTGATGGGGATTATGTGCCGGCATTTGAGAATATCTCTACTGACAAAAATGAGGTTGGGTCCTCAGTTTTAAAAGATGAACAAAAGAAAATGATTTCTAAAAATAATGAGGTAAAAATGGTTTTATACAACGCCTTACGCAAAAAGGAATATGAAAGAATTTTTATGCATAAAACCGCGCAAGACATTTGGGATTGCTTAGTAATTACTCTTCAAGCAAAATAATAGAATTGATTTATTTGTTCAACAATATGAGCAATACTCAATATCGGATGATGAAAGTATTGATAATGCATTTAGTAGGTTTAATACTACTATTACTTCACTAATAGCACTTGACAAATCTTTTTCCAAGCGTGATCATGTCAGGAAATTCTTAAGGGCACTTCCGGCTAAATGGAGACCGAAGGTAACGACGATCGAAGAATCAAAGGACTTAACAATCCTTTCTCTCGACGAACTAATTGGGAATCTCAAAGTATATGAGGTAGTATTGGCTAAAGACTCCGAGGCCTCAAAAGAAAAGAAGGAGAAATACAAGTCATTAGCTCTAAAAGCTAAAAAGGAGTCTAGTGATGAAGACACTTCGTCCTCGGATAGCGATGATGAAGAATATGGCATGGCCGTAAGGGACTTCAAGAAGTTCTTTAGAAGAAGAGGAAGATTCGTAAAAAAACCTTACGATGACAAGAAAGGCTTCCAAAAATTAAAGGAAGAAAAGAAAGTTAAAGATGACCGAAAGTGTTGTAGATGCGGTGATCCAAGTCACTTTATAAGTGATTGTCCCAAACAATCTAATGGTGAGTAAAAGGCGTTCGTTAGCTGCTCTTGGTATCCTAGTGAAGAGGAGAAAGAAGAGATTTGTCTCATGGCCAAACATTCCAGTGAGGTACATTTCGATTCTCTCTATTATAGTAGCTCATCTTTAGATGATGAATCTCTAAGCTTAGAATATAATAAACTTTGCAAAATTAGCCTTTAAGTCATTAACAAAAACAAACTTCTAAAAAGTAAAATTGAACTCTTAGAAAAAGTTTTTGAGCTTAAAGAAAAATTAAAAAGACTTGAAAAAGGGAAAGAAGCAAGTGTAGAATGTAAACTTTGTGTAAATTTTCAAACGATAATTGATCACCAAGACTCTAAAATTGCTAGAGTTACTACACAATGCTTAGAAGATATAACAAATACACAACAAGTCAAAAACAATGAAAATGGAGTAGGATTTACAGATTGTATGCCTTTGACCAACGAAGAAAATTCAACAAAATTTATTAAGTCCACTGATCCATCTGTTTCTGAGGTGACGGATCTGGCGGATCCCTCAAAAAGGGATCCGGCTAGCCTTAATCAAAGGATCCGGCCATCTGGTACAGAAAAATCTAAAATTGGCTTGTCCAAATCATCTAGAAAAGAGTTTGTAGTTGTAACTAAAAAGAAAACGCCTAATGTTCCTAATAGAAATGTTAATGTACCACATCACAATAAAGGAATTTTGAGAAAACCAAATGTTCGACCAACAACACCATTTAGGAGACCAAACGCACCTTATCCTAAAAGTAACTTTAATCAAATAGGATGGAACAATGGTTTCCAAACACCAAATTTTGGACCTTGGAACTATCTTCCCTTTGGGAACCAAGTGAATGGTTTGTTTAACACTAATGGACCCATAAGATATTGGGGACCAAACGCTTTCTTTGTGCTTATAGGTCTGTCTAAAGGTTGATCTAGAACCAAACGAATGGATTAAAGACAGCGGATGCACAAGGCACATGACGGGTAATAAAAGCCTATTTTCATCTTACAAGGCTTGCGATGGAGGTAACGTAGTTTTTGGTAATGGGAAAAGTAAGATCATCGGCAAAGGTACGATCTCACATAACTTTTTAACCATCAATAATGTGTGTCACGTAGATAACCTAGGTTTTAACTTATTAAGTATTAGTCAAATAGTTGATAAATAGTGTGATATCCTATTTAGTGAGTTCGGTAGCAAAATATTAAAAGACGGAATAACCATAGGAAAAGGGGTTAGGAAAAACGGTCTTTTTGTAATAAAAATCAGAAACTCTAAAGATAAACTTTGTCTACCTTCAATAGATGATGACATAATAGAAAGTCAAATTCATGAAAATCAAAGTAGTGAAATAAAAGACAAGGAAGATGAACTATTAGATAAAGAAATAGTTAACGTTACAAAGTCTAAAGATCACTCGCTAGAAATAGTTATAGGAAAATTAAATGAAAGATCATTACGGTCTCAAGCTCAAAATCAAAGTAACTTATTTTGTTTTGTCTCCTCAATAGAACCCAAAAACGTAAATGAAGCTATTAAAGACGAAAGTTGGGTAATTGCTATGCAAGAAGAATTAAATCAATTTGTCTTAAATGATGTTTGGAAACTAGTTCCACCACTTAAAAATCAAACCATAATTGGTACAAAATGGGTTTTCAAAAATAAACTAGATGAAAATGGGATAGAATCCCACAACAAAGCTAGACTTGTTGCACAAGGTTATAATAAACAAGAAGGAATAGATTTTGATGAGACCTATGCTCCCGTAGCTAGATTAGAATCTATAAGAATCCTTCTAGCTTATGTTTGTGCTAAAAATATCAAGCTTTATCAAATAGATGTGAAAAGTGCTTCTCTAAACAGGTTCGTAAATGAAGAAGTGTACGTAGCTCAACCTCCCAGTTTCGTGGAGTTTGAAAAACCAGAATATGTATAAAAACTCAAGAAAGCTCTCTACGGTCTTAAACAAACCCGTAAAGCTTGGTATGATAGACATAAAACCTTTCTTATAGATAATAAATATACAATGGGGCTAGTAGATAATACATTGATTACAAAGAAAAACCAGTCACATATTATCATTGTTCAAATCTACGTAGACGATATTATATTCGGATCTACTTGTCAAGAAATGTGTGACGATTTTTCTAAAATCATGCACGACGAGTTTTTAATGAGTATGATGGGAGAATTAAATTTCTTTCTTGGTCTACAAATAAAACAATTAGAAGATGGTATCTTCTTTAATCATTCTAAATATATTAAAGAAATAAAAATGAAATTTGGATTAGAAGTTGCAAAACCAATGAAAACACCAATGTCATCCGACACTAAACTTACCAAAGATGAGGATGGTGAATCCGTTGACGATGCCAAGTACCGTGGTATGATAGGTAGTCTACTATATCTTACGGCTAGTCGGCCGGATATTATGTTTAGTGTATGTATGTGTGCTCGCTTTCAAGAAAATCCTAAATCTTCACATCTCGAAGCGGTCAAAAGAATTTTTAGGTATATAAAGGGTACAACTTAATTGGTGTTATGGTATCCAAAAAGTACGGGGTCGAAACTACTGTATATGCAGATTCTGACCATGCAGGTGATTATGTTGACCGCAAAAGCACAAGTGGAGTTTGTACATTCATGGGATGTTGTTTAACATCATGGTTTTCAAAGAAAAAAACAGCGGTTGCTATTTCTACCATCGAAGCAGAATATGTGTTAGCAGGGAAAGCATGCCAACAAGCACTATGGATGAAACAAGCTCTTGTCAACTACGATGTTAATGTAAATAACATTGTTATCCTCTGCGACAACAAAGGCCCCATCGACCTTATCAAGAATCCTGTTTGGCATTCCCGCACCAAACACATTGAAATACGCCATCATTTTCTTAGAGATCATGTCCAGAAAGGAAACATTGCCATAGAAAAAGTCTCTTTCGAAGACAACATTGCCGACATTCTCACTAAACCATTGAAACATGAACCTATCAACTTACTTCGATTAGGCCTCGGCCTTATGGAACAAACGCCTTAATCTATCTCATAACTTCGCTTTCTACAAGGTATGTATTTCTAATCTTCCCTTCTGAGTCTAGGATCTCTATTTCTTCCACAAACTATAAACATTCAAACTAATGAGGTTTACGCTTACACATACATATATCTATAACATATATATAACTGGAGGTGTATGACGTCATCAATGACATGGAAGTCCACCTAATCATGGATTATTGCCAAGTCATCACATGTAAAGCCACATAAGCATTCTTTTGCTTTGGTAAATCCGAATTTAATTTGTACAAAAATGTTCAGCAATGGGATTCGAACTTGGGTATCTACTAACATTAACAAATGTCTCAACCACTAGAGCAACACAACATTTGTTTTATAGTTTGCAAATCAAAAATGATAAAGCTATGCAATGTCAATCTTAATTCCTACAACTTAATTGACCCTAATCACACATATACGGGGGAAAACATACCAGTTCATTCATATTATACTTTTCTCAAAACCCTAATATCCTTTTTTCCTCACAATCTCCTCTAATGATTGGTTTACGGAGTTTTCTTCATCACAGGTTTGCAAGAAAACATTGATGTTCAAGGTTTTTTTTTTCTCAATTTTTAAATGGCTATTTTTTTAGTTAATTTTTGGATTGCAATCACGTTCTCACTTTGTGCTACATGATGATGAATCATATCACCAGCAACTCCAAACCTTCCGAGCTTGAATCAAGGTCAGTATCTACTTTTCTATTGATTATTCTTCAATTCTACTAGAACCATCATTCACTCTTCCTATGATCTCGATAACGTCATATGAGCCTTCATATGGAAACTTTTTATACAAGGAGTGCATGATACGACAATGGTGGGAACGACAACACACAACAACAGGTAATACATGTTCTTTGATTTCAATGATGTTTGTGTTTAATATTGTTTAGGTAATACATGTCCATGCAACGCCTGTTCGTTCTGCATTCGTAAAAAAAAAGGTAAATCACACAAAACCCTAAGCTTTTGTAAGCTGCTGACACATGTGTTTATAAAAAAACTACCATTAGGTACTTACTAATCACACGAACGTTTTATGATCAGGGAGAGTTTTATATGATTGTTGTTTAGCATCTTTTAAATGTACATGATAAAAGATTTTTTAAAATTATAGTTTGCTTTATTGGTTTCTAAACTCATCAACTGATATGGGTGAGCGTAACCATTCATAGATCGATCACATTTAATTTACCTAATTCTCACTAGGTGTTAATACATAATATAACAGATGATGGGGTGGATTATTTTTTGGGAGTGGTAATCATGCAAATCTCATTTAAATTTTTTCATAATTCTTTTGTTGTAATAAACCAAATTCATTCATATTGAATTTGTTCATCGTGTTCCAGGCTATATTCTCTTATTTGCAGAGTCTGATGTGTAGTTCAATATATCGACTTGTATACGCAGCTCTTGAGATTTGTGAATTGTAATATTAGCTAAAATATCATAGCTTTCTTTGAACACATGAGTTCGGTAACTCATAATCTGTTATTGTTAACAGGTGTCAAATAATGGGTGGGCTGAAGGTGAATGCGAAGGGAAAACAAGTTGGTCCTTTTATGCAAAAGATGAAACTTCTGTTGTAAAGAGTGCAGTGGATGGAGCGATAGGTCTGAAGAAGGCATAGGAGCTACTAAAGAGTATAGAAAAACATGAGAATGAGTATCAGTTAAATGCTAGTCTCTCAATTATTGTTTATATACTATGAGTAGATTTTAGTTGCTTTTAACACATAGATAATAGACTCATCTTCCATTTATGTAGCAATAAGCATACTAAGATTTGTAAATATTAACTGCTGATATGACAAAAATGGTTCCATCTAAAAAGGCAGGAACAAAGGACCTAACGCAACCATGGCATGACTTACACTGCAAGATAGATGGTCAATTTGAATTCTTTCTTTTTACATGCATGACTAATGATGAACTCAAATAAGTACATTTTATTATCATCATTTATCCTATTTATTTGACTTGTTTTATTATATTATCTATGAGAATCGATACATTAATGTTTACTTTAGTAATTCTCAGGTAAAAACAAGCATTATGTGAAACTTGGCGATTTTGGACTAATTATGGAGCAAAACAAGCAAGATGTCAAAAGCCTACTGAAATCCAGAAGATCAAGCTCGTTCTACTCCAGATACGCCGCAATATACTTCTAACATACGGCGTATCACTATCAAGATTTCACAAGTTACAATCCAAGACAGCTAAAGTACATGCGCCGCATACAAAGATCAAGATACGCCGCATCTGAAGACGGTGTACGAATATTCCAGAATATATTAATCTTGGACCCCACGCGAAGTTAAGTCAATGCGCCGCATCTATCAACTCAATGCGCCGCATCGATCCCTCAGACAGAAACTATAAATACCCCAAGGTCAGACGAATTTAAGAGACTTTTTTGCATAACCCTAGAGCCGAATTCAGACGACCAAGCAGCACAAGACACACCTAAACGAAGATACAAGAGCTGTAAGAAGGTCCTGCATGTATTCAATTCATTAAGTAGTTTTGTTTTATTGTATTAGTACACTTTAATTCATCAGGATTGATGGGCTTGTGTCATGTGACTACGGAAGATCATGCACTCCCCTTAATATTGCTTTCCCATTAATTAAAGTTTATATGTTGATGTCTTTGGTGACTTTTATTAGTGCATTGATAACCTCTGTGTCTAGCTGAGTCTTGCTTGGGTCGCTATGCCCCTTCCTCGCCTATTTAAGAGACGCTTAAATAAATAGGATAGACATAAGTAATCATTAAGGGTTTACTCGCCGATAAGATTAGAGCCAACGAGAAAGGTTTAATTATATACACTTCATATAAAACTAGCAATAAAACAAGTGACAAGCTACTTAATTATCAGGACAGGTCTTCTTATTGTCTCGAGTATCTATCTGTGTACATGTGTACTAATCGCTGATTCGTGCTCATTAGTTTAGTTTACTATTTAATCATAACCAAACCGTGCCAGTCTCTCAGGCTGAAACCCCCTTGCGTTAGATTAGGTTGTATAGCTAACTTAGGATATTAAAATACTGATTAGAATAACTAGATAATACGTTCCACTCTTAGTGATCGACACTCTACTTACCATTATATTCATACTGACCGGGTACACTGCTCGTTAAGTGTGTGTGTTATTGATAAGTCAGCTAAATATAAATTTAAAACTTGAGTAGGCATTAATACTGCTAAACCGCAACGACACGCATGCGCACCAACTAACGAATGATTTAGTTACCTTTAGCAGTCCTTAATCTTATCTGATATGTTAGTGTTATATTTTTTCCTTTGATTTACCATTTTTGTTTTATTAGGATGGTTGGGAAAACGACGAAACAGTTGAGGCAGCTGTTCGTGAAGCATGGAACAAAGGTATCACTTAAGCAATAAGATCTCAGTAAGAATAGACATTCAATTTAGTTATTGACCAATTACGGTGTTCGGGACACGTATTTTCCGGTGAGGAAAGGTTCTCAGGTGACACTATATCAGGATGCTCACATCAGACCTGAATCTAATATGCCAAAAATCGAACTGGATGATGGTAAGGTTTTTGAGCATATTTCTTGTTGGGAGGATATATGTCATGCTGTATCATCAGCTGATAAAATGATATATATTGTGGGTTGGTCTATTTTTCATAGAGTTAAACTAATTATAGAGCCTACTCGACCCTTGCCCCGAGGCGGGGACTTAACACTTGGTGAATTGTTAAAGCAAAAATCCAAAGAAGGGGTTAGTGTTTTTTGTTGGTCTGGGATGATAAAACTTACCACAACAACCTCTTTTTTAAAACGATGAGATAGCAAAATTTCAAATTTATTTGCGATAATTAAGCAATGATGATTGTTATTTGTGGTGATCAAAATTGATGCAGGTTGGATTAATGAATACTCATGATGAAGAGACCCAAGTTTTTCAAGCATTCACGGTGGTATGTGTGCTTGCACCACATTATGTAAATTACACTAAACAAGGTCATTATAAAAAATAGGTAATTATTAAGATGTGTTTAATCATAAACTACTCTGCTTTATAGAGTATTTTATCATTTTAAGCACATTTTTTAATTCCATGTTTCGGTTCGTTAAGGGTGCTTTTTCACACCATCAGTAATGTTTAATTGTGGATACGCGGGCATATGGTAATAATAGAAAAATTACTGTTTTTATAGGTGGTCTTGATCTCAATGACGGTCGATATGATACACCTGAGCATAGGTTATTTCACGATCTTGAAACGGTATTTGAGAACGACATTCACCAACCTGCATTTCTTGTGAGTGGCTATATAAACTCATCTTCCATTTGTGTAGCAATAAGCATAATAAGACTTGTAAATATTAACTGCTGATATGTCAATTGTTGAAGTTTTGAAACAAGTGGTTTCAACATATTGATTATTCATTTTATGTTTGATAGGAACTCGACATAGAGATGAAATGGATAAATAAGTAGTGGTATTACGGTTGAGTTTTGTTAGGATAAAGATGGTTCACAATCAACATATACAGATTTAACCGTGCAATTCAACTATCTCTACGTCGATATAATTCAACATGGATCTGTTAATAGCACAAAGATAATTTGTCAAATCAAGGCATACACTTGGTTATTGTTTGAAAAATGATAATGGCTATTTTTTATTATGTTAACTAAATAACTTCCGATTACTTTCTACCTCCCCATACCTCGCCATGGCGGGATTGGGTATGTTGTTGTTGTTGTTGCTATTTTTTATTATTGCAAACTTGATATATGAATTGTATTAATAGAATGTGATAAAGTGGTTGGATGTACAAATTTAGATGATACAGTGGTGAACCAATGTTTTCCAATTCATGGTGGGTTAGTGGAGCTTGAGGTTGCAGTTTACTCGAATTCATAGACAAATAACTAAGTAACTTTCGATTACTTTGATCAAATTATGTTTAACAATTTTCTTATTTCTTACTCCGCTTCCCCAAATAATCAATATAATATTTTGCTATTAGGTCATATTTATCAATGATGTACATGCACTATTCTTGAAAGTTCAGAATGTTTTTCAGTAAGTTTATTGTAGATTTACGATTGCAGTTTACATGGGAAAGATTGGGAGTTTCTACTGCCGTTAAAGGATGGTGAGTTTTTTTAATCTCTTTCTGAAGTTGCTCATGAACCTGTTACATATGCAATGTATAAACAACTGTTGTGTTCGTGCTTTTAATACATTAACTAAACGATTTTTAAGGTTCCAAGTTTCTAAACCATGCTTAACTATGGGTTATGTTATATTTAATATTTAATTTCCATAAAAGTAATTGAGACACATCAAATTTATTTTGATATGCAAACAAGTTTAGGTTTTAACATAAATCTTTAATCCTGTTAAAGTGTGAATCAAATAAGATTGCAATAGAAAAACAATGCTAGAATAGAAACGGGAGAACATGATAACTTTGTATTCCAACAAGTTGAACTGTTTGACTCGAAACACATATTGCATTTCAAGTTGCAAAAGATTACACTAACAAATAATCTCCTTGAACAACACAAGTCTTCCAACAGGTTATATTCCAATATCAATTGCATTCAGAAGTCGGTGCATAATGCATTTACAGAATATTCCATTTACAATATATTTTTTCCCAATACAGATGTCAATCTTCACTGTTAAACTTCATTGCCATTATTGGTTAAGTTGTGACTTATTATGATTAAATAGTCAGCCGAGTGCTTAGCGATAAAGAGAATTAATGCACATCAAGACGAGGCAATTGTTTAGTACAAATTCATTGTCAATATTAGTCTACTATCCATACCTCTTAACACTATAAATCCTTAATCATGCAAGACAATTACTCAAAAAATGACTTTACCATCATTTTGTTGGATCAAAGGGATTAACCACCATATCTCGTGCATGTTTCTCCTTCCTTAACCTGATGTAGACACCATGTTATCCCCACCCTACCATGGCTTTACTATGAGTATAAAGCTCATGGTTTGAGATTGTTGTTGCAGTAGTTAAACTCACTCATAGTAAACTTAGTAACCTTCCCTAACGTTGCTGATACCGTATTAGCAAATGGCATGTTCAGCCACTATGATCGGGCATAAGAGATTATGTAAATTTAGAAAAGCTTGTGGGCTTGTGGCTTATTTAGCTTATTAGCATGTGGCTTATTAGATAATGAGAATTGCATTGGTCCATTTCTAACTGATATTGAACCAAAATTTAATACTGAAGGTATTCAAGTCAAAACAGTCAAACAAGTCAAGATGGGTCCAAAAGAAGGAAAAAAAATAGGGAACACAGTTCACCAATGAGAGGCTGGCATCTTAAGACTTGGGACGGCGTTGGTACCCAACATACGGAATTTGAAAGTAAATTGCCCAAACCAATTGTATTGAAGCATGGGCGGAAGGTTAGTCCTGACACACCACTAGAAAAGAACAGCTTTGACCCGAGAAAAAGAACTCAGGGATCAAATTCCTTGAAACATCAGTTACTACTCTTGATTATTACTATTTTTTATGTAATCTATCCCTCATTCAAACTTTTTTATGTAATCTCTCCCTCATTCAAACTGACGTAATGAAGATTCTGTGCCAAAATGGGCAGGTTTTTACAATGGGTTAAAACGTGTTTGCTCCAACCTCTTTTTACTCTTCATTGGTTTATACCTTTATTCATTCTCTATCTTTTGGGTCACATATTATGAGATGGTATTTTAAAAGTTGCTGAAAAGAAATGTGATGATCGTTTTATATGTGCATCATTGAAAATTCCAAAAATTCTTGCCGTACTCCTACATCTACTCACATGTCCAATAAGCATGAGTTTCCTAAGCTTCCTATGTTAGGTAAATATTAAGTTTCTCGAAACTAAACTTTGGTTTTTACTTTTTGTTGTGTGTGTCTGTAGATGGTGAAGATTGAATACCAAAAATATCACATGTTGAATCACGAACAGGAGGCCATAATGTTAATGACCACCAACATGAACGTTCTTATAGAAGAAGCAATAGTGGGCAGCATTCACGTGGAGATGGTGGTAAGCGGGATCAAGATCATGGTAATAATGAATGGAACTAGCACAGCAGAAGTTTTAACGGCAGAGACACCAATGTGAACCCTCAGAGAGGTTACACTAGGGGGTATGTTAGGCCCACTATACATGCTCCCGCTCTATTTATAAGTCAGCCAATGCCTCTGCCAGTGCGGCCTTTTGGCAACTATATGATTTATCCTGGTGAGGTTATTAGCTTTCCGATGCTATGTGATTTCTGCCAGTTGGTATAACAGTTTATTCATCTTGCAGAACTTCCATCACCAGTGTTCTATGTTCAAGGTCCACCACCTCCACAAGAGGCCCTCAGAGCTATGCCTGATGTTATACATTGACTAGGAAAAGGAAGTATGTCGTTATCCTACTTATTCTATTTTTCTGGTCTCACAACATTTAAGTGATCCAAAATTTGCATACATATGCTATTGTACACTAGCAGGGTGAATTTTTCGATGAATCATGTATTTTACTCCTTAACTAAGAAATTTATTTCATCTTGTTGGGTCTTTTTTAAAGCGATTCGTATAACATGAGCCTGTTTGGCCTATGCCTGTTCGGAGCCTCCGGTGGCTATTTGACTAAGGCTGGAAAGAGGTGATTGCTATATGAAACTGAAACCTTCTTTCTTTGATTCTTTGATTGGAATACGGATGAAATCCCATTATGTTGGCGCTCATTTTTCCTTCGATCACTAATATCTTATAATTTATTTACAGAAATCTAAAAGTTTTTTTGTACAACCCTTTCTTTCAACATGTACACTTTTCAACCATTTTTTATCACTCTTCTTTCGCTATAGTAAACTATGCCAACGATAATTATAAGTCATGCCCGCCCTTCAAGGCGGGCTTATATGCCCGGTTGGGCTTATAAGTCATGCCCACCCATTGGGTGGGCCATGAAAACTGGTGTGTGTGTCTATATATATATATATATATATATATATATATATATATATATATATATATATATATACACACAATTTTTTTTCACATCAAACTTTCTACAAATCAAGTTCCTCAAAAACAACACCTCATTCAAATTTTAAATTAAAAACTTCTCACGTTTAGGACATTCACATTTTTCTTTCCATAGTTAATAGAACATAAAAACCTTTTATCATGCATCATATCATATATCTCTTGAATGCTAAAGGGAATACATAACCAATATGTATTTTCAGGTATATTCAAATGTAGATACATTGAACTAAGGAGTCTTTGGGTTATCTCATATATATACGTACATCAATATCTTCTTCTCTCCTCTAGAGTCGAGATAATCGCAGCTCCACATAGTTTACATATAGGCACACACTAGTCCTAATATGTTTTCTACGCAAAATCTGTAAACTGTATGCATCAGATACCCGGATCTCTGCATTTACGCAGGCCGGATCCCTTTTGGGAAGGATCCGTGGGATCCGGTTGCACAAAAGATAGTTTTTGCCAATTATTTAACAAAATATACTTCAATTCTCTTCTCTTTTCTATTTTTTACTCAATGTTTACGGAGTTTAAGTCTTAGTAGTTAAGTTCTCATGATTACTTGCATTCAATTCATATCTAATCATTAGATTTTGGATTATTTTGTGGTTTTGGCATTGATTACAATGCATCATATCTATCTATAAATGATGTGACCGGATCTAAACACACTCCTTGTCTTAGAGATACTTTGAGTAATACTAACTAGCACGCGGAATTTACTAGTTAATACTTAGAAGATGTTGTATATAAGGTGTATGAATGAAACAATGATTGAATATGTATCAACAATGAAGACAATTGTTTAACCAAAACGATTCAATATTATTTATGAATAATACGAGTGATCTCCTATCACTAGGGTTTACAACCTTGAATCTATTCGTACTTCTGTGTATTTAAAACCTAACCTAGGATATCCTTTTATAGAACAAGGATTCTTGTACAAGATAACTATAACTCTAATTACATAAGATATTCACTAAATCTTTTCTATAATTATCCTCTTACACGTAATCATCATATAAGCCGTACAAAGTGTTTGTACTGACAGTTAGTACTGCTTGTGTTATCTTCCACCAGTTGAAACTACAAGCCTGGCAGTACTAACTGTTGGTTTAATTCCCAACAATCCTTCCCTAAACTTATGATTTCTCTCCAAATCACTAAGTTTCTTGGAATTAAACTTTAACACTGATGATGGGGGGATTCTTCCAAACACTTCATCTTCTATTCTTCCTCATTCTTTCATACTGATCAAATATCCTTTGTATCAAGTCTTTAACCACCTCTGAGTGTTCTTCACATCTGAGTTTCAAAGAAATCATCACAGCTAACACTTCATAACTCAAAGGATATTCCAATTTAGCTAACATGAATATGTCTACTCCACTCTGCGTTGACAAATGTTGCACATTGCTTGAACTATGGAACTCCCATGATGTAGTCAGATCATAATAAGGAAAATTCCAATATGCATCAGAAGGATATGGCTCATATAGTCTTTTGAATTCAACCCATAGTTCTTGCTCTTTTACATCTGTCTTCTTCTTTGTCTTGAGCTTTTTTTTTTGTACTAACTTCCACAGAGTATCCAAATCTTCTCTATCATAAATCCTTAGCAAATTTCCAAAATTCTTGAACACTGTTGTCTCTCCACCAACTCTTGTAATCTTCCAAGCTTTTCCAAATTTATCCCTGTAGATATCCCAATCCATTATTGGATGTCTTGATTGAATTGGGTCAACATGAAGAATTTCTGGAACTGTGACTATCATCTTACTCATCTGATCTTGTGATAATTCCACTTTCTCTCCTTGAACTTCTTCTTTCTCAGTTTGTCTTGTCTCAGCAGCCTTGAGTCTTTTTGAAGGTCTTCCTTCTAAGTCCATAGAAAATTTGATATGAGCTCTTCTATATGCCTTGTAGTACAAATATTCTATCTCTTCATTAGGTTTTCCCTTTAACTGATATGCCTTCCAACCTGCTTGATTTCTCAAATACATCTTCATCCCAGCAATGATCTGTGCCTTGGTTGGTTGTCTTTTTCTCTTCTGACAAGATCTAATACTCTCCATGATGTCATCCATAGCCACTTCTTGATTCCTAAAGTAAATGAAATCTGTAAGTATTGCTGATCTTGCTTGAATACTTAGACTCTCATCTGCAATTAATTCTAAGGCTCTTTGTCTCACAACTGGATCGGTATTAATCTGATATTGTATCTCTTCTTCAAGTGATTCTTGTGCAATCATATCATCAGAAGCCATTCTCTTTTTTTGTAATTCTTTCATCTTCCATAAACTTAGCTACTTCTTCTTCATGAAATTTTCTTGCTACTTCTTCATCAAAATCTATCTGCATCTGAGTTATGGGCTTGATCTTCTTAGGTTGTGGCTCATATTCAACCATAATAGCCTTTCCCTTATCTTTAGCAGTTTGTACTGCTCCCTCACCAGTTTGTATAGCTTCCACTGCTTCAGCAGTACCTTGTTGTTGATTTTGATCTTCAATACCACTTTCACCCATATCAACATCACCACCAGCAGTACCTTGTTGTTCATCCATATTACCACCACTACCTTCTTCAAAGTCTAAATTCCTCCCCTGATTGTCTGACCCTGATTTCTTTTCCTTATCTTTCCCTGATTTCCCTGTTTTCCTTCCCTGTTTGGGAGAATCATCACCATTATCTGAACTATCATCTGAATCATCATCTGAACTTGAAGATAGCACCACCTTTTTACCCTTGGACTTCTTTACCTGAGCTTCCAACTACTTTACTCTTAAGGTGAGTTTGGTGTAGACTTTGGCAAAGTTCCTTTTGTGACTAGAAAGATCTTCCTCCAGCGATGCCACCTTGTTTGACAAATTTGTACAAAAGACCATCAATTCCTTTAGTGTAGAACTGCCCTCATCACTTCTAGCTGTGTTACCTGCTAGGAGAGGTGAATCAAGGGGCATAGATTCAGTTTCTACCCTAGTTGAACTAGGATGTACTCCTGAAACACCCAGATAGTCCAGTTGGCCAGGGATTACACCACTTGTGGCAAGTCTTTGAGGACTTGGCACATTAGGTGTTGCCATGGTAGGGGTCTTAGTTATGGTTACATTGGCCTGTTTAGCAGTAGTGTAAGCCCTATCCATACTATCATAAAAGATAAGCTCATCTGCTTTAAAGGTATGAGTAGGAGGACTAGGCTGAGCAACCATAGTCTCCTTTCTGGTTCTTCTCCTATAAGTTGTGGTGATTGGGGGTGTAAGAGTGATTTCTGGAACCTCAATGGGTGCTGGTTGGGGCACAGTTGGGTTGACTAACCCTTCACCCTGAACAATTTGTAGCATCTCAGGAAAAAGAGGTATCACTACCCCATTAAAAAGTCTATTTGCCATAGCCATGTTTTGAAAGAGTTTTTACTGAAGGCAAGGTATTGGGAAATTTTCTTTATGCTTCTTAAGCACATTCTTTTTCTTGTTCAAAAAGGTTTGGATAAACCTTGGATACATCAGAAACTTTGTTTTACTTTTCACATTATTAACCATACTCTCAAATATGAATTTAGAAAAATTAAAAACTCTGTTTGTTGACAAACATATGAGAGCAATAGCAATATTGCTACTGAATTGCTCCCATGATGTTCTTTTGGGACTTAAACAATGCAAGAGAGTATAGATAAGAAATCTCCATTGTGGGGAGAAACATCCTTTTTGAAAAGTCAATTTATGGTTGGATGTATCATACCCCATTCTAGCAATTTCTTGCCAGATTTCTGTGTTTGGCAAGTCATTGATTCCATCAGAATCTTCTAACTTAAGATGTCTCCTAATAGAAGATTCAGAAACAATGAATGATATGCCATCTACATTAGAATTAATTTCTATGTCTCCATCTTCACTAGTTATGACAATAGCAGCTTGCCAAAACTGTGTGATGTGAGAGACAAAAAGAGTAGGGTTAACAGTTAAAGCATACCTTATATGAGATACATTCAGAAAGTCTACAATCTCATAGAAGAGTGGTCCATCACCCTGCTCTGTTTTCTCCAAATAAGCAACCAGGTTGTGTGTCTTAACAAACTCCAAAACAACCATGATTATGTTTACAAGATATATCAGAAAGATGATCGTTTGAGGTTTAATTGATGAAGTGCAAAGCCAATTGGGTTTTTATATAGGTACGGTTAGGGTTTGAGAATTTTGCGCAAAGGGATAATTATTATCTTTAGAAAGTGAATAAGTAAATATTTAGTAAAAAGATAATTATCCTTGAGAAAAACCCTATATATATGGTAAGAAACGTTTTCACCCAACGGCTAGTTAAAAAATCTGTTACTGACACAACAGTTCAAACGGCTAGTTAAGCAGTACAAAGTTTACACTAGCAGTACAAACTTTGCACTAGCAGTACTAATTTTTTGAGAAAAATTTTAATGAGCAGTATAAACTTATTAATGATTTAAAATCAATATTGCTCACTTATAGTTTTTAGCAAACTATCAGCTATCAACGGATTTGATGTGTCTTTACCAATAGCCGTTTGCTTTGGACTAGCCAACTCTTCACTGTTAGATATGGTGAGTTGATAACCATATAGTTTTTGGTAAACTATCAAACATGAACGGATTTGAGAAGTCTTTACCAGAAACCGTTTGCTCTGGACTAGTTGGTTCTTGATGTGGGTTAGACATGGTGAACCAATAACCATTTGTTGTGTGCACAGATCACACACTTGAAATTCCAAAGCACCTCACCATCCAAAACATAAAGCATTCAATTCACAAACTCAAATAACCTGGAATTGTTAGTCCAAAAACAAGAAAATAAAGTGCAAAGCACTTGTCTCATAACATTATAAGCATATGACTAACATTGCACATAAACAAGGAATTAATTTTCTTGGGGAACCCAAGCCATCACTGACTTTGGTTTTCCTCTAGCATCAATATAGTTAAACCTTTTTAAAACAGTTGGTGCACCATTATATTGAAGTGGTCTCCAAACCCATGATGCTGATGCATTAATACCATTGCCCATCTTTCCCTTAGCAGTGTTTTTAAAACTTCCAGTATTAACTGCTTGCCTAGCAGTATGAACTGCTGGGTTTGCAATTGCAACCTTAGGTTTCCAAATTTGTTTCTTGATCACTGCATTGTTTATAAAATGGCATTCTAGCAGTTGATGGTGCAGATTTGAAAAATATTTTTGCACTTTGAACTACTTGTCTTGGGTAAAAAGTCTTATTTGGTCTGGCAGTATGAACTGCTGGTCTAGCAGTATGAACTGGTCTTTGGCCAGACTTTAAAAGAACTGATCTAGGTATCATTCTAGCATTGGAAGGGTGAGTTGTAAGTCTTTCTGAGTTCACCCTATTGTTTGAATACCTAGTTACCCTATTGTTGCAATAAGCTGCAAGATGGTCAAACTCTCCACAATTAAAACAAGCTTTCTTATGAAAGACAAAGTCATCACCTAGTTGGTGAGACTTGAGGTTGTTCCAATTCCTTTGGTTACCTCTCGGCTTGTGTGTGGCTCTATACATTTCTCAATATCTTACTCGTTGCCTAACATGTCTAGCATTGGATTTAGGCCTAACAGTATTAACTTTGACCACCTTAGGAACTCTTGTTCCTTCTACCTTAACAGTATCAGGTTTAATCTTAACCTGATCACTCTCATCATCATCAGAAGTCCAATCTTCTATAGTTGGAGCATCTGAGTCCCTAGCAGAGGACACCTTGTCCTCAGAGAGTGATTTATCACTTGCACTCTCAAAGCTTACACTTACTTCTACAGGTTTCTCAACTACTTCCTTTTCTTTTGGTTTTGGTCCATATTCCATATTAGGTAGTTGAAATTCTTCTAGACCTGTATGTTCTAGGTCAATACCTGGAGGTGCAGGTATTCCTCTATGAGGAGGTGGAAAAGACTTATAACCTAGACTTGACTTAGCCTTTTTGATTATTTGACATTCAATTAATTTATGAACTCCTTTTGATGTGTATTCAAGAGTATCAACACTTAACTGAATATTTTCTTTATCCTTTTTATGTCTATCAACCTCAGCTTTTAACATACTAATTTCAGCATCTCTAGAAAATATGTCCCTTTTAAGCACAGCTGTAGTATCAGAAAAATTAAACTCATTACTCTTATAAAGAACAATTTGCTCTTCTAAAACAGCTAGACCTCTCTTATGGTTTGCTAAATTAAAAATAGTCTGGTTTAGCTCTATTCTCTGTTCATTATAGTATTTCCTAAGAGTTTCTAATTCTTTTAAAGCATCACATGATTTAGAACACTTAGAAACTTGTACCTCAGAATCAGAGAAAGCCATGAGAGCCGTCTCAGTAGGTGCTGCTTCCTCCGCTTCCATAAAGCTCCAGTCAAATCCCAAACCATCAATGGCTACCATAGCTTTTGAGCTTGAGTCAGTAATCTCCACTTCCTTGGTCTTGCTTCCAAAGCTTCTGTTCTTGCCATCTTGCTGTCTTGGCCTTCTGCACTCTCTTGAATAATGACCCTTCTTGTAACATTCAATCTTTGACTTATCATAACCAGCATTATCATTGCTGTTTATGGTAATCTTCTTCCCTGTCCTCTGATGGAATTTCCTAACTCTCAAGCTAAAAAGAGAAATTTGCCATTTAATATCCATCTCCTCCAGATCATCATCATTGATCTCTTGGAGATCTTCATATGTTAGCATGGAACCATTATGTTGAGTAGTCAAGAAAGCACAACAAGTTGTTTCATCCAGAATGCCTTTAGTACTGTTTGATGTGCTAGCAGTACTAATATTTGTGCTAGCAGTACCAACTGCTCCAGCAACTTGCACTTCTTCTACTGGACTTGAGGTACTGGGAGATGACATAAAAGCCATATTCCCAGATCTTGAGCTTGTTCCAGCAACCTTCTTCACATCTTGCTCCACAATCTTGAAATTGCTATACAAGTCCATCAAGCTCATAGATTCAATATCCGGCTTGTTCTTCCACACAACAACATGCATAGCCCATTCTGATGGTAGACTTCTTAGGAATTTAGAGTTGAGATCTTCCTGAGGTATCTCAATTCCAAGAATAACAAGCTGACTCACAAGCTTCTGAAGTCTGTTGAACATATGATCTAGTGATTCATTGCTTGTTGCAGAAAAGTTCTCAAATTGGTGCTTGAGAAGTGTCTTCTGAGTCTTTTTGGTGGCTTCATTCCCACCAAATCTATCAACAATGGCCTCAAACAATGATTTGGCATCCTTGAACTTGCTAAAGTTCAAGAGTTGATCATTAGGTATTGTCATCATAAGCATACTCCTTGCTTTGATGTCATTCTTGGATTCTCTCCTCTGCAGTCATTGGCTTTGTCTGCACAGTTGTCACTGTCTTACCTTCAACAACTGATGTTGTGGTTATAGGTTTGAATGAATTCCCTTCTTCTATGATTTCCCAAAGTGCATAGTCCTGCACTTGGAAGAATTGCTCAATTCGTAATCTCCACATGTCGAATTCATTGGGCTTGAGCATTGGTAACTTTGCGGCAACATTGGTTGTAGAAGTTTCCATGGCCATCTCTTCTTCTTAATCAAAAGAGGATCTTCTAATTCAAAGTACCAAAACCTGTCTCTGATACCACTTGACCGGATCTAAACACACTCCTTGTGTTAGAGATACTTTGAGTGATACTAACTAGCACGCGGAATTTACTAGTTAATACTTAGAAGATGTTGTATATAAGGTGTATGAATGAAAGAGTGATTGAATATGTATGAACAATGAAGACAATTGTTTAACCAAAACGATTCAATATTATTTATGAATAATACGAGTGATCTCCTATCACTAGGGTTTACAACCTTGAATCTATTCGTACTTCTGTGTATTTAAAACCTAACCTAGGATATCCTTTTATAGAACAAGGATTCTTGTACAAGATAACTATAACTCTAATTACATAAGATATTCACTAAATCTTTTCTATAATTATCCTCTTACACGTAATCATCATATAAGCAGTACAAAGTGTTTGTGAACATTGCCAAAGCTCTAGGTAAGTAGCAATAGAAATTAGGGACGAAATGCGTTTCATTCTAAACCACATCCTCGAACGCATCGACATTATGACCCACCGAAACTTCTAAACCCATATGCAAGCATCAAATGGCCAATAATATATTTTCTTATTTTTATTTTTTCCTTCTCATAAGAACACTTCCTTGTTCTTATTTTTACAAATGTATGTGGCTTATATGCCACTATATTTTGGTCATTTTTATTACAAGGATTAGTTCTACATACCTTGTCTCTTCTTCCTTATGCTTCTCGTCTATCGACATACATCTATTTCTTCTACTTATTGATCTCGTCACTAACATTCTATCTTGTAGGTTTTCAACTCCATTTTCTCACTTGACGCCCTCATCAAGGGGGAGCAACCGTTAAGGGGGAGTTTGTGCATTTTGGGATTCAATCCCGCCATACTTTCTCTTCGATACTCTTTTTGTTTCGAAAAAAAGGGGGAGAAGAGAGTAAAAACTTTAAAATCACTTCTAAACCTTTTCAAAAACTTGAAACATCTAATCTTTAAATTTTTACTCATCATAATATTATGTTTTGTCACCAACAAAAAGGGGGAGATTGTTAATACAAATAAACCGTAAAAACGATTATTAATATTTATCGATCTCTTTAAGTTTTGTCGATAACGAGCATAACATTATGTAAAAGTATAAATCTAAACATTACATGTTCTTACATTTATAATTTACCATTTACATGCTATAATCAAAGTATACTTCTTATAATAAATAAAATGCATGAAATGAGTTGGATAATCCATAACCCATAACCTATAACCCATGAAGCTTGACCCATAACCCATGACCCATTGCATGACATCATGCATGACTTAAATAATGGGTAAAACCCATGACCCATGACCCAAGATGTCTTTGACATTATTCATGACATCACTTGACCCATGGACCTTGACCCATAACCAAAAACCCGGAATTGTAACCCAAAATCTGAACTGGTACTACCAGATAGCTGGATCCCTTTGGGAAGGGATCCGCTGGATCCAGGTGAACAGTGCTCAGAATTGCCTAAAAATAGTGAGCCATTTCTCTCTTGTTTTTCACCCCACTTAGATATATCTTCTCTCTACATTCTAAGTTCTCTAACCTCAGATCTAAAGATCGTTCTTGTAGCTCTCTTTCTCTTGTGTTCTCTAGGTTCTTCTTACAAGACGAGATCACGCTTTCTTGCATACGACCCATCCTTCTTCTCAAGTTGCTCGGACTTCTCATTACCTCAAGACCACTGAGTTTTTTCATGTTGTTGATACTTCTTCTTGTATTCTCAAAGTTGTTGTGTTAGTTGTATTGTTGTGTTGGTTTGGTCCGCCTTACTAAGGACTTGGTATTTAGCTTTGTACCGAAAAAAGTGTAAGCGACGTTGTGAAGGTTTCTCCACCGGTTGAAGTAGCTTGTTGACATAGTGTTTACGAACTCTCGAGTAGGTGACTCGGGGAATGGAGTAGGGCAAGGAAGGTGTCCTTGTAGCCGAACCACTATAAACAATTGTGTCACACTTCTATCCTTTATCTCTTTACTTTCACGTATTTATTTCTTTACTAGTATCTTGCATTATCCATATCTCAACATCCAAAGGTTTCACATACTATTAATCTAAAAGTTTTTATAAAGTAAATTTAAATCGGTAAAAACTATTCAACCCCTTTCTATTTTTCTGCACAAGTTTTGTATATATATATATATATATATATATATATATATATATATATATATATATATATATATATATATATATATATATTTTGTAAAGTGATAATTTTGTTTCTTCACTTTTACTCTTATTAAACATATACTTTAACGTAACATTAAGAAAAAATTTAAATTTACTTTCTTTTTTTTTTCCATTTATTCATACAAATTTTTGGATTTTTTTTTTTTTTTTTTTTTTTTTTTTTTTTTTTTTTTTTTTTTTTGTTTTTTTAAAGTGATAATTTTGTTTCTTCACTTTTACACTTCTTACACGTATACTTTAACACAACTTTAACAAAAAAGTTCTATTTACTTTTTTTTTCTTCATTTATTCATCATTTATTCAAACAAGTTTTTGTATTTTTTCTCTTTTTTTCATTTGTTTGTAAAGTGATAATTTTGTTTCTTCACTTTTACACTAATTACATATATACTTTAACGCAACGTTAAAAAAAAGTTATATTTACTTTTTTTTTTTTCTTTTTTTTTTTGTAAAGTGATAATTTTGTTTCTTATTACACATATACTTTAACGCAACATACAAAAATTTTAACGCAACGTTAAGAAAAAAATACAAAAACTTGTATGAATAAATGAAAAAAAATAAATAAATCGAACTTTTTCCTTAACATTGCATTAAAGTATATGGTAATAAGTGTAAAAGTGAAGAAACAAAATTATCACTTTACGAAAAGAAATACACAAACTTGTATGAATAATTGAAAAAAAATGCAAATAGAACTTTTTTCTTAACATTGCATTAAATTATATGTGTAATAAGCATAAAAGTGAAGAAACAAAATTATCACTTTACAAAAAAAAAATAATAATAAATAAAAAAAAATAAATACAAAAACTTGTATAAATAAATGAAAAAAAAGTAAATAGAACTTTTTTCTTAACGTTGCTTTAAAGTATATTTTTAATAAGTGTAAAAGTGAAGAAACAAAATTATCACTTTACGAAAAAAAAAATTACAAAAACTTGTATGAATGAATGATGAATAAATGAAAAAAAAAAAGTAAAAAGAATTTCTAAACTCTGCATTAAAATGTATGTATAATAAGTGTAAAAGGGAATAAACAAAATTATCACTTTAAAGTATATGTATAATAAGTGTAAAAGTGATCATATAACGTATATTGGTTTGAAATTTGGAAAAAAAATGGTTGTGTGAATAAATTAAAAAAAAATGTAAAAAAAGAGTTATAAGTGAAAAAAAGGATGAAAAGTGAAATCAACATAAACCATAGGGACTGATGCTATAATTTTTCTAAGTGAAAAAAAGGTCAAGGGATGACCGGTGAAAGTCAATACAAGCCACAGGGACCATTAATGTAACTTTTTAAAGTAGGCAACCTGCTAGTTCCCGGTCATATTGCGTATTTTATTCATAATTTGAAAGTATTTTGCGTATATTGGTAGTTTCCAAAGTTCATTGCGTAGATCGTCTGTTTTGAATAAATATGTTGCGTATCTTTAGCTTTCAACCAATAATGTAAGTCATATTAGTTATTCTAAACCCGATTTGGAAAGAGTGTATCTAATCCGTTTTAAGTCCGTTTCCCCCCGTTACACTCTCTGACCGTAGATGAACGTGTCTACTTTCATTATTTCAAAGTTCCGATTCAAGAAAGTAAGTTTAGGTTTCGGTTTTTGTTAAAACAAATGATGGACAGTGGTGACTTTACTTTTCAGAAAAACTTTCTCTAAATCAGGTTATTGCTCGCTTGTTGTCTAAAGAAGGCAATTGTTTCAAAGGTCCTAGGTTCATTGTTTTCGAGTCTATTTTCCAAAAAAAGCAATCACGAGGCTTGGTTCATCACCAATTATTTTATAGTGTAAAAAACGTAACATGGTGTCAATGTTGTTACAAATTCAGAAAACTATTCCTACAATCTCGGGGCAGTAGCTCCTTCAATATTTATCATTACAACTCGAATTTGTCGTGCACAGAAAGGACTAAGAGTGCTCTACAGATGTCTCAACTAGCTCTGTTTCTCAAATTTCTCTTATGATAGGGATTTTTACAAAAACAAACTGATTACTTAGTTTTTTGTCAGTATTGAGTAACTTTCTCGTGTGATTTTTCAAAAATACCAAACCAACTAAAAAAATTATGAAAATTGAGATTAACTTAAGACATACATATTGGCTCACAAAAATTGGCAAGGTCTATAGAAGGGTCTTGGTATGGTTTCTATGTAGAAACTTGGGACTGTATTCTGGGACATATTCTATGTAAATTAAGCTAACTTTATTTCAAACTTTCTCCACATTACAAGCATATATAAGTGCTAAAACGATTATGGTATGCATAGATACGTAATATAATGAGTATAGGAGAGTGTTTGAAGCTTACAATATGTAGTGGTGATGGATTGTGCAAAAGATCTCAAGATCAGTAACTAAAACCAAAATTTGAACCCCAAGAGTAACCCTTACTAAACACCAACTAGATAAGGTACCAAATAAGAACTTGAATAAGCCAAGACCAAACTTTTTGCACCCACTTCATGTGTTTTCAGTCATGGTTTCAAAAGAGAACAAAAGGAATTGTATGTGTTTTGTAATGAGATGAAATGGAAGTGTACACAAGGTTCTCTCTTATAATTAAACTAGGTGTAGAAACTAGAAGGGGGGGGGGGGTAGAATAGTTTCACCATTTAGAATTACATTTTAAAAAATTTTAGTTATTTTATGTTCTTTCTGTAAAACCGTTAGATTCAATAGTTATGTGATATCTATGAACACAATAATAAAGAGCAAAGTAAGTAAAGTAAAGACAAGAGATAAAGGAAGAACACAACCACAAGGAGACGCCGAGATTTATAGTGGTTTGGTACGAATCTTACTCTTCGCCCTACTCCACTCCCCGAGTACCACACTCGAGAGTTCACAATCACTATGTCAATACACTCCCTTCTGGCGTAGCAAACCGTACACCAAAGCTTACACCAAGTTTAACGACACTAAGCGAAGTGTCGGGTCCTAATCCTAGTTAGAACCAATCTACACAAAGCCCACGCGGCTACACGAACAAGCACTCTTGTCCACTTGGATTTACACACAATCCAAGTCTTCACATAAACGATCACCCCGTCCAAATCTTCATACGGACGATCACCTCGTTCAAATCTTCACACGGACGATTACCCCGTCCACTTGAATCTTCACCTGATCCAAGTCTTCACGAACCTTCACTCGGTCCTAGTCTTCACTTCTTGGACTCACACCAAGTCCAAGTCTTCACATACACCGACACACCGACTTACACAAAGTCCCAATCTAGATACACCACTTCACGGACTTACAGTTTGTCCGTATTTATCCTAACACACCTAATCTCGACTCAGTCACAATTCGGATTTACAAATTTACAATATATTCAACTTAGAGAGTTTGGGGGAAATAAGAGAATCTTAACACTAGTTACGTGTGTGTGTGATGACTCTAACACTTCGTTGACCAATACGAGTGTTCTTCTCTTGCACTTTGATATAGAGGGTAACGGGATCACTTATAAACACATATCGACACGTTATAGTGATCAAAGAAAGGAGGAAGAAAGAACAGAATGTTTTTTTGCAAAGAGGGTTTATTTTTCTGAGAGAACAGTGCAGTATTTATAGGCACCACGAGGAGCGAAGGACGGTCCCTTAAAGTTGGACGGTCCCTTATATATAAGGGACCGTCGCCATGTTTACGGGACCGTCCCAACATACGCTCCTATTTTTGTCCTGATGTGGTGAAAGTTTATCTGTTGGAAACTTTTCTGATTTGAGCGGGAAACTAGCTGTTGGGAGATTTGAAATTCAAATTTATTTTCTATAATAAAACATTTCTTTTTAATTACAAAAATACTTTTGTAAAAATGTTTTGTCATAAAAATGTGAAGTTTTGAGAAAATAAAATCTTTGATCACTTTACTAATGTCGGTATTGTGTTTGTTCATACCTGAAGTTATGTTGTAGTCGGTATTTTATCGAAACGATTTTCCTCGGTTAAAAACTTATCAAACGTAGTTTTACGTATCGTGTTTTTATATTTTGTGATTATCAAAACGTATAGAGACCGAATAATGCAAATGACGTTTTTTACATTATTTGTATTAACAATCTCCCCCTTTTTGATGATTACAGAATATAAACTCATTTTAGGTAAAATTATATGTTAGTAAGTTTTTAATGAGTTTTTGCTTACTTCTCCCCCTTTTTGTAGAATCAAAAAGGCTTAGTCGATGTATAGAGAGAAAAGAAATTGTTGGGTTCCAAAGACTTCAAGATGCTGCTGATGTTAAGACTGCTTATATGGTTAAGACTGCTCAGGTATTACAAAGAAAAAGCTCTAAGTCATTAATGCTGCTAATACAAGTTTTACTACTGCTGGTGATGCTGAAAAACTTCAAGAAAATACACTAAGTAGTTAGTGCTGCCATACTAAAAGTTAATGCTACTAGTTCGAATTACAACTGCCGAAGGATTACTGATGCTAGATTTACAGTTAACTGCTAGTCTATATTGAGTTTTAGTTAAAGCTGCTAATGAGATATACATGTATAGTCGGTTAGATAATTATAGAAAAGATTCATTAAAGATTTATCTTGTATAGAAAGTTATTGTAAGCCGAATAGGACTCCTTAGTCTATAAAAGGAGGTCCTAGGGCATTGAGTTAGATACATGTTTTTCATAGAGCTTCAAGGTTGTAAACCCTAATACTAGAAGAGTATTCATATTATTCATTAATAATATTGAGGCTATTTTGTTTGTTAATCTTGTGTTCTAAATTGTTTTACTGTTACATTACAAGTTTTTCTTAAGGTTAAAGTCTAGATTCTGCATAGACTTTAATATACTCAAAGACAGTTTCTATATAGTTGTTTTAGATTTATCAAAAATAACTTAACGTTTACAAGCTAAGGGATTCAATCAAGTGCATAACTGGGATCAACAAGTGGTATCAGAGCTTGTGGTTCTAGAAGCTGTGATCTACTCAAAGAAGAACCTGTTTAAACTTGATATTGTTTAATCTTACTAGAGACATGGATTCAGACTCTGCACATATGGTTACTACATCAAAGGTTCCAATGCTCAAGGAAAATGAATATGAGATCTGGAGACTATGAATTGAGCAGTACATTCAGATGATTGATTTCCAACTCTGGGATATCATTGAGAATGGAAACGAAAAACCAAAAGCAACAAAATCTGAAGAAGGTGTTACTATAATTATGCCTCTTACAACTGCTGAGGAAAAAGCTCAAAGAAGACTTGAAGTCAAGGCAAGAAGCATGTTGATGATAGCCATTCCTAATGAGCATCAGTTGAAGTTCAACTCCATTAAAGATGCTAAGTCTCTAATGGTAGCTATTGAAAAGAGGTTTGGAGGTAATGTTGCTGCAAAGAAAACAAAGAAGAATCTTTTGAAATAGCAGTATGAAAACTTCTCTGCTCAAGGTTCTGAGGTGCTGGATCAAACCTTTGATCGATTTTAAAAGCTTATAAGTCAACTAGAAATCTTGGGTGAGTAGATCTCTCAGGAAGATGTGAATCAAAAGTTTTTGAGAAGCTTGTCCTCTGAATGGAACACACATGTTGTGTTGTGGAGAAACAAATCTGATCTTAACCCAATGATCCTGGATGATCTTTACAACAACCTCAAAGTTTAAGAACCTGAAGTCAAAGGATCATCTAGCTCCAGTACAAATACACAAAACATGACTTTTGTGTCCTCCTCAAACAATACTAGCTGTACAAATAAGGCAGTTAATACTGCTCATGGAGTTGCTACTACTAGCACTCAAGTTACGGCTGCTAATTCAACAAATGTTGACAACTTGAGTGATACTCTGTGTTGATCCCAAACACAGATCTATTCCTTAGAACAAAGGTCGAGTTACTTTGGATAAATCCAAAACAACTATGTTAGAAACTTTGTAAATACTAAAGAGTATGCGGAATCTACTCTTTAATACTTAGAAGAATATGAATGTAACAGTAAACTGTATGAACAATGAGATTACTCAAAAGCTCCAATATTATTATTATCAATAATACGAGTACTCTGTGTAGTACTAGGGTTTACAACCTTGAAGCTATGTATCAAAAGTACGTATGAAACATCATAACCTAGGATCTCCTTTTATACACCAGGGATTCCTTTATAAGATAACTACAAATCTTCTATAATATTATCTTCTATAATTAATCTTATATGTATCTTCCTAACAATATAGAATATATGTGTCTTTCTAACTATATGGAATATACACTGACACGTCTTTATCACCTTAGCAGTCTTAATCTTCATCAGCAGTCTTAAGTCCTTCAGCAATCTTAAGTTAATACTCTGGCAGTACTAACTTACTCTAGCAGTACTAACTGATTAGTACTGGCAGTTGTAACTTGAGCATTACTAAAATTTGTCTTGACATTACTAAGTATGAAGACGTTTAATTCCCAACAAACTTCCCCTAAACTTGTGATTTACCTCCAAATCATCAAGTTTCTTGAATTAAATCTTTTACTTTGAGAGTATTCTTCCAAAAACTTCATTTTCTTGATCTTTCAGCCTGCATAAATATCTTCCTCAGAATTTCTCTTGCCATCTCATTATGCTCATCCACCAAGAGTTTGTTACTTAACATCAAAGTGAGTGCTCCTATTGACAGTGGATAGTCTTTCTTCGCCAGCATGTAGATATATGTTCCAGCTTTTGTAGACACATGATGAATTGCACATGAGTTGTACAAAGTCTATGTGAAATCTTGATAACCAGCCTGAAATAACCACATCTCATCATCTTCATCTAGCTCAAAAATTCTTTTCAACTCTACCCATAACATTCTGTCTTTGTCATCTGTAGGTTTTGTTGAGTTGAATCTTTCTTTGACCAAATCCCATAGCTTTACCAGATCTTCTATGTTAAGTGCTTTTAGCATATCATCAAAATATTGATGTACTTCAATGTGATTACCAACCATGATGATCTTCCAACACTTTATCAATCTATCATCTTGAATCTCCCAATCTATAATAGGATACTTGGTTTGTAAAGATTCAACATTCATTCCTTGTTCTGGAACAATAATCATCATCTGTTGTAGCGTTTATTCAGTCAATTCTTTTTCCTACTCTTCTACTGTGGGTAAGTCTTCACTAACTTTTTGTTTCTTTGAAGACTCTGATTCCAAAGATATTCCAGCTCTCTTAATTCTTCTGTTCTCTTCTTCTGTTTCCATAGGAATAAAGTCTTGAACTTTCTTGTAAGCCTTATTGAACAATTCTTCAATCTCTTCATATGATCTACCTGTAAGTTGACTAGCAGTCCAGTTGTCTTGATTCTTCAAATAAGCAGTCATATGCATGAACTTTTCTGCTCTAGTTGTTGGTTTATTCTTTCTTGCTTCAGCTCTTTTTGCATTCTGATTCTTTCTAATCACATCGAGTAGCTCTTGAAGTGAGTTCTCTCTTTCTTCTTCATTGAGACTTGTCCTTTCTTGTTCATACAAGTTCTGAGCTAAAAGTTCATTAGCTTTAATCTGCGCTACTTCATCTTCAGCTATTTCTCTTGTAATCTTTTGTTCTTCAAGAAATTTTGCTTGTTCATCCTCATGTACCCTCTGAGCCATTTCCTCATCAAGACTCAACTGTACTTAAACTCTCTTCTTCATCTTTCTTGGTTGCTCAGACTCTTGCATAATGCCCTTTCCCTTATCCTTGTCTACAGTTCTTCTGATGTACACCATTGTTTCAGCAACACTAATACCAGCAGTACTTGTAGGACTGGCAGTACTAACTGATGCACCAGCATTACTAACTGGTTCAGTAGTAGAAACTTCCTTAGCAGTATCAACATCTGTGTCAAAACCCATATCAGCATCATACCTCCCCCGAATCTCTGCATCATCTTGTACGAATGAAATCTATGGATCTTGATCAATTTCATCTATTCTCCTCCCCTTTTTGGAAGGATCCTCCAAATCATCATCATCAGTAGATTCATCTTCATCATCAGATTCCACAATGCTTGCCCTTCTTTTAGCTTGGCTGGACTTAACTTTTTGCTCTAACATTTTCACCTTCTTGATAAGCTTTGTATAAGCCGCACTATATATTTGTTTGGTCTGCTTCAATTCAACCTCCAAGCTTGTAACCCTTTGTGACAGTTTTGTACATAATGCCATCAATTCATTGAGTTGCATACTGCCCTCATCACTTCTAAGTGTGTTAACTCTTAGGAGAGGTGAATCACTGGGCCCTGGTGTTTCCATGGATTGGGTCTTATGTATGTTACCATTATCCTATCCAGCTTCTAAGCCAGAGACAGTAGTGGCAGCCCACACCATTCTGTCACCATCATCAAAGGAGACAACCTCATTTGCTACAGGGGAGTGAGTAGGAGATCAGGGCTGAGGAACCACAGATTCCTGTCTGGTTCTTCTCCTATAGGTGTGTGAAATTTGTGGTTGTGAGGTTGATGGAGCACTGGTGGGTATGTGATGGGACACAACTGGGTGTGTTGATCCTTTACCCTGAATTGGTTGATCTTGAACAATCATTGAGGAAAACAATTGTACCTCTACCCCAGAATAACCCTTAGAAATCATTTTCATATTACTAAAAAGTTTTTGAGTAAGGGTAGGAGCTTTATAAAATCTTGTGTGAGGTAGAAGCAGTCTTTTGTGCTTGTTCAAAATTAGTTGAATAAATCTTGGATACATTAAAAATTTGTATTTACTATCCATGTTTTTCACCATACCATCAAAAATCAATTTGGAAAAGTTAAACTTCCTTTTTGTGGCCAAGCAAATAATATCAGTTGCTATATTGCTACTAAATTGTTCCCAAGAAGTTTTCTTTGGACTTAAACAATGTAGGATGGTATGAATAAGAAATCTCCATTGAGGGGAAAAGTGTCCTTTTTGAAAAGTCAATTTGTCAGAAGTTGACACATACCCCATCAAGGAAAGGTTTTCAAAAATTTCAGTATTTGGCAAAGAACTAATACCATCATTATCTGCTAATTTGAGATGCCTCCTAACAGATGACTCAGTAATAGTCAAGACTTTGCCATCTACTGTAGCAGTTAACTCTTGTTCTCCATTATCAAGTGTTCTGACAGTAGCAGTATGCCAGAACTGTTTGATTAGAGAAACATAGATAGTGGGATTCTCTATATGTGAATACCTTATGTGACTGGCATTGATAAAATCCACTATTTGGTGAAATCCTTGACTTCCCTCAGGTTTCTATAAGTAGGCGACGATGTTGTGTTTGTCACAAAATTCCAAACTCGCCATTGAGAGCAATTTAAAGAGAAAAGTATGATGAGGGTTCTGGGTTATGTTTGTTTATGAGAGTATGTGTGTTTGGTAAAGCCAATTGAGACTATATAGATATCACTTAGGGTTTAGATTGGACCAACTGAATAAATCATTTCTTTATCTTGAAGAAATCTTATAAATTAAAGAAAGATTATGAATTATCCAATTAAGAAACCTATAAGCGAAGAAATTTAAAAAAATATCTCAACGGCTATAATTAATTAAAGAAAAACGGTTATTCCCCAAACAACACTAATGGTAACCCAGCAGTACTAATTTTAACCTAGCAGTACTTACTTCACCCAACAGTACAAACTGTTTCCCAGCAGTATTAACCCAAATTTTCTTTTAAAAACAATACTGAACTCATACATTTTGAAGGTAATAAGTGTAAAGGAAGATACTTAATCAATTCGGTTTCATTTAACCTCTAGTTGTGTGAGAACCAATGATTTCAGTATAAATACTGCCTGTGATCAGATAGACTCATTAAAAGAGCCTTCATGACAAGGTTTCTAGCTCGTGGCAAGTGTTACCTCTAACACAAATGAATTAGATTCACGTTTGCTTGCTATTCTCTAAACCAGATGTCCATAAACTAACACATTATACTAATGATAGAATGGTAAAGAGTGAGTTAGATCAGTTACTATCTGACTAACTAAAAGCCATCAATTCGTGTTCAGTATAGCCTATGCCCAGATGCTTCATTAGGCTCACTAGTAGACATAGGTTGATGTTAGGTCACCATAATAGATATAACACAATAATATATAGAGAGAAAGTAGAGAGAGAGAGAGATGGTTGGAACAAGATATGCTTATGAATGAGAAAATGTAAATTGCATAAACAAACCAACACCCTCCTAAGAGGGTTTACAATTGTTTATATAGGAGAGGAAGCTTGGGCAACATCCCTAATTCCTTCCATTTATTCGATTGGACCTAAGCCTAGGCCCATGGGCTTGCTAAATAGGCCATAGACTAAATACTAACATACAAGCCTATATAATTAAGCAACCTATTACATAATTAAATGACCGAAACTTTATATTAATTAAACGTAATCCCAACAATCTCCCCCTAAGGGTTGGTCATCAAAGGTTGCTTGACGTCTTCTTTGCTTCTTTGGCTTTGGCGTCTCTTGTATCTTTGTTCTTTGTACTTTGTTATTGTGATCGTATGATGGTATCGCCTTGCCTTCATCAACTTCATTGACTCTGTTGTCTTTACGTTTTATCCAACATGCTCATACTTCTTTTGACTTTGAATCTTCATGTACAACGAGTTCTCATTTCATGGCTTTGATCTTTGTCTTTCAACTTTGTAGATTCTTTGACTTTGACGTAAAATCATTCTAAACTTTGCTTTGATCTTTGATGAGAATTTTGTCTTTCGTGATGATGGTATGAGCATGTGGATCTTTGAGTATAATTTGATGAATCATGATGGTAACGGTCTTTCCTCCAAGGATCATTCATCGATATCTGCATGGTAAAGGTTAGTTAATAAGCACCAATCGATCACGGTGGATTTTTCACAAAGATCAGACCACTACGATTGTTTTACTGATGAATGACTTGATTCCATTCACCTTGTCCGGGCACATGAGCCGTCCGAATCCCATTAAGGACAGTTATCGATACTTTGGATAGAATCCAAGTATAGACCAACATCTTAAGGACTCGATTCGTGAAAGGAATCTCCTTAGCGGGATTTCCAGCACTTACAGGCTCAGACTTCGAGACAATCAACAGCATAGTGTGAAGATTCTCTCTAATCCTTACAAAGTCTGTTCCTGAATTTGATACCCTCAAGAAGGCTTACACAAGTGCACCGAAGTACACCAAGAATTCAGGTGAGTCGCTGAAGTATACCGAAGTATCACTCCATGACTATAGACCGTTTGAAGCATAGTAACAACCACCATGATGAAAGTGGCAAGATCCAAAGATCTCATAAAAGACTCTAATACAACTTGTGTCCTTTTTTGGCGAACACAAGTGCAGATTATGGAAAGTGTGTCCTAAGAGATCTTTTGATGAATCTCATGGCTCTAGACTTGATTAAGTGCGTTTTGATTTTAGTCGTTGGAGGCATGGAACTGAGTGCCTCCTTTTCAATATCAACACATCTCGGAATGAGAGGTCGATAGATTATGCAAGGTTCTCTGTGAGAAATGAAACAAGCACCTTTTATGAGATATTTGAGTGGCTAGGAGGTTAAGTGTAGTGCGTCACTGGGTCCATGACGTCTTGTCTTCAATACTGGTGTCACCTTAGTAACAACCAGTAGCATATGAATTGAACCCGGTTTCTGCCCTAAGGTTGAACATTTGGAGGGCTATTTATTTTCACCTTTTCATTAATTTTTCTTTTTAATTTTTCAACCCCTTATTTCTCCTTTCATCTCTTTACTCCTTTTTCCATTCATACCTAAGGACTTCTAGTTCTAAAACTATTGGTTTTGTCCTTGGGTAGATCCCTCCAGCTCTGGCGAATCAAAGGACATAAACCTAACATTTATCACCTTATAACTCCATGATTATCCTAGATTGATCACATGCCGTAAAACCTTTTGTAAAATCTCTCAAAGTATTTATGATTATAAAACATATTTTGTTAACACTTTGAGAGTATTCCTTTTTCATAAATACTCCCCCTTCACATGTGCTCATAAGGTTTAATGATAAATTTACACATGTTGGGTGGAGTTCACACTTTTGAATTAATTGAATCTCAGTGAACATGACCGATTCGAGATACGCTTACATCACTAGTTAGACTAGCTTGAAATTATTGCCCGTCCTGGTCACATTCAAAGAGAATTTCTCGAAATGGTACACTCTACTTGGATAAGTCCTATTCGAGACATGCTTACATCACTGGTTAGATCAGCTTGAAATAATTACCAGTCCAGGACAAGTCCTTTCGATTACTGATAGTTAAGTTTCGTCAATTCGTCGGTTATATCTGAGTCGAGCTCATACGAGATTCCACATTTGTTACCATATTTTAATCACTTTTGTTTTTCTCCCCCTCAAAAATATCATATTGATGTTGTTTTCTGACGAAAAAATTGATTAAAATATGCTTTTTGAGGTTTACGGGAAGAATATAACAAGAACTTTTGTTTATGAACAAAGATGTTTTTCAAGTATTCCCCCTCAATAAGTGAAGTTACTTTTTGAGGTTTTAAAGGTGAGAGAGAATACTTGTTCTTTTGAGCAGAATTATGAAAAAGTTAGAAAATTTGATTAATTCTACTCAAAAGTAAAAAGCTTTCGCTCCTTATATTAGGACTGAGTCACTGAAGCGTACCTCAGGGTCCTTTCTTTACAAAGAACGGGTTGTGCACTGTTATGTTTGCACAAGCCATTGTTTTAATTCAAAATTTGTTTTCTTTTAACAAAATACTCCCTCTCAAATAATGAAGTTTATTCGAGAGATAGTCTTGTTGAGCAGAATTTTGAATCGTATTAAAAAAAAATAGTTTTTGAAAATTCGTGAGATGATTCTGCTCAAGGTTTTAGAAAACACAATCAAGTATTATACAACAAAGAATGCTTGAATATCATATTAGACAACAACCTCGGGAACCCATTTAAGCACAGCCCCAACGGGTTTACCAAAATTTGAAATCCATTTGTACATTGTGTCAATCCAATAAAAAGATGTTGAATTCCAATGAGGACTGAAAACCTTTGTTTCATTTTGAAATGACGCTCGTGGAATCAATGGAAATTTCAAACTATTTTTTTGTTGAAAGTTGTTTGAGAAACCCGATGTCTCTCTTTGAGTTTTAAAATCTCAAGAAGAAGATTTCCATCTAGAGTTGAACCTCATGGGTTCTTTTTGAAGAGTTGTTTTTGTGATAAATGAAAATCTTCCGGTATTTGGGATGTTCAAAGCATAGTCATCCTTATATTGCAGCCAAAAGCATTCCAGATATTGAAAATTTGAAAGGTTTTGAACGACTTTGCTTTGGTCTCCACACTTGATTTACCTGTGTAAAACAAGAGTGTGGAGTTTGAAAAACTTGTTTCTCATCATTTGATTCCTTTTTCAAGTTTGGTCGTTTGTCACATTTAGCCCGTTGACCTCTTCTCACTAGTTAATTTTATACTTTGAAAAAAAAAACACTCGCGAGAGATTGGTGCAGCAGAGATCATGAGCATCACAAGTTTTCAATGATTTGAAAATATGCAACTACATAAACGAACTAGTTTTGTAACAGTTGACCATTTTTCACCCCCTCAAAATATGTTCCATAAGAAACATTTTGACAATTGTTGAAATTTTGACGAAACATATTTTTACATAAAATGGGATGACATGTACTTGCACATAGAAAATGCATCAGGCACAAACAAGCATACAGATGAATCAAAAACTCATTCTAATTCTTCCTAAGTGCTCAGAATTCTCAAATTAACACACAAGATCATAGATTAATTCATTCTTTCACTCAAAATTTTCCGATTATATGATGGTTTGGGGTTATGATATAAGACCTTGCACGCATGTTAGCATCATAATGCCTGAATATTATACAAACAAACACCCTAGTATTAGCAGCAAAGACATCGACATCTTAAACCCTAAATCACTTGATTTCAAACCTATGTTGTTTCTAATCGTGCAAACACCCAATCGAGCATTCTTTAGTGTTCTCTAAAGCTATATTAACTGATTAATTAGACTAAAACACATCAAAAAGAAATGCCCCAATCGATAATTACATAACCCCTAGTTTCTGATTATGCCTTTTTGACCATTGAAATCATTTGAAACATTTAGGGAACAATTAGACAACAACCATGAAGAAATTAGAAACTCGCAATCGTGAAAAAAGATCGAGGATCAAAAAATCGTTAGTCTGAATCGTTGAGGTTTTCGATTATGTGTGATACTTTTGAGAACATTTGTGGAAACATTTATTAGTGTCACTAAGTGTAGAGTAAAGTTTGACTGTTTGACACTTGCATTCACTGAGCCCGTTTTATTTTCCTTTCAAGGTCCTTTTAACTAAGTTTAAGACTATTGTGTACTTTACTCATTAAAGGTTAATTACTTTTCCATTTGAAGTCTAAACATGGTTAAATTGGGATCATTGCAGAAAATTTTCTTTTCTCCCCCTCGAATTAGCATTATTTTGTGAACCCTTTTTGCACATTTTAATTCAAGAGATCATAGAACTTTTGAAAATGAGTTTTTAATAACAATGATGATGAAACAATTTTTCTTGAAGACTTATGATAAGGTGTGCAAACTTCATGATGTTGTGAAAATTTCCCCCTCCCCCCCCTCAAAATATGTTCCCATATTTGAATTTAGAAATATTTTTGCATATATAAGGAACATGTTTTGAAGAGTTGATGTTTGCACACTAAGAAAGATAATTTTTTATTTTTTTTTAAATAAAAGAAAGTGTAAAATCTTTTTGGTTTTTCTATGTTTTATATTTTTATATTTTTTTTAAATAGTATTTACAAAGTGTTTTGGTGTTTGACTTTCATGTTTGTTTGATAAAATTTTCAAAATCTTTTGGAGTCAAAGACCGCATACCAATCTGGTGGACTAATTTAGCAAACCTGGAAGGAGGTAGTGCTTTAGTGAATAAGTCTGCCAATTGGTATTGAGTACCCACGAAATATAGTTCAATAGTACCCTTTTCGACGTGCTCTTTGATAAAGTGATATCTGAGAGCAATATGCTTGGACTTGGAATGATGAACGGTGTTGCATGAGATTGCTATTGCACATTTGGATTCGCAATACATCAGGATCTTGTCAAATACATATCCGTAATCCATGAGCTGAGTTCTCATCCAAATCACTTGAGCACATCAAGTAGACATGGCGACATATTTAGATTCAGTTGATGACAACGATGTGCAATCCTGCTTCTTTGACTGCCAAGAGACAAGCTTGTCTCCAAGAAACTGTACATGTAACACCCCCAAAAATGGGTCGCAGCGGAAGATGATGTCGCTGGGGTGCTACCAAATTGGTGTCACAACAAAAAGTACAAAGAACGGTTTTTACCTCAATCATTTAGAAATAAAATTCATTAACAAAAAGTGTTAAACTTACATTATTCAAAAGTAGTGCGGAAATAGCCCCATAAAATAAGTAAAGCGGTCCCAATTATTTATCAGAGTCGTGTATGACCGTGCCCCTTGCCAAGCGCTTCCAAAATTAAGCTATCGCCTTAACCTAAAAATACATGCTAAAAGTGTCAGCACGAGGTTGGTGAGTTCATAGGTTTGTGAGTTAAACCACGAAGCTGTGAATAATGAAACGTAGGAAAACAGTGAGCAGGATATACAAATGTGAGCACATAACGAAGATCAAAAGCTAGCAACAGCTGAATCTCAGACTACAAATATGCATAAATGATCCACACATAGATTGGGTGCCACTTTCAAAATTCATACGGGGACATCATACTATTTAATTTTCTGAAATTTGTTATTGACAGTATATTTAGAAAAAGCCGTATCTCCTTCGTTGTAATTCTGTTTTTATCCATTCAAACGACCGCGTTTTTGTTTAAAATCTATCTTCCATTTCCTTGACTAAGTCTTTGTAAAAATAATTTAATTTTCTTAAAAAATTAGAAATTTGGGTAGCGCTTCCGCGCATATTTTTTTTTAATTAACCATTTTTCCTATTCTAAACCTCTTGAAATCAACTTCAAATCTAACCTAACCTCTTCCGCTAATTTCTCAATAATAAAGATAGTTCCAAAATGACCATAGTGACATAATGAAAATGTTGATCTAGGATATATGACTAAAATTTAGTAAAACAACCATAACTTAATATTAACATATATATATAATCATAGATCTCATAAATCCAAATAAAATATTTCAAGGCTTGTTTATACTCATTTTTCGTATCCAACTATTTTGTATGACTTATACTAACTTGATTTCATCATAAAAATCTACAAACATGTTCATGGGTGATATATGTAATTTATGAGTTTAAATGAAGATTTAAACTAAATAAATGCATAAACTAACATAAAAATTGTATAAAATACATAATGCAAATTATAAAATTTATTTTTATACTTACTTGATAATGAAGGATTTTTAGTAAGAACAAGAACAATATAACCCCCAATGATTCCTCCAAAATGATATATAGCTAATACATAACCCGTAAATGATTGAACAATAATTGGAACTATCGAAATCGAACTTATTTTCTTCTTCTTGCACTTAGGCCGATCCATATGAATGAGATGAGAGAGTTTTTGAGTTTACTTTGTAAGTGAAGAAATGAATTGCTAGTGTGTTTGTATTTATAGTAAAAATTATAGGGTTTTAATAAATATATAAAAGCAAACATTAAATGCATGGAAGAAAATTTGGCAAGAAGGGATGCGGGGAATGGGTCTCACTAAATAGCTTGGAAAAAAATGTACAAGAGTATGGTGTGGTTGCTTGTTTGGATCAAGCAAGAAAAAGAAATACCATGCATCATTTAATACATTGTCTCAAAATATCTAACAATTCATTGTGAAATAAATTTTAGCGGAACAAAATAAAGTGTAATGAAGTGATAAAAATTATGAAAATGTATTTTGTATAAATATCGGGTGTTTAAATAATTATTGTTTCACAAATACTTAAGTTATCGTAAATATATATATATATATATATATAATATAATATATATATATATATATATATATATATATATATATATATATATATATATATATATATATAATAGGGGGACTTTCTTACGAGAACCATTTTATCTGCGAGAACTGAGAGAACCACAAAAAACATACATGCACGCCTTTTAAAATAAAATAAAAATACATGCAAATCATCAATAATCGTAAGTATCCACCTATGTTCTTCAATATCATCATGAACTCATCCTCTTTTTTCACAAAAACCTTACACAAGGCCGCAATATTGTCGTTGCACGCCTTATAAGAACATACATGCACACCTTCAAAGAAAAATGTTGTATTTCCAATTTCTTATCAAATTCTTTAGAACAACTATGTTTTTTTAAAAACATATATGTTGTTTTTAGAACATATGTGCAAAAATACAGTTATTGAAGGCGTGCATGTATGTTTTTGGTGGTTCTCTCAGTTCTCGCAGATAAAATGGTTCTCGCAAGAAAGTCTCACTATATATATATATATATATATATATATATATATATATATATATATACTAAATGAATTTAAAACACCGGGTAAAGTAATACTTGAATTTCTGTAACATTATAATGAGTATGCAAATATGTTAGAACCATTGTGGGGAGTATCGGAGATATTGTTCATGCATGAAAATCGTATAAACGCGTTTATTATTTTATTTACGTAAAATAACGAATAGTGGAAACTACGAGGAAGAATAGTAAATTTTTCTGAGATGAATAATAAAAGTTCGAGTTTAAATAATGACCCAAAAATACAAGTTGTCACAGTCTCCACCCGTTAAAGGAATTCAGTCCCTGAATTAAGCTCGTTCGTTCTATATACGTACGTTCTCGTTGTGAAATTTGATGAGGCAAACTTTCTCAATCTCGAGCATAGCCCTCAAAAGACCTTTAGGTGTTCGATTCTAATTTAATCTCCCAACTCATCAAACAAGAACTGTCATGAGATTAAACTGAATCAATTTGGATAACAACTTGACTCTTAGCTTGATTTTCGCAACTCATCAAACAAGAACTGTCACTAGATCAAGCTAGGAGACAAGACCTTTAGGTTGTCGATTCCAATTTAATCTCACAACTCATCAAACAAGAACTGTCATGAGATTAAACTGAATCGGCATGGGTAACAACTTGACCCTTAGCTTGATTTTCGTAACTCATCAAACAAGAACTGTCACTCGATCAAGCTAGGAAGCAAGTTGTCTGAAAGAAAGGATTCAACATCCTAGAAGGAGGTATTTTGAAAGATTGGCTCGATTTTGGAATTGCTTACACCAATCAATTCAACTAATAAAAATATAACTAAGGCCGATGACATTAAGTCTCAGACTAATCAATGTCGTGAACTTGAACAGATGATGTACGGTGCAATGACAGTCGTGACATAGATGTCGTAAAATGACAGGAACAAAGATGTGCATAGTCTAATGAGTCGTAAGGTAGCAAAGAGAACGCATATGCATAAATGAATATATAAGGTATAGTAACACAAACGCGAATATACGAACATGTTATGCATACCTACCCGACCAATGCAATTTCAGGTGACCAAACTCTCAAAACTCAAGTAGAAATAAATCAGAACATAATTCTAATATAACTACTCCCAGTATTACAAAATTCACCTCTGAGTCGGACATAGGTGATCAGGCTATGCCCCACTTTCCCTGGTTGAATGTAGGTAATTAGTCTATATTCCACCGAGGTTCAATGAATTTTGAAATGCTCAGCTTAGTTATACTAATACTATGTCCCTCCCATTTAATAGCCGTTTTGAAAGACTAAGGCAAGTGACCAAACTCGAGGTCGAATGATGAGATTACGTAAGGATAAGGTGTAACGCTGTGACATGTACGATACGTAAGCATAAGTATATGGAAGATACTTATAGTAATCAACGAAAATTAGTGGGTATAATTTATCCAATAGTAAGACACACATCTTTATCAATATTTCACAAACAAATCACAAGTGAGACATCAGCTTGACAGGCAGGCACGTGGCGGTCATAGGGTTAAGTTTTCATAAAAGTAGTTATAGTCTAGGTTTATTTTTATTTTTTAAATATATCCAGTTCTCTATAACCTAGGCTCTGATGCCAATCTGTAACACCACCAAAAATGGGTCGCAGCGGAAGATGATGTCGCTGAGGTGCTACTAAATTGGTATCACAACACAAAGTACAAAGAACGATTTTTACCTCAATCATTTAGAAATAAAATTCATTAACAAAAAGTGTTAAATTTACATTATTCAAAAGTAGTGCGAAAATAGGCCCATAAAATAAGTAAAGCGGTCCCAATTATTTATCAGAGTCATCTATGACCGTGCCCCTCGCCAAGTGCCTCCAAAAATAAGCTATCACCTTAACCTAAAAATAAATGCTAAAAGTCTCAACACGAGGTTGGTGAGTTAATAGGTTTGTGAGTTAAACCACGAAGCTGTGAATAATGAAGCGTAGGACAATAGTGAGCAGGATATACAAATGTGAGCACATAACGAAGATCACAAGCTAGCAACAGCTGAACCTCAGACAACAAACACACATAAATGATCCACACATAGATTGGGTGCCACTTTCCAAATTCATACTGGGTGCCACTTCCCTAAATGTATACTGGGTGCCACTTCCTAAAATGTATACTGGGTGCCACTTCCCAAAATATATACTATCAATGCATCACTAAACAGTTGCACATGTTCAAGCCAAGTCACACAAATTGAATTCACACAATATAAACCACACAATAAGAATTCACTTCCTAGTAATATAGTTCCATCATCCAAAACCTTAAGCTATGTAACAACTTGGATCTAACTTAATTTCACAACTCATCAAACAAGAACTGTCATAAAATTAAGCTAGGATTTGTTACAAAGACTTAATGTTTTTGATGATAAACAAATATCACAGAAATGTGAAATCAAAATGCACATATTGAATTCAAACATGAAACTAGTAGATCACAGCATGAAAGCATTCAAAAGCATTGAGTTTAGTTAAAAACGAGCATGTATTCTCCCCCAAAACAGTTATAAAACAAGTAAAAGTAGGGGCTGTCAACTCACCTGATACAACTGTTATGAAAATGGCAAAAATCTGTACACTGATATAAGGCTCGAACTCTAACTGCAACCTAATATGAATGATATGATTTAGGTCATGAAATGATGTCGTGAATGCAATTTGTGAAAGTTATATCACCCGTACATGTTTGCTTGTGAATTTAGTTATGAAAATATCGTTACTTCGGTATTCTTGACAATAGTTAAAATATAAAAGTTTTGGACTTTTAGCAAGTATATATCGTAACTACGATATGAATGTTTCGGTAATATATATTTGGAAAAGTTTCCGACTCGACTAAAGTATGTAACCAAAACACTACAACTTCCGTTTAAGTCTTTTTGTCCAAAACCACACTTAAAATGTCCAAATTCCATTTCTAAGAATAAAAACTCGGTACTATTTCCTATATGAAAAAGCTGTCAAAATATATTTCTCGTCGATAACTTCGTTAAGTCATAACTTATTCGTTATAGGTCGGTTTGTAAAGTTCTTCCTATCCCCGCGAAGGTATTTAAGTATACTAACACATTTTAAAGTCTCGAGGACTCGGTTTATCTTTTAAAGTTTGGTTTTACCGTGATACAAATCGGGATAGCATACTATTTAATTTTCTGAAATTTGTTATCGATAGTATATTTAGAAAAAGTCATATCTCCTTCGTTGTAATTCCGTTTTTATCCATTCAAACGACCATGTTTTCGTTTAAAATCTATCTTCCATTTCCTTGACTAAATCTTTGTAAAAATAACTTGATTTTAAAAAAATTAGAAATTTGGGCAGCGCTTCCGCGCATAGTATTTTAAATAACCATTTTTCCTATACTAAACCTCTTGAAATCAACTTCAAATCTAACCTAAACTCTTCCACCAATTTCTCAATAATAAAAATAGTTCCAAAATGACCATAGTGACATAATGAAAATGTAGATCTAGGATATATGACTAAAATTTAGAAAAACAACCATAACTTAATATTAACATATATATAACCATAGATCTCATAAATCCAAATAAAATATTTCAAGGCTTGTTTATACTCATTTTTCGTATCCAACTATTTTGTATGACTTATACTAACTTGATTTCATCATAAAAATCTACAAACATGTTCATAGGTGATATATATAATTTATGAGTTTAAATGAAGATTTAAACTAAATAAATGCATAAACTATCATAAAAATTGTATAAAATAAATAATGGAAAGTATAAAAATAATTTTTATACTTACTTAATAATGAATGATTTTTAGTAAGAACAAGAACAATATAACCCCCAATGATTCCTCCAAAATGATATATAGTTAATATATAACCTGTAAATGATCGAACAATAATTGGAACTATCGAAATCAAACTTCTTTTCTTCTTTTTGCACTTAGGCCGATCCATATGAATGAGATGAGAGAGTTTTTGAGTTTATTTTGTAAGTGAAGAAATGAAGTGCTAGTGTGTTTGTATTTATAGTAAAAATTATAGGGTTTTAATAAATATATAAAAGCAAACATTAAATGCATGGAAGAAAATTTGGCAAGAAGGGATGCGGGGAATGGGTCTCACTAAATAGCTTGGAAAAAAATGTACAAGAGTATGGTGTGGTTGCTTGTTTGGATCAAGCAAGAAAAAGAAAGACCATGCATCATTTAATACATTGTCTCAAAATATCTAACAATTCATTGTATATAGCTTATTTTAGGCATTAAATTAGCTAGAAATAAATTTTAGCGGAACAAAATAAAGTGTAATGAAGTCATAAAAATTATGAAAATGTATTTTGTATTAAGTATCGGGTGTTTAAATAATTATCATTTCGCAAATACTTAAGTTATCGTAAATATATATATTTAAGAATATATATACTAAATGAATTTAAAACACCGGGTAAAGTAATACTTAAATTTTTGTAACATTATAATGAGTATACAAATATGTTGGAACCATTGTAGGGAGTATCGGGGGTATTGTTCATGCACGAAAATCGTGTAAAAGTGTTTATTATTTTATTTACGCAAAATAACGAATAGTGGAAACTACGAGGATGAATAGTAAATTTTTCAGAGATAAATAGTAAAATTTTGAGTTTAAATAATGACCCAAAAATACGAGTTGTCCCAGTACACGTCAAGAAGTACTTTTGCGTGTATCTAAACACCCTGCGTGATCAGCATCTGAAAAGGCTATTAGTTCAAAACCAAAATCCTTCGGATACCAGATCCACAAGTGAATGGTTCCTTTTACGTATCAAAGGATTCTTTTAGCCTCAGAGAGGAGTCATTCAGTTGGGTTTGACTGATAACGAGAGCAAAGATAAACAACAAATACTATATCTGGTCTGGTAGCTGTGAGATAAATGAGTGACCCAATAACACTTCGATATTTGGTAAGGTCAACTGGTGTCCCATGTATGTCAGCATCTAGCTTTGATGTATGAGCCATAGGAGTATTATAAGTATCACAACTGGTCATTCCATGTTTCTTTAAAATTACAAGAGCATATTTGGACTAGTTTAGAAAAATACCGCGGGGTAATTGATGAACTTGTAGTCCTAAGAAGAGCGTAAGTTCACCCATCATGGACACTTCAAAGTTTTGTTTCATAAATCTTGCAAAACCGTTTGAATACTTATTACGTGTTGAACCAAAAATGATGTCATCGCAATAAGTTTCAACAATTAAAATATCTTCCTCGTGTCTTTGAATAAACAATGTTGGGTCCACAGAGCCTTTAGAACAATTATTGGCAAGTAAGAAAGCTGACCTTTTATCGTGCCATGCCCTTCGGGCTTGTTTAAGTCCATAAAGGGCTTTCTTTAGCCTGTACACATGATTGGGATGTTCTAGATCAATAATCCCTCTGGCTGACTAACATATACCACCTCACGTAGTTGACCATTCAGAAATGCCATTTTCATGTCCATTTGATAAACAACCATATTTTTGTGTGCAGCATATGCCAGAAAGATGCGAACAGCTTCAAGTCGTGCCATAGGTGCAAATGATTCATCATAGTCAATTCCTTCTTCCTGAGTGTATTATTTTGCTGCCAGACGTGATTTGTTATGAATTATTGTGCCTTCGGCATCCAACTTGCTTCTCCAAATCCATTTCAGCCCAATCACAAAGACCCCATCTGGTCTTTCAACTAAATCTTAGACTTCTAATCTTTTGAATTGATTGAGTTCTTCTTGCATTGATTCAATCCAGTTGTCATAAGTCAATGCTTGTTTAATGTTCTCGGGTTTGTCTTGACAAACTGTGAGTGCATAGATGCAATTTTCACCGTCTGAATGAAGTCGTTGTCTTGTCATTACTGGTGCTGTCGGATGGCCAATGATATTTACTAATGGATGATCTCTTGTCCATTTATATGTCGAGGGGTGATGGTGATAGAAGGTGTGCATATTAGACGGATCCAAATTGCTTGGTGATGACTCTTCAATATCTGGAACAGTTGGAGCCGGAGCAAATGAATTTAAAGAAAGCATTTCCATCATAATCTGCAGGTGCGGGTACTTGTTGTTCTTGTGGATCATCAGGTGTATCATTGGAGTTGGAATTGATTTGTTCTTCTGTTGTTTGAGTATCCAATGGTGGTGCAGTGGTCTTGACGGTTGTTGTTTTCGGTTCAGGTGTATCAGGTAATGGATTTTGATCAGGTTGTGCAGCGGAAACAGTTGATACATCTGGAGCATGGCGATCAAAGGAGTCATCAAACAATGGAGCAAACAGGGTTTCCAATTCATTACGGTTTAGCGAAAGAGGTGCATTTGATTGATCTGAAAAGTTAAGACGGTTGGTTGCGGGTCCTAAGCTATTATGCTCAGAAGCCATTACATTAAGCTCGGGGTCCGTAACTGATTTTTTCCGAAGCTATTACTGTTGAATCTGTAAAGAAAGTAGAAGAGGACAAGAAAGAGAACATGGATCCCTAACTGTAACTGGGTTCCAGATGTTAGAAGCATAAAGTTGTAGGGCCAATTAACTTCTTGACATCCGAACACGCAATTTCAATGGTTTTCTTTCTCGCCTTAGGGATTGATGTTGTGGAGTTCACATTTGTTTTGGTGAACATGTCTAAAATCTCTTCTGTAGGAATCCATCTAAGGCCAATCATTTTGAAAATTCTACCCGTGGGAAACTACCTAAGGTTATATCTAGGAGATGTTTTCTTTTTAGGTGCAGCAGAATGAGATGTGGGAGCATCACTTGGTTGAGAAAACCTACGTCCTATATTGATCCACTTCTTAGGTTTACGAATCTTGTTTGTTGGTTCAACGGGTTTGTTTGGTTTACTTTTCATAGTCGATTGTGCCTTTGCACGTGAATTCACTTCTTGAAGATATTTTGAAACACAGACATCATGATTAGCTTGAAAGATGCATTTCTGACATGTAGGACAGACAAATTCAACATTTTTGTTGAAAACAGTAAGTTTAGCTTTGTCCTTACATGCAGTGGAAAACTGTTTTCTTTTTGGAAAATAATTTGAATTCCCAGATTGGGCTTCTCTGTGCACATCATGATTGTTTACGCCACTACTCTTAGATGCTAGCCAATTCCTATTTGGTAGTTGAGTGCTCCTAGGTTTTTGTTTGCTACTACTAGCAGTGTTCTGTAATACAGTGGAAGGCATCTCACGAGGTTTTGAATCTAGAATTCCGTCTTTTTGAAATAGTGCCTTTTTCCTAGCCTTTTCTAGATCATAGTTCTTGTACATGTCATTTATGCCATAAGAATCTTCACTTCTAATGCTCGGTTTATACACTATTTTCGAACTAATCCTAGATGAGCCAGGTATAATCACCTGTTGAGGTTTACTATAAACTGATGCATTTTCCTTAGGCCAAGAATGTGGAGTGACTGGTTTTGTCAAATCATTTTTCTCAACAACTTGGGAGGCAAACCGAGATTTTGAAAATTTAGGTCATTCACATGTAAATGCAGTTGGTTGTCTAACCACTGATTGGTTTCTAATAGGTTGTAGAGTTGGTTTCTTCAAGTTTGATGGTTTTGCAGACTTAGTATCCACACTCTAGCCAGTCAATCTTCTTAATTTGTTTTGCAATGCAGCATGTGCAAACACCTTTGATTGAATTTTACCTTTTAAAACTCATTTTCCTTAACTAATGTATCCACACGTTTACTCTATTCATTCAAAAATTTACCATTGTTGGCCGAAGTTAGAGATTCATTTTGCAATTTAAGTTCAAGTGAGATGCAATGTGCCTCTAGTTTTGAAAAATCTTTATGAAACTGGGCAATGGTCTTTTTGAGACATTTATTTTCAAATTCAAGAGTTTGGTTTGATGGTACATTTGTTTTGTTTTCATTGAATGGATTAGACAAAGGATGTTTGACGAAATGTTGGTCAACATTCTGATCAACCCCTCCATCATTTCTGAATTCAGGTTGCTCAGTTTGTTGTTTTTCATCTATAGGCATATTATGATTAACAGTAGATTGTACCTCACCCATTGGCTCTTTGTCAAAGATGGGCTCTCCGTCATCGGTGGGTATGATATTTGCATAGTCAGCATCAATATCATCCCAGGATCTGCTATTGTCATCCTACTCTTCAGTCCCACTGCTTTTCGTGACCACCAAATTAGCTTCCAATGCTTTAACCATATTAGCTTGCTCTTCTTGAATCTGAAACTTCTGTTCTTTCACTCTTTTGTCATATTCTCTTCTATGAAGTACTCTTTCAGAAGTTGTCTTCTCAATCGAATCCATATGTTGGATCAATATGGCTTTGAAAGTTTGAAACTCGATTCGAGTGTATTCTAAAAAATACTTGCGTGCCATTACACTGTCATAATCGAAAGATAACCAAGAATCGTTGAACTGCTAAAACTGTTCCTTGAGCACCCTAAAGGTGGCCTCGGATTCATTCTCGTAAAATTCTTCTATTGCAAGTTGCTTTTCAAGTTGATTCACGTTGTCGAACATCGTATTAGTGAAAATGTGAACGTCTTCTCCAAATAATGATGGAAATGCCCGTTTGAATCCATACTCGTAGCGAGTTCCTGCTAAGTCTTTATTTGAGAGGATCTTCAGCTGTGAATTAAGTGATCTACACTGTTCCATGCATCTCTTCACTAAATGTGTCTCTATCTCATTCGTCTGCAACCTTGATTGATACATTTTCTCTCCCGCTTGATTGTTGCGATGTAATCGGAATAATCAAACTAAAATGTGTAAATTTGATATATCGCACACAAGGTCGATATAGTGATTTCTTATTTCCCTCCAAAAATTTAATTTGAAAATTTTCTCTCCCAGAATTTGAAATTCACCATAAAATGCAATTCTAAGGTTACTAGAAAATTTTGAGTTTAAAAATTTTGACGCCAAATTTCACCGTAGAAAATTCGAATTTTGACCTAAAAATTTGAATTTTGGGCCAAAATATCCACCGTTATACCAAAATTTGAATTTCGCGTAAAAATTGAACGTTTAGTCTCCCCTATTTTTTATTTTTTTTGGAAGGTACTGAAGATGGTTAAAAAGTGAGATGAGTTGTTGACAAATTAAGTCCTTGTTCGAAAGTTTTTGGATGTCCTTGTTCAAAAGTTTCTTGAATTGCTTGTTCGAAAATTCAATTGATTGCTTGTTCGAAAGTTTCTGAAATTGCTTGTTTGAAAATTCTATTGAATTCCTTGTTCGAAAGTTTCTGAAATTGCTTGTTCGAAAATTCTATTGAATTGCTTGTTCGAAAGTTTCTGAAATTGCTTGTTCAAAAACAGTATGAAGTCCTTGTTTGAAACTTGTCAACTTTGTTCGAAATTTTCCTTGTTCGAAACTTTTGAACCTTGTTAACTTTCGAAGTAGACTTTCTAATTTATACAAATTAGAAAGATTCCCAAGTGTCAAACTGTTTTTCTAACTTATCCAAGGAAGAGAAACACTGAGTAATTCAAAAATCCTGACTATACTAGCTAGAGTGCTTGCTCGAAAGATTAGGGTTTAAGGAGCTAGTTCAAAACTTCAGGGTTTTTGCTAGTTCGAAAGTTGGACTGGTTTTAACAAAACACTTAAAGACAATCAAGAACTGTTTTTTGATGCAATTTTCTTGTACAACTAACCTTAGAAACACAAAAACTTTAATAAAGTTGCAAACTTGAAGGTTTTTAATAAAATTTAGGCTAGTTCGAAACTTTGTAGAACAAAACAAGTACGATTTAAAACTATACTTTTAAGTAAACAAGTTTGAAACTTTCTTATTCTAAGAGGTTTATAACACTTGTTTGTAATCAAAAGAGTGCTAAAAAACCAAGAAACAATCAAGAAAACTCAAAAACTAAAAAAAATAACGAGGGAAAAGAAAAAAAATTAGTTCAAAAATCAACTCAAACTACTTCAAACCTTTCTCTAGCGATTGATACCACTTGTTAGGTCACCATAATAGATATAACACAAGAATATATAGAGAGAAAGTAGAGAGAGAGAGAGAGAGAGAGAGAGAGAGAGAGAGAGAGAGATGGATGGATGGAACAATATATGCTTATGAATGAGAAAATGTAAATTGCATAAATGAACCAACACCCACCTAAGAGAGTTTGCAAGTTTTTATATAGGAGAGGAAGCTAGGGCAACATCCCTACTTCCTTCCATTTATTCCATTGGACCTAAGCCTAGGGCCATGGGCTTGCTACATATGCTACAGACTAAATACTAACATACAAGCCTATATAATTAAGCAACCTATTACATAATTAAATGACCGACACTTTATATTTATTAAACGTAATCCCAACAGTTGATTTCAAGAAAAAGATTTTTAAAGGACATCCCAACTCAGGAATTAACCCTTGTCAAGTGATCCCTAAATTCTCTTTATCATAAATCAGTTCCTCCATCAATAAGCAACAGCCTTGCATCAAATAATCCACCACTTTTGCTTTTCATCATGAAACTCACACAGCACTAATTCCAACCATACTGCTTTGCTTATCCTGCAAGTGTTAGTCTAAAACCAATAAAACATAATCCAAAGCATTTTCTTCTTAATAGTATTAATTATGACTAACAATATTAACATAACAGTCTTAAGTATAACTAACAGTACTAGTTATACTTAGCAGTACAAATTGACACATCTAACAGTACTAATCCTTTACAAAACATTAAAAGACACAAAGAGATTAAAACTTTAAGGATTTAAAATTCCATTAAAGACACAAAGAGATTAAAACTTTAAGGATTTAGCATTCCAATACTTGCAACCAAGTACTAAAACCTTCCAACATCAAGAGCTTTGGTAAGTAAATATGCAAAATTGTTATTTGTGTATATTTAACAACTTGAATTAACTTTTTATCATTGCAGTCTCTTATAAAATGATGTCCAATCTCTATGTGTTTTGTTTTAGAGTGTAAAACAAGATTCTTAATAATACATATAGTACTGTTATTGTCAATATAAATCATGGCGTGCATAAAATTATACCCATAATCCAGCATTTGATTCTGAATCTAGAGTACTTGTCCACAGCAGCTAGCAGCAGCCACATATTCATCTTTAGTTGTGGAGTTGGCAACCACAGTTTGCTTCTTACACTACCATGATATCAATCTGCACCCTAGGAACTGACAACCTCCTGTTGTAGACATCCTATCTAAGCTTGCTCCAGCATAGTCACTATCAGAATATGCCACCAAGTCAAAGGAAGACTCTCTAGCATACCAAAGGCCTAGTTTAGGTTGGCCTTTAAGATACCTAAAAATCCTTTTCACAACATGTAAGTGTGAAACTTTAGGTGTGACTTGGAATCTGGCACATGCACATACTGCAAACATAATGTCTGGTTTAGATGATGTAAGATACATCAATGATCCAATCATTGACCTGTAGAGATGAACATCAACATTATCACCATCTAGGTCCTTGAGCAAAGGCTTGTCTGGATCCGTTGGGGTGCTAGCTGTCCTCACATTTGTGAAATTAAACTTTCTTAAAATGTCAGCTACATATTTATCCTGACTGATAAATACCCATCTTCTTTCTGCTTCACTTGCAACCCTAAGAAGGAAGTGAGTTATCCCATAGAACTCATCTGAAACTTGTCATGCATCAGTTTCTCAAACTCAGTACATAATTCCTTCTTTGTAGAGCGAAAGATAATGTCATGAACATAGACCTGGACAAGCAAAATATCCCCTTTTTGCTTTTTGATAAACAAGGTCTGATCTATCTTTCCTCTGTGAAACCTATTTTCCAATAAATACTTGGCCAAGATTTCATACCAGGCTCTTGGAGCTTGATGCAAACTATAAAGTGCTCTCACTACCTTGTAGACTTTGTCTGGATAATCAAGATCTTCAAACCCTGGAGGTTGAGTTACATATACCTCTTCTTCAATCGTACCATAAAGGAAAGCATTTTTCACATCCATATGATACACCATAAATCCCATAAAGGAAGCATAAGCTAAAAACAACCTTAATGCCTTAATTCTTGCTACAGGGGCAAAAACTTCATCATAATCCATGCCTTCTTCTAGAGTATAACCCTGTGCAACCAGCCATACTTTGTTCCGAATTACTATGCCTCTCTCATCTTTCTTTTTCCTAAACACCCATTTTGTACCAATAGCCTTTTACCCTTAGGCAAATCCACTAGTATCCAAACCTTTTGTAGCTGAAACTGTAGAACCTCTTCTTGCATAGCCTTCACCCAGCTTGGATCCTGTAATGCTTTAAGTGCATTCTTGGGTTCTACTTGTGATTGGAAACAAGAAAACAGACAAGTATGAAGGTCTTCATGAGTTTTCCCTTCATAAACAGCACTAATAAAACCTCTTTCATTTGTGGTCCTTGTCAATCTCCTTGTCTGTACACCAGATTGCACATCACCAATCATATGATCAAGTAAATGATCTTTATGGATTCTTGTATTTGGAGTTAAAGGAACTTGATATGTGGTAGGAATGTTGTTCATATCCACTTCTATTCCATCACCAAAGAAATCAACATGTGTGGCTTCAAGCGGAGCAGTAGTAACTGTTGGACTAATAGTATTAATATTTGGCTCATCAGTATTAACATCATCAGCACTGTTTTTAGATTTCTCTTGATCATCAATTCCACTTTCTTTAGTTACACCTTCACTATCCTTCTTTCCAGCATCACTAGAAGGTTGTGGTTCATCATTGCTAACATTCTCTGAAGATGAATCAAATAGAGAACCATCTTTCCATAGTGTCATCAAAAGGTAGTCTTGGCTAGACCCTGTCTCCATGCTAGATTGACCTGTGCCAATACTATCTTTTGAACCTGCAAAATCATTGGAGTTTGTACCTGCAACAACTGGTACATAATTCATTGACGCTGTTAGAACATCAATATCAAACAGCCACTTAGGTCCATCTCCTGCAACACTAGGCTTATTCTCCAAGAACTTAACATGCAAGTTTTCTTCTACTTTCCTAGTTCTAATGTTGTATACCCTAAAAGCCTTACTATTCATAGAGTACCCAACAAAGAATCCTTCATCAGCCTTTCCCCCAAACTTGCCTAAATGATCTAAGGTATTAAGGATGGTAACATGACATCCAAATGGTCTCATGAAGCTTAGAGCAGGTGTTCTACCTCTAAATAGTTCACAAGGGGTCTTGTTATGAGCCTTAACTACTAATACCCTGTTCTGCACATAGCAAGCAATATTAACTGCTTCAGCCCAAAATGTAGTAGGTAACTTAGAGTCAGCTAACATGGTTCTAGTAGCCTCAATTAATGTCCTATTTCTCCTTTCAGCAACACTATTTTGCTGAGGAGTTCTGGCTATACTAAATTCCCTCTTAATACCTTTCATTTCACAAAACTCATTCATAACTCTATTCTTGAACTCTGTTCCATTGTCACACCTGATTATCTTTACTTTCTTATCAACTAGATTTTCTATGTCAGTAATAAAGCTCTTAAGAATGCCACTAGTCTCATCCTTAGTTGCTAAAAAGAAAACCCAAGTAAAATCTGCTATAATCATCAGTAACAACTAGACAATATTTCTTGTTCATTAAGCTGCTCACAAAAGTTGGACCAAACAAGTCCATATGCAACATGAATAAAGGCTGAGTAATAAAGTTCTGAATCTTGGACTTACAGGAGGCTTTGTGTTGCTTCCCCTTAAGACAAGCAACACAAGTTTTGTCATTTTCAAAACATTTTAAAGGTAAACCTCTCACAAGATTTTCCTTAAAATTTTTATTAATGGTGTTAAAATTTACATGACCTAGCCTCCTATGCCATAACATTGATTCATCTTGTGTGGCCTTTGCAACAAGACAAGTTAAACTCTCTTTAGAAACAATATTCTTTATATCAACACTGTACATATTTTTCTTTCTAGGAACTTTAAGTAAAACCTGACTCTTATCAGCTAACTTAAAGTCAGGAGAAAGAACAAAACATTCAGTGTCAGTAAAAAGAACACTGTTCTTTTTGTCACACATCTATGAGACACTAAAAAGGTTAAACTTTAACTCCTGGACAAAGTACACATCTTTAAAATCAAGCTTACCAGTCTTAATAGTTACTTTACTAGTAGTTCTTCCTCCTTTGGCTCCTCCCCCAAAGGTAACATATCCTCCATCAAATTCCTTTAAAATTGAGAGATAGGACATGTTCCCTGTCATGTGCCTGGAACATCCATTATCAACATATCCATGATCTACTTGTTGTGAATGACCCTGCACATAAAAATAAGGAAATTAGTTTCCTTTTGGGACCCAAGCCATTACTGACTTGGATCTGCCTCGTGCATCATTGTAATTATGTTTCTTCAAAGTAACTGATGCACTGATAGAATCATTTAGAACTCGAGATTTGTTAGATCTCATCTAGGGATAACAATAATAAAGACAATAATATGCAGCGGAATTAATCAAAGAACAATTGTTATTGTAAACAAGGTTTCTTTATCATCATCATCTATAACAATTTCAAACACAACTAACATCCCCAATTCTACTTGATCAAGTGTAGAATGGTTACTCAACAATAACAGGGATCAAACGATCCTTGAGGTTGAACAAACACTAACTCTAGGCGTTTACAAGAACAACCATACGCCTGGACATACACACACTTTTCTTGTGTTTACATCTTGACACACCTAAAACCTAGACCCTGTATCACTTTATATAATAAAGACATCTAGGGTTTACAAAGACTCCTAACTTTATTCATTATCGATTAAGTCCTTGTAGATTCATTCTTCTTAATATTGTTTTGTATTTATCAACTCAATATAAATCCCAACATGCACTATTAAGTTTGGTAGGTCTCCAAATCAAACATGCTGAGGCCTTAACAGCATTATCCTGATTCACCCTAACAGCATTAACTACTGCTGAATTTGGTCTGGCAGTATTAACCTTTTGACTAAAATTTTTGTTAGTTAATGTTGTTCTTGTTTGAAAAGGCCTCTTTACACTTGATTGTGCTGATTTAGAAAAATGTGACATTGGCCTAGCAATATAAACTGTAGTTTTGGAATGAGCAGTATTAACAGGCCTGACAATGTTAAGTGGTCTTATGCCAGTTTTTATTAAAACTGCTCTTGGAGCCATGTTTCTGTGAGCACTAGGATGAGCCTTTTTAGCAAAATAATTTTAATTCACCCTTATATAAGTATTCCCAGATACCACCCTTTCTCTCTAATGGTAACTACAGTTAGCCTGCACATGGTCGAAACTTCCACAGACAAAACAAGCTTTATTGTACATCACAAAGTCACTTCCTAGCTGTTGGGACTTCTGATTATTCCAGTTTCTTTGATTTCCCCTAGAACCTTGGGACCTGTACATTTCAGCATACTTACTGGTTTCCTGACTAGTTTTTCTTGTTGTTTAGGTTTAGCTAATTCTATCTTAGCAACATTATGAAAAATAGTTTTCTTTTTTAACTTATCATCTGACACAAACTCCTCAACCAATGGGGTATCATAAGTGTCCCTAACCTCATTAGAAATATCTTTACTAACAATCTTACTAGTCTTATGTCCAAAGCTTTCAATTTCAGGCTCTTTCAACTCCTCAGTATTGGAAAAACCAAGCTTTGGGGGTGCAAATAACCCTGTATGGGGAGGTGGAATAGCATTATATCCTAAACCTTTCTTTAATTTGCCAACAAACTGACACTCTACGATCCTATCTATACTTTTGGATGAATGTTCAAATCTCTCTATATTAACTTGAATGCTTTCTTTTTCTTTCTTAAGCTTTTGTAACTCACTTTTAAGCATACTAATTTCTAAGTCTTTATATGAGATATCTCTATTTAGAACATCAATATCCTCAGTAAAATTAGACTCATTCTTTTTGTAAAAGATAAGTTGCTCTTCTACAATTGCTAACCCTCTTTTATCATTAGCTAAATTGAACTCAGATTTGTTAGAGTCTATTCTTAAATCATCATATTGAGTTTTAAGAGTTTCAAATCTTTTTAGACAAGTTTTTGAACAAGTACCGTTAGTATATACCTCAAATTCTGAAGAAGCCATAAGAGCCATGTTTATAGGGACTTCATCTTCTGCCATATAGCTCCAGTCAAAACCATGCCCATCAATAGCCACCATGGCTTTGGAAGAAGTTTCTTCCAAATTCACAGTCCTTCTAGTGCTTTCTTGGTTCCTAAGTCCTTTGCTTTCTTGATTCATTTTTCTGCTATCTTGGTTCCTAGGTCCTCTGCACTCCTTTGCAAAGTGTCCCAACTTGTGACAGTTGTAACACTCTACCTTTGACTTGTTATATCCAGCTGTGTCACTCCCATTGTTAGTGATCTTTTTACCAGTTTTCTGGAAAAACCTTTTTACCCTCATACTCAACAATGCTAACTGCCACTTCAAATCTATTTCTTCTAAGTCATCTTCATTGATTTGTTCAAGGTCCTCATGTACAAGATGAGACCCATTTGATTGATCGGCCAAAAATGCATAAACAATAGCATCACTTAAGTTAGCAGTACTAATTTGAGTGCTAGCAGTACTAACTTGAGTGCTAGCAGTACTAACTCCATAAGCAGCATTAACTTCATCAGTACTGCTAGTGCTAGGAGATGATACAAAAGCCATGTTTTGAGAACTTGAACTTGAGCTTGTAGTTATTTTAACCTCTTGTTCAACAATCTTAAAATTGTTGTAAAGATCATCAAAGCTCATTGTGTCTAGATCAGGTTTATTTCTCCATACCACAACATGAGTATTCCACTCAGAAGGCAGACTTCTCAAAAATTTCAAATTGAGATCTTCTTGTGAAATATTTTCACCTAAGACAGCTAATATACTTACAATCTTCTGAAGTCTGTTAAAAATAGAGTCAAGAGACTCTGTGCTTGGAGCACTAAAGTTCTCATACATTTTCTTCAGAAGAGTCTTCTAAGTCTTCTTTGTGGCTTCATTACCTCCAAATCTTGTTGTTATAGCAGCAAACAAGGTCTTAGCATCCTTCTACTGATTAAAATTCATCAGATGTTCATTGGGAAGTGCCATCAGTAGCATACTCCTTGCCTTCACATCATTCTTCTTTTGAGTCTTTTCTTCAGCAGTTACAGGATCTGGTATTATTGTAGTTGTTACACCTCCAACTGTTGTTGATTTAGCAACTGGTTTGAACGAGTTACCATTCTCTATGACATCCCATAGAGCATATTCTTGTACCTGAAAGTATTGCTCAATCCTAAGCCTCCACATATCATAATCACCCTGTTTGAGAATGGGCAATTTTGTAGTAGTAGTGGTTGGAGCAGTTTCTAGATCCATCTCTTCCTTGTTTCTTCTTGTTTGTTTCTTCTAGATCAAAGTTTCAGAACCTAAGCTCTGATACCACTTGTTGATCCCAAACACAGATCTATTCCTTAGAACAAATGTTGAGTTACTTTGGATAAATCTAAAACAACTATGTTAGAAACTTTGTGAATACTAAAGAGTATGCGGAATCTACTCTTTAATACTTAAAAGAATATGAATGTAATAGTAAACTGTATGAATAATGTATGAACAATGAGATTACTGAAAAGCTCCAATATTATTATTATCAATAATACGAGTACTCTGTGTAGTACTATGGTTTACAACCTTGAAGCTATGTATCAAAAGTACGTATGAAACATCATAACCTAGGATCTCCTTTTATACACTAAGGAGTCCTTTACTAGATAACTACAAATCTTCTATAATATTAATCTTATATGTATCTTCCTAACAATATAGAATATACGTATATTTCTAACTATATAGAATATATATTGACACGTCTTTATCACATTAGCAGTCTTAATCTTCATCAGCAACCTTAAGTCCTTCAGCAGTCTTAAGTTAATACTCTGGCAGTACTAACTTACTCTAGCAGTACTAACTAATTAGTATTGGGAGTTTTAACTTGAGCAGTACTAACATTTGTCTTGATAGTACTAAGTATGAAAACGTTTAATTCCCAGCACTGTGGTTTATGCTTTCTTGGCCAGTCAACCCAACAGTCCTCAACTGATGAATGAGGATTTGGAAAAAATTCATCCAGATGAGGTGGAAGAGATGGATTTAAGATGGCAGATGGCAATGTTGACAATGAGAGCTAGGAGATTCTTGAAGAAAACTGTAAAGAGGATGACAGTCAATGGGAATGATAACATTGGCTTTGACATGTCCAAGGTGGAATGCTACAATTGTCACAGGAAGGGTCATTTTGCCAGAGAATGCAGGGCACCAAGGAGCAAAGACTGTTAGTGCAAGCAGTCTCGTTTGTTTTGATTGATGATAAACATGTAACTTGATACATAACATAAAATGTACAAGTTACTTGTAAACATATCTTGTCTCAACATACATTCAACACCTCTCGACCTCTCGAGTCCTCGTATGATACAACACAGGTTCGTACATGTTTGTTATGTAGTATTATGATCAAACCTTTAATAAATCATTTAGAATGTTTAAAATACGGCTAGGTCATTAAGTATTTTAAAAAGACTAACCATTCTACTTAGAACCTCATTTCACATTTTGCATATACAAGTACTTTTACTTGTACATCATGTTTCTTAAGTTTAATAGGATAAGTATTCTTTAGGTGTCAAACTAAGACATATGTGCTTACTCATGAAAATGATGTTAATGACATAGTAGCATAAGTAGTTTAACATCTTTAGTAGCATAAGTATATACATGTTACTTATAAATAGTACATACATGTTACATACATTTAGATTTACATAGTTTGCATTTTAATTCTTAAAATGGAAATATATACATGACATCATGGCATACATCATTTGTTGGGAATTAAATGTTCTGAAGATTAGTGTTTGGAATAATATGTTAACAAGATTTGTACTGCTGAGAAGAATACACTAACAGTACTAACTACTAGTGTATATCTGAAGACTACTCAAGTTATAACTAACAGTACTAACTGATAAGTTAGTACTATTAGTACAAAGAAGGTACTTCTAGTTGAATACTGCTATTGGAGTGACTCATACTACTGCTGAAAGGATAAGTGTCGCGTACACTACTGCTGGATGGATAAGTATACAAAGATATTTTGTGTATAAAAGTCAAGTATATACGGTAGACAATATCTTAGATAAGTGTTCAGTCAACAAGTTGTAATACTCAGAACATGTTGTATCTTAGTTACTGACACACTCAACAAGCAAGTAGTACACAAGACTTGACAATATTGTAAAGATCTCCTTTGGACTATAAACGGGAGATCTTAGCTTAGAGATAAGTGTGCTGAATATTGTGCTTGCTTATGTGCTTAAAATTAACAATCTAGTCAAACAAGTAAAGTCATAGAAACATAGAGATTCAAGGTTTTGTAACCCTAGTGATATTGAAGATCACTCTTATTATTCTCAATAATATTGAATCGTTTGATGTTATACTTTCTGTGTTCATACTCCAATAAACAAGCATCACTGTTCCATTTCCGTAACCATTATCCTTCTAAGTGTGGTTAAGTAGATTCCGCATACTTAATCATATTCACTCAAAGTATCATATACACTCGTTATAAAGGACTAACATCCTCATAGTGTATCACACAATCCTCTCAATTGGTATAAGAGCAAGGCTGATATCTTTGATTTAGAAGAAGAAGAAATGGACATGGAGTCTATTCAAACGAATGTTGCTGCAAAGATGTCAATGCTCAAGCAAAATGAGTTTTATATGTGGAGGTTAAGGATAGAGCAGTATTTCCAAGTGCAAGACTATACACTTTGGAAAATTATTGAAGAAGGAAACTCTTTCAAGCCTACAACCACTACATCAACAGTTGAAGATAAGGTAGTGACAACTGTGAATACCAACCCAACAAAGGCAGAAGAGAGAGTCAAGAAGAAGAATGACCTCAAGGCCAGAAGTATGTTGATGATGACCATTCCAAATGATCAACTTTTAAACTTCAGCAAGTTCAAAGATGCTAAGTCATTATTTGAGGCCATTGTTGCAAGGTATGGTGGAAATGAAGCCACCAAAAAGACCCAGAAGACTTTTCTCAAACAGAACTTTGAAAACTTCTCTTCAACAACCAATCAATCACTGGATCACATGTTTAACAGGCTTCAGAAGATTTTGAGCCAACTTGCTGTTCTTGGTGTAGAGATACCTCAAGAAGATTTAAACTCCAAGTTCTTAAGAAGCCTACCAGAAGATTGGGCTATGCATGTGGTTGTCTGGAAAAACAAGCCAGATATTGATTCAATGAGTCTGAATGACTTGTACAACAACTTCAAAATTGTTGAACAAGATGTGAAGAAAGCTGGAAGTGCTAGTTCAAGCACTGGGAACATGGCATTTGTGTTATCTCCCAGTACCTCAAATCCAGTTGAAGATGTGAAGGTTGATATGGGAGTTGGTACTGCTAGTTCATCAAGCAGTACTATTGGTATTATGGATGAGAAAACATGTTGTGCTTTTCTCACAAGCCAGAATGATGGGTCTATGCTTACTCATGAAGACCTCCAGGAAATCAATGATGATGATTTGGAGGAGATGGACCTAAAATGGCAAATTTCTCTTCTTAGCATGAGGGCTAAGAAATTCTATCAAAGGACAGGGAAGAAGATCACTATCAGCAGCAATGATACTGTTGGTTTTGACAAGTCAAAGATTGAATGCTACAACTGCCACATGATGGGGCACTTCTCAAGGGAATGTAGAAGACCAAGGCATCACGATGGCAAAAGCAAAGGTTTTGGAAGCAAGTCCAAAACAGGGGAGGTTACTGAGCCAAATTCAAAAGCTATGGTAGCTATTGATGGCTTAGGTTTTGATTGGAGTTTCATGGCAGATGAAGAAGAACCTTCTACTCAGATGGCACTCATGGCCTTCTCTGCTACTAAGGTACAAAATGATAAAGTTGTTTCTAATACTTGCATTGCTCTGAAAGAGCTAAACACTTTAAGAAAACATTATGATGATCAAAGGTTAGAACTAAACAAAACTCATCAAAACTTATTAGATTATAAGGTAGGTTTAGCTATCCTAGAGAAGCAGATCATTCACCATAAAGACAATGAATTTGCTTTTTCTGATGACAAAGCTCTTCTTAAATAAGACATATTTTTTAAAGATGCTGAAATTAGCTTTTTAAGAACTGAGTATGCTAGACTTAAAGAAGAAAAAGTAAACATTCAGTTAAGTGTAGAAACATTAGAACATGCCTCTAAAGGGGTAAACAAAATAATTGAATGTCAAGTGATCAACAAAGCCAAGTCTGGGTTAGGATATAAGAATGTCCCACCTCCTTACAGAGGAATCCCTGCACCCCCAGGGATAGACCTAGAGAACATAGACTTAACTGACCTTCAACAACCTATATTAGAATATGGTATTCAGCCAAAAGCAAATGTAGTTGTTGATGAACCTATAAAAGTAAGTGAAGGTGTAAGTAATACTTCACTTCCAGAGGACAAGGTGTCCTCTGATAGGAAATCAGGTGGTCCAATCATTGACGACCGGACATCTGATGATGATAAGGAAGAACAGGTTATGTCTAAACCTGATGTTGTTAAGAAAGCAGGAACAAGTGTTCCTAAGGTAGTCAAAAATGATACTGTTAGGTCTAAAATAGTTATTAAACATGTTAGGCAACCAGTAAGATATTGTGAGCAATATAGAACCACAAACAAGCCCAGAGGTAACCAAAGGAATTGGAATGACCTTATGTCTCACCAACTAGGTGATGACTTTGACTTCTATAACAAAGTTTGTTTCATTTGTGGAGATTTTGACCATCTTGCAGCCTTCTGCAACCTAAGGGTATCTGGGTATTCAAACCATAGGGTGAATTTAAAAAAGCATACAACTAAAAGTCACTCTAACTTTAGTAGAACAACACCCAGAGCAGTTTCATTAAAGTCTGGCCCAAAACAATAATCCTTATTTATGTGCAGGGACATTCACAAGTAGATGATGAAGATCAAGGATATTCAGATAGTGGGTGTTCAAGGCACATGACAGGCAACATGTCTTATCTTTTAGACTTTCAATCATTGGATGGAGGATATGTTACCTTTGGAGGAGGAATAAGAGGAAGAATTACTGGTAAAGGTACACTTAAAACCGGTAAATTAGATTTTGAAGATGTGTACTATGTGCAAGAGCTTAAGTATAATCTGTTTAGTGTCTCACAAAAGTGTGACAAAAAGAACAAGGTTCTTTTTACTGACACTGAATGTCTTGTGCTTTCTTCTGATTTTAGGATGCCTGATGAAAGTCAAGTACTTCTTAAAATTCCAAGAAAGGGCAACATGTTTAGTGTTGATATGAAGAAGATTGTTCCTAAAGAGGCCTTTACTTGTCTTGTTGAAAAGGCCACATTGGATGAATCTATGAAATGGCATAGGAGGCTTGGTCACATTAATTTCAAAACCATAAATAAAATTGTCAAAGATGGTTTGGTAAGAGGCTTGCCTCAGAAAAGATTTGAAAATGACCAAAGATGCATTGCTTGTCTTAAAGGCAAACAACATAAAGCCACTTGTAAGCCCAAAATTTTTAATTCTATTGATCAATCATTGTTTATGCTTCATATAGACTTATTTGGACCTACAAATGTGAGTAGTATTAAGCATAAAAGATTTTGTCTAGTTGTTACTGATGACTATAGCAGATTTACATGGGTTTTCTTTTTAAGTTCTAAGGATGAGAATTCTAGCATTCTTAAGACATTCATTACAGAGATAGAAAACTTTGTAAAAAAGAAAGTAAAAGTCATTAGATGTGATAATGGTCAGAGTTTAAGAATAGAGTTATGGATGATTTCTGCAAAGAAAAAGGTATTATAAGAGAATTTAGTGTTGCTAGAACTCCTCAGCAGAATGGAGTAACTGAGAGGAGAAATAGGACACTCATAGAAACTGCTAGAACCATGTTAGCTGACTCTAAGTTGCCTATCACTTTTTGGGCTGAATCAGTTAATACTGCTTGCTATGTCCAAAACAGAGTTTTAGTAGTTAAGTCTCACAATAAGACATCTTATGAGCTTTTTAGAGGTAGAACTCCTGCAATAGGATTTCTTAGACCTTTTGGGTGTTATGTGACAATTCTGAATACCTTAGACCATCTAGGAAAATTTGATGGTAAAGCAGATGAAGGATTCTTGGTTGGATATTCTATTAATAGCAAAGCATTTAGAGTATACAACTCAAGAACTAGGAGAGTAGAGGAAAACCTGCATGTGGAATTTCTAGAAAACAAATCCAATGTAGCAGGTGAAGGTCCCAAATTGCTATTTGATCTTGAGTCACTAACCAAATCAATGAATTATGTGCCTGTTGTTGCAGAAACTAATAATTTTTCAGTTTCAGAAGCTGATAATGCAACAAATGAGGCAGGGTTAGAAAAAGAGAAAGATCAAGATTATGTGATGATGCCAATATGGACAAGTGTGGCTTCAACTTCAATAAATGATGAACCTTCTTCTGATGCAGCTAAAGAAGGGATTGATGGTGAAAACATGGAAGATGGAACTAAGGAACAAGAGAATCAAGTTAACAGTTCTCATAATGATAGTACTGCTGAGACAGAGCAAGCTACTGCTAGGCCAAATCTTTCTACTGCTGGCCCATCAGAACCAAATGAAGCAGATTTCTCAGAAGATGAAGTGGATTTCAACAATCTCACACCTCATTATCAAGTTCCTTCTATACCACACACAAGGATTAACAAAGTCCACTCCCTGGACAATGTAATTGGTGATATACAATCTGGTGTAAAGACAAGGAAGCAAATTATGTCTTCAGACCAACAAGGGCTTCTTGATGCTCTTTATGCATCAAAGCAGCATGAGTATGCAAACACTTGCTTATTTGTATGTTTCCTATCTCAAGCAGAACCCAAGAATGTTCTCAAAGCCTTAGATGATTCAAGCTGGGTACAAGCTATGCAAGAGGAGCTTCTCCAATTCAAGATTCAGAAGGTATGGGTGCTAGTTGATTTACCCAAGGGTGTAAGGGTAATTGGTACTAAATGGGTTTTCAGGAACAAAATGGATGAAAGGGGCATAGTGATAAGAAATAAGGCCAGACTTGTAGCCCAAGGGTACACACAAGAGGAATTGATAAACTATGAAGAGGTTTTTGCTCTAGTAGCAAGAATTGAAGCCATTAGATTATTTTTAGCTTATGCTTTATTTATGGGCTTCACAGTTTATCAAATGGATGTCAAGAGTGCTTTCTTATATTATACTATTGAAGAGGATGTGTATGTCTCACAACCTCCGAGTTTTATTGATCCAGAAGATCCAGACAAGGTGTACAAGGTTTTCAAAGCTCTTTATGGCCTTCATCAGGCTCCAAAGGCATGGTATGAGATACTGGCTTCCTATTTAATTGAAAATGGATTTCAAAGAGGCAAGATTGATCAGACATTATTCATCAAGAAGCACAAGAAGGATCTTTTGCTAGTTCAGGTGTATGTGGATGATATCATCTTTGGATCTACAAGGAAGGAGATGTGTTTAGAGTTTGAGAAACTTATGCATGATAAGTTTCAGATGAGTTCCATGGGGGAACTTACATTCTTTTTGTGTCTACAAGTTAAGCAATCAAGTGAAGGCATTTTTATCAGCCAAGATAAATATGTTGCATAGATTCTAAGGAAATTTCAATTTGCTGATTCAAAAGTGGCAAGCACACCAATGGACTCTGAGAAGCCTCTTCTAAAAGATGTAGATGGAGAAAATGTAGATGTACACACATACAGATCTATGATAGGCTCTTTGATGTATCTCACATCATCAAGACCTGATATCATGTTCTCTGTTTGTGCTTGTGCAAGATTTCAAGTAACTCCTAAGGTTTCTCATTTAACAGCTGTCAAGAGGATCTTTAGATATCTCAAGGGTCAACCTAGGTTGGGTTTATGGTATTCAAGATAATCACCTTTTGACCTGGTAGCATATTCAGATAGTGATTATGCAGGTGCAAGCTTGGACAGAAAGTCAACAACTGGAGGATATCAATTCCTTGGATGTAGACTTATTTCATGGCAGTGTAAAAAGAAAAAAATTGTGGCTACTTTCACAACTGAAGCTGAATATGTAGCAGCTACAAGTTGCTGTGGTCAAGTACTTTGGCTTCAAAATCAACTTCTTGACTATGGGTACAATTTCATGAACACTGTCATATATATTGATAATAGTAGTACAATTTACATTATTAAAAATCTAGTACAACACTCAAAAACAAAACACATTGAAATTAGACATCATTTTATTAGAGACTGCAATGAGAAAAAGTTGATTCAAGTTGTTAAAATTGATTCTGATCAAAACTTTGCAGATCTTCTCACAAAAGCTTTTGATGTTGGAAGGTTTCAATACTTGGTAGCAAGTATAGGGATGTTTAATCCTCGATGATTTAAAACTCTGTGTTTTTGTACATAAAATTAAGTTTGTACTGCTAGCTTTATAAATTGGTACTGTTATTGAAAAGTTTGTACTGCTAGTACAAATTTGGATTGTTTTGTTCATACTGTTAGTCATATAATTCTACAGCTATAAGACAAATGCTCTGCATTATGTTTTCTTGGTTTTGGATTAACAATTACAGGTATGAACATTTGAGCACAAAGGAAGTTTCAAGTGAAATGTGTGAGCAGCAGAATGATGATACAAGTTGCTGACATAATAGGTTCATGATAGACAGAGTTTGGGAATCCATTAACAAAGGTTTACACCTAAGTTAAATTGATTCTTTAAAAATTCTTTCTTGAAACCTGATTATGATGTTTCACATTAAATTAATGGCTTAGTTGATCAGATAGTAACTGACTCAACTTACTTTCTATCATTTTATTCTTTAATTAGTATAATGAGCAAGTCTAAGGACATCTGATAGAAAGAACAGCGAGCAAAATTGAATCTAACACTTGTGTTAGAGGCAACAATTGCCACGAGCTGGAAACCCTGTCAAGAAAGCCCTTTGAATGGGTTTATCGGTACACAGGCAATTATTTATACCTGAAAACATTGGTTCTCACACAACCAGAGGTTAATTTGAACCCAAATCTTGATTAAGTGTCTGTTACACACTTAATCCCTTCAAAATGGTTGTTAGCAGTATTGTTTTTTATTAAAATCAAGTTCATACTGCTAAGTCAAAAGTTTCTTAAAATATTTTGGATTCAGGATGGCTGAGAAACCTATCTAATGATGGATTATGAGTCCATGCCCCATGATTCACCTCTCACAGGAGTTAACACACCTGGAAGTGATGAGGGCAGAATTGAAATTTAAGGAATTAATGGCTGTATGTACAACATTGTCTGATAAGCTGTTCTAAATGGAAGATGAACTCAAGAAATTTTCAAAGAAAAAGTTCAGATGATGGTGAGAGATCTTCCAAACAGGGGAGGAAATATTGTGGTACATGGCATGGATTAAGGGGAGGAAAATTGATCAAGTTCAAGAAAAGACAAGAGCATATAAGATGATGATGGATGCTGGGAATAAGCTCTTTCATCTCTCTTCTTCATGTTCGAACATCTTTGACTTTAAATGATAAAGCTCTGTCTCAATATCATGTTGGAAATTTGGACAAGATTCTGGAGTATTATATATATTTAGAAGGGATGAAGCAATACAAATGGAGAAAGTTCAAATGAAGAAAGTTCTTTCAGTTTCAACTTCAGTTCACTACGTTTGTTCATCACTTGCATGGCTTGCTGAGAGATGACTTGACTTCTTGGATTGCATCCAAGATACACAGCACCATTGCCTCTTATAATTCCTCCATCCAAGGAAATTGCACCATCATTTAGGTAATGAATGAAGCATAAGCATGGTACTGCTAGTGTTGAAGACAAAGAAAATGGCTGAAAGTGATTCACAGATGGCAGATGAGTTAGACAGAAAGATAGTTAATTTTGCAGAACCAAGAAAAGCTCAGATCAAAGAGTTTGACTATGTAGTGTTTGGAAGACTCTCACAATCCTCATTTAATTCAGAAGAAACTTGATGATTTGGGATAAATCACAAGTTTAGGGGAGGGTTGTTGGGAATTAAATGTTCTGAAGATTAGTGTTTGGAATTATATGTTCACAAGATTTGTACTGCTGAGAAGAATACACTAACAGTACTAACTGCTAGTGTATATCTGAAGACTACTCAAGTTATAACTAACAATACTAACTGATAAGTTAGTACTGCTAGTACAAAGAAGGTAGTGCTGGTTGATTACTGCTGTTTGAGTGACTCATACTACTGCTGAAAGGATAAGTGTCGCGTATACTACTGCTGGATGGATAAGTATAAAAAGATATTTTGTGTATAAAAGTCAAGTATATACGGTAGACAATATCTTAGATAAGTGTTCAGTGAACAAGTTGTAATACTCAGAACATGTTGTATCTTAGTTACTGACACACTCAATAAGCAAGTAGTAGACAAGACTTGACAATATTGTAAAGATCTCCTTTGGACTATAAAAGGGAGATCTTAGCTTAGAGATAAGTGTGTTGAATATTGTGCTTGCTTATGTGCTTAAAATTAACAATCTAGTCAAACAAGTAAAGTCATAGAAACATAGAGATTCAAGGTTTTGTAACCCTAGTTGTAACACCCCAACCCGGTAAGGGTAAAGATGTCACGATAATGGTTTCATATCATATCAAAACAAAGCATACATCTATAGTAATACAAGAATTTTTCAAGGTTACAAATGAAATACTGAAATTACAAGGTTACAAATGAAACTTCCGATGATTACTAATTCTAAAACATAATAACTTCTAATCAACTCTAATTGTAAAACCCCGAAATTTAAACAATCCGAAAAGACTAAAATACCCTCTGAATTTGAACTTTAAGAATTTATGAAATCATATAAGTAATCTCGTGTGAACTTAACCTAAGTATCTAACACACCAATAATTGAATATATGAACGTGATACGAATATTTAAGACTTTTGTTATACACAAAATATTAATCCTTCATCATACATGCTAGGCAAAAATTTTGAATTTATGTACATATGATCTTCCAATTTTCGGCCCAAAGAAATAGAACCAAGAAGATATAAGCAAGCATTAGTCCATATTAATTTGGCCCATTTTGGAGCTTGATCCATTCCCTTAATACCCAAAAACAAAGACCAGTTCCCATATTATCCCATAATACCAAAATTCTAAAAGCCCTAATTTCCTCTCTCACTAAAAACCATCGGCCTCCCTTTGTTCTCTCCTCATTCGATCTGTAGCAGCCAAGGAGGAGTGTTTGTTTGTGTTCTTGCTCAATCCATATCAAGGTAATCTTGTTCTTGTCCTAAATAATCCATTCAAATTGTTCCTAAAACCCTAATTCGACCCAGTTGTTTCATGTGTTTCTGCCGATCAATCAAAGGAGAAAAAAAAGAGGAGTTGGTGATTCGTGTATTCGTGTTCTTGTGTTCTTCGATCACACTACGAGGGTATTGTATCATCTTTATTCAATCCTTGTTCATGTCCTTGTGTTCTAGTCAAATTATGATCAAAAGATTATGAATATGTCACATAAAATCATAAATGAAAAACCCTAAAATCTTATGTATGAATCGGACCAGGAGTATATGTGATGAAATTATTCGGTTTGATTATGTTAAGACCTGTGATAATCGACCTAAATATATTTTGGATTAACCTATAATCATTATGTGTTAAGAATTAAAGAGATAAAATGATAAAACCCTAAGTTATACATGAATCTGTGAAAACTGCTACTGATCTAGAATTTTGTTCGACTTTAACCGGCTGTAAATAAATGATGTGAATGTATATTTTGGTGTTTTAAGAGTCTAAAACTAAGTTCAATGAAATGGCTACCTGGGAAAATTAATTTTGTAATTTTTGGAGGCCTGGAAGGTTAACTTTTGATTTTTGGAAAATTATGTGTCTGATCGGATTTGTGAGTCTGGAAAATCAGTCCGGGTTTTTGAATTTTAATTTCCAAACCGTGTCGAATTAGAAGGTTTCCTTTGAACTGGGTAATATTTAGGATGTCTATTAGTTACTGGAATTTTTATAGATTTTTATGAATTTTTATTAAAGGTTTTCTAATTAATAACTTTTCGTATAGTAAAATTTATCAGAAATCTGGACAAGTTAGTTTAAGTGAATTTTAATCCATAGTTTTGCTAGTTAATAAAATCTGGAAAAATTAGGTAAAATACTAAAGACATTTAAGCATCTCTGGGAATTTTATTACTGAGTTCTTATACGATTTACCATTTATAGAAAGCATAACAATTTCGTGTGAAAAACTGTTAGAAATCATAAAAAGGTTAAAAAGGAAAGTGAAAGGTGTTTTGTGTTTATTTTATAAACTAAAGGGTTTAAATTGTTATTTGCTAAAACTAAAGGACTCAACTTGTGTAAACCTGTAACTTTAGAATATTTACATTATTTTACCCTAATCTTATATTAATGACATTATGAACCCTAAACTTGTGATAATTGCATAATGAACCCTAAAGTTATGAAAACTACATTATGAACCTTGAACTTATGTAAAGGGCATTATGAACCTTAACCTACTAACATGGTCATCTTTAATACTTTAAGTTGATAGCGGGAATGATAATAACTAAAGTTACTGAATATGTAAAGTTACCTAAGATGGAGAGAAACTAAAATGAAACCTTATGATTTAGAAACTATGAAACTATGAAATCATAAAGCTATGAAACTTATAAGTACAATTATAATTCGTGTAGATTCGCTGAGGCGGGAGTAATCCGGTGTCTTGTGATCTGTCTTTGGTTTGTTTTGCTATCGAATAAGGTACAGATATTCTGCCCTTTGTCAGTAAGGGTTTTCATTCCCTTTTCTTTCAATTTTTCATTTTCCTTATTAGGATTTCCTATACCATTGCTATGTTCCCCTACACTTTGGTTCGTTTGTTTGATTCATTTTGACCTTGATGTTCGATATGACCCTTTTTGCTTTGAGCCTCTATAATGATCCATTTGATATTCGTTCGTTACCTTGTTATATATTAGTATTCGAATCACATTCGAAGGTTCATTTGATTTTGGTAAATAAATGTGAAAATCCTGTTTAATTATGACCTGAAAATGTTTGAAAAAAATCAGTTATTTTAAAAGAATGATTATGAATGGTGATATGATACTATTTTTATATGACATTTGTTAAATTTTGTGAAAACTAGTTTTAAAGAATATTTTATGAAAAACCGTTTTACAAGATTATTTTATGAAAATTATTCTGAAAGATCATTTTATTGAAAAACCATGATTAAAGAAATGCTTTAAATGAACTTTTGACAGGAACCCCTAAAATGAACTTTTGCTACGAACTTTAATAATGAACCTGTGAAATTCTTTTCTGAACCATTTGGTATAGTCCTTATAATCTGAACTTAACTTTGATATAAAAACTCAATTTGATAAGCTTTGATTTGAACCTTGACTTTTATTTTTGAAACTATTTGACATGAACCTTTTGCCATGTACCCTTACGATATGACTTTTGATTATTTTGATAGTATATTTGACCTTTGACCTACAGTTTGATATTACGAGCCAATCACTAGGCATGAGGGTTTCATGTCCATGTCATTGACGCACCTTTGACATGACTCTAGGGCAGGAGAGTGATGACCTGTTCCGTCCCTTATTTATTATCTGCTATGGCCATTATGATTATGATTATTGATTTGTCTGCGGGGGCGTATGGGTGCATCCTAGATTTGACCTGTTATCTGTATATGTTATTTGCTTATCGTTATATTTATCTGGTGACTGATGATGTGTGCGATACACGTCTTTCACATATCTGGGAGCTAGCTACTCTATTTGGTTACATTTGAGATGATGTGATTTGGTTTGTTTTGGGCTCGTGCTGGATTACTGATCCCTTTATTTCTTTTTATTTCCTTTCTTTTCATTCCATCATTATTATATTCTTTGTCTATAACTTATGTTATTCCATTGCACTATATCATACATGTTCGTTTTCTTTTGCTTTCATTTTCGTTTATATATATCTGTTCACTGGGCTTTTTAAGCTCAGCCGCATTTCCTTTTCCTGCGGCAGGTTTTAGTTGGAAGCTGGGTATGAATGAAGAGACTTTTGGACTTAGAAGATTTGATAGTTATTCTGGATTAGAATTGATTAGAAGTTATTGTATATTAGAATTAGTATTCGCATTTGTAACCTTGTAATTTTAGTATTTCATTTGTAACCTTTGGGAATTCTTTTAATACTTGAAATGTATGCTTTGTTTTGATATGATATGAAGCCATTAGTGTGACATCTTTACCCTTATCGGGTTGGGGTGTTACACTAATCCAGATGGCTATCAAGGTCTTCTAAGTCCAAGGTACTCTCCACTCATGCCCAGCTTCCTACTAAAACCTGCCACAGGAAAAGAAAATGCGGTTGAGCTACGAGAGCTCAGTGAACAGATACATAAACAAAGTAATGATAACGAAACAGAAATAAGATATGGTGCAATGGGGAAATATCATAAGGTATAACAATGAGAAAGTATAAGGAATAGGATAGGATAGTAATCCACCACGAGCCCAGACAAATCAAATGTAGTAATCATATCTTCATAATCATATAGAGGGGAGACCTCTCAGATAATCAGATAATATGAGGGGTGTCCTCATTCTTCAAATTGGAGTGATCAGCTCCCAGATATATGTGAAGGGCATGTATTGCACACAGTACCAATCACCAGACAATAATAATCATATACAGATAATCCACTAAACAAAACAGATCTAGGACGCATCCATACGCCCCCCGAACAATAATATATGCCATAATCAATAATAAAACGCGAATGTAGTTGCAAATGGGGACGGTGTGGAACATCACTCAACCACACTAGAGTCATGCTATCGGTGCATCAATGACATGGCCATGTTACCTTCATGGCTAGGGTCACAAATTTTGGCTCGGGTATCAAACTAAGAGTCAGATATCATATCAAATCAAAGTGTCATAATCAAAGGTTCATAACAGATGGTCCATAACAGATGGTTCATAACAGATATATCAGATGTAATGCCAAAGGTCCAAATCAGAGTTTATCAGATCAAAGTATACAAAGCAAAAGATCATATCAAGGGTTCACAACAAAGGGAACATAGCATTGGCTTTGGGAATCTTAAACGAATCAGAAATCAAAATCATATCAAGGGAATAAGACACCCTTACTGAAAAAGGGCAGAGTATATGTACCTTATTGCGAATGCAAGCAAAATAAGAAACAGAAAGCATAGAATGGATTCAAGACCTCTCCTTCTTCACACCTAAAGGAATAGAAGACGGAATTATAAAGGGGTTCAAGTTCAGATTACTATATTAGTTCATCCTTCCATTTTAAGTAACTTTCTATTTTTAGCAGGTTTCCAGAATTTGTAAGTTTCCATTATTAGAAAGTTTCCTTATTTAGTAAGTTTCCATAATTAGAAGATTTAAGTATTTTAACTTAAGTCAAGTCATTATTTAAGCATATTATGGACATAGGGTATATTTTAACAAGTTATGATAGTTTAGGGTTAAATATAACAACATTCCATAATTTAGGGTTTTAAATGTAAATATTCCAAAGTTAAGGGTTTTAAAAACAAAATATTGCAAGTTACTAATTTTAAACACATATTTTATTCAGAATCACATTTTAGTCCTTTAAGTTTCAATATTTACAATTTACACCCTTTAGTTTTCAAAATTACAAAATAAACCTTATATTTATATAATTTACAATTTAACCCATACTATATTCATAATTACACAACTAACCCTCATATTAACTATATTACAGAATATATCCTCAAATATAAGTGTGGTACGAATCAAACCCCCAAGTTTCATAAAATTACACATTTAGTCCCGATATTTAAATAAAATACAATTCGACCATTTAATTACATTTTAAATCCATATCTTGTTAATTTTACACATAAGGTCCCCATATTATAACTTTTATACCTTGCTACTGACTTAACTAACATTTTAAAAATAACCCACAAGTTTTAAAAATGACAGAACACCCCCTTATATATTAAAACCCAAATCATACAACATTTTAAAACACAAACCCTAACCCTAATATTTCCCAATAAATAGGCCATCATTTGTACATCATAGTTACATTATTTATTAACCAATTTCAGATCCAAAACCCTAAATCTAAATTCGTAGCCTAGGATTTTTTTTTTTCGATTTAATAATACCCGATTAGAACAAAAATTAATCACAACATATGTAGGCTTTTATAAATCAAACCACTATTTTTCCCGGATCATATATGTTATATAGAGTCCAAATAAAATATGATTCACACCCAGAAAATTGGTATCACATATTTTAGAATTTACGTACGTTTTAACCATTTAAATTCAAAACGATCAATATGAGCTACAACAATTCGAACCAACATTTTTCCAGACCTATATGATGATCAAGGAACCCATAAAAATTATGAACATGACCCAAAAAAATAGTATGGAGTATTTTAGATATTATACGTATTTTAATCATCAATAATTCATACGACCACATAACCTTACATGATTCAAATATAACATTTTATATGAGTTATATGTAATATAAGGATCATAACAAAAATACCAAATGCAGATTTGAACATGTAGACAAGCCCTGAAAATATTAGGTCTCTCGGATGCAATTTTCGACCAAACAAAAATCCTAGCGCCCAAACGAATGACCCCACAAGCCTAAACTTATTTTCCTAGCCTCCTTGAATGATGATTAACACCAAAAAAATAGTCCAAGACCTCCAGAAAATCGGATGAATTTGATATGGATTTTAGTGTGTGATTTTATTCTCTCGGTATATTTTGAAAGGAATAAATGGGTTGTTAACTAAATAAAGGGGAATGGCCGGATTTAGGGGGGGATTGGGCTTAGGATTCGGCAATGATATGACCCAATCAATAGGTTTCCAAAAATTTTATTATTTCCATATATTACTTTTCATTTAAATTGATTTATTTAGTTTATAAGGTTTTAAAAATAATAATAACATGAACAATGAAATTTTCGGCCCATATTGTATGATCATAATAATTTTGTACTTTACAAGATGTTAAATGTAGTATTAGAAATAAATTTACTTCATATCTTGATCATTTCCTGAAGTTTGGGATTTATTTGGTACTTTATAAGCTTATTAATCAAATTTTAATATTATAGGGGCAATTTGGTCTTTTTATATGTTTTTAGATTTTTGGGTATTACAACTTTTCCCCTCTAAAAAAAAATTTTCGTCCTCGAAAATGGAAGTGAAACGAAACGGAAAGCATAACGGACCGCGAACAGAAATGTGAATGACTAGTTTCTCATGATTCTCTCTTGTTGATCAAAAGCTTCGGTTTCCTCAGATAAGACATGCCATACTAAATTCAGATCAAAAGAATAATATACCAACCGCGACAGATAATTGTATTCTCTCAGAAGAGATACAGAGAATATGCAGGATTTGACGGATATGTCGTTCATATAATTTGATTAGACAAATCAGATGAGAATATACAGAAAACAGATTGTTTGATAACATCAACCGGCAGAAAGCTCTACAAGAGAACTTAAGATTCTTATCGGAAGTATAGAGGTCAGCAAACGCGTGACGAGAATCCAAACGTATCAAATCGTATAACGGTAAAGGCAGATTACGCGTATAGGTAGAATGAATCCTAAAGTCTCAATCAGATATCAGAAATTCTAAGGTTTCTAAGGCACTCCTCGAAATATCCTATGATCACAATGAGGGTACGTCATATGACGTAAGTATTATCACGTTAGCTACTCGTCATAATACCAGCATCATATGAGTATACCTTCATGATGGTCATACTTTATCTCAAGTCGAGAACAGGCATCTATCAACCACCTAGCAGTCCATTCTACACCCTAGGGTTGGTCCAACTCGGTCATCACTAAAATTCAAAAAATCAGGGATACAGATCGTACAAATAACGTAACGGAATTAGTAAGCATCAATGAAGTACGTCGTCCAAGGCATCAGGTCTTTCAAAATACATCAAAATTTTCATACAAAACCGTCATCCAACATACGCAGAAAAAACACCAAACGGAAATATTAACGGAGAACTCGAATCATTCGAAAGATCTTATCATCAGGTAACGGGAGCTTAAGTGGGTTAAGCAGAAGTGAACATGCCATCAATAACTTCGTCCTTCACGAAAGCAACTCATCCAACCACAAATGATCATTCCAAAATTGTCCACTCGAATACATGATTTCAAATCTCTTCCAAGTCCGACTAGTCTGTCTACGCTTGTCCATCTGATCATACGGTGAGAAGGGGTGATAAACTTGAGTCTGGTCCCTCAAGCCTTTGGCACTTTTTCTTGAGACTGTGATGGGGTAATGTGGATTTCTGGCACGTTCTTTAAATCTCTTCATCATCCAGTCTGCTTCCGCTCTCAATTCATCTTAGTACAACCAAGATGAATAAGGAAGTGAGACTGCATGTATTCATCAGCTCCAGGCTCGCCATCTTGACTAGAATTTCTTCTTCTGCATCGCTAATGTCTTCACTCTTCAGGGTAGCTTCCGTTGTTGTCAACTCCAGGTCCGGCAGGGAAAATAATAGTGATAGCCAAGGTTTAACAATAGGTAATTGTAGTAGGGAGTTCGAAATTGTTTCAAACGCCAAAGGTGAGACATAGAGGGATAGTTGTCAATATTGGAATACTCAATCACCTAATTTCTTATCAGATTAGAATCGAAGTTTAACTAATCAAGGAAAGACGGATCACAAATCAAATCTTTATCATTCAAAAATGAGGGGAAACATTCTTATACTCGTGGTCACAACCAAAAGACTTCTCATAGGGACAGAGATGGGTGAGACGAAATCAAATAGGGTCGGAAGATTCATGGATGATTATCTGAAGCAAGAAACAACTAACAAAATGCATCAAGTATCTCATCGTCATGGGGATTCTCAGAATGCCCGAAGAGGTATCAAAATGATTAACAAAAGAATCAGAGTTCGGAGTCGGAATTTCAAAATAAGGTTCAAATAGTGTTAGGCAAATTCTATGCAATTTCCAATGATTCCAAGATTTAAATGGGTTTCAGATCTTAGGTGGTGCAAAGCGTGAGTTTTCAATTTCCAAAAGTGATCTCAACAAGCAGGGCACGAATCAGAGTGATGCGGAAGAAATGATACTTAACCAAAAGCCTTATAGTCTACCCATTCCTCACTGGTCAGAACTTAAGTTCCTATAGGGATATCCTAAAGCAATTCTTACAGGTTATCTTATGAGCGCCTACAGTGGAAACCTAGTGGTCCAAACTTCACAGGTCAAGGGTAAATGTATTACGAGTCGCAGCCTGTCTCTCTGATACCATTTTGTAACACCCCAACCCGGCAAGGGTAAAGATGTCACGATAATGGTTTCATATCAGATCAAAACAAAGCATACATCTATAGTAATACAAGAATTTTTCAAGGTTACAAATGAAATACTGAAATTACAAGGTTACAAATGAAACTTCCGATGATTACTAATTCTAAAACATAATAACTTCTAATCAACTCTAATCCAGATGGCTATCAAGGTCTTCTAAGTCCAAGGTACTCTCCACTCATGCTCGGCTTCCTACTAAAACCTGCCGCAGGAAAAGAAAATGCGGCTGAGCTACGAGAGCTCAGTGAACAGATACATAAACAAAGTAATGATAACGAAACAGAAATAAGATATGGTGCAATGGGGAAATATCATAAGGTATAACAATGAGAAAGTATAAGGAATAGGATAGGATAGTAATCCACCACGAGCCAAACAAATCAAATGTAGTAACCATATCTTCATAATCATATAGAGGGGAGACCTCTCAGATAATCAGATAATATGAGGGGTGTCCACATTCTTCAAATTGGAGTGATCAGCTCCCAGATATATGTGAAGGGCATGTATTGCACACCGTACCAATCACCATACAATAATAATCATATATAGATAATCCACTAAACAAAACAGATCTAGGATGCATCCATACGCCCCCCGAACAATAATATATGCCACACTAGAGTCATGCCATCGGTGCATCAATGACATGGCCATGTTACCTTCATGGCTAGGGTCACAAATTTTGGCTCGGGTATCAAACTAAGAGTCAGATATCATATCAAATCAAAGTGTCATAATCAAAGGTTCATAACAGATGGTCCATAACAGATGGTTCATAACAGATATATCAGATGTAATGTCAATGGTCCAAATCAGAGTTTATCAGAACAAAGTATACAAAGCAAAGGATCATATCAAGGGTTCACAACAAAGGGAACATAGCAATGGCTTTGGGAATCTTAAATGAATCAGAAATCAAAATCATATCAAGGGAATAAGACACCCTTACTGAAAAAGGGCAGAGTATCTGTACCTTATTGCGAATGCAAGCAAAATAAGAAACATAAAGCATAGAATGGATTCAAGACCTCTCCTCCTTCACACCTAAAGGAGTAGAAGACGGAATAATAAAGGGGTTCAAGTTCAAATTACTATTTTAGTTCATCCTTCCATTTTAAGTAACTTTCTATTTTTAGCAGGTTTCCAGAATTAGTAAGTTTCCATTATTAGAAAGTTTCCTTATTTAGTAAGTTTCCATAATTAGAAGATTTAAGTATTTTAACTTAATTCAAGTCATTATTTAAGCATATTATGGACATAGGGTATATTTTAACAAGTTATGATAGTTTAGGGTTAAATATAACAACATTCCATAATTTAGGGTTTTAAATGTAAATATTCCAAAGTTAAGGGTTTTAAAAACAAAATATTGCAAGTTACTAATTCTAAACACATATTTTATTCAGAATCACATTTTAGTCCTTTAAGTTTCAATATTTACAATTTACACCCTTTAGTTTTCAAAATTAAAAAATAAACCTTATAATTATATAATTTACAATTTAACCCATACTATATTCATAATTACACAACTAACCCTCATATTAACTATATTACAGAATATATCCTCAAATATAAGTGTGGTACGAATCAAACCCCCAAGTTTCATAAAATTACACATTTAGTCCCTATATTTAATTAAAATACAATTCGACCCTTTAATTACATTTTAAATCCATGTCTTGTTAATTTTACACATAAGGTCCCCATATTATAACTTTTATACCTTGCTATTGACTTAACTAACATTTTAAAAATAACTCACAAGTTTTAAAAATGACAGAACACCCCCTTATATATTAAAACCCAAATCGTACAACATTTTAAAACACAAACCCTAACCCTAATCTTTCCCAATCATTAGGCCATCATTTGTACATCATAATTACATTATTTATTAACCAATTTCAGATCCAAAACCCTAAATCTAAATTCGTAGCCTAGGATTTTATTTTTTTCTTTTCGATTTCATAATACCCGATTAGAACAAAAATTAATCACGACATATGTAGGCTTCTATAAATCAAACCACTATTTTTCCCAGATCATATATGTTATATAGAGTCCAAATAAAATATGATTCACACCCAGAAAATTCGTATCACATATTTTAGAATTTACGTACGTTTTAACCATTTAAATTCAAAATGATCAATATGAGCTACAACAATTCGAACCAACATTTTTCCAGACCTATATGATGACCAAGGAACCCATAAAAATTATGAACATGACCCAGAAAAATCGTATGGAGTATTTTAGATATTATACGTATTTTAATCATCAATAATTCATACGACCACATAACCTTAAATGATTCGAATATAACATTTTATATGAGTTATATGTAATATAAGGATCATAAGAAAAATACCAAATGCAGATTTGAACGTGTAGACAAGCCCTGAAAATTTTAGGTCTCTCGGATGCAATTTTCGACCAAGCAAAAATCCTAGCGCCCAAACGAACGACCCCACAAGCCCAAAATTATTTTCCTAGCCTCCTTGAATGATGATTAACACCAAAAAAATAGTCCAAGACCTCCAGAAAATTGGATGAATTTGATATGGATTTTAGTGTGTGATTTTATTCTCTCGGTATATTTTGAAAGGAATAAATGGGTTGTTAACTAAATAAAGGGGAATGGCCGGATTTAGGGGGGGGGATTGGGCTTAGGATTCGGAAATGATATGACCCAATCAATAGGTTTCCAAAATTTTTATTATTTCCATATATTACTTTTCATTTAAATTGATTTATTTAGTTTATAAGGTTTTAAAAATAATAATAACATGAACAATGAAATTTTCGGCCCATATTTTATGATCATAATAATTTTGTACTTTACAAGATGTTAAATGTAGTATTAGAAATAAATTTACTTCATATCTTGATCATTTCCAGAAGTTTGGTATTTATTTGGTACTTTATAAGCTTATTAATCATATTTTAAGATTATTGGGGCAATTTGGTCTTTTTACATGTTTTTAGATTTTTGTGTATTACACTAGTGATAGTGAAGATAACTCGTATTATTCTCAATAATATTGAATCTTTTGATGTTATACTTTCTGTGTTCATACTCCAATAAACAAGCATCACTGTTCCATTTCCATAACCATAATCCTTTTAAGTGTGGTTAAGTAGATTCCGCATACTTAATCATATTCACTCAAAGTATCATATACCCTCGTTATAAAGGACTAACATCCTCATAGTGTATCACACAATCCTCTCATCATCTGGATAGCTTGTAAGACTTAGTAAAATATTTTTGAAAGATCTTCAAGCAATGAGTTGGATTTTGTAAGATCTTGGTAAGATATGGTAAGATCTAGCTGTCATGTCCTGGCGGATCAAACAGCATAAAGGGCGGACCCCTGGAATTGGTTCCGCCAAATCCGCGGGCTGTTTGAACAGTTTTCCTATAAATAGTAACCCATTGTTTACCCATTGTTTTAACCCACAAGAACACGCATTCTCTCCACTCTTTGCATACACTTAGATCATTAGTAAACCATGTAGAAACACACATTAATCACCCTTTTCATAATGATCATAATGTTGCTAACTTTCATTATGTTGTAAGCATACACTCATAATGATCCTGTGAAGCAAGCTCAGAGATCGTGAGTCATCATCCATCACAAGCATAGCATACCTCCTGATCTACCAAAAGGCTTGGAGATCTTGAAGTCATCATCCACCAAAGCATACCAACATATGAAGATTCAAGGGCACTTGAGATCCTCATTGTTTGAAGACTTCTTATTCAAGAAGTTCATGTAGATTCCACATGCATATATGAAGATCCATCACAACAAGCTTAGGAAACTTGTGATCTTCATTCATTGAAGGCTTCCTATCAATGGAAGTTCATTTAGATTAGTCATTCATATCCATGACCTATTTATGTCATGGTTCATCATTGTAAATATTGTTGCATCACAATCTAAACACCAAACTAGATTAGATGGTTTATGTGTTTGTGCCATAAAACACAAGGTTTCTATGTTGGGCCATAAAACATATCGGGATTGGTTGTACCCTTGTAAAAGAACTCGACATCTAGCTTAGTGTCAGAAATTGTATAAGCGACGGCGGGAGTGGTTGTACCCTTGTAAAGAACTCGGTATTTAGCTTAGTTCTGGAAAAAGTGTAAGCGATTTATTGTCTACCTGAACTAGACTCGGTATTTCTTTGTACCAGAAAAGTGTAAGCGACATTTAGGTTTTCTCGCGAGAAGGAGCTTGTGATCTAGTGAAGTAACTCTCGAGTTGGGTACTCGGGGAGTGAAGTAGGGCGGAGAGGAGCTCCGTGACCGAACCACTATAAATCATCGTGTTCGGTTTGCGCTTTCTTTTACTTATTGCTTTACTATTATGTTAGCATTATATGATTGCTTGTGTTGTGACTTGTTGATAATACTTATGTGACAACATGTTTTAGTTTATGCTAGTCATAAACTACAATTGACATCTTTCTTATTAGAACAAGCTAAATTGGAAATTTGATACAACAAGTTTTAAGTTTTTAAAACGGGAACGTATTCACCCCCCCCCCCTCTACGTTTTCACAAAGACTACAAGAATGGAGAAGACTCAAGGAAAACTGTGCCTGTGGAAACAACTAATTTCACAGCTTTGGTATCTTGAGATGGTTTGGGTGGCTATGATTGGAGTGACTAGGCTGCAGAAGGACCCAACTATGCATTGATGGCTTATTCATCTTCAAGCTCAAGTTCTGAATCTGAGGTATCTAATGAATCTAGTTGTTCTTATAAATCTTGCTTAGACACTGTTGAGTCACTTAAAGCTCAAAATAATCAACTGATGGATGATTTAAGAAAGTCTGAGTTAATGTGTTTAGGTTAAAAATTAGGACAAGAGTCAGTGGAGAAAAGACTTGAATTCTTTAAAACAAATGAGACTGAGTTATTAGAAAATATTAATGTTTTAAAGAGTGAAATTTATGTTAGAGATGAGCCTATTAAGGAACTTAGAAGAAGAATTGAAGTAGCTCAGAAAGAAAAAGATGTAGTTCAACAGAAAAAAGAAAGTATTCATTTTAAAGTGAACAGGCTTGAACATGCATCTGAGAGTGTGAACAAAATAATAGACTATCAACTTATAAAAAAAGGTAGTGGCATAGGATATAATGAATTTCCCCCTCCCATTACAGGGAAATTTTTGCCTCCTATGAAAGAATTGCCTTGTTTAGATGAGTCTGCTAATCAGTCTGTAGGTGAGAGTAGTAATGCCAAGTCTAATGAGGAAAAGCCTACAGTTGATAGGAAGCGTACTGATGCACCAATTATTGAAGATTGGGAGTCAGATGACGAGGATAAGGTTGAGTCTACACCTAAGGTTGAAAGAAAAATAGTTAAATCTAGTGTTGAAAAGACAAATTTTGTTAAACCTAATTCACAAGAACAAAATGCTAGGAGAACTGTTGAGCAACCTAGGGTGAACACTAACAGGCCTAGAGAGAACCAAAGAAATTGGAATGACATGATGTCTCATAGGTTAGGAAGTAACTTTGAGATGTTTAACAAGGCTTGTTATCACTGTGGTAGTTTTGAACATTTGCAGGATGATTGTCATTACTATCAAAAACCTGTGTGGAATTATGCTCAGAGGGTGAATCACCAAAGTTTTTCTAAAAACACACACCCCTTTGCTAAAAGAAACATAGTTCCAAGAGCAGTACAAATAAGGTCTGGTGTAGTATCAGTTAATACTGCAAAGCAAAATGTTTCAAAACCAGCAGTATTGATTAATACTGCTAAACCAGTCAGTACTGCTACCACAAAAAGAACAGTGAATGGCGCTAATTCAATGACCAATTTTTCAAAAACAACACATTTAACTGCAAAAAGGCCCATTCAAAGAAACACAGTTATTAATACTGCTAAGGCAAAAGCAGTAGTTAATACTGCTAAGCCAAAAGGAGTGATTGATACTGTTTGGGGTGATCATTTTTATGCGGTTAAGGCCTCATCATGTTGGGTTTGCAAACCAAAAATTAATGTTTTAGACCATGTTTCCAAACATGACAGTGCATCAATAGTTTTAAAGAAATTTGATTATATTGATGCACAAGGCAGATCCAAGTCAGTAATGGCTTGGGTCCCCAAGAGAAACTGATTTTCTTACTTTATGTGCAGGGCAATCCACAAGTTGAGTTACAAGACCAAGGAGTTATTGACAGTGGATGCTTAAGGCACATGGCTGGAAACATGTCCTATCTTACAGATTTTGAGTCAATTGATGGAGGATATTTTGCCTTTGGAGGTAACTCTAAAGGAGGGAAAATCAGAGGCAAAGGTACAATAAAAACTGGTAAATTTGATTTTAAGAATGTGTACTTTGTCAAGGAGTTAAAATTTAATCTCTTTAGTGTCTCACAAATGTGTGACAAAAAGAACAATGTTCTTTTTACAGAAACTGAATGTTTTGTCTTGTCTCCTGACTTTAAGTTAACTGATGAAAGTCATGTTTTGCTTAAGGTTCCTAGAAAAGACAACATATACAGTGTTGATTTAGAGAACATGGTTCCCAAAGGAGGTTTAACTTGTCTCTTTGCAAAGGCCACATCTGATGAATCTAAGCTTTGGTATAGAAAGCTAGGTCACCTGAATTTTAAAACAATTAACAAATTGGTGAAGGGAAATCTTGTTAGAAGTTTACCTTCTAAAGTTTTTGAAAATGATGAAACCTGTGTTGCTTGTCAGAAGAGAAAGCAACACAGAGCCTCTTGTATGACCAAAACAGTGAACTCTATAAGTCAGCCTTTACATTTGTTGCACATGGATTTATTTTGACCAACATTTGTGAAAAGTTTAATAAAAAGGGTGTATTGCCTAGTTGTCACAGATGATTATAGTAGGTTTAATTAGGTTTTCTTTTTAGCTACTAATGATGAAACCAGTGGAATCCTTAAGTCATTCATAACCAGGATAGAAAACCTAGTTAATCATAAGGTTAAGGTAATAAGATGTGACAATGGAACTGAATTCAAGAATAGGGATATGAATTAGTTTTGTGAGGTGAAGGGTATTATGAGACAGTATAGTGTAGCTAGAACTTCTCAACAAAATGGTGTTGTTGAGAGGAGAAATAGGACATTAATTAAGGCTACTAGAACAATGTTAGCTGATTCTAAGCTACCAACTACTTTTTGGGCTGAAGCAGTTAATACTGCTTGCTATGTGCACAATAGGGGTATAGTAGTTAAGCCTCATAGCATGACCCCTTATGAACTTTTACACGGTAGAACTCCAATGATAATCTTTCTAAGACCATTTTGGGTGTCCTGTTACTATCCTTAATACCATAGATCACTTAGGCAAGTTTGATGGCAAGGCTGATGAATGTTTCTTTGTTGGATACTCAATGAATAGTAAAGCCTTTAGGGTATTCAATAGTAGAACTTACAACCTGGAAACGAAATATAAAGAAATCAAAGCATATATCCATATAAAACGATACAAATAAAGAGCATATTTGGGGGAAATTGATACTTAATTATCAGGTCTTAAAAACCCTACTATATATATTTCCCACATTAAACAGTTTTGGTCTACTGCCAAGCTCGAAACTATTAATGGGGTAGAACAGATAAATGCCCTTGTAGATGGGTATCACCTAGCAGATGTTAAAGGTATTGAGTATTTTGATAAATCTACAATTTTTAAAAACCTTGTACTGATGGGGTACGCAAGGAAAACTGATTCATTAAAGTTTTCCAAAGGTGCCTTATCCCCTCAGCGGAAATTCTTGATTCATACCATCATACAATGCTTAAGTGAAAAAGAAACTGAATGGAATGAGTTTAGTAGTAATGTGGCCTCTGCCATAATCTGTTTGGCTACAAACCTAAGGTTTAACTTTTCTAAAATGATTTTTGATGGTTTGGTTAATATGATAACCTGAAACTACGAAATGACATTTGAACTCCTAATACGAACATACTCTAAAGTATATTAATATTTGGCTACACTAAATATTTATGTTATGAAGATTAAACTTCAAATAAAAGATCCTAAACCTAAGCTACAAATAAAAGTCTTAACCATATATAAATCAACACATCCATATGTATTTTTTTCTAATTTGATATAAAACGTTTAGTGAATCATGGAATGGGTTGGACGCATTTCTTTATCATATTACACGTACATAAACAAGCCTATGGAGGTCCAAATTTCTTTAATTATTTGTACACAAACTTATATATATATATATATATATATATATATATATATATATATATATATATATAGTGTTGTATTCAATGCAGTACCAATATTAGATGCAGTACTTTACAGTACCATTTAAATAAATCTAGACCATTAGATGAGTATGATCAAAGGTTAGGATTAAAAGTGCAAAAATTGCAATTAGACAATAAATGAGGGCTTCTTTTTAAATTAAACAAAAGGCTGAAAGGGTATTATCTGTACTACACTTTTATCTCTCTCACATTCAAACACATCTCAACACCACACGATTCATATCACTTTCATTTTGTAACTACACCTACGAGTTAGATCCGCCACCCATAAACCTACCTATATGCCGCCTTTCTCTCTAGAACAATTGTTCGGCTAGAAAAAATAAACAAACATCACCAATCTTTTTGGATCGTCATCTCAACCGAGATCTACAAAGTTAGTAAGTGGTTTAATTCGAGTTTTTTTGAGTGTGTGACAATCGATTTTGATTTTTTATTTGTTCTTTGATTCTTTGCTTAGAAATCGTTTAGTTATCTAATTTTTTGGTTTATTACCCCATTTTATTTTTGAAATCGATTTTGATTTTTTAGATCTTGATTTTGTTTTGTTTGTGTATGCGTTTTTATTGGATCGAGCAAGCATCGATCGATTTTAATTCGCTCTCTTTTTATGGTAGTGCGAGAGGAGGACGACGATGATGGTTGTGCTAGAGGACGAAGTGGTGGTTCTTGGTTTGGATGATATCGTGTAACTGCTTCCAGAATTTCAATCCTTAAGGTCAGTTTTAATCAATCCATTAGATTTATTAAAAAATAAATAAAAAAATAAATAAGTTCTTATGACCTTTTTTTTTTCTTCATGTTGTTAGATATGATGTAGTTGAACCTCAACAAAATGCTAAAGGCAAATATCTAAAGTCAATATATATATACACATCTTTGCAAGTAACCGAGTCACAAATTTGAGAAAACTAAGTTGGAAAAAATAACAACCAGGGATGAGAACAAAATAGTTATAGGGTATTTAAGTGATGTGTAACTTTTTTTATGCGTTTCATATAGTGGTAATTTGAGTGAGATTACATATGCAGATCAAAGGTTAATACTATAAAATTTAAGTTGTGATGTGGCAAACATTTAGATGTAACGTGGCTTAATGCTTGCATATGTTCAAGCTTAATTGCCTTATAATATTGGTAGATTTGAGACTACTCTCTCTAAGTGATTAAAATGATGGTCATGGTCTAATGACTTGCTGCAACTGATTCAAATAACAACTATGGAACCGATGGGTTCATTGATAAAGGAGGTTGGGAGTGCTTTATATTGGATGGGGCTGCTTAATATAGTTTTGTTAAGTTCTTATTTTGTTAATGGAGATTTATGGTCACTTAAATGGATTTTAGTACTTCTAGAATATAGATATCTAGTTCATGCAAGATTTATATGCAACAAAACTTATCAATGCCACATGTAGCTAAATTTATTGTTATTATATTGATTAAACTATGATTTAGTAAATACTTATCATTGTGATGTTCACATAGAGAATTTGACACAACACAGTTCATGTAAGTAGCCTCATGGTGAGGTTTAATACATGGTGCATATGTGTTTTGATATTTGTTAGGTTTATGGTTCGTATAAAAAATCAATTAAATGGAGTGCATATGTATTTCAAAGTTAATATAAAATTAATGGAAGAGTGCATATTTGTTTATGACGGATATAAAATTAATATAAGGGGGGTGCATATGTGTTTTAACCTTGATATTAAATCAATGAAATATGTATGCATATATGTTTACGTTGTGCATATGTGTTTGCTAGTTATTCATAATAAAATAATAATAATTGTTTGTAAATTTCAGGTATTGAAAAGACACAAGAAGACACAAGTGTAGAATGAGATACAAGTGCATTGACGAACGTGAATATACGTACATACAAAAGTCATGAGAGTGTTTCATGAGGAGAAATACATGTACATATACGGAAACCGCCAAATCCAATTAGTGCACACATGTGTTATTAATAAATTGTATTTTTTTTTCTTTTTGACATTTGTATTTGAATTGTATATCATATGATTATTGATTTGTGCATAATATTTATGATCTTGGTTTTGAATTTTGGATTTTAAAAAATTGTACTCTACAAACATATGTGCAATTATCTTCTTTAGCAAAACAAATTAGTAACAATTGTACACTATAAAAACAACTATATTTAATTTTGTTTTTTTTGGAAAAACATATATGCACATGATTTTTTTTAAAACATGCATGCTGAAAATAACTTTAAAAAAAAAAAAAAAAAAAAAAAAAAAAAAAAAAAGCCCTCCTATTTTTAAGGGATAAAAAACGTTTTTAAGTAAAAAAATAAAAAAGAAAGTATAAATGTGTTTTACTAATATACCCTTTTCAATTAAATAATTTTTTTTTAATATTACTAAATTTTGATTGGTTTAAAGGAGTACTGTAAAGTACTGCATCTAATATAGGTACTGCATGGAACGCGTCCCTATATATATATATATATTATATATATATATATATATATATATATATATATATATATATATATTATATATATATATAATATATATATTAAACTACTTACACAATAATGGGCCTAATACATTTTGTAGATTTGTATAGAACAGATGTGACCAAATCGTTTGAAATAGTGGAGAGGAATTGGTCATCTAACCTCCCCAATATTATCGGCAAATTTCCCCTATATCCACCCCATTTTCAGCTTCTTTATCTCAACTATTCTACCATTTCAAACTTCACACACGAAACCCTTAATAGTTTCATCAAGGACAGCATCTCCTTTCTTTCAAGATCAATGTAACGAAGGTGGTGTTTTGTTGGTAATCAGATCGTGGCAATCAAGCTGTGGTCTTGGTGATCATGGGGTTATTCATTTTGGTTCTGCTCGTGTGGTCTTATTTCGAAAAGGGCGTTGGGCTGGTTCGAATAGGGTTTTTGGTCTTGGGTTCTTGTGTTCTTTTCCAATCTCTAAATCCGATCTAAGGTATCTCCATCTTTTGTTTGCTATAATATCGACATAGGAATAACATATATATAGGTAGGACATGAAAAATTGATCGTATGTGCTTCGATATAATGACTATACGAATGAAGTATTTGGTCACTTGAAATCACGAATCTATAACATGAATACAAGCAAGGAATAACAAGAATCTAACCTATGAGTCTCGTTAATAAGATAATACGTATGGAAGTATGTCGCATAAAATCATAACTCTTATGTGTCGTTTTTCATTTCTAATTTAATCAGTCGATATAAGTTTGAGATACGTTTTGAAAATGATCATTAGAACATGTTAAATGATTGACGACAGAAGCGTAGGACATGAAAACCTAAGCCGTTATTACGTTATTATGAATATGGGCTTGTGCATAAATGTAATCTGTTTAAATGGTGAAAATGGAAACTTTATGTGTCGTGGGACGTTTGATGAACAAGAGAAATCATGTGAGTGTGCATGTGTACAATGTTTTAAGTGGTCAAGAGTTGTTAAATATGTTTAAAAACTGAACTAAAAGGGGCAAGAGTCTATTAGGTTGTTGTCTAAAATAGTTGGTCACGTTTGAGTCTGTGTAGGTCTCGTTAAAAATGTCGGTCAAGAAGGGGTTGTTCTCATTAAGGTCGGATGGCATAAAAGGTGTGTTGACATGGGTATGTGTATGTTCGAATGTGTGAGTAAACGTATGTGAGTGTGTTAATTCTGTTTAAACGATTCGGGTCGCATCTAAGTAAATAACAAAACCGACCAAATCCTAAGTTGGTTATTATGACACTAAATTACGCTTTAAACACTAAGTTTTGGATTATTTACATTTTAACCCCTAAACTATAATAAGTTGTCATAATAAACCCTAAACTATGAAATTGGTTATATTAAACCTTTAAGTTTATTTAATTGTCATTTATAACCCTAAAGTACCAAAGTTACTAATTCGGAAAACTTACTTAATTTGGAAAGTTATTAATTCTGGAAACTTACTTAATTCGAAAAGTTACTAATTCGGAAAGTTACTAAACATGGAAAGTTTCTAAAAATAAAAAGAAACCCCAAATGTGTAATCTGATTAAAATGAGCTTGTAAGTAATACGCTATCATTAATTCGTGTAGATCGTGTGAAGAAGGAGTAGTTCATGTTTCCTTGTGCTTTCCTGATTTGTTTTGCTTGCGTTTCATAAGGTACAGATATTCTACCTTTTCTCAGTAAAGGTTTCTCATGACTTTTCGATCCTTGACTTTAATTCGTTTGTTTTGTTATGATTCTGTTTGTTATGATCCTTTGCTATGATTCCTTTTGTTATAATCCTTTGATTGATATCCGTTGCTATTCGTTGATATGATATTCGTTGCTATCCATTTGCTATAATATGATTCAATTCAGTTTGATACGTTCTATTTGGATATGATATGATGACTTGATATGATATGATATGATATGATTTCTTCTGTTTTGTTGCCCGAGCTATTTAACTAGCCATGAAGGTACCATGGCCATCTCATTGAGCCACTAATGGCATGACACTATCTGTGGCGGTGTGATTAGTCCACGGTGTCCCCATTTGATATGATATGATATGATATGTGATCACTTGGCAATTATGATATGTGTGTATACTTGTCTAGTACAAGTGTATATATATGATTTGTTTTGTAGGGGGCGTATGGATGCATCCTAGGTACTTTGTTTCATTTTGTTGTGATTGGTTTGTGTGTGCCTTACACCCCTCTCACTATTTGGTACTTAGAGGTCTCCCATCTTCGTGCCCTTATGATTTGACGGATATGTATATGTGATTATGTGGTCTATTCATGTATCATGTTTAGACATTTGAGCTCGTGGGGATTTCCATATGATTCATTTGTTTCCTTATGATTATCCGACTCGTATTATCTTAATTCCTCATTTCATTTGACTTATGATATTTATTCATCTGATTCGTATGATCCATCTTCGTTCACTTATGCTTATTACCTATCTATTTTGTATATGTATCTGTTCACTGGGCTTTTTAATCTCAGCCGCGTTTCTTTTCCATGCGGTAGGTAATAAGCGGGATGCTGGGCATGAGTGATGAGAGTAGGAGCTTAGAAGACCTACCTTGATTAGATTCCCCATTTGTTTTGGATTATGATTAGACTTGTGTTTTAGATATTTCATTTCATTTCATGTTCGTTTCGACTTGTTGGGAGTTTGTAAGTTTGGAAGTCATGATGTTCTTGACTTTACATTATTTATAAAGTCTTCCGCTTGCGTTTATTTTATATGTTCTGATTGACACCATAATGTGGCATTTTGACACTTGTCGGGTTGGGGTGTTACAATTATGGTATCAGAACCAGGTTTCGCCCTGTAGAACTTAGGATTTGACCTGTGAGGATTGGGTAGACATTAGGCTTCACTTTTGACACGATCTCTTCCTTCGTATTTTGATCCTTACCTTTGTTTTTTCTTCGCTAATTTGTTTATGATCTTTCAGATGGTGAACACTCGAAATACCGAAGATTTCAGTTCAAACCTTGCTTTTAATACCGCAGTTCAGCGGGCCATTGACACACTGTTACCGGGCCTTACCTCACGGATCACAAATGAGGTCCGTCAAAATACGACTAGTGGTAGTGGTAGTGGTGGTTCTGGTGGTGGTGCTCTGCCAGTGACTATTCACACTTGGTTAGAGAGGTTTTGTAAGCAAAAGCCTCGATCATTCAGCTCTGCGACTGCTCTGGTTGAGGCGGAGAATTGGATCGCGCATATTGAGAAGATTTTTGAAGTTCTGGGATGTGATGACGTGTTCAAAGGTTGACGTGCTAGCTATAAGTTTGAGGGTGACGCCCTCAACTGGTGGAAAGCATATAAGCTAGCTAAGGGTGGAGATGATTTTGTTGTTAATTTGTCATGGAACGATTTCCGTGATACTTTATTCCTTCAGTATTTTCTGAGGTCCGAGAAGGAGAAGTATGAGAGAGAGTTTCATTTGATTTATCAGTTTGAGAGGGAGACTAGTATTGAGTTCATAAAGAGGTTTCTTCGTTTGGCTGGATTCTTGGGGGCCAAGGCAGGAACCCAGGAAGAACAGGCTAAGACTTTCAAGTGGGCACTTTGGAATGATCTTTTGGATGGGATTGTGAATAACCATTTTGATGATGTAGCACAGGTTGCTAACGCTGCTCACAACATTGAGATCATGCAAGAGAGAGATAGACAGGGTGTTAAGTGATATCGGGACGGGGATCGTGTGTTACCGGTTCAGGGGAACAATCAGCAGGGTAGTGATTCGAGGGCTAATTATCATCGAGGTTATGATAGACGGGGATATGATAGATATGGCTACAACAACCGGAGGTCGGTACGTGATCAACAGTACCGTGATCAGTAGTATCGGGCTCAGCAGCATCGTGGTCAGCAGAAGAACCGCGCTTCGGGTCCATCTGGTCAGAGGGGATATGTGGATTATGCTTTTTCTCCTCCTTGCAACACTTGTGGAAAGTTACATCCTGGGAAACCATATCATAGGGGTTCTGGTGCTTGCTTTATATGTAGTCAGGTGGGACATATGGCTAGAGATTTCCTAAGTTTGGTGGTAACAACAACAAAGGTAATGGGAATGATCGACAGCCAGCTACTAAGGGTTGAGTGTACTGCTTGACCAGAGATCAGGCTGCTAGTGCCTCAAGTTCTATTTCAGGCACTCTTTATTTATATGATCGTATAGTATTTTTTTTATTTGATACGGGTGCTACACATTCGGTGGTTTCTATTTCGTTTGCCAAACATATTAATATACCCGCAACACTATTAAATTATGCTCTATCTATTTCTACTCCTATGAAGAATCATGTGATTATAAATCACGAATTTCTGAAATGTCCTTTACGTTTTACCAATAAGATCCGTTCTGCTAATTTGATTCCTTTGGACATGCACGATTTTGACATTATTCTGGGCATGGACTGGTTGTCCGAGCATCGGGCGACTATCGACTGTCATACCAGACGAGTTATATTTGGTAATCTGAGTTCTCCTGAATTTGTTTACCACCGTTCCCAACCTGGTAAGTCTGTTAAGATCATTTCGGCTATGAAAGCTAGTTCGTTACTTTCACAAGGTTGAGAAGGATTTTTGGCTTCGATTAAAGATACTTCATTGGATGGTCCTCGTATTGAGAGTCATCCAGTTGTTTGTGATTTTCGTGATGTGTTTCCTGATGAACTCCCGGTATGCCACCCGAGCACAAAGTCGAATTCAGTATTGATTTGATTCCGGGTGCCGAACCTATTTTGAAAGCTCCATACCATATGGCACCGATTGAGTTGTAAGAATTGAAGGAGCAGCTGCAAGATCTTCTTGCGTGTGGTTTTATTCGTCTGAGTGTCTCTCCGTGGGGTGCTCCTGTTTTGTTTGTAAAGAAGAAAGATGGCAGTATGAGATTATGTATTGATTACCGTGAGTTGAATCGTATCACCGTTAGAAATCGTTATCCGCTTCCTCATATCGACGATTTGTTTGATCAACTTTAGGGAGCAAAATTATTTTCCACAATTGATTTGAGATCCGGCTACCATCAGTTGCGAGTGAAGGAACAAGATGTTCCTAAGACCGTATTTCGCACTCGATATGGTCATTATGAGTTCATTGTGATGCCATTCAGTTTGACTAATGCACCTGCAGTCTTTATGGATTTGATGAACCGTGTATTCCATGAGTATCTGGATAAATTCGTCAATGTGTTTATTGATGACATTCTAGTATATTCTAAGATGAAGGAGGAGCATGAAAATCATCTTCGCATTGTGTTAGAGACTCTGCGTCAAAAGAAGCTTTATGCTAAATTTTCTAAATGCGAGTTTTGGTTGGGGCAAGTAGCATTTCAGGGTCACGTTGTATCCGCCGATGGGATTACCATGGATCCGGAAAAAGTTGAGGCTATTACTAAATGGCCAAGACCGAAGACGGTGACTGAAGTTAGAAGCTTTTTGGGCTTGCTAGTAATTATCGGAGGTTTGTGGAAGGGATCTCAAGTTTGTTTGGACTGATGAACGGGAGGAAAGTTTCGAGGAGTTAAAGAAGAGATTAGTCTTTTCTCCTATACTTACTCTTCCTTCTGGTATGGGTGGTGATCAGATATATAGCGATGCTTCGAATAGAGGTTTGGGATGTGTTCTTATGCAGCATGGTAAGGTTATCGCCTACGCATCTAGATAGTTGAAACCGTATGAAGAGAACTATCCGACTCATGATTTGGAGTTAGCGGTTGTAGTTTTTGCACTTAAGATCTGGAGGCACTATTTTTATGGTGAGACGTGTGACATCTTCACACACCATAAAAGCCTCAAATACATTTTCACTTAGAAGGAGTTAAATATGAGGCAGAGGCATTGGTTAGAACTTTTGAAGGACTATGATGCTAATATTCAGTACCATCCGGGTAAAGCCAATGTTGTGGCATAAGCGCTTAGTAGAAAGTCGGGATGATTGCTAGCCTTGAGACCGAGCCTAGGATACTCAATGACTTAGAAACTCATGGAGGTTGAGTTGTTTGTTCGTGGATGTGATGGTTACTGGGCTAGTCTGAAGGTTGAGTCTAACCTTATGCTACGAATTAAAGAAGCTCAGAAAGATGATGGTGAACTGTGGTCAATCGTTCAGAACCTTGAGGAAGGTAGACAGACGGAGTTTCGGGTTGATAATGATGGGATTGTGTGGTTTGGTGATCGTTTATGTGTTCCTGATGATCCTTCTCTTCGAGAAGTTGTGTTATCCGAGACACACAGTTCTCCTTTACTAAGATGTATAAGGATTTGAAGCAGCTTTTCTAGTAGAACGATATGAAGCAGGACGTGGCTATGTTTGTGGCTAAGTGTATGATCTTTCAGCAGGTTAAAATCAAACATCAGCGTGCTAGTGGTCTTTTACAGCCTTTAGATATTCCTACCTGGAAGTGGGATCAGATCTCTATGGATTTTGTTACAGGCTTACCTCGTACTCTTCAAAAGCATGATCCTATATGGGTGTTTGTTGATCGTTTAATCAAATCCGCTCATTTTCTGCCCATTCGGAAGGACTATTCAGTTAGTAAGTTGGCAAAAAAATTTCAGCAGGAGATTGTTCGTTTACATGGCACACTGACAGCTATTATATCTGACAGAGATCCTCGGTTTACTTCACATTTCTGGAAGGGATTACATAAGGCTTGGGGTACTCAACTCAAGTTTCGTACGGCTTTTCATCCTCAGACCGACGGGCAGTTGGAATGCACTATTCAGACTTTAGAAGATATGTTGAGGTCTTGTGCTCTAGAATGGACGGGACATTAGGATGAGTATTTGGGTTTGGTTGAGTTTTCTTACAACAATAGTTGGCATGCTAGTATTAAGGGGGCTCCTTTCGAGCTATTGAATGGATGAAATTGTAGGGCACCTATCTGTTGGAATGAGGTTAGTGAACGACTTATTGAGGGTCCCGAATTGATTGAAGTGACTAATGAGAAAGTCATTGTTGCTAAAGAAAAGCTCAAGGAAGCTAGAGCTCGACAGAAGAGTTATGGTGATCGTCATCGACGTGCTTTAGAATTTAGTCTTGGGGATCGTGTTTTACTTAAGGTTTCTCCGTTCTGTGGTGTTAGACGTTTTGGTATTAAAGGGAAGCTTAGTCCGTGATTCATTGGTCCGTTTGAGATTCTTGACCATGTTGGTGAAGTACCGTATCGTTTGGCACTACCTTCGCAGCTTTCTCATGTGCATAATCATCATCCGCTCCATGTTGTTTCTTACACATTCGATCAGATTCGGGAAGATTTGTCTTGTGTTGAAGAGCCTGAGGCTATTTTGGATTGTCAGGATTGGGTCATGAGAACTAAAACAATTCCGTTCGTTAAGATTCTTTGGAAGAATCATCCCGAGAGGGAGGCTACTTGGGAGACCGAAGAATCAATGCGTGCTAGTTATCCGCATTTCTTTTTGTGATTCGGTATGTATTCGTTTTGACTTTCCTATTTCAATTTCGCGGACAAAATTTTCTTTTTAGAGGGGAAGAATTATAATAACCTAAAACTACAAAACGACATTTGAACTCCTAATACGTACATACCCTAAAATATATGAATATTTGGCTACACTAAATAGTTATGTTATGAAGATTAAACTACAAATAAAAGATCCTAAACCTAAGCTACAAATAAAAGTCTTAACCATATATAAATCAACACATCCATACGTATTTTTTTTATTTGATATAAAACATTTAATGAATCATGCAATGGGCTAGACGCATTTCTTTATCATATTACACGTACATATACAAGCCTATGGAGGTCCAAATTTCTTTAATTATTTGTACACAAACTTATATATATCAATATACACCACGTACACAATAAGGGCCTAATACATTTTGTAGATTTGTATACAACATATGTGAACAAATCGTTTGAAATAGTGGAGGGGAATTGGTCATCTAACCTCCCCATTATTGTAGGAAAATCTCCCCTATATCCACCCCACTTTCAGCTACTTTATCTTAACTATTCTACCATTTCAAACTTCACACACAAAACCATAAATAGTTTCATCAAGGACGACAGCTCCTTTCTTTTAAGATCAAGGTAACGAAGGTGGTGTTTTGTTGGTAATCTGTTCGTGGTAATCAAGTTGTGGTCATGGTGATCGCGAGGTTATTCGTTTTGGTTCTGCTCGTGTGGTCTTATTTCGAATAGGGCGTTGGGCTGGTTCGAATAGGGTTTTTGGTCTTGGGTTCTTGTGTTTTTTTTGTCATCTCTAAATCCGATCTAAGGTATCTCCCTATTTTGTTTGCAATCATATCGACATAAGAATAACATATATACGGGTATGACAAGAAAAATTGATCGTATGTGCTTCGATATAATGACTATACGAATGAAGTATTTGGTCTCTTGAAATCATGAATCTATAACATGAATACGAATAAGGAATAACAAGAATCTAACCTATGAGTCTCGTTAATAAGATAATACGTATGGAAGTATGTCGCATAAAATCATAACCCTTATGTGTCGTTTTTCATTTCTGTTGTAATCAGTCGATACAAGTGTGAGATACGTTTTGAAAATGATCATTAGAACATGTTAAATGATTGAAGACAGAAGCGTAGGACATGAAAACCTAAACCTTTATTACGTTATTACGTATATGGACTTGTGCATACATGTAATCAGTTTAAATGGGGAAATTGGAAACTATATGTGTCGTGGGATGTTTGATGAACAAGAGAAAACGTGTGAGTGTCCATGTGTATGAAGTTTTAAGTGGTCAAGAGTTGTTAAATATGTTTACAAACTGAACTAAAAGGGGCAAGAGGCTATTAGGTGATTGGTTAAAATAGCTGGTCACGTTTGAGTTTGTGTGGGTCTCCTTAAAAATATAGGTCAAGAAGTGGTTGTTCTTATTAAGGTCGGATGGCATAAAAGGTGTGTTGACATGGGTATGTGTATGTTCGAACGTGTAAGTAAACGTATGTGAGTGTGGTTAATTCAGTTTAAACGAGTCGTGTCACATCTAAGTAAATAATAAAATCAACTAAATCCTAAGTTGGTTATTATGAAACTAAATTACGCTTTAAACCCTAAGTTTTGGATTATTTATATTTTAAACCCTAAACTACAATAAGTTGTCATAATAAACCCTAAACTATGAAATTGGTTATATTAAACCTTTAAGTTTATTTAATTGTCATTTATAACCCTAAAGTACCAAAGTTACTAATTCGGAAAACTTACTTAATTTGGAAAGTTATTAATTCGGGAAACTTACTTAATTAGGAAAGTTACTAAAAATGGACAGTTTCTAAAAATAGAAAGAAACCCCAAATGTGTAATCTGATTAAAATGAGCTTGTAAGTAATACGCGATCATTAATTCGTGTAGATCTTGTGAAGAAGGAGTAGTTCCTGTTTCCGTGTGCTTTCCTGATTTGTTTTGCATGCGTTGCATAAGGTACAGATATTCTACCTTTTCTCAGTAAAGGTTTCTCATGACTTTTCGATCCTTGACTTTAATTCGTTTGTTTTGTTATGATTCTGTTTGATATGATCCTTTGCTATGATTCCTTTTGTTATGATCCTTTGCTATTCGTTGATATGATATTCATTGCAATCCATTTGCTATGATATGGTTCTATTCGGTTTGATACGTTCTGTTTGGATATGATATGATGACTTGATATGATATGATATGATATGATTTGTTCTATTCTGTTGCCCGAGCTACTTAACTAGCCGTGGAGGTACCATGGCCATGTCATTGAGGCACCAATGGCATGACACTATCTGTGGCGGTGTGATTAGTCCACGGCGTCTCCATTTGATATGATATGATATGATATGTGATCACTTGGCCATTATGATATGTGTGTATACTTGTCTAGTACAGGTGTATATATATGATTTGTTTTGTAGGGGGCGTATGGATGCATCCTAGGTACTTTGTTTCATTTTGTTGTGTTTAGTTTATGTGTGCCTTACACCCCTCTCACTATTTGGTACTTAGAGGTCTCCCCTCTTCGTGCACTTATGATTTGACGGATATGTATATGTGATTATGTGGTTTATTCATGCATCATGTTTAGACATTTGAGCTTGTGGGCATTTCCATATGATTCGTTTGTTTCCTTATGATTATCTGACTCGTATTATCTTAATTCCTCATTTCATTTGACTTATGATATTTATTCATCTGATTTGTATGATCCATCTTCGTTCAGTTATGCTTATTACCTATCTATTTTTTATATATATCTGTTCACTAGGCTATTTAAGCTCAGCCACGTTTCTCTTCCATGCAGCAGGTAATAAGTGGGATGTTGGGCATGAGTGATGAGAGTAAGAGCTTAGAGGACCTACCTTGATTAGATTCCCCATTTGTTTTGGATTATGATTAGACTTGTGTTTTGGATATTTCATTTCATTTCATGTTCATTTGGACTTGTTGTGAGTTTGTAAGTTTGGAAGTCATGATGTTCTTGACTTTACATTATTTATAAAGTCTTATGCCTGCGTTTATTTTATATGTTCTGATAGACACCATAATGTGGCATTTTGACCCTTGTCGGGTTGGGGCATTACAGTTAAAAACTTGGATAAGTCTGCAAACAAATTTTACATAAATCCAAGGTTTTTACAATTGCTTATGGGTAAAAAAATTTCTACAAAGAAAATTCATTCAAAGAAATATCCTGCACCCTCTCATTCTAAAAAGATATTTTCTAATATGAAAAGGGAAGGAAAAGACTTTTTTGGGAATGTAACAGCATTGACTCAAACAATGTTGCTACAAGCTCAAAACCAGGGTGAAGGTTCAGTAATCCCAACTCAGACCCATCACACACCCACTGTTTTACCAGCATCATCTCAACCAAAAAAGACCTATAACCGTAGGATCACACAGAAAAAGTGCACTGAGCTACCTCATTCTAGTGCTAGTATGGTTACAGATGAGGCTGTGCATAAGGAGAGGGGTCACAGATTGGTAAGGGATGCCACTACTGCTGCTAGCTTAGATGCAGAGCAGGTCAGTGGTAACATAAGTAAGACCCGAACCAAGGCAACACTTAATGAGTCAAGTTCCTCTAGAATTAGCTCAGGTAGTGGTCCCAGCCAACCGAAAACTATGGGGGGTATGGATGCTCAAACTGGGTTTGAGGCTATGCCTAACACACCCTATGACTCACCACTCGGGAGAGGTAACACACTCCGAAGTGATGAGGGTAGTATGGAACTTAAAATAACTAAATTGATGGAAACTTGTACAAAATTGTCACAACAGGTTCTTGATCTTACTAATACTGTTAACTCTCAGAAGAAGGAAATTACTAGTTTGAAGACAAGGGTTAAGCAGCTTGAGAATAAGAAAGGATCAACAACCTCTAAGCTTAAAAGGTTGCAGAAGGTGGGTACAACTTTCAGGGTGGACTCCTCAAGTGAAGCTGATCAAAGTTCGGGGGAAGATGCTCCCAAACAGGGGAGGAATGATGAAAAGGCTTCAGGGAAGGATGATGAAATGGTTGATGGATAGTTGGTTGATGAGGGTTTGGTTGCTGATGTTAATGAGGATGTTGTTGAAAATGATGAGTTTGCTGTTGCAGATCAACAGGGTAATGAAGCAATTATGGATGATGCTGCTAAATCTGTTACAACTGTTGGGTTGGTTGTTGAGAAGGTGATTGAAGTGGTTAAGTTAATGGTTGATGCTGCTGATCTTAGTGCTGCTAGTGAGCAAGTTAATGCTGCCAGTGAAATTGTTAGTGCTGTTGGGCCTGCTGTTACTACTACTGATATAGAAGTTGTTAATGCTGCTGCTACTACAACTGATGAAGAAATCACCATAGCTCAAGCACTTATAAAGCTAAAGAGCTCAAGACCTAAAGCAAAAGGTGTAGTGATCAAGGAGCCATCTACAACAACAAAAACAACTGTCAAACCATCACCACAGGGCAAAGGAAAAAGTGTTATGATTGAAGAGCCTGTGGTTAAAAATCTATCAAAGACTGCTCAACTCTTGGCTAATGAAGAACTAGCAAGACAAGTTCAGGCTGAACTTATTGCTGAAGATGAAAGAATCAGACAAGAGAAGGCTAAAGAAGAAGAAAAGGCTAGTCTTGCAGAAATTAATTCCTGGGATGACATAAAAGCAAAATGTGAAGCAGATCACATGTTTGCCCAGAAGATGTGGCAAGATGAGCAGGAAGAGTTATCCTTAGAAGAAAAATCTAAGCTCTTCATGGAATTCTTAGCTAAGCAGAAGAAATTCTTTGCACAGAAAAGAGCTGAAGCTAAGAGAAATAAACCACCTACCAAGGCACAACAAAAAAAAATCATGATGACCTACTTGAGAAATATGGATGGCTGGAAACCTGCACAGTTCAAGGGCATAAGCTATGAAAGGGTTAAAGAATAGTTTGACAAAGTTTTCAAGAGGGTGAACATTTTTATTGCCATGATTATAGAGGATGTGGTAGTAGATTCTAAGGTAGCTGAGAAAGAACCAAAAAGGAGTTCAAAAAGGGCTGGTGATGAGATTGAGAAGGAGAGCCCTAAAAAGCAGAAGATTGATGAGAAATTAGAGCAAGAGCAGAAGGAAGGTAATGACAAAGGTTCAGAAGAGATTAAACAATACATAGTGATTATTTCAGATGATGAAGAAATTCCAATAGATTGTGAACATTTAGCTACAACACTGCCTAATATTGTTGGTTGGAGAATATACAATGAGAGTCCAAGGAAAATAATTAATGAAATTAAAAGAGCTAATGGACACATTTATGTATTCTCAAGGTTTAATCAGATGCTTAAGAGCTTTGACAGAGAAGACTTGCAGACTCTGTGGAAGCTTGTAAAAGACAAGAATGGACCAACAAAACCATTGCAACAACCAGTGTCAGATCATGATATTATTTTGTAGGGTGTCTTGAAGACCATGTTTGAACCTCATGTTGAAGATGAAGTATGGAGAAGACCTGTCTACAATCAGAAGGTGATAAGTTTAAGGCTGATAGATACTTGTAGGGTTCATGAACTAACAATGGATGCTATGCATATTTTCATGTTGGTTGAGAAGAAGTATCCACTCACAAAAATAAAATTGGGAATGATGTTGGAGAGTAAACTTCAAATGGAGCATGACATGAATGAAAGCATGGCAGATGAGCTTATTTGGTTTATCATATGCTTGAAGAATGGCTGGTAAAGTGTTTGGAAGCATCCTCCTAGTGAAGGTTTAAGCTTTGAATGAAACTTGTTGATTATAGGAGAAAATATCTAGTTTAGGGGAGGATTGTTGGGATTCAAAGAATTCAAGATATTGCTGATGTTAAGACTGCTCATATGGTTAAGACTGCTCAAGTATTACAAAGAAAAACTCTAAGTCATTAATGCAACTAATACAAGTTTTACTACTGCTGGTGATGCTGAAGAACTTCAAGAAAATACACTAAGTAGTTGGTACTGCCAGACTAAAATTTAATGCTGCTAGTTCAGAATTACAACTGCTGAAGGATTTCTGCTGCTAGAGTTAGAGTTAAGACTGCTAGTCTATATCGAGTTTTAGTTAAAGCTGCTAATGAGATATACTTGTATAGTCGGTTAGATAATTATAGAAAAGATTCATTAAAGATTTATCTTGTATAGAAAGTTATTGTAAGCCGACTAGGACTCCTTAGGCTATAAAAGGAGGTCCTAGGGCATTGAGTTAGATAAGTCTTTTTCATAGAGCTTCAAGGTTGTAAACCCTAATCCTAGGTGAGTATTCATATCATTCGTTAATAATATTGAAGATGTTTTGTATGTTAATCTTGTGTTGTAAATTGTTTTACTGTTACATTAAAAGTTCTTCTTAAGATTAAAGTCTAGATTCCGCATAGACTTTAATATACTCAAAGACAGTTTCTATATAGTTGTTTTAGATTTATCTAAAATAACTTAACCTTTACAAGCTAAGGGATTTGATCAAGTGCATAACTGGGATCAACAGAAATCGACGGTACTAATGCTCCCCCAAGATGAGGGCACTGGCGAATCGAGCTATGGTGTTGTGCTACAAAGACAAGTTAGAGCATGATGCAAATATATATATATATATATATATATATATATATATATATATATATATATATTATATATATATATATATATATATATATATATATATATATATATATATATATTGGTTCTTGGAAAAAATCCACCTTGGTGGAAAAGTAGAAAAATAGTGCAAATCACCCCCTCCCTTTCCACCTCCTTTTTTTCAACAACTACAAGGGTCTTATTGTAACATTTTATATTTTACAAGGTTTAATTCGTTCCTTTTTAATAATTAGTTTATTGAATCGTATATAAGTCGAATTATAACTTCATTATTTGCAACAACTTTCCCCAAATTCTCTGATCTCTCCCTATAAAATCCAAATATCAATTCGATTATTTTCCACGCATTAACGCAGTTTTTTCTCTCCATTCTATCGTTCCTCATCTGATGTCTCAGCTCGATCCTGTATGTAAGTTTTTTTTAACTGCTTTTAATATAATTTTTTAATTTTTGTTAGTTAAAATTGAAATCGAAGCTTATATGTTTGATATTTAGCTGTTATATGAATCGTTTGTTGATTTTTTTTGATTTTTTATTGGTAATTTTTCATTCTATGCTCAATTGTGTATCGATAATATGATTTTTTTTTTGTTGTAATGTGATGTTTATAGTCGGTTACTTGATTTTTAGATTTAATTTTTTAAGTTATTTTGTATTTTTTTTTGTTATTTTTGTAGATTAAAATAATAATAATAATAATAATAATACAATAAAATAAAATGTGTACTTATGCACTAATTTTTTAAGTTATTTTGTATTTTTTTTGTTATTTTTGTAGATTTAAAAAAAAATGTATACTGATGCACTAATTTTATAGATTTTTTTTGTTTAGCTTTGATTATGATGTTTATGTGATTATAGTTTTTACATTATGCATATTTTTATTTTATTATGTTATTTGATTTTTTTTTTTTTTGATATTTTTTTTTTTCATTATATTATGTATGCTGATGCGCTATTTTTTTCGATTACATGTTTTTTTGTTATGATTATGTTTAATGTTTTTCTGTGATTTATAAAAAAAAAATGTATACTGATGCACTAATTTTATATCTGATGCATACTATTATATCTGATGCTATATGATATTTTACATTTACTATTATATCTGAAGCTATGATATTTATAACAAAAAATGTATACTGATGCTGATACATTTTACATTTATAACAAAAATGTATACTGATGCTGATACATTTTACATTTGCTATTATATCTGATGCTATGATATTTTCATCATTTTGTTATATATGTTGATGTACTGATTTGAATGATAATTGTATTTATGTATATTTTTATATTTTACAGGTTTGATGTCAACTTTTAGTGTTACTTCTAGTTCTAGTTGTAGTTTGTCTTCTAGTGGTGTTGTTCGTGATCTTGTTGGTAGTATAGATGTTTCTAGTATTAGAGATGTGGTTTGTCATTCTGATGATAGTGTAGAAACTTCTATGAAATGGATTCCTGAAGTAGGTGATGATCAGAAGCCTAGCAGAGGAACTGTTTTTGCTTCGTTGACTCAGGCTTATAACTTTTATATGCATTATGCAAAATTAGCTGGGTTTAATATTAAGCTTGGGACGGAGTGTAGGGACGATTCTAGTGTTATAAGTATCAAATACTTCAGTTGTAGGAAATATGGTAAGAAGAGATATTCAAAATATGATAAGCATATGTCGGATTATGAGGTTGACAAACGTAGCAAGGGGAAAAGTAAGTGCGTTGACAAAGGGAAAGGTAAGTGCATTGACAAAGGGAAAGGTATTGATACGTGTCAAGTTAGCGATGCTGTTGTAAAGAAGGCTTTTAGAAAGAATACTTCATGTAAGACTGATTGTTTGGCTTCTATGAGGGTTAGAAAGATTGAGGGAGATAGTTATGAGGTTTATTGGTTTGTTGAGGAGCATAATCACCCTCTGGTTTCGCAAAAGGAAATGCAGTTTTTGATTAACTCACGGGATTTAGGTTATCCTAAACAGCATTTCCTTATGCAAGTATCAAATTCTAATGTTGGACCAGTAAGGGCTTTCAAGCTAATGAAAGAAATTTATGGAGGGTTTGAGAATATTGGGGCGACTGTTGTTGATTGCAAAAACTTTAGACGTGATATGAATCTGTTTATCGGGGACCGTGACGCACAGATGGCGGTTGAGAAGTTGCAGAACCTGGAAACGCACTGTGAAGGTTTTTCTGTTGATTACTACATGGGGGAAGGTGATGCGTTGTGTGGTTTATTCTGGGCTGACAATGCTGCGAAGTTGAACTATAAGCGTTTTGGAGATATTATTTCTTTTGATGCCACGTTTAGATCGAACAAGTAATGTTTTTTTGTCCTGACCTTTTTTATTTTCACACTGATGCACCTTTTTGTTTAATACTGATGCACTTTTTTGCAGGTACAAGATGGTCTTTGTACCATTCACTGGTATAGATAACCACAACCATTCCGTGACATTTGGAGCTGGCCTTCTTTCTGATGAGACTATATCTTCCTACAAGTGGTTGCTTCGTGCGTTCCAGAAGGCGTTTATTACTCATCCACAGGTTGTTGTTACAGACCAGGACCCGTCGATGAAGCAAGCGATTGCTGATGTTTTCCCAAATGCTCGTCACCGTTTGTGTATGTGGCACATTATGCAGAAGCTCACGACTAAGGTATGTTTAGATTAGTTATGTTTATATTTTAATTTTATAACAATGATACACTAGTATGCAACACTGATGCACTAATATGTGACACTGATGCACTAGTATGTAACACTGATGCACTAATATGTAACACTGATGCACTTTTTTGTATGCAGGTTGGTTCATCTATTTGTAAAAAATCAGATTTCAAGCGAAGGCTCTGTCAGATAGTTTGGAATGATCAGATCTCACCTAGTATATTTCAAGAGGAGTGGGCCAGTATTATTGCTGATTTTGACCTAAGTGTGAATAAGTGGTTGTCTGATATATATGAAATGAGGGTTAGATGGATTCCAGCTTTTCTCCGAGATGAAGACATGTCTGCACTAATGCGTACGACTTCACGGCCTGAATCTGAGAACCACTTTTTCGGAAGATTTACCACTCCACACCTTACGTTAATTGAGTTTCTTAGCCACTTTGATAGTGCTATGGATTCCCAGCGGTATTTTCAGCAGAAGAATGACCATGAGACTCGTTATAAGACTCCTGAATTCCGTACTGAATTGAAATTGGAGAGGGATGCTGCTGAGCTGTACACTTTGAGTGTGTTTTTTGATGTTCAAGAAGAGCTTTTCTCTTCTATTACATATTGCTTATCCGTCAACATTGAAAATATTGGGTTGTTTGAAAAATACTTTATTCGTGATAAGTGATACTGAGGTTAAGAAGTGGAAGGACAGGAATTCGTTTGAAGTTTATGAGGTATGTTTGATTATAAATTGATGCACCTTTTATTCTATATTCGGATGCATTAAGTTTATGAAGAGTTTTCTAGAATTAAGTAATTTATGCTTGACTAGAAATTGCAGACAGTCCATTTAGCTTATTACTCATATAAGTTGTTTTTAGATCTAGTTTTGCAAATTTAATGTTCATTATAGTGAGTTAAGTTGCTCTGCTAGAGTTGATCAAGTTTCATCAGGATTTAAGGAGTTTTGGCAAGTTTGCACCATAAATCTGATCACAGAACACAACAATAGCAGCCTGCATAAGTGTATTGCACCTCAGATCAGCTTGTGTTTTTGATTTTTCATAAGTTCAATTTAAGCCCTCTTGATCTGAAATTTGGTAACTATAATCTTTGGTTGCTAGTACACTTATTCCATATTTTTTAGATTTTTTTTATTAGCTTATAAGTAGCTTTTCATAGTCTGCAAAGTAGGTCAGTAGCCCATTCTTAGGCCTGCAACACAGTAGCCTTTAGCTTATTCTTTCAGTGCTTATCTGCTTTTCATATTAGCTTATCCTTAGATTATTTGTTCATTTAGATTAGACTTTACTTGATTTATCTTCTTCTAGTTTCTATTTAGCTTAAGATAGCTTATCTGCCAATTTTGCTTAAAACTTAATTGCTTTTGCTTATATTAGCCACTGTTCTCTTTTCATAAGCTTATTCTGAGCTTAATTTTAGTTTTTTAAATATAGTTGTTTTTTATACATTTCTATATTCAGATGCATTAATTGATTATAAATTGATGCACCTTTTATTCTATGTTCAGATGCATTAATTTTTTCTATAATATTTATACATTTCTATATTCAGATGCATTGATTGATTATAAATTGATGCACCTTTTATTCTATACTCAGGTGTTATATTCTTCGTCTGATATGAGTATCACTTGTTCGTGCAAGCGTTTTGAGCTTTTTGGACTTCTATGTCGTCATATTTTTTAAGTTTTGAGGATGAACAATGTGCAAGATTTTCCAAAGGAGTATGTTCTTGATAGGTGGTCGAAGACTCCGGATAGTATTTGTTTTGATGCTACTGTAAATGCTGCTGAGACAAGTTCATGTTCTGATGTTCGTGCAATTCGTCAGATTATTGAAGATACTATTGATAGGTTGATACCATTCAAAGACAAACTTGAGCTGTACCGTTTACATTTGATGGATTTACTGTCTTCAGCTCAAGATGAGGTTCCTGTTGCTATTAACAAGAATAAGGCGGACAATTTTTGTTTTATGCTTGGTGTCACTGAACCATCTGATGTTGAGATTCAAGTTCCCAGGCAATCGAAGAACAAAGGTATTGGATCCCACTCAAGATGGAAGAACATGGATGAAATATTACGCAAAGAGGCCGAAGCATCAAAGAAGCGAAGAACTTGCTTTACATGTGGAAAAGCTGAGGGTCACAACTCAAGAACCTGCCCATACAGGGCTAGCATTAGTGGTGGCCGCAAAAGATCATTCCGTTCTACTCGTTCCGTTGATGTTGATTACCAGGAGTGATGCTTTATTATGTTTCTGATATGCAGGTTTTATATACTTGTTCAAACGAACATTCTATTCCTTTATTTATTTTTTTATTTCTTTAGGACTTGTGTTTGAATAATGAACTTCAGCAAAAACGAACAATGAAGAGTAAGACTTGTTTTGTCTGATGGATTTTATTGAATTGTACTTTGGAGTTGATTTGGATTTATGGAAATTTCATTTTTTTAGTTTTATATATGATTGTATTTTTTTGATGCACCATTTTTTTTATTATGTTACCATATATATGTTTTGATGATTTCATTTTGTTTATGGGTACATAACTGTTGATAAACTGGATGTGTTGGTAAAAAAAACACACAGATGCATCAATTATTATAAAGTTGATGCACCTTTTTTTTATCATGTATTATAACATTATTACAAGATTCAGTTGGTTTAAATTGCTTATTTTTTGCATTATGAGCTTATTGGTTATTTATGATAGCTTAATTAGATTTATACTTCTTATTAGTTTATGTTACAACTGATGAGGCGAAAAGTGTACCGCTTTTAAGGGGTTATTTAAGCCCTAAATCGTATTTATTTGATCAAATATCGCCCTAAATCGTTCCTTTTGTCATTTTAGGTACTTTTGAGGAGAAATCTGGAAAAGGAGGCATTTTGGACGTTTTTGGAGCATAAAAGTGAAGAAAACGACAAAGTCTCAAGAATCGGCTAAAAGTTACTCTTGACGGCGTCACATTTAACCCCAGACGGCGTCATGCCTTGGCAAGAAAAAGTGGACGTGAAATTTACTCATGATAAGCCAGTGAAAATAGCATGTAAATTTTGACGGCGTCACGCTTTAACTTGATCAAGGGCGTCACGGCTTAAATTAAAAGGGGACGGCGTCACGTTCAAGGTTCGACGGCGTCAAGCCTTGATAAGCCAGAATGGATTTTTGAAGAGCTAAAGAGGGACGGCGTCGAGAAGGTCACCCGGGAACCCTAGAAGCGGCGAGGTGACGGCGTCACAATCCATAAGGTGACGCCGTCAGATCCAAAAATCTATATATAGTTTTCTAATTTTTTGTCATTAGAGGGAGAGCTTAGTGTGTGGAATTTTGGGAGAAAACCCTAAGACGATTTTAGCATCTTTTTCAAGGCTTTTTGCCTTGAGATCTTCCATGTTACATTGAAAGATAAGTTATCAATTAATCATTCAATATGTCTATGTGTTGTTTGATTCTATCTTATTCTTGTCTTTTGTTTAACATGTTAGGCTAATTTTATCTTGTGTTTGCTTAGATCTAATGAAACCTAGCTATTGATTATTGGTTATTAGTGTGTTGTTAGTTGTATTGGATGATTGTTTATCTATGTTAGGCTTAAGAAAACTGGCTAACTTCCTATTCGGTAACTTGCATGAACGTCTTAAGAAACATGAACCAAATGCGTACTAAAGGTTTTTATGGTTGTATTTAATGCACAAGCGAGTTCTAGTGATCCCATGTTAGGAGCTTCCTAGCCGGCTCGACATAGGAGTGAAGTAGGAGCTTGTAGAGTTGGGGAAGTAAGTACGCCACCCCACGAATGGTATTAAGGAATACACCCGTCATCCACGCGACTAATACACACTAATTAACCGGTAAAAGATAGTTAGGGAGTAAGGAAATCTAAGTAAACACATTTCTCTACATATAAGTTTCTCACCAACATTTTCATTTTTGTTATTTTATTTTATTTGCATTCGTAGTAAATTGGGTTAGTTGACTAGCAACTAATTCCGCCCACTCCTTCAAAACCGAGATTTTACTTGCTTTCATAAAAATATAAAAACATAAAAAGAATCTTCCTCAACCCTTAGACCTAATTAGAGTAGTCTTTCACACCTAACGAACACTATTCCCTGTGGAGAACGATCAATCCCCCGTACTTACCACTACACTATACTACATCGGTCAGGTACACTGCCTGGTGGGGTTGTAAGCCTCTTGAGATCCCTCGAGAGGTAAAACCTGTTGTAAGGTTGCAAAACCCACGCATCAAGTTTTTGGCGCCGCTGCCGGGGAATAGTTATTGTTTAGGTTGAATTTTTATTTCTAATAGGTCTACTCACTAGATTCCTTTCTAGTGAGATTTTTATTTTATTTTTTCTAGGTTTTCTTTAGTCTATCTTATTTCTTTGTACTTTTGTTTGTGATACCTTCCACTTACCTCATGAGTAACATTGGTCATTTGATCCCTGTTATTCGTGTTTTTCGCCGTGCAAATTTTCAACTACCCGTTCCCGCCCCCATAGTAGCAAACAACAACCTTTCACCCGACCACCACTTTGGTAACAATTCTGAGATGGAGGAGTCTGACCATGAGAATGACTATGTTAGTCCATTTTACTACTCAGACTCCGATGAGGATATCGGTAATGGAGAAGTAGTTAACGAGGAATGGGGAAAAGAGGAAATTGATCCCTTTAAGTATGTTGACCCTAGGACTAAGATCGAAAAGGATAGCCTCTTTAACATGCAATCTCCCGTGTAAAATTGGTTATCATGATTTTTATGCTTATCTTAACTCATCTTTGCCTATGAACATTATCTCTCGTGCTAATTATAATAAAATCATGGTAGATGAGCTAGAATATCAAGGTGATAACATCGTTGCTAGGACTAAGCCAATACACGTATTCGTTGGAAGTTTTGTGTATTTGGTGGAATTTATGGTTATGGAGAACTTAGGAGAATTCATTGATAACAAATTAACCCAAGTCATTTTTGGAGAACCCTTCAAAAGGTTGACCAACCTTGACGAAAAACTGGTGGACGGGTTAATTACATTCTCGGATGGGGATGAAGATTTTGTCTATCAAATGCCCCGAGCACATCCTAGGTTTAAGAACTACCCCATTGAATCTTGCAATAGAATTATGCCTATCGACTTGTTAAGTGAGAATGATAAGGGTAAGGGGCTCAAATATCCACATGAGAAAAATAAGAGATATTATCGTGGATGTTTGGAGCTAAATGATGAATACAAGAAAGATGAGGCAACAATTAGATGGCTCACACTCGGGTACGTGAGCATAAGCGACACTAGATAGATGGACTTTGAGTCTAGCTACAAGACTCGTTAATAAAGAAAAGCGCTTCTTGGGAGGCAACCCAAGCTTTATTTTATTTGTTTGCTTTGTGTGTTTATTTATTTGTTTGTTTGATTTTATTTGCTTCCGTATGTATGTTTAATTTTTATTATTATTGATTCATGTTCAAAACTAAATTGTGAAAATGCTTTATCTTGTTTTTAACTTCGTCTTAACTACATATAAAGGTATTTTGCAAAAGATAAGTGTAAAGGAAATCCAAATCGGTTTATTAGAACAAATGAACATGAATCATAACAATATTAAATTAACATACATATTAGTAATTGTTTGAGTCAAATGCTTGTATCGAGTTATAGTGATGTTTTGCAGGAATTCCAGGAAGTAAGGTGGAGGTTTTTCCAGAAATTTTCCGGAAACTTAACATGAGAATTCTGTCAGATCATTTCTGACGGCATCAGGCTTTACAACCTGACGGCGTCAGGGTTTAATTTTCTGAAAATTTTTGAAAGTTTTGTTTTCATAAAAAGTTTTTATTAAATCTCTAACTTATAATCTCCAGGAATCTGCAAAATTATCATTCCACAAGCATTATATCCTTATATATAGAGTTTATCCCGCCGATGTTATGCAGGTTTTCGTGTTTGTTTTCTCAGGTTTAACAGGTTATTTTGGACAAGGAAATGTTTGTTGGATCAAGCTTATGGTGATGCATTAGTCATGGAGCTTCAACATTACTTTGGAAGAAGATTTAACCGTGTAATTTCACTATCCACCGAGCGAATCAGGGGAGTATTTGATTTCATTCTTTTACTTTTTGCTTTTACATCTTGTTATTTGAACATTGGGGACAATGTTCATCTTAAGTGTAAGGGGGGGTAAAAGTTCGATTTTTGAGAATACAATTGCGCTTGATTTTTGTTTGTTTAATAGTAGATGTGTAATAAAACTGAGATAAATACCTGTTAGGGTAATTTTAGTGCCAAATTTAAAATTTTTTACAACATATAGGAGTGAAACTTTGATCTTAATGAGCGTCTCACGGATAGGAGTTATATGACTAGCACAAAAACCGTACCACTAAAAAAATTTTTCCACCCCCAAATATGTGAGGTTCGCCCCTAGAATTGGTAGGAAAAGCATTTATGCTATGATGTGTGTACCGGTAGCATTTAGATTCTAGAACTTGCGTTAGGACCATTCCAAGGCCACAAGTGAGACTACATTCGTGTAGTTAGATTTACTACATGATAAGAGGCATTAGGATTAACCCATTGTTTTACACCTGTGTTTTTGTTATAATTACATTGGCTACATTGGTCAAGTAATTCTCCCACACCCTTTGCGTTGTACTCATTTTTAGTACACGATACCCCTAGTACACCCCTCAGAGCCTATCTTTTCGTTTCGACCTTTAAGCATTTTACTTAAAGGAAGAATTTGTTACACCCCACTAAAATGTACACCCAAATCGCCTTAGCCTACCTTGTATGCACTCATTTTTAGTGCATTATTGTTACAACATTTGTTTAAACCCAAGTTAATTATCTAGTTGATTACATGGTTGCTAAGTCGAGTCATATCCTTGTACATATTGTTTTGGGACGATTGGGACTCATGGGTAAAGTACTAGTGTAATGGAGTAATGGGGAAGAACATCATTTATTACCCCCATATGTGCTAAATGTTTTAAAAGTACTCCAAGTTTTTCAATTATCTTAATTCGAGTCGTTAGATTAGTATTTGAAAAGTTATGTAAAAGTTCAAGTGTAAGGGGAATGCAATGCCCCTATGATGTATTATTTTGGATGGTAGGGCAAGAGTGTATGCAAAAAAAAAAAAAAAAAAAAAAAAAAAAAAAAAAAAAAAAAATCGAAAAATCAAGAAAAATACAAAAAAAAAATGAGAAAAAGAAAAAGTAGAAAAAACATACGGACTACCATCCCGTTTCATTGTATTTTATTTTATGTTTTTGTTATGTTTTGTTATTTTCTTTCATTAGCTTAAGATCGAGTCTAGTCTTGGCTTAGCAACATTGTATAGTACATGTAATTGATCAAGATTTTTAACTCGCCACCAGTAAAATATCCCTTATCCAACCAAACCGTGTTTTCCTTTTCCCTACACCTAACGTTATAACCCATTTAAAAGCCCTCTTTGATAGTTTATCTTTGGTGCTTACGCCTAGTGGAGGAGGTTATTGATCCTTTCCCAAGCCTATGGTAATCTATTTGCTATGACAGGTAGTGAGAGATATTATCCGTTTTCATTTATGAGATTTATTTTGATGACACTTGAGAGATGTGAGTATCTAAACACTACTTGTGAGGTGCTAGTTTGTAATCTCCGTGCTTATTATGATTGAAGTGGAACGAATATTTGTTGTAATTACTTTTATGTTTTCATTAAATGACCCCTAACTTGTATTTTGATTAGAATAAAAGCGCATTTGCTTGAGGACAAGCAAATCTCAAGTGTAAGGGTATTTGATGAGGCGAAAAGTGTACCGCTTTTAAGGGGTCATTTAAGCCCTAAATCGTATTTATTTGATCAAATATCGCCCTAAATCGTTCCTTTTGTCATTTTAGGTACTTTTGAGGAGAAATCTGGAAAAGGAGGCATTTTGGACGTTTTTGGAGCATAAAAGTGAAGAAAACGACAAAGTCTCAAGAATCGGCTAAAAGTTACTCTTGACGGCGTCACATTTAACCCCAGACGGCGTCATGCCTTGGCAAGAAAAAGTGGACGTGAAATTTACTCATGATAAGCCAGTGAAAATAGCATGTAAATTCTGACGGCGTCACGCTTTAACTTGATCAAGGGCGTCACGGCTTAAATTAAAAGGGGACGGCGTCACGTTCAAGGTTCGACGGCGTCAAGCCTTGATAAGCCAGAATGGATTTTTGAAGAGCTAAAGAGGGACGGCGTCGAGAAGGTCACTCGGGAACCCTAGAAGCGGCGAGGTGACGGCGTCACAATCCATAAGGTGACGCCGTCAGATCCAAAAATCTATATATAGTTTTCTAATTTTTTGTCATTAGAGGGAGAGCTTAGTGTGTGGAATTTTGGGAGAAAACCCTAAGACGATTTTAGCATCTTTTTCAAGGCTTTTTGCCTTGAGATCTTCCATGTTACATTGAAAGATAAGTTATCAATTAATCATTCAATATGTCTATGTGTTGTTTGATTCTATCTTATTCTTGTCTTTTGTTTAACATGTTAGGCTAATTGTATCTTGTGTTTGCTTAGATCTAATGAAACCTAGCTATTGATTATTGGTTATTAGTGTGTTGTTAGTTGTATTGGATGATTTTTTATCTATGTTAGGCTTAAGAAAACTAGCTAACTTCCTATTCGGTAACTTGCTTGAACGTCTTAAGAAACATGAACCAAATGCGTACTAAAGGTTTTTATGGTTGTATTTAATGCACAAGCGAGTTCTAGTGATCCCATGTTAGGAGCTTCCTAGCCGGCTCGACATAGGAGTGAAGTAGGAGCTTGTAGAGTTGGGGAAATAAGTACGCCACCCCACGAATGGTATTAAGGAATACACCCGTCATCCACGCGACTAATACACACTAATTAACCGGTAAAAGATAGTTAGAGAGTAAGGAAATCTAAGTAAACACATTTCTCTACACATAAGTTTCTCACCAACATTTTCATTTTTGTTATTTTATTTTATTTGCATTCGTAGTAAATTGGGTTAGTTGACTAGCAACTAATTCCGCCCACTCCTTCAAAACCGAGATTTTACTTGCTTTCATAAAAATATAAAAACATAAAAAAGAATCTTCCTCAACCCTTAGACCTAATTAGAGTAGTCTTTCACACCTAACGAACACTATTCCCTGTGGAGAACGATCAATCCCCCGTACTTACCACTACACTATACTACATCGGTCAGGTACACTGCCTGGTGGGGTTGTAAGCCTCTTGAGATCCCTCGAGAGGTAAAACCTGTTGTAAGGTTGCAAAACCCACGCATCAACAACTTACATATAAAACAGATGCACCAATTAATCAAAACAGATGCACCAATTTATGAAATCAATTACAAGTTACATACATACTGATCAAAAATCAATTACAAATTAATGATGTACAAGGTCATAGTGATTCTTACACTCTCTCTATCGCATAAGGATATATTCAAAACACAAATTTATGCATAAATCAAAGCTTGTTCAATGTTCACGTTTTGTGGTCAAACTAAATCTATCTAGTATTATAAAATAAGCTACAACTTATTTTCTAAGCATATAGTCTATCGAGTTTCCAAGCAGATAAGATTTGAAAACATTAATCAATTATGCATGATTAACAATAAAATAACTAATCATCATGATATTGTTTGCATACATAATATTGTTTGCATACAGATCATGCATTTTGCAGCAACATATTAGTTGTCTGCTTGATCAAATTGTTTTACATCATAATTTTTGGAAATTAAGTAAATCTAGTTCAAATGTAAGCTGATTACATCATATTGTTTTCTTGGATGTTTTTTTGAAGAAAGTTCCATTTTACCATACGCTTCTTTTCATTCTCGGCAAAGTAATCCAACACCTTTTTTTGCAGCTTTTGAAACGCAACTTGTTGGAAATTTAGCTTCTGAGCGGCATTTAATTTTTTGAATTTCTCTGCTTCCATATCTACCTGCTCCATTTTTTTGTTTATGAGGTTCATCAACATCTTCACGACGTACTTTTTTCGAATGCTCGTAATTTGACCGTTTTGCGCCAAACACTCTTTCTTAAATCCCTGGTTGAACTCCCTTTTTCTTCCGCAGAAAGTCTCCATATGTCGCATCAAGAATATTGCAGACCCGAATCGGTTTGATCTTGTTTCATGCTCCAGCTTCATTATTTTTAACTTTCATTTAGCAATCTTTGCTGCACTGTGGTGGTTTACCTATTCCAAATATGTTGCAAGTGCTTTTGTCTGTTATATAATTAAATACAAATGAGATACATCAATTAAATAAAACATATGCACCAATTATACAACACAGATGCATCAATTGATCTGAACATATGACTTTGTATTTAATTAAACAACACATATGCATAAAATTAAACAAAACAGATGCATCAAATTAAACTACACAGATGCATCAATTTAAACAACATAGATGTATCAATCTAACCAACGTAAATCTTTACCCAAACACTTTTTTTAACCTTATACTAGTTAAACTGAACAGATGCCAAGTTCAGAACTTAAATTGACTATAAAAGGGCTGCAAGTTCAGAACTTAGAATGGAATAGGCTACTGATCCAGTTTTAACACTGATTTGAGACAAAACTCCTCAGAACCTTAAGGAAATCAAACCCATGCTTGAATATCAACTTAAACTACTATACTGAACTAAAAAATTTCAAAAACAAGGATAGAATTTGCTTATCTCTAGGTTAAGCACTTATGATCAGATCATGACCTTAACTCCTCAATATCCAACTTAAATCTATGAAAACCCTCAAATCAGCTTAGAACAACCTACAATCAACTTATCTAGATTATTTTAAGCCATATTAATCTTTCCAAAAAGACAAATGAACAGTAGTATCACTTTTTACCCAATTTAGACCTTGATCCAAACACTCCTTACTTGACTGTACTGTTTTGATTTTATGATAATCTAGACCAAGTTAAGCTCAGACCTTGAAACACAGATGTTGAATAAGCTATGTTAAGGACAAAAAAGCAAAATGTAACTGGAATTAAGCACTAGAATAAGCTCAAACAGATTATGCTTATATTTTTGTATATATATTTTTTTTGTGATTTTTAAGAAAACTTAACAAATGATGTTATCACTTACAATTAGTCTACTGAAAGAAAATAAAGACATAATTAAGCAGATAAAAGATACTAATAAGAAAATAAGCACAGAAGATAAGCAAATAATCAATGTTGACTTTTGTTGACCTTTTTTGGAAACTTTATAACAAAACAGATGCACCAATTAAACAAAACAGATGCACCAATTAATCAAATCAGATGCACCAATTAAACTGAACAGATGCCCTTATATTCTATAATATGATGCTCCAATCAATGTAGCTATTCTATTTGTTCAGTAAAACATATGCAATTTTTTATAAATGCGATGTCCTAATTTTAAAACACTTATAAAACTTACCAACTCAAATGGAGCATCCCCGTATCTCTTTACAATGTCCTGGCTTTCATCATGGACGTTGTCGATGATATCAGCTTCCCATGTTTTTAGGTTGTATACAATCAGATAGTAATGATTGTATTGATCTTGTGGCATTGTTATTGGGAAGAATATCTGTTTCATATTCATTTTGTTATACACTATATATCATTTACTTGTACAATATTTCTAAATTTATATACTATCAACAAATAATAAAAAATATATATATTACCAATTCAACATTGTCCAAGTTGTTTTTTGTTGAATATTTGAGCACATCCTCAATTTTTCTCCTAAAATCTTCTTGCTTTCGTGATAGCTTCAAAACACGAAACACTTTTTAGGGAATATTAACACTGATGCACTAATATGTAACACTGATTCACAAGTATTTAACCCTGATGCACTAATATGTAATACCGATGCACTTTTTAGGCAATATTATATGATTTGGTTTACTTGTGTAATGTTATGTACATATATATATATATATATATATATATATAGGGTCCGATTCTAGGGAAAAGTGTAATTAGATAGAAAAGTGAGAAAAAAAAGTTATAGGGTGGGGTGCGAATATACAAAACCTCCCTTAAAGAATAAAGGAAAATACAATAAGGTCCCTGTAGTTTGGTGTGAAAAAAGGGAGGGGAAGGAGAGGGTGATTTGCACTATTTTCTCACTTTTCCACCAAAGTGGCTTTTTTCCTAGAACCAATATATATATATATATATATATATATATATATATATATATATATATATATATATATATATATATATATATATATATTTTCTTACCATCATGCTAGTTTTGCAGAAAATATATCGTGATGCCATCTTATTCTTTAATTTCTCATCATTGTTCTGGATTACGCTCCACACATCGATTGCGGTGCTTGCGACTTGTATGTTTTGATACATGCTTTCAAATACGACTCTTGGAATCGACATGTTGGGTGTTTTGAATACAATATCCCTATATTAATTCAAAATAAAGATGCATTAATAATATTATTACGATGCATATATATATATATATATATATATATATATATATATATATATATATATATATATATATATATATATATATATTATTTTAAATTTAGTAGATTTAGCTTTACTTACATAGGAGCAAACATCCCGCTGAATATGCTATCAACGATAAATTTCTCATAAGCTTGCAAGTTGCTGTTGATATTAACTTTTCTCTTGACATATGGAGAAAGAAACACTTCAGTAGGTACACTCACTCTTTTTTCCCTCTCACTTTTGTTTCTTTCTCCATCCTACTTGCTTCTTATGGTGTAATTATTCTTAATGGGATTGGACTATATATGGCTTCTTCTTTGGGTGTTTCCGCTTGTTTCCCTTTAGCTTTATCAGTTTTAACAACTAAAGCTAGTTGTTTCCCTTTAGCTTCATCAGTTGTTTCCACTACATCATCCACCATCTTATCCACCACCTCATTTTTCTCTGCTGTTGCATCAGCTTCTGTTTCATCATCTTTCTTGTCCAATCCTATTTTATCATTCTTTTCTGATTCAATCCCCCCGCTTTTCTGATTCCCTCTCCCCATCATTTCAGATGCTTCATTTTTCTCTTCTGGCTGAGTGATTGGTAGATTCATAACCTTTTCTAGATTTTCTTCACTTTCTTTTCCTTCGTTCGACTCGTCACTCTGCGATAAGAGGTTGAAACAGGATGGCGTGAAATCCATCCTGTGTCGTGAATATTCCACCGACCCACCTTCCGAATTTTTTTCACTTTCTTTACCTTCCGAATTTTTTTCTCTTAAGACCGGGAATTGAACAGGTGGAAACCGAGTCAACTATCCTTTTTTCTTTTGGTTTCTAAGTATTTGGCTTAACGTTCTATTTCCACCTGTTACTGATTTCTTGTTATTATCATCCCTTGATGCTTCAGATGCACTTTTTTCTTTTACCAACTCCACCTCTACTACTTTTTGAGTTTTTCCTTCTAATGCATCCTTCTCTTTGACAACCCCTGCGTCTGCACCCATCCTAATCTCTTTAGCGTCAACATGTGATACAACATCTTTTAAAACTTCATGTGATTCAGATGCACTTTTTTCTTTCACCTCTACTGGTTTTTCAGTTGTTGCTTCTGATGCATCTTTCTCTTTAACATCCCCTTCATCTATGCCTTCTTTATCTTCATCAATAGCCATTTGATTGCTGTTTAAACCTTCAATCAATTCGTCTTTTTCTTTGTTTACTGCATTTCCTTCTAGCATATCTTCGAGTGTTTCATTCACCAAATCCACCTCTAAAAAGTCATCTGTGCTATTTTCTTCCTGAGATATATGTGCGCCGCTAATATGTTCATCATCTTCTGGTAATGTTTTTTCGTTTTCGAGTGCAGCAGCGGCTTTCCCTGGTTTAAAAGCTTTCATCAGCTTTTCATTTCTTGCCTCGATTAGTGCTTTGAACTCATCATCTTCCGGGTAGGAAATCGATGCCATTTCAAGCATGTCGTCTACTAGCCCTTGTATACCAATGGTTAGTGATAAAGCCTTTTGTATCTCTATCTTCATCTCCTGTAAATACACATATGCTATTAATCAAATTAGAAGCACCAATTAAAAATACAGATGCACTAATTAAACAAAACAGATGCACCAATTAAACAATACAGATGCCCCAAATAAACAGAACAGATGCACCAATAACCCATAACCTATGAAGAATTTAAACAATATGTTCTGATATGCAGACCCCAACAGGGAACTGAGGCAATATTTGAGCTTAAAATAACCTCTAAACTGATAAACTAGATCACATAAACTGTAAACAAATGAAGTTCACCCACCAATAAGCTATTTGATCAAAAAGCATACCCTATAGAGCTACTTAAGAGCTTAAAAACTATCTAAGAAAATGATCAGAGCAGATACTGATGCAGAAATTGTGTTCTGTGACAGGTTTTGAGCAAAAGTGCTCCCAAATTTCACAAAAGTCAACCTCAGATTAATCTAAACCAATACTTATCAATTGGTCAAACTCAGAAAATCAACTGAAAAGTCAAACTAATAAGCTTGTTCCAAACACCCCTTAATGAGTACTATATCTAATTAAAAGCTGATTTTAACATATAAGCCCCACATTTTCATGAAAACATATTAAAAATAATTCCATAAGAGTAATTAAACAAAACAGAAGCACCAATTAAACAAAGCAGATGCACCAATTAAACAAAGCAGATGCACCAATCAAACAAAGCAGATGCACTTTTATATTCGCGACAACTATTGTTATACCTAGGATTCGCTACAAGTTTCAAATATTCATCACAAACTAAACCGCGTCTTACCTTAAAAGCACATCAAATTTCACACTACTTTTAAGTCAAATATAAGTTACTCAATCGATAATTCATTGCACACAACCCAACTACATCAAATGGAAATATAAAAAACTAAATAAAAAATGATATATGAAATTACCTCAGCTGTTTTCTTTTTAAAGCTTTCGATCTCATCATTTCTCGATGAAGTTTCCCCAATTTTAGAAATGAGATCTTGCAAATCAACTCTTGGAGTGTAAACTTGTTGCATTATTTCTTCATGTCCATCCTCGAGTTGCTTTGCTGTAAATTTATTGATGAATTTTATTTAAAAATAAGTAAAATATTTAGAATATATGATAACTCGGATACGTTAATACTTTTTTATGCATTTTTTTGTATATATTACCTGGTGAATTCTTCTTGTTTTTTATTGCCGCCTTTGTAATCTTTCTTTTCTTCTTTGGTTCGACATATTCCAAACCTTCTTTTATTGGCAGCTTTCCAAAACCACCCATTTTCATCTCTTGTTTTTCCCTCTTCTTCAAAGTTTGTGTTTCCTATGCTTTAATAGCTGGGATTTCTTCATCAACTTTAACTTCCTCCGAAACAGTTGAATTTAGATACAAAAGCTGCAAAAAATAAAAAATAAAAAATAAATGAATAAAGAAACATATTTCAAACAATCTGAATACTAGTTTATGTAATATTATATGTAGATTTATGCACTATTATGATTACACATGTGTCTACACATATTTATATGTAGATGCATCATTTTTTTGTTATTTATGCACTATAATTTTTTTGTAGTTACCACCATCAACATAAGTGGCCCGCCAAATCCTTTTGTGCTCTTGTATTCTCTTCTTGTTTTCTTCATCACTTCTAACAGGTATGTGCACCAATCCATATTTCTTATATCATCCTCCTTCTCAATGCGTTGCAAGAATCTTTGGTTAACCAACCCATTTTTTGTGCATTCCCTGACAATTGAGATAAATGCTACTAGGAACTTCAACTTGAATTCCTTTCCAACATGGTGTGAATACAACAATTTCTCTACTACCGCTTTCAAATAAAATCTTTCGTCTTGTTCTTCGTATGTGTACCTCCAGTCAACTATCAACGGGTACTCTGTTGTTGCAAATCGTACTTCTGTCACCTTCATTTCTCCCATTGGAATCCCCAATATCTCATGTATCATCTTTGCTGTAATCTGAATTGCTCGTCCGCCTTCCATCTTGATTGTGCACGTGTCCGGGTCAAAATTATTGACCACCCAGTACCCCAATTTTGTCGGCGTCGAGTTTATCTTGAATTTATCGTTGAGCAATGACCCAAAACCCATTTCATCCACATCCTTTTTTTGCGAAACCGTTAGCCTCTCTAAAAATTTTACTAAGTCTCGTGGAGAAGACCTAGACGTGATTTTTGGGAAAATCACTTTCGTTTCCTTTTTAATAGCTTCCTCGTCTATTTTCTGCTTCTTTTTTCTTGTTTTCAGTCTGCTTATCTACTTTCCTTTTTTTTTTGTAGCTATTTTTTTCTTTCTTCTCAGGCTCATATTTGAGTCGCTGCTGACGTTGTATGTGCCTACATAAGAACACAGTGATAGTTAGTGATGCTGCAATTCTAAACACTGATGCACCAGAAAATATTCTAAACAGATGCACCAAAAAACAATCATTGATGCACAAAAACAAACAATTTCATAAGGATGCACCAAAAACAAACAAACATATGCCGCAATACAAACACAAACAGGTGCACCTAAATATTAAATTTCATACGGATGCCATAATATTATCTATATTCACTGATGCACCAAAACCATACGAAGCGCATTATGTGACTATAATCATTGATTCACCGAAACAATTCAAAACATATGTTGCAATTCAAACACTTACAAATGCACCTAACTATACAATTACATACACATGATGTATTCAAAACATATGCTGGAATTCAAACTCCTACAGATACACCAAAACCAAACAAGCATATGTTGCACTACAAACAGGTGCAATACAAACATTTGAAATACAAACAAACAGATGCAGCAATATTAATTATTAAGATGCACCTAAACCAAATAAAATACAAACATATGTTGCAATACAAACAGGTGCAATACAAACATTTGCAATACAAACAAGGTCTATAAAGATGCACCAAAACCAAAAAAGAATATGTTTGCAATACAAACAGGTGCAATACAAACATTTGCAATACAAACAAACAGATGCTGTAATATTAATTATTAAGATGCACCTAAACCAAATGAAATACAAAAAATAAAATAAACATATAAAAATAAAAAAAATGTTTCCATTTGATTCAATAAGAAATATATATACATATGAACCATTCAACAATAATATACATATTATATGTACACATATGAAAATCAGTGTATGCGTATGTAATAATTTTTTTTACAAATGCAATAATTCATACACATATTTTTTTTACAATAAAGAAATTATAATATAATGTAACACCTTCATCAATTGTCCAATGTCCTCCTTTCAGTTACTGTTTTGTGAATTCTCTATTTCAGGAGTTTTGTTATCCTCGCATTTGACATGTTCGACATCCATTTCTGTAGCTGTAATTGAAATTTAAGATAAATGTCATGTTACTGTTAAATTTTTTTTAATAAAACGGCATAATAAAATTAAAATTGAATCAAATTTTATTATAATATCCATGCCTAGTTTATGCTACAGATGCACTATTTCTCATAAAACAGATACTATTATTATTTTTTGTTATCATGAGACAAATACACTATTTCTCATAAAACAGATGCTATGAATATTTTCTCATAAAACAAATGCACTATTTTGTTATCATATCCATGCATAGTTTTATGCTACAAATGCATTATTTCTCATAAAACATATACTATGGTTATTTTTTGTTATCATAAAACAAATGCATTATTTCTCACAAAACAAATGCTATGACTATTTTTGCTACAAATGCGTTATTTGTCATAAAACGGATACTTTGATTATTTTTGTTATCATATCCATAAAACTAATGCATTATTTCTCATAAAACAAATGCACTATTTTCTAATAAAACAAATGCACTACAGATTCTCCAACACATAATCTGATGCACTTAAATACATATACTCTAAGCATGCATTTGATGCTCTAATTTTGTATCACATATGCTATAACACAGATGCCCTAATTTTTTAACACCTTTGCAATATTTAATTGAATATATGATATAACACATTATTAACACAGTTTTAACATAGATGCACTAAAATTAAATCTCATTCTAATTCCACAGATTATCCTAACTTATCAACACTGATGCTTCAACCTCTGTTCCGTATGATTTTTCAAAAAAATAAAATAAAGACGCATTAAATAATTTACTTTAAAATTATTACATTTCGCTTGATTTTCTTCTATTAGTTTATTCTTCCCCAATGTTCTTGGACTAATTCGAGTAGCTCAAATTGAAGAAAATACAAAAATTAGACAATTAATAATACAAAAACCAAAAAACCGATGAATGTGATGATCGTAATACATAAAATTAGTGCACTTACGGTTCCTGAATCTTTTTTTTGTCATTTTTATGTTGATCGAAAAAAAACAACGATGCTTGTGATATGATTTGATCGGAATTTAATGTGGAATTGGCGGTTATTTTTTGATCGGAATTGGAGTTAATGAGAGAGAGAGAAAGAGAACGGATTTTTGTGGTTGGTGTTAATGAGATGGGGACGGGGTGGATTCACGCATTAGGCGTGTTTTGGTTTAATGTTTCAGTTTTTACCCTTATCTTTGGACTATTGTCAAATTATACCTTGTAACTTTTTTTCTCACTTTTCTAACTAATTACATTTTTTCCTAGAACCGGACCCTATATATATATATATATATATATATATATATATATACAATCTATATATATATATATATATATATATATATATATACATATATATATATATATGAGAATTAGAGGGATTGAGAAGAGAATTAAGATAGTGTTGGGAATTAAATATTCTGAAGTTTAAGTATCGGGAAAATCTCTCAAGTGATTAAATCTGGTAACAGTAGAGTTAAGTCTGGTGAGTTCCAAAGTTAAGTCTGCTGGTTATCTGCTGGTTAAAGTCTGGTCGTTGAAGTTATGTCTGGTGGTTAAGTCAAGTGTTAATTCTGGTGACTATCAGAGTTAATTCTGGTTGATGAAGATATTAAGTCTGGTTGACTAAAAGTCAATAATACACGGTAGATAATATCTTACCCCATGTGCTCAGTCTTTATCTTATTCTCACAGAACAAGTTGTAAACATAGATACATGTTGTATCTTAGTTACTGACACACATAAGATAAGCTAGCAAGTTGTTTGACAAGACTTAACATTATTGTAAAAGATCTTTCTTATGTTATAAAAGAAAGATCTTAGACTAGAGATATAAGAGTGTGTTAAACTTATAGTGCAAAATATCTCTCTCAAGAAAATAGAACAAAAACAATATCACAAGATATAGAAACATAAGATTCAAGGTTGTAACCCTAGTGATAACTCAAGATCACTCGTATTATTATCTTAATAATATTGAATCGTTTGGTGTTAATCTTTCATTGTTCATTGTCATATAACAAACACAACTGTTCCATTTCCATAACCATAATAACCTTCTAAGTGTGATTAAGTAGATTCCGCATACTTAATCATATTCACTCAATATATCACATACACAAAGTACAAAAGGTTTAACCACCTTAACAGTGTATCGAATTCTAATAATTGGTATCAGAGCAGGGATGATATAGTTGATTTAGATGAAGAAGAAGATTAAGAAATGGATGTTCAGGATACTGCTACAAATGTTGCTGCAAAGTTGCCCATGATCAAACAAAATGAGTTTGAGCTATGGAGGTTGAGAATTGAGCAATATTTTATGGTTCAAGATTATGCTCTCTAGGATATCATTACATATGATGACTAGGCTATTCAGATGTTATCATTGACGGCAAAACAGTAAGACAAAGAAATACTGGACCAGTTTCAAATGAAGAAAGGATACAGAAGAGAAATGATCAAAAAGCAAGAAACTTGTTGCTTATGACCATTCCTGGTGAACAGATGCTATCCTTTAGCAAGTATCCAGATGCAAAAACTCTTTTTGAAGAGATTTGTGCATGGTTTGGTGGTAATAAAACTACCAAGAAAACACAAAAGACATTGCTGAAACAACAATTTGAAAATTTCAGTTCAAATAGCAATGAATCTCTTGATAAGCTGTTTTCCAGATTACATAAGCTTGTCAGTCAACTAAGTGTATTGAGTGTTGAGATCGCAAAGGAAGATCTCAACATGAAGTTTTTGAGAAGTCTACCTGATGAGTTCCATACTCATGTGGTTGTCTGGATGAACAAGCCAGATATTGAAACCATGAAACTCAATGATTTGTTCAATAACTTCAAAATTGTTGAACAAAGTCTAAAGAAGTCTGGAATCTATAATACTAGCTTTGGGAATGTGGCACTCTTCTCATCTCCCAGTATTAGTAAGTCAGAAGAGGTAGATGAAGTTGAAGGTGTTTCTATTGCTACATATGGTGGTCCTTCTACTAGTTCACAGAAGAATATTGCTGGATTTAGAGATCCATCGTTCTATGTATTCATGTCTAGTCAAACTAGTGGTTCTTCTCTAACTCATGAAGAGCTTGATCAGTTGGATGATAATGATTTGGAAGAGATGGACATCAAATGGCAGGTTGCTTTGCTTAGCATGAGGGCTAAGAAGTTCTGGCAGAGAACTGGTAAGCAGATTACCATTGATGGTAATGAAATTGCTGGGTTTGATAAGAAGAAAGTAGAGTGTTTCAACTGTCACAGGTTAGGACACTTTGCTAAAGAATGTAGAAACCCAAGGAAGCACGATAATAGAAGCACATAGTATAGGCAAGAGAAGAAGAAGGAAGTCACAGTTGAAGAACCAAGGGCTATGCTATCCATAGATGGGGTTAACTATGACTGGAGCTTCATGGCTGATGAAGAGGAAGCACCAACCAATGCTGCTCTTGTGGCCACTGAGACTGCTCTAATGGCCTTCTCTGATTCAGAGGTAAATTCCATAACCAAATGTTCTGAATCATGTTATGCTCTTAAAGATAATGAAGAACTTAAAAGAAAAGCTGATAATAGGCGAGAAGAACTAATTATTGCCTTAGCCAATTTAAGTAATCATTAAAGTGCTATAGGTGTTCTTGAAAAACAAATTGCACATTTTCAAGGTAATGAGTCTAAGTTTACTGATGATTTAAATGCTCTACAAAGAGGCATAGCATTTAGAGATGAAATACTTGCAAGTCAAAGTAAACAATTAGCTGAAGCCAATAATAAAACTGAAAATGTTAAGATAACTGTAGATGCTTTAGCTCATGCCTCAGAGGGAATGAATAAGATCTGGGAAGCTCAAGTAATCAATAAAGCTAAGTCTGGTTTAGGATACAAATCTGTTCCTCCACCATACAGAGGTGTTCTTTCACCTCCAGGAGTTGACCTAGCACACACAGGTTTTGTTGAGTTTCAAGAACCAATAATGGAATATGGTTCTAAGTCTACTGAGGGTCCTAAGATAGAAAAAGTAAGTGAAAGTTTAGATAAAACTTTATTTTATCAAGACAAGGTGTCCTTTGTTAAGAAAAGAGATGCTATAGTTGTTGAGAATAGTACAACTGATAGTGATGAAGAAGAACAGGTTATGTCTAAACCTGAAAAAGTCAAGAAAGTAGGAACTAAGGTTCCTAAAGTGGTCAAAAAGGATACTGATAGGCCTAAATCAAACATTAAACATGTTAGGCAACCAGTTAGGTATTGTGAACAATACAGATCTACTAGCAAGCCCAGAGGTAACCAAAGAAATTGGAATAACCTCAAGTCTAACCAATTAGGTGATGACTTTGCTTTTTTCAACAAAGCTTGTTATACATGTGATAGTTTTGACCATCTTGCAGCTTTCTGCAACCATTGGGTATCTGGGTATGAGAACAATAGAGTGAACTACAAAAGGCAAACACCTAAATCTCATTTTCACTCTAGTTCTAAGGTTAACAGAACTAAACCCACAACAGTCTCTGTTAAGTCTGGCTTCAATAAAGTTAATTCTGCTAGACCATATATGACTGTTTACCCAAAATCAACAGCTAAGGGTGCAAAAACATCTTACAAACATGCACCAAAGTCTGTTCAAAGGCCCATTCAAACAAAAGCAGTGGTCCAAAAACAAGTTTGGAAACAAAAGAGGACAACTACAAAGCCAGCAGTTAATTCTGCTAAGCCAGCAGTTAATTCTGCTAGGCAAGCAGTTAATTATGGTAGGCAAGTAGTTAAGTCTGCTGCTTGGGCAAAGAGGGAAAATGTTGTTAAGGCCTCAGCATGTTGGGTTTGGAATTCAACTAAATCCAATGTTGCATCAACTGTTCTAAAAAGATTAAATTACATTGATGTAAGAGGCAGATCCAAGTCAGTAATGGCTTGGGTCCCCAAAAGAAACTAATACTTCTCATTTATGTGCAGGAACATTCAATTGATCAACAAGAGGATCAAGGATTCTCAGATAGTAGATGTTCAAGGCACATGACAGGCAACAAGTCTTATCTCTCAAATTTTCAATCAATAGATGGAGTCTATGTTACCTTTGGAGGAGGTGTTGGTGGCAAAATTTCCGGTAAAAGGTACCATTAAAACTGGAAATTTAGATTTTGAAGATGTGTACTATGTAAAAGAGCTAAATTATAATCTTTTTAGCGTCTTACAAATGTGTGACAAAAAGAACAAAGTTCTTTTCTGTGAGAATGAATGTCTTGTACTTTCTCCTGATTTTAAGATGCCTGATAAAAGTCAAGTACTTCTTAAAATTCCTAGAAAGGGCAATATGTACAGTGTTGACATGAAGAACATTGTTCCTAAAAAGGATTTAAATTGTCTTGTTGCAAAGGCCACATTGGATGAATCAATGATATGGAATAGAAGGCTTGGTCATATTAATTTTAAAACCATAAATCAGATTGTTAAGAATGGTTTGGTAAGAGGTTTACCTCATAAAAGATTTGAAAATGATCAAACATGCATTGCTTGTCTTAAAGGCAAATAACACAAAGCCACTTGTAAGCCCAAGATTTTTAACTCTATCAATCAATCATTGTCTATGCTTCATATGGACTTATTTGGACCTGTTTCAGTAAGTAGTATAATGCATAAGAGATATTGTCTTGTTATAATTGATGACTATACCAGATTTACATGGGTTTTCTTTTTAGGTTCTAAGGATGAAACTTCTAGCATTCTTAAGACATTCATTACACAGATAGAAAACCAAGTAGACAAGAAAGTGAAAGTCATTAGATGTGATAATGGGACAGAGTTTAAGAATAAAGTTATGGATGATTTCTGTAAACAAAAAGGTATTAGGAGAGAATTTAGTGTTGCTAGAACTCCACAACAGAATGGTGTTGTTGAGAGGAAGAATAAAACACTAATTGAAGCTGTTAGAACTATGTTAGCTGAATCTAAGCTACCTATAACTTTTTGGGCTGAAGCAGTTAGCACTGCTTGCTATGTTCAAAATAGAGTTTTAGTTATACAGCCTCACAATAAGATATCATATGAACTTTTTAGAGGTAGAACTCCTACAATAGGATTTCTTAGACCTTTTGGATGTCATGTGACAATTCTCAATACCTTAGACCATTTAGGAAAATTCGATGGTAAAGCAGATGAAGGATTCTTTGTTGGATATTCTCTTAATAGCAAAGCATTTAGAGTATACAACACTAGAACTATGATTGTAGAGGAAAATCTACATGTGGAGTTTTTGGAAGATAAATCCAATGTAGAAGGTCAAGGACCAAAATGGCTATTTGATCATGAAACTCTAACCAAATCAATGAATTATGTGCCTGTTGTTGCAAAAACTAATGATTTTTCAGGTTCACAAGCAACAGATGAGGCAAGGTTAGAAAAGGAGACAAACCAAGATCATGTTTGGATGCCAATATGGTCAAGTACAAGTGTGGTTTCAACTTCAACACATGGTGAATCTTCTTCTGGTAAAGCTAAAGAAGATGTCGAAGATGAAAGCAAAGAAGATGGAACAAAGGAACAAGAAAATAGTTCTGCTGTTGATAATGCTGCTGAAACAGACTTAACTGAAGAAGCAGACTTAACAAAGGAAGCGGAATTAACAAACAATGAGGTGGAATTAAGCAATCTCCCACCAAATTATCATGTTCCACTTACACCACAAACCAGAATTCACAAGGTCCACTCCCTAGAAAATGTGATAGGAGATGTACAATCAGGGGTGAAGACAAGACAACAACTGATGTCTTCAGACCAACAAAGGCTTCTTGATGCCCTTTATGCTACAAAACAGCATGAGTTTTCAAACTCTAGCTTGTTTGTATGTTTTCTCTCACAAGCTTAACCAAAGAACATTCTGAAAGCTTTAGATGATTCAAGTTAGGTAGAAGCTATGCAAGAGGAGCTACTTCAGTTCAAGATTCAGAAAGTTTGGGTGCTAGTTGATTTACCTAAGGATGCAAAGGTAATTGGCACTAGATGGGTTTTCAAGAATAAAAGGGATGAAATGGGAATAGTGATTAGGAATAAGGCTAGATTAGTAGCCCAAGGGTACACACAACAAGAAGGTATAGACTACGATGAAGTTTTTGCTCCAGTAGCAAGACTTGAGGCAATTAGGCTTTTCTTAGCTTATGCTTCATTTTTAGGCTTCATAGTTTACCAAATGGATGTCAAGAGTGCATTTCTATATGGCACAATTGAATAAGAGGTGTATGTCTCAAAACCTCCAGGGTTCATTGATCCTGACCATCCAGACAAAGTGTACAGAGTTCTAAAGGCTCTTTATGGCCTTCATCAGGCACCTAGAGCTTGGTATGAAACACTGGCTTCCTATTTAAAAGAGAATGGATTTCACAGAGGAAAGATTGATCAGACACTTTTCATCAAACAGCACAAGAAGGATCTTCTGTTAGTGCAGGTGTATGTGGATGACATTATCTTTGGATCTACAAGGAAGGAGATGTGTTTGGAGTTTGAGAAGCTTATGCATGATAAGTTTCAGATGAGTTCCATGGGGGAACTTACATTCTTTTTGGGTTCGCAAGTTAAACAGTCATATGAAGGCATATTTATTAATCAAGATAAATATGTTGTTGAAATTCTTAGAAAGTTCAACTTTGCTGATTCAAAAATGGCAAGTACACCAATGGATTCTGAGAAACAACTTCCAAAAGATTTAGATGGAGAAAATGTGGATGTACACACATACAGATCTATGATAGGATCTTTGATGTATCTCACATCATCAAGACCTGATATCATGTTCTTTGTTTGTGCTTGTGCAAGATTTCAAGTAACTACAAAGGTTTCTCATTTAACAGCAGTCAAAAGGATTTTTAGATATCTCAAGGTTCAACCTAGGTTGGGTCTATGGTATTCAAGGGAATCACCTTTTGATTTGGTAGCATTTTCGGATAGTGATTATGCTGGTGCTAGCTTGGACAGAAAGTCAACAACTAGAGGATGTCAATTCCTTGGGTGTAGACTTATCTCATGGCAGTGTAAGAAGCAAACTACTGTGGCTATTTCAACAACTGAAGCTTAATATGTAGCTGCTGCAAATTGTTGTGCTCAAGTCTTCTGGCTTCAAAACCAACTTCTTGACTATGGGTACAATTTTATGAATACTGTTATTCATATTGATAATAGTAGTACAATTTGCATTATTAAAAATACGGTACAACATTCTAAAACAAAACACATTGAAATTAGACATCATTTTATTAGAGATTGCAATGAGAAAAAGTTAATTCAAGTAATGAAAATTGCTTCAGAACATAATTTTGCATATCTGCTAACAAAAGCTGTTGATGTTGGAAGGTTTCAGTACTTGGTAGCAAGTATTGGAATGCTTAATACTTAAATTTTTCAATCTATGTGTTTTTATATATACCAGTGTGGTTAATTCTGGTGATTACTCAGTTAATTCTGGTGGTTACTCAATTAAGTCTGGTAGTTAAATTTTTGTTTGTGTTGTTGTCTTTGTAAATATGTACTATATATTACTTTAAAATTGTGTTATTTCATACAGTTAGTCATATGTTTATTCTAATATAAGACAAGTACTTTGTACATTGTTCTTTTGGTTTTAGACTAACAATTTCAGGTATGAACTTTTTAGCACAAAAGGATATTTCAAGTGAAATGGAAGCAGCAGCATGTTATATCAGTTTCTTACATAACAGGTTTATGATGGACTGAGTTTGGGAATTCTTAACAAAGGTTTA